>OY728165.1:1502200521-1503400521 GCA_963277665.1 Viscum album
TTATCTTCATCTACGACAGTATCATAACATGATCATTATCCAATAGCATCATATGGTGTATATTTATTTGAAGATTGGGACATTTATTTGCATAGTGTCTCATCTCCTTGCAACTAAAGAATTGTACGTTGGAAACATTTTTCTTACCATTGAAATAAAAAAATTTGTGTCCTTTTTATCCACACTTATAAAAAACTCCCATTCCCTTAAATCATTTACCATGCTAATTCTTTCAACAATTATCACATGTGGGAAAATCCTTCTTTCCCTTCTTCCCTTTATCCATATTTTTCTTTGTCATCCTCTTCTTGTCTTGCTTCCCTTTAGAGCCAAAAGGCTTAAAGAATACTTTAATTATCTTATTAAAACGTGATATTATTTACTCATCTGATGAGAATACATGGGAAAATATTTCCCTTCAAAAATTTGGCTTAAGACCATGAAATATATGATCCTTATTACTCATGGTATCTTGTGCATTGGTGGAGTTCTCAATACTTCTTCTAGGCTCCATTTATAAAAAATAGCATATACCTGATTATCTTATAAAGTTTTGAACTTTTTATAACTCTAAATATGGTACAATACATAACATAAATTTGTGCATCGTAAATCCTAGAATTATAAACATTGGTTACTTTGGGGGAATATTTACTTTTAAATCCTTCATAATGGTATGTAAATAAAATGAGAGTTATCCTAATAATATCCCCCAGGAGTGTCAATCTAGGTGCACAGTAAGACCCACTATCATATACTAGGTTACCCTGAGTCAAGTTTGGAACACCTTTTCAGAGTTATTACTCCTAGGTATATCTGTTCCAGAACCACGTCCACTTGTAGTATCCAGACACGGATGTATTTTCTAAGAATACCCACATAATATCTACATTAAAAAACTTTAGTATGTTTCTCTATACTTATTCTCAAAGTCTATTTTAGGGTCATGATCCCTAATCTAAGATTTATCAATCTATTTCCAAGGATGTTTCTAAACTTCCTTTGATACCAACTGTAACACCCCGACCATAGAATCCTGGATCTGATGCATCATTTTTATACATTGGAATGATTACATAGAATCAAATCCCAAATGGCTTATCAGTTTAGCAATCTTGGAAAATATATTATATACATTATCCTTACATTACAATTCAAAACATAAAATACAACATATATAGTTCTTTGAGAATGCCATTATTCTCCTAGATTAACATGGAATATCAATCATAATTTACATCTTGGAATCATAAGAAAATGAAATATAATAAAGGGGTGATATCAAATGCTCAGTAAGGATAAAAAATATAGAGTAATCTATCATAAACAAGAACAAACTTTTAAGGAAATGCATAAAACTAAAATACAAGTCTTTTTAACATGATCTTAAGCATAATATGGAAATAAAGAATCAAATAATTCCATTTAAAAATTTACATGGATATTATAATAGTCAAATAATCACATGTAATATCAATAAATAATCTAATAATGAGAAAATTCATAATGCTATACATCAAAACCATACCGTCAAGGCCTCATGCCAATACCATTACCATACTATCAAGGCTTCGTTCTAAGACACTTGTTTGTATCATGAGACCTACCGATACATCAATGAGCTATAACAGACCCCACCAATCACTAAATAAGTCCAATACATTCCTCATATGAAAATGGTGAAGCATAAAAAACATAATCATTCATATTTAAACTGGTATACACATTGTGAAATCATTAATTATAAACTAATAATTATATCTAAATAGCACATACACAATCAAACTGGTCATAAATCATTCAATAAAATATGGTAAATGATATCATAAGATATAAACCACAATTAATTATAATATCCAACAAAGTATGTTGACATAGATGAAAATACTCCAATAAAATCCTTTAAAATATCTTAAGACAAATACTCATTTTTTACTTTGAAATAATTTATTCAAACATCACACACTTATAAAAGAAGATATTTAAAAAGTGATTTTTGAATCAAAGTGTCCCATAACGCATTGAAACTTTCGAAAGTAATTAACATTTTAAAACATTCATATCCATGTAAATAAATCCTTAAAACCATTCTAAAAACATGGACATTAATGAGAAGGATTTTAAAAGAATAAACCATTAAGATATTTAAAACAATGTTTTAGTTAAAGATTAATCTACATAAAACCTTTAAAATATTCCTTTTAAATTTTTTTAATGAAATTTAGAATAGATATAAAATTGTATTTATAATCTTTCATATACATATATTATCAAGAACATTTAAATGGAGAAAGGATTAATTATTTAAACATTCAAAGTGTCCCATACCACTTTGAACATTTAAATAATAAACCCAATATCTTAAAATGAATCTCTAAATACCATTAAGATAAATATTTTCATGATATTAAATAAAATATGGTTTTTATATACACCACACACAAAAAATAGGTGGTGAAATTGGATTATATCTCATGAAAATTAAAAGTGATATGAAATTCCCTTACCTTAGGTCTGATACTCTCTGTACGTGTCCAAAATTCTTGTATAATGATTTTAAAGATATTATTAACTTCTACCAGAATCATAATAATATTTATGATATCATATATGATTCGTTTACTTATTTTTATTACCCTATTATTAATAATTACCAAGTTAAATCAACATTTTGGTTAATAATCGTTTTCTTTATTGTACATGTTTTGACTTGTTATTCTTGATCATATTACTTAGATAATAATCTACATAATTACAGAATGTAAAACAAAATATATATATCATATATATTCTATATATAAATATATATAATAAATAGATAAATGAAATGGAAGACACTATTCATGGAGACGGTAGGTCGTATGTACACATGAATGTTGTTTCCATTTTCTTATCATATTCGATGGAAGTAAGTGAATGAAATATATGTACATACATACATATATATATTATCCCAGTAGAATTATTATGTCATATATTTTATAATTATTAATAATATATACTTTTATAATCATTTTGGGATGGTGAACGTGGAAGATGAGTCTCATCACATTATGGAGACGGTAAGACGTACGTACGAATGAGAAACAATATCATTTATTTAATGGTTAAATGTTATGGAATTGGATAGAATATTAATTTAAAAAAAACAATATTATGTTATATTTATTATTTGAATTCTTTATATTCATCGTTTTATCCATAGAAATAAAGTGTACATAAAAATAGTTTACATCACAACGTGGAGATAGTAAGTCGTAAGTATGCATGCATGCTGGTATTGTTTTTTGTAGGATTGGTAAAATAAGGAATATGGTTGTACCATAATTATAATAAAATCTCATAATATATAATTTACTGGATTTATTATTTTATTATGGAAACAACATAGAAAGAGGAAGTAGAATAAGAAAATAACTTTGAAAGTGGTGATAAACCAATTACATTTTTTTGGGTATCTCCTTTTAATTTACACAAAATGACTCCATAGGATGGATTTCTGCCCAATGTATAGCCTCTATGATGATTTTAGAGATTTTGGGAGAGGAAATTTTCTGGGGTTGGCTGAGTCAAATGGATTTGGTGGTGTGAATTAAATAAAATGAGAAGTGCCTTTTTATAAGAGAGGTGAGGGCCACTTTAGAAAAATCTTAAAAAATTAATTTATTATAAATTAATTTTTGGTTTATAAAATATAAAAAGTGATTTATCTCAAGGATAAGATGCGTATGGGCCGAAATAAACTCAACAAATTAATTTTAGACTTGTTTAGGTCATAAAATTAACCATATCTTCTGGATTTATCCCTTAGTTAAACAGTTTAACTCTTACCATGTGTTCTTGTATTTTTAAACTATAAGGTTAATATAGTAACTATAAAATTCCAAGAGAAGCCCAATTGGATAATTAATGACATATTTTACATTATAAAAGTTATTTGGACTAACCTTAGGTTTTTATGACTTTTATATCATTTAATAAAATAGTATTTAGTTTAAAATATCATTTATGTCAGTTTTAATAGTATTCAATATTTTCATTTTTGAAAATATCAAACCAACATGATAAATTGGAACCAATACTTAAAATATGTAACTAAAATGTCTAATTTATCTATAAAATTTATGTATTTAATTATTTAAGTAAAATTATATTTATTTTAATGTTATTAATATCATTTATTTGATTCTTTCTTTACTAAATCAATTACTACATCATCATTGTGTCACAAATAAATAGAATTATTTAGTTTGTAAAAATTATAAACAAAATATCATGATGTATATAAATGTTTTATATTTATAATTAATATTTATAGTATAATTTATCTTATGTATAAACCTATACTAAAATGATTTAGTTATTAAAATTTGAACATGATACTTTTAACTCTTCTTTCAGTAAAATATAATAAATGTCTTAATCTTACAAAAATTTCTTAAAAGGGATAATATTTTCAATGTATGGTTGATTTTGGTCAAAATATACTTATCCAATGAAATTAGGATAAGTGTTTGGGTAATTTTATATTATTATAATATTATTTTTACCATTAATTACCCTATTTACCTTTAATAGTGGTAAATAAAATTCAAAAGATACAATTCAACAAAAATTATTTTGATCTTATTAAACCACATTTTTCACCCTGATTACAACCATGTATGTTGGATTTTCAAAATTCAATTTACAAAAGAGGTAGACGTTTTTTAATGTTAATATGAAAATGTGGCTAGAAGGCGGGTAAAAAGATATTAAAAATTTTCAATGAATTTTTATATATAATTCTATTATAATAATGATTCCAATAACCACACTAGGTTTATATATGTATTATTTATCTATTATGACTTTAAAACCAATTTTATTTAAAATAATTATTCAAATGAAAAAGTTGATTTTTAACAATAATGTAGTGTTTTTCACTATCTATCAAAAATTGAAAGTTTTCAGAAAAATACCAAAAATTCACCCTAGGCTAATTTTGATATTCAAAATTCATAAATTTAGTCTATTTAACCATATTACATATCTAAGAGTGTCTAAAATTAATTTTATTATTATTCACAGAAGGACATAAAAAGTAGTACCTTTAAGAAAATAATATTTCTAAATATATAACTATATTACAGAAACATATACATTTCATTATAAATGTGTTCTATTTATGTGAAAACATTATGAATAACATTTGAAAATTATTTATTACTAATTATATTACTACATTTAATATATATGTTATAAATATAACATTTAAATAATTATAATACTAAAGTGTTGTTTCACAGAAACTCAAGATTTCCTGTAACGCACGACAAGCCGGGGTTGCATGAAACCCAAGATATCGAAGATAACATGCCATGAAATATTGGGGTGTTACATAATCACCTATAAATAAGTGATTATGTTGGAAATATAGGGTTATCCTCATAAGCATGTAGATTCTAGACGATCTCTAAGGAGATCTTTGGAGATCCATCTCAAGAAAAATGTGGTTGATCTCGGATTGATCGATCGACGCCACCATGAATTCGATAGATCTTATCAACGATGATGAAAATAGATTGTTCTTAATTAGTGATTGAACCAAATTTAGGTATGATGTGTTATTTTTTTTTCTATTCCTCATTCTTGATTCCAATGATGAACACAGACCAATCCATGAACAGATTGGCCCATGGATTGATCATTATGCGGGATGGGATATTTTTGTAAGGATTATAGGGAGTTTTATATTGAGATTTTTTTGGATTCATTTATTGTTATAATTGTGACTAACCTATATTGACACAAACATCGATCGAGGTTCATCCCTCTTGATTGGTTTGTGCTTTTCTCCCATGATTTGTGGGTTATTTGTCACACATTCTTTGTTCTTCGTCATGCTTTGAAACCCTTGTGAACAATCAATCGTTTCACCTTATATTATTAGCACAACAAACAAAAACCGTAGATCTAACATCAGAATAACTCGATGGAGGTACAAAGATGGCAGTGGCAATGAATCGACCAACAATGGGTGCCAATTTTACATTCTTCGATTCATAATGATGAATTATGATGATTCATTTTCTAAGCCGATTGAAGGCCCAAATCCTACTAATTTGGTGATGGTGTGACCAGATGACCACAACTCTGGAGTTTCATGGAGAAATGATCACCGGAACAGAGGTTTTAATATCAATGGTGCAAGCAGGAGGGAGAATATGGGTTCTATAAAAACCCAATACACACGAAGTGTATTCCTTGACAGCACGATGTGTGTCCCCCTTGGATGGATGTAGCATGTACCTAAAAAATTGCAGGGACATGTGGTGGAGTACATGGTATGCCTACATGGCATGTACTCCCCCACACAACTTAGCTGGGACCTAGAACATGGGTTACCCTATGAATTGGTACATGGGTAGGGATACACAAGTTGATGTCGTGTGCTGGTACATGACTAGAGTACACAAGCGGGCCTGAGATGCAAGTACATTGTGTGTAACCCCTCTACATGCTTTGTAATCTCCTTCTACATAGCCTGATTCAAATGACATGAGTCGTTCTACATGGGTAGTACCCAGGTTCATGGGATACTACATGTTCCACTACTACACATCATGTACCCCTTTCTACAAGACTTCGATCTCTCACCCTCTGTATCATGGAAAAGTTTTGTTAGGGTTTGTTTCCTTTATCGTTTCCCTAAATTTTGGTGTGAATAATTTCCTACCCCTAGGACTACAATCCCTTCAGCAAGAATCCCCCCCAAGAGGATGACAGTGGGATCCTATATTCATCTTCATTCCCTAGGTGGAGTTCTTGCTATCGATGTGACCAACACTATAGGGGCGCCGATCCTCTACTTAGTTGGTTAATCGAGATTAAGTTGTTGGAATAACCCCATGTCCTTGTATTTGATCCTCTTCTATGTATTGTATTCTATATAGATTTTATCGATGTATCTTTCTCATGAGGGTTCCCAATGGGAAGTACCTCTTGGATGAAAATCATCAGTGATTTTGGACTAAAGAGTGTGTTATCCCGAATGAGTTATTCATAAAATATTCAAACTAAAATTCCTAGTCTTAATGAAGTGGTTATGACTTCCCTATATACTATGTGTCTTGGTTTGAGTATATTTGGATATTCTTGTAATATGTGTTATAGACATATACCTATGTAGAGCTGATTGTACTTTCCCTTGTTATATTGCTTTGGGGTTTCAGGTTGTCTTACCGAGTATTGTTATACTCATACCTACATTGGATTTTGCTGCACATGTCATGTCTTATGAAGAAGATCGAACTTTTGAAAGAGTTCTAGGAGGGTCGGGACCAGACGATGCTTAGTGATACCAGAAAGACCGTGGTGCGTTCCTGCAGCTTTCAGACAGCTGTCTCTGTACCTTTCAGTTACAGGTTGTACTTTTTTATAGACTCTTTGTGGTGGGATTGTATTTGTACCTATTTACTTTACTTTACTTCATATAGTACTATAGTTTTGGGATATAGATGTATGCATGCAATGGTTTCTAATTGGTTTTTACATTTCCCCATTTTATGGTCTTGGATATGTGTGTGTGTGTATACAAGTACATAGAAATGCCTCCCATGTTATTGATATGTCTACTCAGTGCAAGTCACTATCCCCTAACCTATTGGAGGTGTGATTGGGGAGTCGCTGCATGGTCCCCACTAGGATGGGTCATGATAATGTGGTATCAGAGCTGGTCAGTTCTACTTTAGGACTGGGAGTCTATGATATTGGTTTGGGGCAGCAGTGTTAAGTGTTTCAAGTTTGGATTTTAGGTCAGGGACTCCAGTCTTGGTCAGTGGCCGACGTATCCATACACCAAGACTTTGATAACCTAATTTTTGACTCTGTATATGAGAATAATAGTTTCAAGGGAAATAATGGTACATGCATCATATAGAAACGGGTTGCGGATTCCATGCCCTTCTTGAGTCATCTCTGTAGATATACTCATTGACCGTGGTACATCTTGTTTTCTTATAAGATTCCTCCGTGACACACACCATCTAGGATTTAGAAGCTTGATAATGGGGATGACCCCCTCGATGATGAGGCTTCGATACAAGGACTATTTACCCAGATGTTAGCTCCAGGTGGTGCACCAGCCATACCGCCACCTATAGAGCATCACGCAGTACCTGTAGTGCCAATGGATGAGGAGTGTAGACTTAGTGTGCTTCACAAGATTCAGTGATAAATACCCCTTTGGTTCCAAGCCATGTCTGATGCACATGCAGCTAAGGACTAGCTTGAGCTAGAAACCTAAGTTTTCTATCTAATCAGGACACCAACAGATGAGATGGTGGTCCTATCAGTGAGCCTTATACATGGATCAACAGGACAATGGTGGAGTTTGACTTCCCAGACTTAGTATGAGGTTACTCTTTCATGGAAAAAATTTGAGCGCATCTTCAAAGAGGATTTCTCACCAATTACACTGAGGTTTGTGCGTATCTATGAGCTTCTTCTGCTTCAGTAGGGTAGCATGTCTGTGGATGATTATTCATCGAGTTTCACCAACATTTCTAGATAATCAATGGATATGGTTCTAGATCAATACATTAGGGGTCGAACCATCGGTATAGGTATGCATAGAGACATATAATCCAATATTATACCTATTTGTATTCCTACTTATGTTGGGGTACTTGAGTTGGCTTTGGTTGTTGAAAGCTTCTTGGCTGAGCAGGTACAACTGTTGATGGTTAGTGGTGGTAAAGTAGGAGAAAAGATATCGACAGTAGGGATCTGACATCATTACCAAGGACTTGGATGTGGGATATGTTTTAGTAGGAGGTAATAGGATAGTGGATCTTCAGTTTAGGGTTCACAGGGAGGACCCAATCTGCCTAGATAGAGTCAGTTCTTTTCATGTGATGGTAGGGGACATCTCGCTCGAGATTTTCTGACTTTCTATACTACTAATAAGGAGAATGTGGATGGATCATTGAGGTAGATACAACAATATGAGCATGAAGATCTATATGGTGGCAGATGTGGCAGAGGAGCTAGGAGAGTAGGAGGAGGTGGTTGATGTTTTGACTTGCTACCACCACCACCCCGAGGTGGTCTATGCCAAGCTCAAGGAGTTGGAGGATAGGGGAGGGGACAACAAAAGGAGGTTGAGGATTATGACCTAGGGGATCCAGAAATACATTATGTATGATATATTTCTTTTCTAATTTAGCTAATGTGCTAATAAGTAGAGGTTCTAGTCATTCATTTCTTGCACACATCTTGTATGAGACCTAGATATTCTGGTTGAAATGTTGATTTGACCCTTACACTTGGAGGGACCTACTAGAGAGGATTCAGTGATCAAACACCTATGCTGACATTGTTACATGACCCTTGGAGGTGATAATTTTATTTGAAACCTCTTTTTAGTGGCATCGAGGCCTTACAGTGTCATTCTTGTAATGGATTTGTTATCTACAATTCATGCCCATATTTAACGTTTTAGGCGAAGGGTGTAGTGTGTATGAAATTATGGAACCAGGTTATCCTCTGTTGGTGAAAAGGAAACATATGCAGTGTAGGATAGACTCATGTGTATAAGGGTGAAATGGATTAATCATTAGTTGGATAGCCTAACCCTTGGTGCAGTGGGTGTTACGAGTTTCTAGATAGTTGTAGGGGTGGCAGACTACGTGGACCACTTTCCTAAATATATTATAGGTTTACCTTCCCACTGAGATATGAGTGTCTGCATTGATCTACACCCTTGTACGACATTTATATTTTCACCATCATATCAGATGGTTCTTTTAGATTATCGTAAGCTGAGGGTACAGTTGGAGGACTTGTAGGGGAAGGGCTTTGTGAGACCCAATGTTTCACCCTTGGCATCCCCATTTTTTTTTTCCAAAAAGGCATACGAGAATTTGAGTTTGTGTGTGAACTATTAGAACATGAACCATGTTACCGTGAAGAACAAGTATCCACTATCAAATATCAATGATCTATTTGATCAGTTGATAGGGGAACGATAGTTCTCAAAGGTTGACCTTAGATCAGTCTATCACCAGCTGTGAGTACGAGATGAGGATATACCAAAGATGACCTTATGATGTTGTTGGCGCCAAAATATTGCACGAAAGGAAGGGACAAAAAAGAAGGCCAACCCACTTCCTCGCGAAGTCCCGACGCGAAGCACCCCGAGCATCACGGTCTCGCGAAGCTCCGGAGGCGGTAACTCTCCGCGAACGCCTATGACGTTCGTGAGCCTGCCGCGAAGCTCGGTAGGCGGTAACTCTCCGTGAATTCCTATGACGTTCGCGAGCCCGCCATGAAGCTCCGGAGGTGGTAACTCTCCCCGAACGAGTTTGACGTTCGCGAGCCCGCCGCGAAGCTTCGGAGGCGATACCTCTTCGCGAACGAAGTTGACGTTCGCGAGCACGCCGCGAAGCACCTGAGGCGGTGCGCGAGTTCGGCTTCACGGTGCCCCTTCCCTATAAATACTGGACTCCCCCTGAGTCCCAAAGACGGACAATCCGACCTTTCAGCTTCTCCTCTCCCAAATCGCGAAGCACTATTTTCCCCCGGGAATCATGAGCTCTGCGAGGTACTTCTACTTCGCGTGACGCCTTCGCTTTGACTCATTTTGAGCCCCTCTTCCGAGAGGGATTCCCTTCGTGAAGCTCAAGGGAATTCATGAAGGAAGGGGATTCCCAAGGGAACCCGGGCATCCGCGGAGCATTTATGCTTCACGAAACACCCAACCTGTACTAGTGATCCCTATGCCAAGGTAGGATCGCTACACATCGTGAAGCACACTGCTTCGCAGCACCCTGCTTCGCGAGACACCTCTTCTTCACGAGGCAGTGCTCCGTGAATACTGTTCCACTTTGTGAAGCACCCTCCACTCACACCTATGCCCTATGCTAAGGCTAAGGCACTCCGCTTCGCAAAGCATACTCCTTTGCTTGGAAATTCCTCTTCCCGTGCGACCCTCCAGGTATGCACGATGTGATTTCAAAGTCCCACGGACAATACCACTCGTAGCATTGCTTCGCCTAATGCTTCTTCGCATAGGCACACTAACGGCTATTGCTTCTTCGCATAGCCACGCTAACATGGACCCCTCGATGGTTCACTTTACAACCCCCCTTGACCATGGACTTACTGGTACCTTCCCTCCCCAAGGAGCAAAGGGTACCAGTTATGTAAGTCCTAGGGGTGTGGAGTGAACCCACCTCGTCCGAGCTGCAGGACGTTAAACTGCCAAGCACCACGTCCTCAACACATGACATTAAACTGTGACCCGACCTCGTTCCTCTCACGAAGGGTCCCCCCAGCTCAAACATTTTTTACGCCACTCATCTCCATAGGAGTGGAATCACCCATCCACAAGGGATGATATCCTCCTTATTGGAGTGGCGTATGTTCTCAGGAGAAGGGAGACCCTAGTTCCCCAACGGATGGCTGCACCCCTGCATCTCCTTACTTCCCCACTACCAAGGTCAGTGGAGGGCGTGATAGGGAATGAGGCACCTCCCATCATTGGTCCCAAATCCCTCTTTCATTATGCTTTGTCGCACTCCGGGCCTCCATCCTAGAGTAAGTCCCAACACCATGGTCCGCCTAATGCGTGAGCCCCTCTTCGCTTCACACGGACACAACCTTCGCGGCGTGATCGCCAGGCCCTTATTGTCTCTTATTTCTCACACCGAGCATGACTCATGTGGGCTTAGATTTGGCATTGTCCATGACAATACCTCGTCCAACATGACGTTAAACTGCATGCCTTCGTCCAGCATGACGTTAAACTGTATGCCCTTGTCCTGCATGACATTAAACTGCACACCCATTTGAACTACGAGGACTTTGATCCATGTCAAGGAATGGTATGTAGGAAGCCTCCACAAGGTTCAAGACCACCCGTCACCAAATTCACGTCGAGTCCTACCTACGTCCAGCACGTCGTTAAACTGCATTCCAGCCCGAGGGAAAGCCGTTGTCACAACCCGAACTATGAGGACTTTGATCCGTGTCAAGGCATGGTACGTAGGAAGCCTCCCTGAGGTTAAAGCCCAATAATCATTGGCCCAAACCGTCTTCTTGTCGATGTGCCAAACCCCCATTTTCAATCCGAACTATGAGGACTTTGATCCATGTCAAGGCATAGTACGTAGGAAGCCTACCAGAGGTTCAAGCACATCTACCATTGGACCAAGGTCCCTCATTTACGTCGGTTCGCTGACACCAACCGCCATTCAGAACTACGGAGACTTTGATCCATGTCAAGGCATGGTACGTAAGAAGCCTCCACGAGGTTCAAGCCCAACGCCCATCGTTTATTCACGTCAGGGTTCACTACCGTCCCGCGTGATGTTAAACTATATTCCATCAATCCTTTGAACTATGAGGACTTTGATCCATGTCAAGGCATGGTACGTAGGAAACCTTCCCAAGGTTCAAGCCCACCACTAGTGGACCCCTGGGTCTAATTTCACGTCGGTTCGCTGATGAATTCCATCATCCGAACTACGAGGTCTTTGATCCATGTCAAGGCATGGTACGTAGGAAGCCTCTTCGAGGTTCAATCCCACCACCCATCGGACCAAGGTCCACCTTCACGTCGGTTCGCCGATGAAGCCCCTCTGAACTACGTGGTATTTGATCCATGTCACGACTTGGTACGTAGGAAGCCTCCACGAGGTCCAAGCCCACCACCACTAAGACCCTCCTGGTCCTCCCAATTCACATCAGTTCGCTGATGATGCCCATCAGACCAAGGTCCCCCCTCATGCCGATTCACCGGAACCATCCCGAACTACGTGGACTTTGATTCCCTGCCACGAGGATACGTAGGAAGCCTCTTCAAGGCTCAAGCCCAACTTCAACGTCGCCTTTGCGATGGTTCCTTTCCATTCCCCCCTCCACTTCATTCGTCCATCCATCATCCACACTGATTCTCGTCCGGACCGTCATATCCCGATGATACCATGTCGGTACGTTCCTCTTCACAGCTGCCCATGGGCTGGTCCCGGTATTATCACCCCTTCAAGGGAAATCCCTCAATCCGATCCATTCTAGCTAATGCTCTGATCGGGATGATCCGTCTCCGCTGGACGTTAAACTCGCGACGTACCCTGTGTTAAACATGGGAAGCTAAGGAAAACCTCAGATATGTGCCTATGGCATATAATTCCCCGCGCTCGATGTGGGATGCCTCAGGCTTCCATGCCCTTGAGAAGCCCTGTGACCAGGGATAATAGACAGACATGCTGGGTTCCCCAGCATCCAGACACGCTACTGATGCCTCAACGTGACTACTCCCCCGACTGAAGGTTGCTGCCCTGACCGGACCCTTTGGAATGTCCCGACAGAAGCAGTGTAATTAACCGGTGTCCATGGAAACATGGCACTGGGAAGAGTTTCACGAACTACGTATTAAATCTATGAGGGAGACCCGGACTAGGTGACGAGTTCTGAGGAGGAATCCACAGAAAGAAGAACCAAAATCCCATCATCCCGTTTCGATTAAGGAGCAGACGTCCCTGAATAAGGAGCGAATGCCGCCCGCCTTTGGAAATCGGGAATGCGGGGCAGCAGCGTAGCGCGTCCTCCTCCGCAGACGGATGGATGCGCGCACCCCGGAGAAAGCGTCAGAAATAGAAATGGTGAACCCGATGTGAAATTCATCTCCTTAATGTGGAGATTAGTAGCGTTCGAGACACCAGTAGATTGACGTGTCACCGGATCCAGATATCTGGCGCCTGGTCCCGCCAAGCAAATAGCGGGCCTGTCGTGAAACTCACCGGAAGTCGGGGCAGTAGAACGTGGGGCACTCCGTTCTGTAGCGTGTTGGATTGGATCCTTCTTACAGACGTGGAGAATGGAAGGACGTTGGGGCACTGGTTGTCAATCCTTTTCCTCATAGTGCTGATGAGTTGATCCCTTTGTTTCTCAGGAACCAGGTTGCTATTACAGAGACACGATCACTGCCCTCTCTCCTATGCAGGGGCAGGGGCAACACCGCCACAACCACTCTGCATGGCACCGCTACCGCCATGAAGACCGCCACATCGCGAAATACGGGGCGCCCACGTCCCCTTTCCCCATCAGAGGTCATCCAACGAAGGGTGATCAACAACATCATACGCAGGTACGAGGAGGAAGGGGTCATCCCAACTCGGGATATGGCCCGCTTGGACCTGGAGGCCTCCAGGCCCCGCCTTCAACGCCGCCCTAACAGGCCGCGCAGGGATCCCCTGCTCCCCAGCCCAACGTTCAACCGTTTCGGGTGCCTGTCCCCGGAACGCCTTGGCGACTCCTCACCTTACGCTGATAAGGCAGGCGCCGTCCGGCTCGGCCCGCTCAGGGTCCCGACCCAAGGGCTCCAAGCAAGGGCTCCCATCCGGCCGCGTCAGCGCCGCCGTCCGACTCTGCGGGAAGAGCAGGCAGGCCATGCCCCTGCACCACCTGCGCAAGCTCGTCTGACCCGACGTCATCTCCGGGCCCGGGCTGAGGACGCTCGCCCAGGTGCGTCGACGTCAACAGCTATAGTGGCCCGAGCCATCACCGACATGCATCATGGGTCCCCTGCATACACTGAGCAGGGGAACTCCTTCACCCAACCAGGATCGAGACCCCAACCGCCCCACGGGCAGGCTGGGTTGACTCTCCGGGTTGCAGGCCTGAGTGGTGATCACCGCGAACTAACCCACGGTGATGTCCCCACGTACGGAGGCCCTGCCCGTACCACTACTCCACATAGCACGGGCCTTCCCCGCTCCGAAGCTCATCATAGAGGTATGCCTCGTGCTACCCCCATCCCGAAGGAAGACCTTCCCAGCGGCAGTGACGCTCGGCACGGAAACCTTTCTCGCGCCCACTATACAGGGTATGGAGTCCATCCTCCTGCCCCTGACCGCCGATCTGAAGGAACCGTCCATCCGGTCCTTCTCCAACATGGGGGCCCTCCCTACGTTCTCTCTGTAACCGGTGAAGGTCCTCCTCGCCCCAACAACCCGAGGAGTGAAGGTCAGCCTCGCTCTGCCCGCATAGACCATGGAGGTCCTCCCCATGCTCTTGCCGATTCCAACAGAGGCTCTGCCCACATGGGTGCTATCCATGGAGGTCCTCCCCATGTACCCTTCAACATTTTCCCTGGTTCCACTCACACCTCGGCTATCTCAAGCAGGGGCCCTATCCCGAAGAGCCACCCCGGGGCAGGAGAGCGGGTAGTCGCCGCCACAAGAAGAGTCTTGGGAAGGCCCAGGTGGAGATCAAACCGGCTCGTTTCTCGGATTCTGAATCGGAATGCGACTCAGCGATGGAACCATCTCCCCGATCCTCCGTATCAAGGACTGGGGCAGGAACCAGGCACGTTAGCCTCATTCTCTTGGAATGTGAGGTCCACCAGATTCCCATCTCCCTCTGCAGGTACATCCAGGAGGAAGAAATCGTGGAATTTCCGCAGGTCTCTACCATGCAATCGCCACCATTGTCACCAGAAGCGCCCTTTACCTCTACCAGAGATTACATAGAGCTATTTTGGGGGCCAACGACGGTAGAGCGACGACATGACCTATCGCTGGCAGCCGTGACTCCTGTGCCGGATGCTGTGGCTATCAGCCCATCGTATCGTGACATCGTGGCCAGGTCACCTCAATCTTCAGAGGATGGCCTGGAATTCGGCAGCCAGTCAGCTCGTTCGCCTAATTCTCCGCCGCCGAGTTTACTATCCTAGAGGTTTGCCTTGGTACCACTACCGGTCCCTCATCCTCCCCCGATTGACGAGTGGGGAAATACAGGGCCAGACATCGATTCCGAACCTAGGAGCTTCTGGAGTATTCTCACAGCGGATCACTTCCCGAAGAAATTCTGGCCGACGGCGGCGCTAAACTTTCACGCACCAGAGTCCCTTACCCCTGAAGAAGTGGGGTGATTTTGTCGAACCCTATGGGCAACACACTTCCGCCTTCATTATGAGTGGGTGGTGTACCCCAGAAGTTGAGAGCACTTCGAAGAAATCGGCGAGCAATGCTGCCTGATCGATTTGGCCGCACTCCTTGTGGCCCAACACCCTAAGTCGCTAGGTCGTCAGAGCGCACTTCAATGGAAATGTGTTCAGAGTTTCAAAGTACTCCACAGAGTCATCAGGGAAGCTACCCCCCATGTGCAAGTTCGTGGTTGGGGACACTATGCCGCTCTCCTCTTCGACCCTGTCCGACGGCAACCCGATTCGGTATGCGACATTGAGGACATGCCCTCGAGAGGGGTCGTGGTCCACATGGCTGACGTAGTGGACAAGGAAGACGAGCTTGAATTCCTTGATGGCGACTTACACCCTGAGGGCGTACCGCCACTGCTGGACCCATCAGGGAGGGTTACTCGTCAGCAGAGGAACCTGCTAGGCCTCCCCGTACCCACCGAGTCGCTGGTACTCGGTCGAAATACCGGCAAGGGTAAGAAGCACGTCAGAACTGTCAAGCACTCCGACCCGTCTGCCTCTTTGCAGAAAACAGACGAAGATCCCGAGAAGTCCACGTTACGCCAACAACTTCCTGAGCAGAAGAGGCTGGTTGACTAACTCTTGGCTGAGCGCGCCGGAGAGCGGCGACCCGACTTTGGTAATCCCAGGCCGGGGCAGCAGGGGAAGGAACAATTTCTCCCCGGTGAGATGCCTCCAGGAAACCCTGATCATGCTACTTCCGCAGACAGGGCAGAAGCCGGAACTTACGGCAAGAGGGCGCGATACGTCTCACCAAACCCCCCCGAACGACGGGGAAATCTGAAGAATCCAGTCTGGGTTCCCCCAGTCGCCCCACAGGTTGTTCCGCCAGTCGATCCACGAGCTGCAGAAGCCATCTATCATGTTGAAGAACCTGGCAACACACTTGTGGTTAGGGATCCCCGTCAAGACAGGGACCCCCATTCGGATGATCTTATAGCGGCACTCACAGCCCGCCTCGAAGCGTTGGAAACGCGGCAGGTGGCGGTCCCACCGGATGGCAAGCCGTATCCCGCGTGGGTGGATGATATGACCGCACCCCCGGGTTTTGGGAACCCCAATTTCTCGCCCTTCAACGGGACAGGGGACCCGCCGCAGCACTTGGCTCATTTTTTCTTCCAGGTGTGGCCCCATGCTGGGGACCCCAGCTCAGCAAGAATCCACCAAGCTCTGATGTTTCGTACAGACATTGGAATGTACAACATTCGTCTGGTACAACCAGCTCCCTATCGAATCGGTGACCGGTTGGGAGGATCTCCGCTGGCAGTTCCTGTACCAGTTCAGCTCCACCACACGGGAGACCAGCATTGTAGACCTCTTCAAGTGCAAGCAAAGGCCTGATGAGTGAGTCACAGATTTTATCGCCCGGTGGAAGGGACTTACGTATTTTCTCGATATGCCACTGACTCAGGAGCAATTACTGACGATGTGTGTAGGGAACGTCAAAACAGAGCTGGCACCCTCCCTAATTACCCAAAACTACCCTGGAGGGTTCAAGGATTTCTCAGATAAGGCTCAGTGCCTTGAGGAGGATCTGCAACAGGCTAGTCAGGCATGTTCGTTGCCCCCTATGATCCCAGCCAGGAGGACTGCCAGAGCTGAACCCACTACGGTGGCCCAAATAGAAGCCCCTAGGCAGCTAGAATTACTGCCAGCGGCACCATCCCCGCAACCCCGCAGAGGTCCCCCACCTCAAGCACAGGATCCTGCCCAGCATCGACCGCCTCAGAATTGACAGGTTCCCCCGCGCAATGCGCCACCTCCACCTAGGTGAGACAATCAGCACCGCCTCCTCGGCAGGCCCCTCCAGCCCCTCGTCAGGGCCAGGCCCCAAAGGACCCCTATCCGGAAAGAAGGCACCAGACTTGTTCGTTTAACGAAAATCAGGTCCCTGGCTACTTCCAAAGTGCTCTAGAGCAAGGGATTGTGTGCCTGCCCGAGTGCAGAAGGCCGGTAGAGGTGAATCTCACCGATCACCCCAACTACTGTCCTTATCATCGGATTCTGGGGCACACCCTCAACCAATGCTATGTGTTTAAAGACTGGCTTCAAGACCAGGTCAACAAAAACATAGCCAAATTGGCCCCGACACCAGCACAAGTGGTGGGTGTCTTTGCAGGGTCAGAGATCGGTAGCGACAACGAAGGTGTGTGGCAGCAAGTTCCCAGCCACGGATCCCGGAAATACGACGACTGGATGGCTCGAAAAACCATCGTCTGTGCCCATGGTATCATCCGGGTGCTCCTGAAGCAGCCGGAACCTTCAGAAGAAGTATCCAGTACCTCTACATCGCCTTCACAGTCGACCTCTTCCCAAAAGGGCAAGCAGCGGCGATGCAAGAAGAAGTAACGCGCTCCACCGGTGCCATTGTCATCCCGCACTCTCGGCAACTTTATGCCCCCTGAAATGGAGATTCCTCCCAGAATCCGCCCGGTGGTGGATGACTCCTCGAGTGACAGTTAGGGGTACGATTCGGTTAACACCGTGGAGCTGGTAAAGCCCTATATGACTCCCGACGAGGGGGAACGCCAGGCGAACCTCCCCAACGTTTCCAGCCGACGTCAACGTCAATAGAATTGCAACCGCGCTGGTCATCGAGGTACGTCAATGGGCACTTTCAGCCAAGCCATGCACGCTATTGAGACCAGAAAGTAGGCTCAGCGCAGAGCTCAGCACGTGCAACCCCATCTAACGCCCTCAGCTCTACCTCCACCACAGTTTGTGCTACTAGATCAGGGAGAGCTGCCTCGTTCGTATCACAGTCAGTCTTGCCCGGCTACAGGCCGACCTCTGCTGTCCAATCCTAGTCTGGCGACTACTCTCCAGGCTTCAACTAGTAGGCAGAAGGATGTACCCAGTACTAGCCGATCGCCGGTTCAACCGGCAGGACCCGCTATGCCTCCAAATGCCGAACGACCTCCTGTAGGTAGAGGTTCACATTTGGAATGAAAATATGATGTCCTGAAGCACCTGGACGGAATTCCGGCAATGCTTTCTATCTTTGAGGCCCTTCGCCTGTCATCCGAAATGCGCGAGGAACTTCCCGAAGCCCTAAGGAGCCCCCTCCAGTTTGAGACGGAGGTAGCAGTTGTAGAAGCCTTCCATACCGAGACAATTGAGAACGCCGAATGTCAGGTGGTTATCTCGTTCTTCGGTGAAGATGAGGACCCTCTTATACAGGGGCATATTTGCCCGCTGTACATCACTGGCCACTTCAATGGTGTGGAAGTCCGCTGCTGCCTCGTTGACATGGGTTCTAGAATCAACCTAATTCCAACTTGGACATTGCGAAAGCTGGGTCTGTTTGAAGGCGATTTAACTCCCTCTGACCTTAGGATCCAGGGGTACGACAGAACCGAGAAAACCTCAGTCGGAAAGATCCACCTGAAGACTCAGTTTGGTGGCTTAATTTCCAGCACCGAGTTCATGGCCGTCTCTTAGGACACCACCTACAATGCATTGATTGGTAGTCCATGGATCCATCTGCATCCAGCGGTCCCTTAATCATATCACCAGTGCCTCAAATACTCACTCAACGGTCGAGTAGGCGTGCTCCAAGGAGATGCGTCCCCTTTCGCTTCTTGTGAGGCCCGCTATCTGGATGCTGGTTATTACAAAAGTAAGGATAAACAAATCCTAGTAAGTGAGGATGAACCCGCCCTGGTCACAAGTGATCCCTAGGAAAGCATGGATGACGCCTACATCCTCCCGATCCACCGATTTGAGGCCACAACCCTTGACATGGGGAAATGTTTTGTTGTTTCGGGTACACAAGGAAGGCATGTTCCCGTGTCCAAGCGACGACAGAAAATTACCTCGTACTCCTACATCAACTAGGCTCAGGTGATCTCGGAACCTCCTACCCCTGTACGGTACCGGAATTTCAATCTTATGACAACGGCGGTACACCATACGTGTCTCTTTCGCCAGGCTGGAATCCACCGACTCAGGCCGACACGTCACCACTGCTTTGATATCATCAAACGTGGCCCCTTAGGCCGAAGGCCAGATGGGATAGGGTCAACTGCCTTCATTGCTATGGTCTCAATGGCGAGTGAGTCTCCTGATATGATGACCACTGTCTCCCAAGCCGGCACCAGCTGCCCCTCAGGTTTTGATAGCCCAGAAGTATCTCCCGTCGCGGGAAATCCCCCCACGGGTGGGGAGGAACACCTGGAAGATGCTCCCCCCGCTTTTGAGGAAGGCGTCTCTACCACGGTTGATGAACTGGTACAGGTGAACCTTGGTAGCGAGGCAGATCCTAAACCCACATTGATCAGTGCAGCCATGTCCCCCGAGGAGCGGCAGTAGTACGTAGACTTCCTCAAACAACACCGTGACGTGTTTGGATGGAGTTACAACGAGATTCCAGGACTAGATCCCCAGGTATTCATTCACCGTTTGGGCCTCCTGGAAAAACATCATGGGTTTATGCAGCCTCCTAGGAAGATGCACCCTTCTCATGGTGCTATGGTTGAGGCCGAAGTTGACAAGCTTATCAAAGCTAACTTCGTTAAGGAAGTCCAGTACCCCAAGTGGCTTGCCAACATTGTGCCAGTCAGGAAGAAGAATGGATAGATCAGAGTCTGCATCGACTTCCACAATCTTAATCGCCACTGCCCAAAGGATGACTTCCCACTCCTGGTGACGGAGTTATTGATTGATGCCACGGCCGGGTTCCAAGCTCTCTCTTTCATGGATGGGTATTCCGGGTACAACCAGATCCAGATGGCCCCCGAGGATGAGAAGTCCATTTCCTTTAGGGATACCCAAGGTACCTTTTGCTACTAGGTTATGCCATTCGCATTGAAAAATGCAGGTACCACTTATCAGAGGTCCATGCATCACACATTCAAGCCGATTCTCGGAACATTGGTGGAATCCTAGGTAGATGACCTAGTGGTCAAATCATGTCAGCGCCAGGACCATCTCAAAGACCTTGAGAAGGTGTTCGGTTTCCTCCGTTCCCGTCACCTGAAGATGAACCCGTTGAAGTGTGCCTTCGGGGTCACCTCTGGGAAGTTTCTGGGCTTTGTTGTTAGATACCGAGGTATTGAGATCGACCTAGAGAAGATCAAGGCCATCAGCCAAATGCCTCCCCCGAGCAACATTCGGGAACTTCGAGGCCTCCAAGGCCACTTAGCCTATATACGCCGATTCATCACGAATCTGGCCGGAAAGTGTAAGCCCTTTTCCCGGCTCATGAAGAAGGGAACCGCCTACGAATGGGATGAGGAGTGCCGGACCACCTTTGAAGAAATCAAGTAGTATCTGCTCCAACCTCCGGTTTTGATGCCACTCGTATCTGGAAAGCTGCTGGTCCTTTACATGATCGCCTTGGAAAGATCCCTCAGTGCATTGCTCACCCAGAAGAATAACGAGGGTACCGAGAACAGTCTCTACTATCTCAGCCACATGCTTCTCGATACGGAGTTCAAATACTCCCCTATCGAAAAGAGCTTCCTTGCACTCGTCTTCGCCGTGTAGAAGTTGCGACATTACCTGCAGCACCATGAGGTGAAATTGGTCTCCCGGGTAAACCCACTGAAGTACATCCTGAACTGCCCCATGCTGACTGGCCGACTAGCACGGTGGGCGGTGATTCTCCAGCAGTTTGATATCAGGTTCGTACCTCAGAAGGACATTAAGGGACAGGCGTTGGCAGACTTTTTAGTTGCCCATCCAACCTCTACGGATCAATCCCTGGACCTGGATTTTCCTGATGAGACGATCCTCTCAGTCGATCATGTCGTCCCGTGTTGGAAAATGCATTTTGACGGTGCCTCCCAGAGCCCCACCGGTAGGCGGATCAACGATCCTAAGCTCAACAGAGTGGGCCTGGGTATTTTCTTCATTACCCCGACACAGGCCGTCCTGCCATACTCGTTCCTATTGTCAGAAGGCTGTACGAACAACGAGGCAGAGTACCAGGCTCTCATCACCGGTCTCGAGCTAGCCCTTGAGATCAATGTGCCCCATCTACATGTGAAGGGAGATTCTGAGCTGGTAATCAAACAGGTTAATGGAGACTACATCGTCAGGAAGTCGGAGCTTGTACCGTTGCTGGAGTACACCCTCCACCTAATGGCTCAGTTCTCTTCTTGACCAGAGATTACCCATGTCCCACGGTCACAGAAGGGTCAAGAAAATGCCTTGGCTAGCTTGGCCGCATCGCTCGCAGAACCCGAGAAAGATGATTTGATCATACATGTGGCACACCGGAGAGTCATTGCCCCCGTCACCCAAGAGGAAAATGATGGCCTGCGGGTAAGTCATCTCACCGCCAGACCCTCCACGTCAGGGGTCCCAGGTTCGTCAGACACAGTGGTTGAAGCCACTCCTGACTGGAGGTCAACTTTTGTCGAGTATCTCCAAAATGGTTGCCTCCCGGACGACCGGGCCGAGCGCAAGCGAATCCGACGCCGCGTGCTGCAATTTACCCTCCAGAGCACCCCCAGTCTTGAACAGATCCTTTATAAGCGGAGCTTCGATGGCGTCCTCCTCCGTTGCATTCAAGGAGTAGAGATTCCTCAAGTTATGCAAGAGGTTCACGCCGGTTCCTGTGGCGCCCATAAAGCTGGGTCGAAGCTGTCCCATCAAATCCAGAGGTTGGGGTACTTCTGGACCTCTATGATCCACGATTGTATTGGGTATGCCAAGAGATGCCACGCGTGCCAAGTTCACGCCAACTTTCTGCATCGGCCGCCGGAGCCCCTCCAACCCACCAAGTACTCTTGGCCATTTTTGGTATGGGGACTTGATGTAGTGGGACCGTATCCACCGGCAACATCCCACCAGTGTAGGTTCATCCTGACTTCTACAGATTTCTTCTCCAAGTGGGCAGAGGCAGTTCCACTCAAAGAGGTCAAGGCCCGTTCCATCGTTGACTTTGTGAGCTCCAATATTATCCACTGGTTTGGGGTCCCTCACGCCTTCCTCACCGATAACGGCACCAACTTCCGAGCGATTGAACTGAAGAAATTATACGCCAAGTACGACATCCGTTCGAACCATACCTCCCACTACCACGTGCAGGCAAACGGACAGATCGAGGCATTCAACAAAACCCTCTATAACATTCTACAGAAGATGGTTGGTCAGAACAAGAAAAGTTGGCCGGACAAGCTCCCCAACGCCCTCTGGGCTTATCGGATGACGACTCGCAACTCTACCCAGGTGACCCCATATTCCCTGGTGTATGGAGCTGAGGCCGTCCTACCCATTGAGATCCAGCTGCCATCGTTACGCACTGCAGTCTATGATTACCAGACATCAGATGAGGTATCCGAAATCCGTCTAGCTGAATTAGAAGCACTAGATGAGAACCGGCTTCGTGCCCTGCACAATTTGGAAAGGCATCAGGATAAGATAGTGAGGGCCTTCAACAAGAAGGTTCGTCTCCGCTCTTTTCTATAGGGCGACCTAGTACTGGCCCTTCGAGCACCAATGATCCCCGGTAGGAAACCACCCAAGTTAGAACCCAAATGGGAAGGGCCTTATATCATCCATAAGGTTTACCCCAATGGAGCATACTCCTTGGTGACCACGGATGGAGAACACATAACCCCTCCCACCAATGCCAAGTTCCTCAAGCGGTACTTCGCCTGATCCTAAATGGTCCTGCACGACTTTAAACTGCATCTTCATCCTGTAAGACGATAAACTGCAAAAGGGTCCTGCACGACCTTAAACTGCATCTTCATCCTGCATGACGATAAACTGAAAAATGGTCCCGCATGACCTTAAACAACACGTTATGGTCTAACACGACCTTAAATTGTGAGGTCCTGTACGACCTTAAACTGCATCTTCGTCATGCAAGATGATAAACTGCAAAATGGTCCGAGCTCTATGACCTTAAACTAAGATATCCTCCCGTCCTTACTGCAAGAAATTAAACTGCAAGCCAGTCAGGCCTTCCTGACCGAGGCTCAGCCTCAGGCCCCTTGTCCTCCTCAGGCCCATGACCCCCTTCTTCACCGCGAGACGTTAAAACCGCAAGCTGGTCAGGTCTCCCTGACCGCGGTCCGGCCTCAGGCCCCTTGGTTTTCCATGACTTACCCTCTTGCGGGATTGTACGGTATGTGGTGGGACTACATCCTCATTCATGTCGGATTACTTAACGTACCTTACATATCCCCAAATGAGATGCATCCTCGTCCAGCATGACGTTAAACTGCATCTCAAGAACTACGTGTGTCTTGATTCCCATCTTAATGGGATACGTAGGAAAGCCCGAACACCTCATCTCGAGCCCAACCCCAAGCTTTTCTCTTCCACTATTCCCCCCTGGGAATCGTTTCCTTGGAGGATCTTTGTGTAGCGGGGAGTAGGCTTCATTAACCCTGCTCATACAAGGGTTGTAAGGGTTGCACCATGCGCCCACTCCCGTTCTTCTATCCTCCCACGTCCTCACCGCATGACGCTAAACTGCATGGCCTTCAAGAACTACATATGGATTGATTCTCATCCTCATGAGATACGTAGGAATGCCTGGACATTTTTTCTGTTGGCCCAGCCCAAAAGCCAAAATCTTCCCCTCGGGTCAAGACATATGGCAGGGTGAACACTTTTTCCCCAACTCACATCGAGCAAGCCTCGACCCGACTGCACATCCCCCCTGGAGATGTTTGCCTCTTTCGTGGATGGATACAGCTATGCTTCACCCACTCCTTGACTGGGATTCCATCATTTTTCACACCCAGAGGGACCCCAAAGAATGGCCTAGATACTACGCCCAAGGGTTCTCCTACCAATACGGGCCAACGCCCCTGAGGGTTTTCAAGCAACAAGCCGATACAAGTCCCGCGTTGCGAATTTGGTCAACGGTCGATGCTCATTTGTTGCTCCCATATCAGGTCACCATAGGAACGCTATGTTTCGAACATGGTCAACAGTGTCCTGGATCTTTGGGTCCACCCCGAGATGTCCCAAACATCGAGTGCAGTGATTCGTTCTACCCCATCCCGAAGTGAAAAACTTCCCTCCGGGTGGTGCTAGCAGTCGAGCCCATGACCCCGATTCCCCTATAAGGGGCGTACGATGTGGTGTGGGACTACATCCTCATTCATGTTGGGATCATGTACCATGTCGTACGCCTTCTCTTACGAGGCCCATCCTCAGGCCCCTTGGCCTCCTTGGGTCCCCGGCCCCCGTCCTCATGTAAGACGTTAAACTGGAAACCGGTCAGGCCTTCCTGACTGATGCCTAACCATCAGGCCCCTTGGCCTTTTCAGGCCCCGGCCCAGGTCCTCTCTTATAGGAGTGTATGGTGTGGCGTGAGGTTATTTTCTCATTCACGTCGGTTTATTCGCCATACAGTACACCTCCCTTGTTTGGAGGTATATTACCCCCCCTCGTCCTGTATGACGTTAAACTACGTTTAGAGAACTACGTGTCACATCCTCATGGGATACGTAGGACCACCTGAATGTCTAGGATTCGGGTCCATCCCCATCTCTCGAGAATCTTCATCCCATCTTGGCCCCTTGGCCTACCCTTCCTTCATGAGAGGATTATATGGTGTGGTTTGGGATTATGTCCTCATTCACGTCGGTCTCGTAATGACCACGCCATGTACCTCTCCCTCCTGAGCTGTTTTGTCGATCCTTTTTCGGCGGTTCACTAATGTGCCTAAGATAACTCTGGTTCATTACCTGGAATTCCAAGCTTTACTCGGACACGTCCGAACCCGCTTTCCAGGCTTTGTGTATCCCTGCATCTGGGCTTCCATCATCTTTCACACCTGGAGGGACCCCTAAGAACGGCCTGGATACTACGTCCAAGGGCTCTCCCACCGTTACGGGCCAACGCCCCCGAGGGTTTCGGACAACAAATCGATAAAATCCCGCATTGTGAATATGGTCAGCGGTCGATGCTCGTTTGTTGTTCCCACCTCAGGATAACGCGATATGGACGCTGTGTTTCTACCATGGATAACAGTTTTCCTCTATCGCCACGCCAATACATTAAGCCCAAAATGTCGGGTACACAATTCACACCCTTCATCACTTCATCGTGTCCAAGTAGAGTCTCGGAACTCTTGGTACTTTTCCTCTGTGCACATCTGCACGTTAGGGAAACAAGCCGCGTCAAAGGTGTCCTTCTGGGCTCTCTGCTGACTCCCCTCTGATGGACTCCCCAAGTGTTGCGATAAGGATCTCCCCCCCTTGTTTCCCACACTGAGTTTAACTCACGTGGGCTTAGGGATTGGGATGACGTCTGCGCTAACTTGGGAGGTTGTTACCATTCATGGTCTGAGCTCTAAGACCATAAACTAAGATCCATCCGGAACTACGTTCAGCTTGATTACCATCCTCATGGGATACGTAGGACCGCCCAGACGCTCTGTCTTCGGGTACATCCCATTTAGGGAGCTAGTCTCTCCCCCCTTCTTCACCTCTTACCTCTATATAGGCCCCTCGGCCTAAGGTCTCCCTCTCCGAGTGGCATACAATGTGATGTGGGATCATGTCTCCATCAATTGTTTTTTATAACACTACGCACGTTCCCCGCCTAGCATTGTCTCTGCTACGTCTGCGCTGCATGAAGATAAAATGCATGCTTGGTCCTATCATACGACCCTAAACTGTGACATTATCGTCCTGGCCGCACAACGAAAAAGGGAACTGCATTGTGGTGACCTCGTTGTAGAGGACATCACATTGGGTATTAGTCACGTGCCATGCCATTTTTCAACACCCATCACGACTTGATCCTTGTGGCAACACCACAGCCTACTACTCTAGGCCCGTCTCTTTACAAAAAAACCACTCACCTTAAAGGACAACACAAGATTTATCAAATTCCGCTTCTTTTAGTGCAAGGGCCATGGCTGCACTCCCCTTTTCCCCTGGCACTAGTATCTTACCATGTCACCTTTAAGAACTACGTGTGGCTTGATTTTCATCCTTATGAGATACGTAGGAGCGCCCGGGCACTTCCCCGCGGGCCCATCCTATCCTTTGTGTTCGGTCCCTCGACTCGAGCATCTCCCCAGAGAACGCATGGTAAGTAGGGATTAGGTCCTCCTTCACGTCGGGTTTTGTTGCCATGTGTCCCCTGCTCCCTTTAACCATTTATGGTCTAAGGTCCATCAAGAACCACGTGAGGCTTGATTCTCATCCTTATGAGATACGTAGGAGCGCCCGAGCACTTCCCCGAGGGCCCAGCCTAACTTTCGTTTTTGGCCCCTTGACCTAAAACCTCTCCCAAGGGGGTCATGCGGTGTGATATGGGATTACGTCCTCATTCATGTCAGGTTATTCACCACACCGTACACACCCCCTATTCCCATTCGTGCTAGGTGCTTGAGTTACTCGACCATGTGCCTCTTATGTCTCCTCCCATCTATGGTCCGAATTCTACGACCCTAAACTAAGATCTACCTAGGGGAAAGGAATATGCTCCCTCTATCTAATACGTCTCTTTGTCGTATTCAGATGTGTTTTGACAAAGAGCCCGAAGTGTGGGATTTTCATAGGGACATCCTCCTCATCCCATGACCATGCTTCGTGATCTCGCTATTTGGATCCTCATCCTCTTCCACATCCAAAAGGACCCTCAGACGACATGGATAATAGGATTAAGGTCTCTCCATGAATGCTATACCTAAGGGCCCTCCAATCGTTTCGGTCCAACGTCCCTACGGATATCTGACAACATTTGTGACATGGTCCCGTGTTTCGAACATGGTCAACAGTTAACCCTCATTTGTTTGTCCCCATTCTAGGCTAACGCGATATGGATACTGGGTTTCCGCCACGGTAAACAGTTATCCTCCATCGTCACGCCGCCATCATCATGATCTGAATCTCGAGCGCCATGATTCACACATTTCCACTTCCTTAAGTTCAAGTGGAATTCCATCATACTTGGCTCTTTCTCTTCACGCATCTAGGTGCACTAAATGATCATGTTAGTGTCATTGGGCCGGTATTCACCGAGCGTCCCTTTGCCCTAACCTTCCCCTTTTGTGTCAGGAAATTCCCACCACTACTGCTTGTTTCCCACACCGAGCACGACTCACGTGGGCTTAGTAGTTTTGGCGGGATGTGTACCAACACGGCCAGGCTTCTCATCGTCTCGCATGACGTTAAACTGCGCTTTTAGAACTACGTATGGATTGATTCCCATCCTCACGGGGTACGTAGGAACGCCCGACCACTGTGCTTCGGGCCCAGCCTAATACTCACTCTTAGTCCCTCAACCTGGAGAGTTTCCTCCGAGGGTACGTGGTGTGATTTGGACTCCAAGTCCTCATTCACGTCGGTTTCATATCTACTGCACCACACACTCCCTGGGATCTTCCCTTTTATTTCACATCCTATCGTATGACGTTAAACTACAAAAGTCCATGTGTCCTCAACGCATGACACTAAACTATGGTTTTACCCTGCACAAGTTCAGGATGCCCCATGTTAATCATTGGATGCACCAGAGCCTCTGCCAGAGAGGATTTCACTTGTCAGTGTTGGTCTATGACTACACTGTGCTTCCAGAACTACGTACGTCTTGATTCCCATCCTCATGGGATACGTAGAGACACCCAGGCATTTCACCTAGGGTCCAGCCCCAGGAATCGCAAAATCCTATTCCTCCCCATTTCTGGCACTCTGGCCTGACCCCTTGGGGGGAACTATGTAGCTGAAATTTTTCCCTGAACAAGTTCAGGATGCCCCAAGATCGCATTGGGAAGTGACAGACCCCTTTGCCAGAGAGGCCCTGTCCCAAAGAAGGAATGATCCATGATCAAACCGATGCGCCCATCTGGTGTACTCCCACCACGGTGGTGTAACTACCTAAGTGTTGAATTCTGTTTGGACACACCATCACTCCATATTCCACGCTTTGCATGCCCCTTATTCGGACCCTCTTCCCCTTTCATGTCTCACGGGACCCCCTAATGGCCTGGTCTCATGCCGCATCGGCTCACCTACCGTCCAGGGCCAACGTTCCGGAAGACTGGTCATGTTTGGAAGGACCCCCTAATAGTATGGATGTTTGACCTATGGTCCACCAACTGTCCTGGGTCAATGTCCCGAAAGATTGACCGACAATATTTGTGACATGGTCCCGTGTTTCGAACATGGTCAACGGTTGACCCTCATTTTTCCCCCATTACAGGATAACGCAGTAAGGATACCAGTTCTCCGCCATGATTAACGGTTTTCCTTTATTGTCACGCCATAACCACAGTGCTCTGAATCTTGGGCATCATAAGTCACGCTTCCCGTTTCCGTCTGTTCGGACTGATTCCAGTTTCCCTGGTGTTGCACCGTTCGTGCATGAGGGCACGCTGAAGAAACGGTAATTCGACTGTCCTGAAAAGTTCCTTCTCTAGTTAGGCCCCACCCATCTTTCGGAAATCCAAACTGGTAATCCAAATCCTGGATGCCCGGAGTATGGTCTCCACTCTTATGTTAGGTGGGATGAGAAGGTAAATGTCTCCTGTTTCTCACATCGGGCTCGACCCACGTGGGCTTGGGGAATTATCGACGAACGTCCCACAAACATTGTAGGGATGTAACGAGGTGATTCAAACAGTAGAAATTGTGCGCGCTACGGCATTCAAAACAAAGAAAGAAGAAATTGAATCACGAAAGTACCAATAAAAGGTTTTTGGTTTGTTACAATACCCTGGGGTCGACTCCCCCCATGGACGGGTTGACCTCATCAAAAGCGCGTTGCAGCTCCGCCACCCGTTGGATTGTGGCGTCCAAGGATTGCTGTCGCTGACTCAGCTCCCGCTCCTCCTCAGCAGTGGCGGGGCGCAGTTCATCAGCCTTGGCTTTGGCCCTCTCTACGCCAGCTTGAATGGCAGCCATCTTTCCAGAGGCCTGCCTCATATGATCTTCTGCCTCTGCCAGCTGGGCCTTCAACCGTGAGATCAGCTCAGATTGTGCATTAAGAGAGGTTGAAAGCTCATCTGCCTGGGTCTAAATCTGTTGGACCTCGATTTCAGCCTCCTGGAGCTTCTTGATGTTGGTCACCTTCCTCTTCTGCCAGCCCACGCTGAGCCCACGATCATGCTCCCGGATCTTCTCATCCATAAGATCTCGGATGAATGCATGAAGACGTTGGGAATCCACTCCCCCAGCGCATAGTTCACACAACCGCGAGCGGAGTCTGTCCATTTCGGCCAGCCATTGCGCTTGGGGGGTGTCCTTGATGAAGCGCGTGATTAGCTTCCATGACCGGCGGCGGACTATGCTGATGTCTTCCTCGTCAGAGGCCGTTTCGTCCCAGTCTGCGTGATTGGTAGGCTCATACGCAGGATACGCCCGCAAGAAATCCTCGGCAGGATCTACATCTGGTGTTTAATCCAGTACGACATCTGGCGCTGGGGCAGGCGTGATAGGACTAGGACCGACTGGTTGATCCTCTTCATCATAGTCCACCTCAATGACTTTGGGCACGACCCTACTGGTGGTCCTGCCAGTGATGATGTGTGTTGTAGTTTGAGGATATGAGGGGACTATCGCCACCATCACTGGCATGCCCCTAGGAGGGACGCCACCAGACATCCCGACTAGTCTTTCCACAGCAGCCCACGCCAGTCGGAGAACTGTACGACAGAGAGGGACGTAAATGTTAGTTGGCATAGTCTACATATGAAGACAAGGAAACCAGTAGAGGAAACTTACAGAGATCGACCTCCTGGTGCTGCTCTTGAGCCGATACTGACAGGACCCCGAGGTGAGGCCCTCCGTATACAGTTGGAAGGTCTGGAGATTCCGGAGGAGCCACCTCGGGTGCTTTGGTCCCACCAGATGCGAAACTGGACGCAGCCATAGGCGCGAGTTCTGAAGGTCTCGCATCATCACCCACCGAGTGGCGAGAACGAGGCCTGCGAACAAGTTCCTCCTTCATGGATCAAACATTGGTGAGAAGTCCATAGTGGCTTGAGAACGGACCATAAGGAAAGACGTTCGGAATGCTACCTCGAGAGCCTCTGCGAAATCGTCAGAATCTGAGCCTTGATTTCCGACCTCACCCTCCTCCAACGGGCTCCCTCCTCCAGCCTCATCCTCCTGAGAGGAGTCCTCTGATTCTTCCGGCAGGGGGAAACGCTCCCTCAGATCGGCAGCCGATGACTGTGGGGGGACCATTTGATTCAACAGTACCCTCACCCAGTCTGTCATTGGGAGAGGGACACCACTGGAGTGGACGTAATCCTCCAGCTCATCCAAGTATTGCTCTGCCTCCTCCGGAGACGCCATGAATCCAGCACGGACTGGGCCTATGCCCAGTAATTCCATCCCGAGGCGATTCAGGTGGGCCCATATCTCGGGTGGGCTGAGGAATTGCCGGTCGACATCCCAAATGTCCCAGGCTTCCGGGAAGACGACATCCTCTGCCATGTCGATATGATGCATGCGCTTCCCTAGATCCTGAGTGGATATCCTACGAAATCCCCTCAGTGGATGCCCCTCTGGATGGCCCTGCTCTTATAGAATCACCGGATCCGCCGCTGCTGCCACACCCTCGGCCGGTGCGGGTCTCGCCGCCATGCCAGCCCCGCTACCGCGAGAGGCCCTAGATGCCCTCCGACCCCGACCTCGATATAGAGGAGGCTCGCCGTCACTGACCCGAATAGTTGGTTGCTTCAGCATATCCCCTGGATAAGCAGCTTCCCAACTAATGGCATACTCCCTCACCAATCCGAAAGCGGCGGTGGATGGAGGTAATGCAATTCGCATATCCCCGTGTAAACATGAGCCACAACTGCCTCATCACACATGGGTGCTCCTCGTGACGCACCTCCCAGTAGACCTGCGGGGTCAGCTATTGGAGGCACTGGAACTGCCTCGCAAACCGATGCGGGGTGTACGGTTCATAGAGTGTCTCACGATCTACTCGTGCCACCAAAACTCCACCTCGAAAGGCCAGGAGGTAAGCCCAATGTTCTTCCGTTCCCTACCCGTCGTTAGTAAGTATCCCCGTCGGCAATGGGAAGGGGTGGAAATTAAACTCATCCGCCCTCCACACACGATTCAACACCATCGGCACAGCTAGTTTGAACGGGAAGCTCCCGACCGCATTCAGGATGGAGGGGCGGAAATTTGATCCCGGCGGCGAAATAGGGTTTGGGTACTCATAAATCCCCCTGATGTGCACTGAGATCCACCCATACAGGAGGTGGAAGGCCCCGCATATCCTTGGAGGCTTCTTGCCCTCGCTAATGTGCTGCAATATTCTGTATAGTTTCGCGAGCATTGGAATCCCCAGATTGATCCGCTACCCCATGGCCAACATGTACGCCATAATAAACGAGCTGGGCCGCACCCCCATGCTTGTATCCCTCACTGGTAGAATCCAACCGCAGATGAGAGCCGCGATGAATGCCGCCAGCTTGACTATCGGCTGTTGTTCAGTGCTGACACTGAAACCCCAAGTCTTCCATTGGCTATCCTCCAAGACCCGCCAATACAAGTGCCCCTTACCCCGTTGGGACACCCTCGGACAAATTCGAGGCCTCGGAGGGAACTCTCAATTCTCTGGGAAATTCAGGAAGCACTTGATCCATCTCCTAAAGTGGACATCCCTCACTGCCTTCTTGTCCTCTCCAGGGACGAGTGCCATCAGCACTGACGCCAGTCGCGACATTTTATCTGTATCCTCCCACGCGCACATGACGGGGAGGAACTCATCATACATGGACCCCAAGATCGGAACCCCAGAAATCTGGTGGAAATCCCACAGGCTAATGCCCACCTCCCCGTGATGCAGGTGAAAGGTATTGGTCCTAGACGACCATCTGCTCAGCAATTCCGGCATCAATTATTTCGGTTGGTAAATGTGGAATTGGGAGGCCCATGCCGCCTCATATAGCCTCACTCTCCTCAGCTCGGTCCCAAAATCCTCTCATGAGGTGCCTACCCAGTAGGCCCAGGCCCAGTCATCAGTGAAGTTGCCGCCTTGGCGCAGGTCCCACTCATCAGACCATCCTTTCTTCGAATCCTGCAAAGCCACCTTCAGCATGGTACGGTAGAGAGGAGGGGACGTCTCCAGTTGTAGTGGCCTCCCGTCAATATCGTTAACATGGTTGTAGAGACAGTCAGAGGTGACGGGTGTGAAGTCCTCCTGCGCATGACCATCGGCCGCCCTGAACCATTGGTGCTGACAGGGTGTGCTCCTAAACCAGCAAGCTGGTTCGTCCTTACTCACCTCAGGGATGAAGACGTCATCCCTCAACCCGAAGCCGTACAATGGAAGCTTCTTACACTGCGGATAATTCTTCTGACCCTCTGATAGCAGATCTGTCAAAGAAGCGTGGTCCGAATGGATTCGGACCATCTCCCCAAGGCTTGGACATTTGGCCATCTCATCTCGACGTGCGGCATCTGCAAGCACCCCCAATACAGCTTCTTGATGGGCCATTTCAATTCCGGAACTCAGAAATGAATTTTTTCAGAACAAATCGCGAAGCCGGATCGCGAAGCTAGATCGCGAAGGTCGTTCGCGAGACTAAGCCATGAAGTCTGGCCTAGGATGGAAAACAGAAGTTCACTTGGCGCGGTCGCGGAGTCAGAGACCCGCGGTTCACCGCGAAGCTCGATTCGCAGAGAGTAGGCGCGGAGTATGCGGAGCTTCGCGAAATCGAGCGCACAAAAATACAAAGAAATCACATAAAGACAAAAGAGGTCGACCCCCCTATTTATAGGCGGCGACCCCGGATCATCGTGGCACGCCTCATCCGCACGGAGCATCGCGGTACGTCCAGATCCGTGGCCCTGGTCAGCACCGCGGGCCCTCTTTGCGAAGCCGCTTCGCGAACCACCGACAATTTTGGTGATTTTCTCTCAGACTTTGACCCTTCAACCTCCGCGGCTCCAAGTCTGAGGGGGAGAATTTGTTGGCGCCAAAATATTGCACGAAAGGAAGGGACGAAAAAGAAGGCCGGCCCGCTGCCTCGCGAATCCCCGACGCGAAGCACCCCGAGCAGCGCAGTCTCACGAAGCTTCGGAGGCGGTAACTCTTTGCGAACGCCTATGACGTTCACGAGCCCGCCGCGAATCTCTGGAGGCGGTAATTCTCCACTAAAGAGTTTGACGTTCGCGAGCCCGCCGCAAAGCTCTGGAGGCGGTAACTCTCCGCGAACGAGTTTGACATTCGCGAGCCCGCCGCGAAGCTCTGGAGGCGGTACCTCTTCGCGAACGACGTTGACGTTCGCGAGCGCACCGCGAAGCACCTGAGGTGGCGCGTGAGTTCGGCTTCACGGCGCCCATTCCCTATAAATACTGGACTCCCCCTGAGTCCCAAAGACGGACAATCCGACCTTTCGGCTTCTCCTCTCCCAAATCGTGAAGCACTATTTGCCCCCAGGAATCATGAGCTCCGCGAGGTACTTCTACTTCGCGTGACGACTTCGCTTTGACTCATTTTGATCCCCTCTTCCGAGAGGGATGCCCTTCGCGAAGCTCAAGGGCATTCGCGAAGGAATGGGATTCCCAAGGGAACCCGGGTAGCCGCGAAGCGTTTATGCTTCGCAAAACATCCAACCTGTACTTGTGATCCCTATGCCAAGGTAGGATCGCTACACATCGCGAAGCACACTGCTTTGCAGCACCCTGCTTCGTGAGGCACCTCTTCTTCGCGAGGTAGTGCTCCGCAAATACTGTTCCACTTTGTGAAGCACCCTCCACTCACACCTATTCCCTATGCTAAGGCTAAGGAACTCTGATTCACGAAGCACACTCCTTTTCTTGGCAATTCCTCTTCTCGTGCGACCCTCCAGGTATGCACGATGTGATTTCAAAGTCCCACGGACAATACCACTCGTAGCGTTGCTTCGCCTAATGCTTCTTCGCATAGGCACGCTAACGGCTATTGGTTCTTCATATAGCCATGCTAACGTGGACCCCTCGATGGTTCACTTTACAACCCCCCTTGACCATGGCCTTACTGGTACCTTCCCTCCCCCAAGGAGAAAAGGGTACTAGTTATGTAAGTCCTAGGGGTGTAGAGTGAACCCACCTTGTCCGAGCTGCAGGACGTTAAACTGCCAAGCACCATGTCCTCAACACATGACGTTAAACTGTGACCCGACCTCGTGCCTCTCACGATGGGTCCCCCCAGCTCGAACATTTTTTACGCCACTCGTCTCCATAGGAGTGGAATCACCCATCCACAAGGGATGATATCCTCCTTATTGGAGTGGCGTATGTTCTCAGGAGAAGGGCGACCCTAGTTCCCCAACGGATGGTTGCACCCCTGCATCTCCGTACTTCCCCACTACCAAGGTCAGTGGAGGGCGTGATAGGGAACGAGGAACCTCCCATCATTGGTCCCAAATCCCTCTTTCACTGCGCTTTTTTCGCACTCCGAGCCTCCATCCTGGAGTAAGTCCCAACACCATGGGACACCTAATGCGTGAGCCCCTCTTCGCTTCACACGGACGCACCCTTCACGGCGTGATCGTCAGGCCCTTGCTGTCTCTTGTTTCTCACACCGAGCATGACTCACGTGGGCTTAGAGTTGGCATTGGAAATGAAAATACCTCGTCCAACATGATGTTAAACTGCATGCCCTCGTCCAGCATGACGTTAAACTGTATGCCCTTGTCCTACATGACATTAAACTGTACACCCATTTGAACTACGAGGTATTTGATCCATGTCAAGGCATGGTACGTAGGAATCCTCCACGAGGTTCAAGCCCACCCATCACCAAATTCACGTCGAGTCCTACCTGCGTCCAGCACGACGTTAAACTGCATTCCAGCCCGACGGCAAGCTGTTGTCATAACCCAAACTACAAGGACTTTGATCTGTGTCAAGGCATGGTACGTAGGAAGCCTCCCTGAGGTTAAATCCCAACAATCATTGGCCCAAACCGTCTCCTTGTCGGTGTGCCAAGCCCCCGTTTTCAATCCGAACTACGAGGACTTTGATCCATGTCAAGGCATGGTACGTAGGAAGCCTCCCAGAGGTTCAAGCCCATATCCCATCGGACCAAGGTCCCTCATTTACGTTGGTTCACCGACACCCACCACCATTCCGAACTACGGGGACTTTGATCCATGTCAAGGCATGGTACGTAACAATCCTCCATGAGGTTCTTGCCCAACGCCCGTCATTTATTCACGTCAGGGTTCACTACCGTCCTGCATGATGTTAAACTGTATTCCATCAATCCTTTGAACTACGAGGACTTTGATCCATGTCAAGGCATGGTACATAGGAAACCTTCCCAAGGTTCAATCCCACCACTAGTGGACCCCTAGGTCTACTTTCACGTCGGTTCGCTGATGAATTCCATCATCTGAACTACAAGGTCTTTGATCCATGTCAATACATGGTACATAGGAAGCCTCCCCGAGGTTCAAGCCCACCACCCGTCGGACCAAGGTCCACCTTCACGTCGGTTCGCCGACGAAGCCCCTCTGAACTACGTGGTATTTGATCCATGTCACGACATGGTATGTAGGAAGCCTCCATGAGGTCCAAGCCCACCACCACTAATACCCTCCCGGTCCTCCCAATTCACGTCAGTTCGCTGATGATGCCCATCGGACCAAGGTCCCCCCTCATGCCGATTCACCGGCACCATCCCGAACTAGGCGGACATTGATTCCCTGCCACGGGGATACGTAGGAAGACTCTTCAAGGCTCAATCCCAACTTCACCGTTTCCCTTGCGATGGTTCCTTTCCATTCCCCCCCTCCACTTCATTCGTCCATCCATAATCCAACCTGATTCTCGTCCGGACCGTCATATCCCGGTGAGACCATGTCGGTACGTTCCTCTTCACAGCCGCCCATGGGCTGGTCCCGGTATCGGCACCCCTTCAAGGGAAATCCCTCAATCTGATCCATTCTAGATAATGCTCTGATCGGGCTGATCCGTCTCCGCTGGATGTTAAAATTGCGGCGTACCCTGTGTTAAACATGGGAAGCTGAGAAAAACCTCAGATATGTGTCTATGGCATATAATTCCCCACGCTCGATGTGGGATGCCTCGGGCTTCCACGCCCTCGAGAAGCCCTGTGAACAGGGATAATAGATAGACATTCCAGGTTCCCCAACATCTAGATACGCTACTGATGCCTTAACGTGACTACTCCCCTAACTGAAGGTTGCTGCCCTGACCGGACCCTTTGGAATGTCCCAATAGAAGCAGTGTAATTAACCAGCGTCCATGGAAACATGGCACTGGGAAGATTTTCACGAACAACGTATTAAATCTATGAGGGAGACTCGGACTAGGTGACGAGTTCTGAGGAGGAATCCACAGAAGGAAGAACTGACATCCCATCACCCCGTTTCGATCAAGGAGCAAACGTCCCTGAATAAGGAGCAAATGCCGCCCGCCTTTGGAAAGTGGGAATGCGGGGCAACTTCACAGCGCTTCCTCCTCCGCGGACGGACGAATGCGCGTGCCCCGACGAAAGTGTCAAAAACAGATGTTTTTATGGTCATTATGAGTACTTGGTGATGACCTTTGGCATGATGAACTCCCCAAAAATTTCATGAGACTCATGAACCAGATCTGTCATTCTTACTTGGACTGGTTCATGCTAGTCTTCATTGATGATATCCTTGTGAACTCGACATCTGAGGAGGAGCATGCGAGACACTTAAGGATAGTTGTAAACATAATCCGAGATCACCAACTTTGCGAATAACTCTTGACGTTCCAGTTTTGGATTTAGTCAGTCCACTTTTTGGGACACATTATCTTAGCAGATGGAGTAGTAGTAGACCCGACCAAGGTCAAGGCAATGTTAGCATGAGAGCCACCTAAGAGCGTGACAGAGGTGTAGAGATTTCTTTCACTGGAAGGCTATTACCAAAGATTCATACTTTATTTCTACATGATATCAGCACCTATGACAACTTTAAATTGAAAAGGGTGTCCTTTCATGTGGAAAGATAAGTGCCAACAATCTTTTTAGCAGTTAAGGTAGAGTTTGACAAGCACTCCATTATTGAGATTTCCAGAGGAGGGTGTCGAGTACGTAGTGTCCTATGATGCATCAAGAACTATTCTTGGTTGTGTTATGATGTAGAGGAAAGTGGTGATTGCCTATAATTCATTCCAGTTGAGACCACATGAGAAGAACTATTCAACCCATGATCTTGTGTTAGCAGTAGTTGTCTTCGCTTTGAAGATGTGGTAACACTACCTGATGGGAGACCGATTTATCGTCTACTCCAACCATAAATTTCTTAAGTATATCTTCTATCAGAAGGATATAAAATTTAAATAGAGGTGAAAGATATAGTTCCTACATGAATATGAATATGAATTTGATATTTTCTATTCTCCTATAAAGGGGAATGTGGTAGCATATTCACTCAGTAGGAGATCTAGTTCATAGTTTCTGAATGAGGAATCAGAGTAGTTAGCCTCATTGTGGTTTTCATTTATAGATGGAGATGGAGTAGATTACCTTTAGTCAGTGGTTTTCACCCCTCCACTCTTACAACAAGACATTGAGGCATAACTTGGGGATACTAACTATGAGACCCTACATGCTTAGATGTCCACGAGGCATGCTCCTAATGGATATTCAAATGGTGGGGAGCACATCATTTTTTTAGAGGACGTATAGTAGTACTAGTGATGTTGAGGGAGGAGGTTTTAAAGTAGTTTCATACATCCCATTTGGTGGTACATCCATGTGGGTTGAAGATGTATTACGACCTCTGACATCAATTTTGGTGGCTAGGGATGAAGAAAGAAGTTTCAATGTTTGTTTCTCTATGCCTTACTCGTCAACAAGTAAAGTACGAGCCCCAATTTTTAGTGGGTTTGGATGAAATCCTTAAAGTTACGAAATAGAAATGGGATGTGATATCTATGGACTTCGTGATGGTCTTACCATATATGTCCAGGGGACATGATTCCATCTTGGTGATCATTGACCGACTCACTGAGTGGGCCCACTTCCTAACTATTTGAGAGAAGAGTTCAGTAGAGAGATTAGGACGCCCCTATCTTCAATAGATAGTTAGACTCCATAAATTTCCATCTAATATTGTTTCAAATCATGATGCTCGCATTACATCCCAGATGTGGAAGGGATTCTATGTGGCATTTGGGACCGAGTTACGCTGGATCACAATGTTCCACCCACAAACTGACCACCAGACATAGAGAACCATTCATGTTTTGAAGGACATATTGCAAGATTTCATGTTATACTTTGGCCCTGATTGGGAGGATAACCTACCCCTAGTGTAGTTTTCATACAATAATAGCTACCATTCCACCAATGATATTTTTCAATTTGAGGATTTTTATGGGTGACCATGTTGGTCACCACATTGATGGAATGACCCAGGAGAGTAAACACTTATGGCCCCATAGTTGGTATGAGCTACTATAGAGTAGGTGTAGATCATCCAGGAGTAGATCGAGACTACACAAAGCTATTGGAAGTCTTATGCTGACTGGCAATGGAGACCCTTAGTGTTCGAGGAATGAGACCATGTGTTCATTCTAGTTTCACCTCAACGTGGATTGAGAATATTTTTCTTGGGTGGAAAGATACCTCCATGGTTCATTATCCCTTTATAGATACTATGTATAGTTATAGAGGTGTCATACTACATAAATCTACCTCCATAGTTAGACTGGTTGCATGATCTCTTCCACATGTCACTATTGAGGAGGTACGTGAACAACCCATCACATGTCATCGACTGGGGAAAGCTATACATCGTGTATGGAGTGAATTTTTCTTAGTACCTAATGGATATTGAGGATCAGTGGAATGGGATCTTTTGTGTGCAGTCAATTACTTTGGTGTGTATTTCGTGGTAGCACCGGAATCTCTAGGAGAGCACTTGGGAGCAGGAGGCTCAGATTCGTGCTCAATACCCTCATCTTTTTTAGTAGCCTTTGTTTCGGATTTTTAGGGACATAAATCCCAAAGGTGGGGAAAATGTAATGAATCATATTTTCCATGTATTATTTTTAAATATTATATGGATTAATTCCAAGACCAGGTTATGATATGAAGTGTGATTCCAAGTCCTGATGTGCTCGGAAAAAATGTTTGAAATATATTAAGATATTTAAACTGCACGCATGCATGGTTTTCTTGAAAAATTTGAATAACTTATAAACGGGTTCCCAGATCAAAAATCGGAGGGCACCTTTGAGTTCAAAATGGTGGTTCTACCCTAGGCGCACCCTAACATTGGTTGGCATGGGTCATTTGTGAAAAAGTTTTTGTGGGCTTAAAATGAATAAAATAATTCAATAAAAATTATTTTATTTTGTTTTTTATAGCGCAGTGACTTAATCGCCTTTAAATAGACAATTATTTTAGAAATTCAAGGTAATATTCATAACCTTGGAGATGTCAGAGGATCACTAGGGAGATCTTTGGAGAACCCTCTCAAGTAAATGGCAGTGGATCATGGATCAATCAGTAAACACAACCTCAGATTCAGTGGATCTTATCAACGATGATGACAAAAGATCTTTCTTTATCAGCAATCGAACCAAATTGAGGATGGATGTGTTATTTTGGTTTTCTACTCCCCGTTCTTGATTCCTATGTTGAACATGGACCAATCCATGAATAGTTTGGCCTGTGGATCGATCATTATGCGAGATGGGCTATTTTTTTGGGGGATTATAGGGATTTGATCTTGTCATACTCTTTTAATTTGTTTATAATTCTAATGGTGATGAACCAATATCAAAACAAATATTGATCAAGGCTTGTCCCTTTAAATCGAATTTTGATTTTCTACCCTGATTCGTGCATTCTTCAACACATGTTCTTCATTATTCTACGTACTTTGAAACCATTGTGAACAATTGATCATTGCACCTTAAATTCTTGGCCAATGACTCGAAACCATTGACCTGTCATTAGAAAAACTTGAATAAGGTTCCAATATGGTTGTGACAACAGATCAAAAAATGGTGGGTGCCAATTTCTTGTTCTTTGGCGCGTAGCGAAGAACAAAGATGATTCATTTTTCAAGCTGATTGAAGGCCTGAATCCTAGAGATTATATGATGGTGTGACTAGAGAACCTCAGATCCATAGTTTCATGGAGAACCAATCACTAAAGCAGTGGTTTGAAGATTGATGTTGTGAGTGGGAGGAAGTATATGGGTTATGGAAAACCCAATACATGCAGTGTGTGGTACTTGACTAAATAGCGTGTGTCCCCTCTGGAAGGACTCAGCATGTACCTAAAGGAGTGCATGGACACAGGGTGGATTACATGGGTTTCCTACATGGTGTGTACTCCCCCATATTACTTGGCCGTGACCCGGTACATGGGTTACCCCATGTACTATTACATAGGTAGGGAGACATGTGTTGATGCTGTTGAAAGTGGGTTCCCTAGACCCAACTAGTATTGTAATTTGATTACTATTACATGTATTCAGTTTGTTTTTATACATGTGTTTATCTTTCCATGATAGTGTAGATACTTCTGCACCCACTTTTTTATGGCAATTTCCTTAGATTACCTGTCGCATCAAATGGTTATAGGAGGTCCGAGGATAAAATGAGAACCCTGAGATGCCATGATAGTAATCTTAAAGTAACGTCCTATGGTCCAATTACATCATTCTGAAAGGACACAGATGATGTGTGACCATCAGGTGCTAGGGGCTCATAAGCATTGAGACTTCTTCTCATGAAGTTCACACTTTATGATCTCTAGTAATCGATATCATGAGGACATACCCGCTTAATAGGAACACCACATGTTTTTGGTGTCATTGGTCGTTTCTATCTATGGACATGTGTAATGGTCTCCTAACTTGGGATCACTATCAATGAATGTCATTTAATTATGTACATTTGATATAAGGAGAAAACCATAGCGACAAATTCATGGTGAGGTAGTTTGTATCAGGTATGTCATTAATGGCATGGCATTGATTGAATGATCGAGAAAGGATTTGTCACTTCCGAGTTCAGGAAGAGATATCTCGGGCCTGGTTGATTAGGATGGTTTCACCTTCAATAAATCCATGGCCATGATAGTCGAAGGTAAGACTGTCTGGACAAATAAACAAATAAAATAAAGGAATATAAAGAATGATGACACTAGTGTGTATTCTACTTTATTGAGATATCGATGACGAAGAGATTATATTACACGGACTGTGTTCGTAGGAAGGCAGTCATTGCTTTGACTTTACCTTATCTCTCTAGGGGCCTCGATGAGTTGCTAGACCCCGCTCTAGGTCGGAGGAATTATTCACTGCTATTGAGATAAGGTCCTAGAGGGTCACACACAATAGCGCCTTGAGAATATGCCCTATTATGGGAATAGGAATTTAGAACTTGGTCGGCCCCGACAAAGGGTCCGAGCACTATCCAAGTTCTATGGATCACCAAAGAATAAATAAATTCATTAATTATTCGAGTTTATAATAATTCATTGAATTTATTTATAACATGTATTTACAAGTTATTTAGTAAATACAAGTATTAATATTATTCGAATGAATTTAAATATCCTAGGTTCGTTTAATATTAGCAGGAGGAATGAGTCGAGTTAAAGACTCAAATTTATCACGTAATATATCTATATATTATAAGTAAGTGATAAATTGTAAATATTATTTATGGCATAATTTTATTTGTCATAAATAATTTTTTATATCACTTATATAGAGGACGTCTATTACACGGGGGTTGGGAATCTATACCGCGTGTTTTAAACACTCCCTATATAAGTTAGAGAGAGGCTCTCCCATGTAGACTATTCATGTGTCAAGATTTAGAGCTTCTCTCTCCTCCTGGAATATAGAGAGAGAGTCTCTCAAGCAAAGAAGGATCTTCAAGATCATCCATCTCGGATTGAAGCTTCTTTTTTTTGCGGTGATCATCACTGCGCTGAAGTGAGCGTCGAAGATCCGCACTAGCACCCGGATCTTGATGAATGGCACGTGAGAAGATTCCTGAGGTGTGTGGGGATGATCTAGAGGGATTCGATGTCGAAGTCTTTGAGCAAAGATCATCAGCATCCCGCGGTAGACTTGCACACATCAATTCTGAACAAGGCAAATGTTCAGTTTAATTTTTTGTGCTCTGTTTAAACCTTGTAAGATCCTCGGACCAAGCCAAGACAAGATCACCAGAGTTGACAGGGTTATGTCACTCCAGTGAAGCAGGAAATTTTAAATTCCTGGCCCACCGGCTTCCGCTGTGCAATCCCGGTACCCAATAATGGTATCATAGGGATCAAAAGGTTTTTCTGAGTGAACAAAATTAAAATGCATTAAATTTAATTGTAGGGTGTTAAAACGGTTCATTCAGATTCGACTACGCGTCGTTTCGTTTTCGAATGATCAAGTTATGATCATTTAAATTTTTTAATTGGATCGACGTCATGTTTTTTTGTTCATTTGATGTTTATCTCAAGTTGAGATTTAACATCAAATATATATTTTATTATTATAAAATATAATAAATATTTATTATAAAATATTTTATTATAAAATATTTTTACACAAAGATGTGTGTAAAAAAATTTTAATAATAAAAATTACGAGGGAAGGGGACCAAGACCAAGAACCCAATTTGGGGTCTTCTTTCTTTTAAATAAAAAAAATTGGGAATACAAAGACCCCAAAATGGGGTTTTCTCCCTTTATTTAAAAAAAATAGAAGAACCCTTTTGGGGTCTCGTCCTTCACACGGCGCAAGGGGGTGCGACACCCCTTGAGGGTGAAACCCTAGCCGCACCCAGCCGACCTCCCCTTCCTGCCGGCTCCTCTCCCGCCAGACCAGCCCGATACGCCACCTCAGACCCCACCTGGCACCGCTCTTGCTCGGACCGCCTCCGTCCAGCCGCCCCGAGCCTGCGCTGGCCTCCTCCTCATGCCAGACCCCCTCCGTCCTGCCACCCGGGCCCACGCCGGCCTCCTCCTCCGCACCGGAACCCCTCCGTCCAGCCTCCTGAGCCCGCGTCGGCCTCTTGCACTGTGCCGGACCGCCTCCAGCTAGCCGCCCCAAGCCCGCGGAGGAACCCCGCGCTGGACCACCTCCTGTCGGCCACCCCGAGCTCACCGGACGGGCCACGCTGCATTTTCCAGGCCGTTCCAGACCGGGCTGCCGCCTCGCCAGCTCACCAGAGCAGCGGGCTGCCGGCCATGTGGCTGGCCAGTTTCTTTCCCAGCCTCCTCCCGCTCCCCTCGGACCATGCCAATAGATGCAGCCATCATGGGAGTCATTGGATGCTGCGGTCATGCCACGGTCACACCGCGGTCACACTGCGGTCACACCAAAGAGAAGCCGCGGTCAAGCCACAATATCCTATTCCAGGATGACATCCTGTTGCGGTACGCAGTCCTGACGGACTCCTCTCCAGCTATAGGTAACCCTGCATTAAATTAATTTTAATTAATTTAGTTTTTTTTTAAATTAAATTAATTGGAATTAATTTAGGGGTTTAAATTATTTTAATACGAATTATTAATTTAATTTAAGTTTAGAATTAAATTAACGGTTTAATTTAATTTTTGGAATTAAAATTAAATTAAACAAATGGAACCGATAAAAATAAATTACTTGAATTTAATCAAATTCATTTAATTTATTATAACACCCTCGCATTATTTAAATTTATTGAAATTTAATTTTATTGCGCTTTTACGCCAACTGGCCTTGAGAAAGTAACCGACCTGTGTATCTATAGAATTTATTTATTTATTTAATTATTTATTCAATGTGCGCGATGATTATAATATTTAATTAGATGAATGATGTTCTGCGAATCGTCTTTTAATTCAAATATGTATAAGGGACTGCGCGTCCATTGCACTAATTGTATTTTGTACCCCAGACCCCCTCGCATGCGTGAGAGTATATTTGTGATTATACGGTGACGATCCGAGAGGCAGACCCCACCATGTTGAGGCGGTAGTCCAGACATGAGTTGGGCGCTTTGCACTGGGGCCAGCAGCGACACGAGTCATATATTAACTCAGGTATGGATTCCCCTAGGTGATGATGGATCGGTTATCGATCGATCATTATAGAATGCTCAAGACCAGTCGGAATGCATGATTTACTTTATGCATAGTTTATTATTTTATGCATCTGCATGATTATTGCGTGATCACATAGAATAGTAAATAAGATAAAATGTATAAAGATGTGACAAATAATATTCTATTGCATGTTCAGTTGTGAGTGCGACAACCTAGTTTGAACATAATAAATAGAAAAGGATTATATTCGTCAATTAATATTAAAAATGACTCAAATATATATTAAGTCTAAATGCCTTCCATTTCTCACATCTAAACAAAACTGGCTGTTTGGGTGCTCTTCAGCCTTAGTTGAGAGTGCCTCTTACTACCAGGGCGTTTTCATGAGAGAAATGGGTCGACTTAACTAAAGTGAGTAGTCAAGGATTAGACTTAGATAACTTTCTATCACTTTAGAGGCAAGAGGTTAAGGGAATCAAGCTCATATTCCAAAAGTTGGGACTTTACTCAACAACACAAGGAAGCACAAGAATAAGTTGTTGGCAAGTATAGTGCCTACCTTGAAACCCTCCAAGTAGTGTCGTAGCCCTAGCTTGTAGACTACGAGGGAGGTATCGAGGATACTTTCCCTTAGAATGCTCAAGAGATAGATTATTCCGAATATAATAGTGAGGGCTATTAAGGTTCGTTAAAATAGTGGGATACATTAAATGATATAATAATTTATTAATAATAAAATGTCAAAAGGTAATCAAGACAAAGTACTAACTGCTAAATGTTTATCTGATGTAGATTCAAAATGGAAATCACCAACACCACAAGTAATTTATCAGTGCGATCGATCTTGGATAACGAAAATATCCTGACTGGAAATAACTTCCAGGAGTGGTACAGGTGCTTGCGCATAGTACTACACCAAGAAAGGAAGTTATATGTGCTGGAATCCCCAATTCCTGCTGAGCCTCCTCAAGTAGCAAGAAAGACGGAAAAAGATAAATGGAGAAAGCATGTATATGATTCACTTGACGTACAATGCATCATGTTGTCATCCATGTCCAGCTAATTGAAAAAAAATGCATGAGGAAGAGGACACCTACAGGATGCTTTCACATCTCTAAGAACTATATGAGGACAGGTCTAGGAAAGAAAGGTATGAGATCTCAAGTGCGCTTTATAAGTGCAGGCTAGCAGAAGGGCACCAAGACAGTCCTCACGTACTCTAGATGATTGGGTATATTGAGAGGCTTGAAGCCCTTGGGTTTAAACTAAAACAAGAACTAGCAGCGGATCTCATTCTTTCCTCTTTACCGTCAATATTCTCTACTTTCATGGTCAATTATAATATGAATGATATGAAAAAGTCTCTCCCCGATCTCTTGGCTTTAGTTCTCCAAGCTGATAAGGACATGAAAAACACCAAATTCAACTATCCTTTTGGTGAATAAGAAAAACAAGGGAAAGGAAAAGGGGTCTAAGGATAATTCAAGGCCAAAGACACCAATGCATCATCCTACCAAGAAGCCAAAGATTCAGAGGCAATGTAATAAGCAGGAATCTGTCTGCTTTGGATGTGGCAAGAAAGGCCACTGGAAGAAGAAGCAAGCTGATGCTTCTACTTCAGGTATTTTTTTCATTGAATGCAATCTATCTTTATCTACAAGTTTGGTATTGGATACGACATGTGGATCACAAATTTTTATTCATATACAGGAACCAAGTAGGTTCAAGAAGATTACAAAAGGTCAAGTGGATCTCCGAGCTACAAATGGTGCAAGTCTGGCGGTCTTGGAAGTGGGATACTATCACTTGACTTTACCAACTGGTTTGTTTCTTATTTTAAACAATTGCTATTATGTACCGTCTGTTACCAGGAACATTATCTCTGTGTCAAGTTTAGACACTATGGGTTTTTATTTCAAGTTTGGAAATAAAATTTGTCTCTTTTATAGGGATAACATATGTTATGGTATAGCACATCTTAACAATGGTTTATATATGCTAGAACTAGAAAACTCAGTAATGTCATCAATGAAAAAAACAACCAACATGCCTCAAATAACACCCACTTATGGCTCTTCTGGCTTGGTCATGTAAATGAGAAGTGATTACGAAGATTACATGAAGAAGGGTATCTAGACTCGGTACAGTTTGAACCCTTAGATGTATGTCAAGCTTGTTTACAAAGAAAGATGACCAAAGCACCTTTCTCAGGAAAGGGAGAAAGATCCATTGCAGTGCTGGAATTAATACATACCGATGTATGTGGTCCATTTCCAGTAGAGGAAAGGGGTGGTTTTCTATACTTCATTACTTTTACCGATGATTATAGTAGGTATGGATATATCTACTTAATGCGGTATAAGTCAGATTCCTTTCGTTACTTTAAGGAATACCAAAATGAAGTAGAAAACCAACCTGGTATGAAGATAAAAGCACTTCGCTCAGATCGAGGTGGAGAATATCTTAACCAATATTTCATTGATCACTTGAAGGAGCGTGGGATAGTATCCCAACTCAATCCTACTTATACACCACAATGGAATGGTTTTAGTGAAAGGATGAATAGGACCTTGCTTGACATGGTCAGATCAATGATGAGTCATACAACTCTTCCATTATCCTTTTGGGGATACTCTTTGCAGACAGCAGCATATACCCTTAACCGAGTACCAACTAAAGCTGCAGATGGGATTCTATACCAGTTATGGTATGGAAAGAAACCCAATCTAACACACATGCATGTGTGGGGGTGCGAGGCATTTCTCAAGACTTTACCAATTGAAAAATTAGCATCCAGAAGCACTAAGTTCATCTTTATAGGTTATCCTAAGGAAACTAGAGGATACTACCTATATAACCCTTTAGATAGAAAAGTCATTGTGGAAAGATATGACACATTTCTAAAAAGGGATCACATTTCTATTAGAAATAGTGGGAGTAAGATTGACTTTGATGAAGTTAATGCTCCATATGCACAAGAGTTGGTAGAGGAAAAATCTCCATAAGAGAAAGTGGAAGAAGAAATTATTCCTGAGACACAGATACTGTATAGGTCTAAGCGTGAGGTTAGAGAACCAGAGCGTTAGGGTTTTCTTATCACCGAGTCAGGTGACACAATAGTCCTTAAGGATGATGAACCTCTAACCTACAAGGAAGTATTAGAAGGCAAATGACCTGCTAAATGGAAAGAAACCATGAATTTTGAGATGGAGTCCATGTACCAAAATCAAGTTTGGATTTTGGTAGACCCTCCAGCTGATGTAAAGCCCATTGGATACAAATGGGTATTCAAGAAAAAGATGAACATGGATGGTAAGGTTAATAAATTTAAATAAAGACTAGTTTCAAAGGGTTTTATACAACGTCAAGACATTGACTATGTTGAAACATTCCCACCCGTGGCAATACTTAAATCCATCAGAATATTGCTTGAAATAACAGCCTTTCATGATTATGAAATTTTCCAAATGGATGTCAAAACTGCTTTTCTAAATGAGAAGTCGATTGAAAAAGTCTATATGACTCAACCCAAAGGGTTTGTTAAGTAAAAGAATACCAATAAAGTATGCAGGTTGCGAAGATCCATTTATGGATTGAAGCAGGCATCAAGATCATGGAATGTTCGCTTTGATGAGGCCATAAGATATTTTGGTTTTTTCAAAAATGAAAACAAGCCTTGTTTCTATAAAAAGGTTGAAGGGAATGTTATCGTTTTCCTAGTTTTATATGTTTATGACATATTAATCATGGGAAACGAGGTGCAAGTATTACAGTCAGTTAAGACCTGGTTAAATGAATGCTTCTCCATGAAATACTAAGGTGAAGCAGCCTACATTCTAGGGATCAAGATATATCGAGATATATCTCAAAGGCTGCTTGGCCTAAGTCAAAGTACATATATTGACAAGGTACTCAAAAGGTACAATATGGAAGAATCCAAGATAGAATTGTTACCTATGTCACATGGTGTAAATCTCTCCAAGAAAATGTGTCCACAAACATAGGAGGAGATTGACAGAATGAGTAGAGTCCCTTATGCTTCGGCAGTGGGTTATATCATGTATGACATGCTATGTACTAGGTTTGATATTTCCTTTTCTTTAAGCATGTTGGGTAGATATCAATACAATCCAAGAGAGCTGCATTGGACAACTGTTAAAACTATCCTAAAGTACTTAAAGGTGTACTAAGGATTTGTTCCTGGTGTATGGAGGAGATGAGGAACTAGTTGTGAGGGGATACACTGATGCTAGTTTCGAGACATATCATGATGATATGAAATTGCAGTCAGGCTATATCTTTTTCCTGAATGGTGGTGCAGTGAGCTGGAGAAGCTCAAAGCAAGCTGTGGTTGCTGATTCTACAATAGAGTTCGAATATATTGCAGCTTCTGATGCAACAAAGGAAGCAGTCTGGAAACACAGCTTTATCTCATACATTGGTGTTGTACCTAGAAGTGCTGACCCTATTCCTGTATATTGTGATAATATTGCTGCAGTGGTGCTTGCCAAGGAGCCCAGGTCTCACCAGAGGACAAATCATATTCTTTGGAAGTTTCATCTCTTGAGGGATTTTACTCAAATAGGTGAAGTGACAGTTAGTAGAGTAGCCACAGAGGACAACGTTGCAGACCCCATGAATAAAACCATTTCTCAGCAGAATAATGATTCACATGTGAGATATAGCAAATTGAAACATGTTAGCAGTTGTCTCTAGTGAAAGTGGGAGTGTTGAAAGTGGGTGCCCTAGACCCAACTTGTATTGTACTTTTATTACTGTTACATGTATTCAGTTTGGTTTTATACAGGTGTTTATCTTGCCATGATAGTGTAGATACTTCTGCATCCACTTTTTTTATGGAAATGTCCTTAGATTACCTGTCGCATCAAATGGTTATAGCAGGTCCCAGGCTATAATGAGAACCCTGAGATGCCATGATAGTAATCTTAAAGTAACTTCCTATGGTCCAGTTAAATCATTTTGAAAGGACACAGATGATGTGTGACCATCAGGTGCTGGGGGATCATAAGCATTGAGACTTCTTCTCATGAAGTTCTCACTTGATGTTCTCTAGTAATTGAGATCATGAGGATAGTCCTGCTTAATAGGAACTCCACATGTTTCTGGTGTCATTGGTCATTCCTATCTATGGACATGTGTAATGGTCTCTTGACTTGAGATCATTATCAATGAATTCCATTTAATTACGTACATTTGATATAAGGTGAAAACCATGGAGACAAAGTCGTGGTGAGATATTTTGTATCAGGTATGTCATTAATGGAATGTCATTGATTGAATGATTGAGAAAGGATTTTTCGGTTCCGAGTTCAGGAAGAGATATCTCGGTCCTGGTTGATTAGGATGGTTGCACCTTCAATAAATCCATGTCCATGGTAGTTGAAGGTAAGACCGTCTGGGAAAATAAACAAATAAAATAAAGCAATATAAATAATGATGACACTAGTGTGCATTCTGCTTTATTGAGATGTCTATGATGAAGAGATTATATTACACAAACCATGTTCGTAGGAAGGCAGTCGTTGCTTTGACTTTGCCTTATCTCTATAGGGGCCTCGATGGGTTTCTAGACCCCGCTCTAGGTCAGTGGTATTATTGACTACTATTGAGATAAGGGCCTAGAGGGTCACACAAAATAGCGCCTTGAGAATCTGCCCTATTCTGGGAATAGAAATTTAGAACTTTGTGAGGCCCGCCAAAGGGTCCGAGCACTATCCAAGTTCAATGGATCACCGAAGAATAAATAAATTCATTAATTATTCGAGTTTAGAATAATTCGTTGAATTTTTTTATAACATGTATTTAAAAGTTATACAGTAAATACCAGTATTAATATTATTCAATTGGATTTAAATATCCTAGTTAACTTTAATATTAACAGGAGGAATGAGTCGAGTTAAAGACTAAAATTTATCACGTAATATATTTATATATTACAAGTAAGTGATAAATTGTAAATATTATTTATGGAACAATTTTATTTGTCATAAATAATTATTTATATCACTTATATAATGGACGTCAATTACACGGGGTCCGAGAACCTATACCACATGTTTTAAACACTCCCTATATAAGTGAGAGAGAGGCTCTCCCATGTAGATTATTCATGTGTCAAGATTGAGAGCTTCTCTCTCCTCCTAGAATATAGAGAGAGATCTCTCAAGCAAAGAAGGATCTTCAAGATCATCCATCTTGGATTGAAGCTTCTTCCTTTATGGTGATCATCGTTGTGCTGAAGTGAGCGTCGAAGATCCATGCTAGCACCCGGATCTTGATGAATGGCGTGCGACCAGATTCGCGAGGCGTGTGTGGACGATCTAGAGGGATTCGACATTGGAGTCTTCGAGCAACGATCGTCGGTGTCCTGCGGAAGACTTGTACACGTCAATTATGAACAAGGTAAATGTTCAGTTTAATTTTTCATGCTCGGTTTAAACCTTGTGAGATCCTCGAACCAAGCCGGGACAAGATCACCAGAGTTGACAGGGTTATGTCACTCCAGTGAAGTAGAAAATTTTAAATTCCTGGCCCACTGGCTTCCGCTGCACAGTCCTGATACCCAACAGATGCTATGTTGTAGAACACTGCTAGAGTACATGATAGAAACCCATATGCAAGGAAATGGAATGTAACCCCTCTATATATATCGTACTCTACTTCTATATGACATGGTTTAATTGACACAAGCTGTTCTACATGGGCAGTACCTAGGGTCAAGGGACATGATGTGTTCCACTACTACACACCGTGTACCCCTTTCTATATGGATTAGAACTCTCATCCTATATATATTGGACAAGTATTATTAGGGTTCATTCCCTTTATCTTTTCCCTGAAGGTTGGTGAGAATCATTTTCTACCCCTATGAATACGATCCCATCAACATGACTATATGGATAGAGTTGTTGGAACCACCCTTAAGAGGCTTGGAGTGGGATCCTCTATTCATCTTCATACCCTATGTAGAGTTATTGGTATCGATGTGACCAAAACTACATAGGTACCGATCCTTTACTTATAGGGTTAATCTAGATTTAGTTTTTGGTATCACCCCATGGACTTGGCTGTGATCCTCATTTTTTCATTTTATTCTCTTCATATTCTATCATTGTATCTTTCTCATGATAGTTCCTAATGGGAAGTACCTCTCATATGGACGTAATAAGTGCTTTTGGACTTAGGAGTGTGTTCTTTGGGATGAGTGCTTCATGAAATCTCTGAACAAAAATTCCTAGGCTATATATAGTGGTTGTGACTTACAATGATACTGTGTGTCTTTGTATGAGTATATATAGATATTCATGTTATATGTGTTGTAGACATATACCTATGTAGAGATAACTGTACATTACCTTATTATATTTCTTTTTGGTTTTGGGGTGTCATACTGAGTATTTTTATACTCCTCCACGGATGGGATTTTCCCACACGCGTCGTCTCTTATGGAGACAATCAAACTTTTTATGGAGTCCTTGGTGGACCAAGATCAGATGGTGCTTAGTGAGACCAGACAGACCAATATGTGTTCCTATAGCTTTCAGACTATAGTCCTAGTACCTTTAACATACAATTTGGACTTGTGATTACATACTCTTTGTGGAAGGATTGTATTTAGACCTATTTAATTTACTTCTTGTAGTATTTTGGTTGTGAGATATAGATGAATGCATGCATTGGTTTCTTAGTGGCTTTTACATTTCATAATTTTTGGGGCTTGGAGATTTGTATCTGTGTATAGGTATATAGTCAATGCCTCCCATGTTAGTGATATTCCTAGTCAGTGAAAATCTCTAGCCGCTAGCCTATTGAAGGCGAGCTTTGGGAGTCACAGCACGAGCTCTAATAGGATGGATCATGACAAGTAGGAAACCCCAAAAACCGAAAATTGAAAAATATAATGATACAATAGTAGTGAGCTCAACCAAAAAATCCATGTTTATTAGATCACAAGAAAAAACCATAATAACCTAGAAATTCTCAATAAGAATCCCAAGTATGAGAGAAAGGGGAGCTACATCTCCACTCTCTAGCTATGAATGATGTGTCATCATGCAGTTCCAAGGGTTCATCTCTGATTCCAAACATCATGCACCAATGTGCCAAAATCCATGTGGAGGGCCCACACCTAGCCACTTCTCTCAACAACCGAGGGGGAACTATCTCCAATGGTAGTTCCATGTAACCACATAAGATATAGTGTGAAGGTATCAATCCTATCCACTACGCATCTAAGTTAAGGGATAATTATATCTTATTTATGCATCTCTTGTAAACTCACAAGAATTAGAGTATGGTGATCACACCTCGCCACTACACTCCATAGTTGAGGGGGTTTAATCTCCAGTGGAGGACCCAAGCACTAGTGCATTGGGTGGGGGTGGGGGGTTCTACTTGGAAGGTAGAAGACTCATTCCCTGGTATGATAGGTGGTACATCTTGGTAGATAGATGACCCACACCCTAGTATGAAAGGGGTACCACTCGGTAGATTGAGGACACACACCCTAATACGATATGGGAACCACTCAATAGATAGAGGAATTATGACTGGGTATGATGGGGGGTACCACTCAAAGGACCCACACCCTAGTATGATAGGGTATACCACTCGGTGGATAGAGGACCGACACCCTGGTATGATAGGGGGTACTACTCAGTAGATAGAGGATCTATGCCCTAGGGTATCAGGGGTTCCACTTGATAGGTAAAGGACCCATGCCTTAGTACATCGGAGGTTCCACTAGACCTGAGTAAAGAGTATAGGGACCCATGACTCGGTGTGAAATGGTGGTTCCTATCCCTAATATCTCTCTTATCATTCATCCTGATCACTTATGTCACTCAAGCATCGCTTGAAGAAGGTTCATTCTTGAAACACCTGACATCGTATCTCAAAATCTACTACAAAGGGTGCCACCAAATTCTACGTGGAGAATTACTCAGGATAGTCCACTAACAGGCCAACATCTAAGTTTTGAATAAGGATACATAGAATTTAGAAGCTCTTGGGATAAGTACATGACATGCATGTGGGGTTACATAGTGTGTGACCTCACCTCATCACCTGGAATTTTTCTCCACTAGACATGGATTTGGAATCCATGTCATTCTACATGGTGAATATATGTTCCACACAACATGTCTTATCCACTCGGGGCCTACCCATGTCTTCCTAGACAATGCTCGTGTACACTAGTCATGACCATGTACAGTGGTCATGCCCGTGTACGCTAGCCATTCTTGTGTACACTATCTGTGTCCAAGTACATAGTTATTCTCTTGTACTCCGGTTGTTACCATGTGCATACCCATGTCCATTCCCATGTAGTACATGTCAAGCCACCAGAATTGGGTAAAATGACATTTATTAGTCATACACTTCATGTGGTCTTTATCTCCACCCGAAACCCTAGCCACCGTAGCCAGAGGACTACACAACATGTGTTTCTCCAAGATACAAGGTTTTTAGTCAATAAATTTGTAGAAACATAGTTTCATAAAGAGGCTCCTAGATTCACCATTTCTGCCACTATTTGAACCTATTTGACTACTTTATTTTCACCAAAATCAAAGGAAACATCACTAGATGTCGATTCCTGGCCTCTGATGGTAGAAAATTAGAAACCTGATTGCCTATGTGGGAATCTGTTTTGCATCATCCTCCACTTCAGATCTCAAATCTATGAAGAAAAATCCAATATCCCACATCTAACCTTGATCTGTACCCAAATCCTAGATTAGTACAGTTTTCATACAATAGCTAGGAATCTGGGGTTCAATCATGCTTGAACCATCCCATATAATGTCAAACCGCAACCCCATGGTCCAATGAAAAAGAATACAAAGAACGGTGGTGGAAAATAATAGGAACAAGGTGAATGCATCATTGACCAATGAGGCCTCAGGAAATGATCCCATAAATGGTAACAAGGATTAAATCAAGGTCATAATGACAATAAATCGGGTTCAATAACAAAATTTATGTTAGGGATCATGCGAAGAACAAAAATCACTAATAAAATAATGTAGATAATAAATCCATGATTCATATTAAATAAAAGGTCAAAAAAACAAATAATGATCCCTACCTTGATTATAGATTGATCATTGGTGGAAAACACATCTACTAGCGATGAGGAAGAATATAAACTATGTTCATCATCCATATCATGGTCCACTTCAATCCGTTTGTTGATCTGCATCCTTAGGTTTTCCAATGAAGTGTGACCATTCTCCACTCAAATACTCCAGGGGTTACATGACTAACCCTAAAAATTTTCCATAACATGGTATTTTTATGGGAGGTTTGGGTTTTGGTTCATTTGTAAATGTATAAATTATTTATTTTATTAAACGCACCCGCCAACGGTCACTTCCCATAGAACATCCAATGTTGAACAACTTTATATCATGCCTAAGGAAAACCCAACATTTCGGAATCAATAGTGGCCTCAGATTTCCCATCTGAGACACTATTTTGGATTTATTCCATTATTTATAGAAAAAACTGCTCATGTGTGATATAATATATTTAATATTTTTATTATATCAATGCTGGGATTCCATGATCCCTAAAATCTCATGCTGATCGAGTTCTAGTATTTGAAAATTATTCTTAAAATATTTTTAAGACTTATAGGTAAAATAGATTTTTTACATGTGTGGAATTGTTAGGAATTTTTAAGGTGGTTTTTGAAAAAAAACTGGAAGCACATGGAAAAAAGTATATTTATAGGATATCCCAAGTAAAAAGTGGATATTAGCTATATGATCCCTTAGATATAAATTTAGTATTAGAAAGATATGCCATATTCCTTAAGAGGGAGAACATATATAAAAGAGATAGTGAGATTCATATTAAATTTGATGAAGTTGACATTCAAGATACACAAAATCTTTTCGAGGAACGAATTCTATAACACCCCATGGAAGTGGTTGTTTCAAAGACACAATTACTACATAAGAGAACTATAGTGGTTATATAACTAGATAGATATTGTTTTATAATAACTCAGGATAGTAAATTAATATTAATTGACAATGATGAACCTTTTTCCTATAAGGGGGAAATAAAGAGCTCAGAAGTTCCAAAATAGAAAGAAAACATGAATTATGATATGAATTACATATATCAATACCATGTGTTGGTTTTAGTTGATTCATCGGTAGATGTAAATCCCATTGAGTGAAAATGGATATTCAAGAAGAAACTGGTCATGTAAGGTAATGTTTTTTCGTATAAGGTATGGCTATTTATTAAAGGGTTTAAGCAATTATAATGAATATACTATAACAAAACCTTTTCACTAGTTTCTATAATTAAATCCATCAAAATTATGATTTAAATATCATCGGACCATGAATATGAGATTTGGAAAATGGATGTCAAGATAGTTTTTCTCAATGGGAAATTTATAAAAGTTATTTATATGACACATCCAAATAGTTTTGTGGAACCATTAGATTCTGATAATTAATTCAAATTGCAAAGATCTATTTATAGATTGAAGTGCGTAACTAGATCATGGAACATTGAGTTTGATGAATCCATTAGGGAATTTGATTTCATAAAGAATGAATGTGATTCCCATGTATATAAGCGATTTAGTGGGAGTGAAGTAATTTTCTGAGCAGTATATATCTATGACATATTACTAATTGGAAATAAGATATGAGTATTACAATAAGTTGTGATATGGTTGAACATATGCTTCTCCATGAAAGACATAGGATAAATAGTATACATTCCAACGATCAAGATCATTCCTGATAGATCTAAGAGGTTTCTTAGGCTAAATCAGGCTACATACATTAACTAAATACTAAGGATATTCAGTATAGAATAACCCAAGAGGGGGTTGGTTCCCATGTCACATGGTATACATCTCTCTAAGAGAATGTATCCTGAGAAACATGAGGATATAGAGAGAGAGGATAAGTAGAATGCCTTATGGTTTTGTGATAGGTTCCATTATGCATGTCTTGTCATGTACTAGGTTAGATATTTCCTACACCTTGTGCATGGTAGAAAGATATCAAATAGATTTAGGAGAACAACATTAGACAACTGTAAATTCTATCTTAAAGTATATAATGTGTACTATTGACATGTTCCTTATTTGTGTAGGAGAAAAGGAGATAGTCATTAGGGGATATAAAAATAGTATTTTACAAACATATCATTATAATCTAAAATCATAGTCAGGATATGTATTCTACCATAATGGAATAACTCTAAGCTTAATGAAATCAAATTATCCCATATACATCAATTCTATAGTGGATTAGGAATATATTATGGCTTTGGATGCTGATAAAGAAATAGTTTGGATATGAAAAATTTTCTAGGACATTGATTTGGTGTTAAGTATTAAAGATTATATCACACTGTATTATTATAATACTATAATAATGGTTCTAGACAAGAATACTAGATCACATCAACAGATGAAACATATACTTTTAATGTATCACCTCTTAAAGAGATTTATAGAAGACCGGTGAGGTTGAAATAAGAATAGTTTCCAAAAATGATAATATGGTGGATCCATTGACTACATTTCTATCCAATTAGAAACACGAACATCATGTGTGAGATAGTAGATTGAGTGTCATTAGTAGTCCTCTCTTGTGTAATTATAATTCTGTTGGACTTGGTACCCCAGATCCAACTACTTTATACTTTCAATTACTTTTATATTCATAGTCTTTAATATTAATAAATTTATTGTCACATGATGAGTATTCAATGAAACATTAATGCGATAATTTTCTTAGAGTTTATGTCCCATTGAAAGGTTATAGCAATTACCTGCTATGATGAGAACCTTGAAGTGTGTAACATCTCAGCTCAGGTGCCATGCACCGATGCCTCAACCTGGTTGGTTATGTGACCTCATGCGCACCTCCCTTTATGCTAGAGGCTATCGACTAGTAATAAGGGTCTATTTTCAATCATGGTGAGACTATACCCTCTTTTTTAATCAAAGTAATACACTATCCGAAATAAATAACAATAATAAACTAAATAACTCGATGATATAATATAACCAAAATAGTACTAGTATCACAAGATGTCCAAAATAGTAAACACAATATCAAAACCAAATAGTAGACATTCCATGTTAATGTAAATATTAGGTGTCAAAATAATAAATCAAAATTAAAGACACTGAAAACTCCCAAGAGGGTCCCAAACCATGTCTGGTTACCTCAACCATGCTCAATCCCCAAATTAGACATCTAACATAGGGAATTTTCCATTATCCTATCCTACAACCACAAAATCTATCTGGGTACCGATCAGGAAGCTCGTGTAGGGTGTGAGTACAACTCAGTATGACACCACCAATGGTGTCTAAAACAATATCCAATCAAATAGTGTATGTAGTTTTATAAAGAATAAATACCAATAATAAAGTAAATAGTTCAAATTTATTCAATTACTATTTATTTAACCACATAAATTTATAGGTTCCTGAGGACACTAGAACCTCAATACCTGCTTTGGCCCACACTAGAGTATCTCTGTCCCCAAGGGATATCATGTCCTAGAATGTCACTATTATAATTCTATATCTCATTCCATATCTTATAATTCTATTGTTACCATTATAGATCGCATATCATATCTCTGAATTCCACTGTTACAATTCTTGATCTTAATTCACACATGAATTCCTTTGTTACCATTCATCATTTCGGTCACATGTGATGACACACCATTAATTAATTAAACAATTAATTAATCTCATTAATTTAATTAATTAATTTAACAATTAATTAATGGTATTAATCTCATTAATTAACTCAAAAATTAATTACTCATCTTAATCTCATTAATAAAATCAACAATTAATTTATCTTCTTAATCATATTAATTGAATCAATAATTAATTAATCTTCTGTATCCCATTAATTAAATCAAAAATTAATTAATTACCTCAATCCTATTAATAAACTCAAAAATTAATTAATCATCTCCATCTAATTAATTAACTCAACAATTAGTTAATCATATTAATCCTATTAATTAACTCGAAAATTAATTCATCATCTCTATCCCATTAATTAACTCAACAATTTATTAATCGTATAAAAATATCGATAATTAATTTAGAACTTAATTTTTCCTCTATCCCCAATCACAATATCTTAAAAATTAATTCAGAAATTAATTATCCTAATTTCACAATCACAATATCTCAATAATTAATTCAATAATCAGTTATACTAATTTTACAATCACAATATATCAATATTTAATTCAACAATTAATTATTTTTATTCAATTTCATTAATTAATTCACTAATTAATTATTCACACCAAGTTCATTAATTAATTCCACAATTAATTTTTCACATTATATCCCTTTAATTAATTAAATAATTAATTGTTCACATCAACTCCATTAATTAATTCCACAATGAATTAATCACATTCAACACTCTCAATTAGTTCACCAATTGATTGTTCACATTAATTTCCATTAATTAATTCTATAATTAATTAATCACATTCAATCACTTAAAATAATTATCTATTTAATCTCCCATGTTAAATTGCATTGATTAATTCACAATTAATTAATCACATTCAATCCCTTAAATTAATTCGCCAATTAATTAACCATGTAAATCTCATTAATTAATTCAATTAATTAATCTAATCAATCCCATTATTTAATTAAAAAAATTAAATAATCAAATTACTCTATTAATTAACTGATAAATTAATTTTCCCATCAATCTCATTCATTAATTCAAAAATTAAATAATCACACTGCTCCATTAATTAATTCACCAATTAATTAAATCTCATCAATCCCATTATTTAATTTAACAATTAAATAATCACATGACATCCATTAATTAATTAATCAATTAATTAATCTCATAAATCCCATTATTTAATTCAACAATTAAATAATCACATTACTCTATTAATTAATTAATTAATTAATTAAATCCACTATTACAAAAATCCTCATAATTAATTCATCAATTAATTATCCATGTTAATCAATTAAATGACCCCAATTAATCCATTAATTAATTTTCCAACTTAATTAATTAAATAACCCTGATTAATTTATCAATTAATTATTCCAGCTTAATCAATTCAATAACCCCAATTAATTCATCAATTAATTATTCCAGATTAATCAATTCAATAACCTTAATTAATTCATAAATTACTTGTTCCAACTTAATCAATTCAATATTCAAAATTTTAATCTCAAAATCCTATAATTAATTCAAAAATTAATTAATCAATTCAAAAACCCCAATTCCCTCATTATTAATTCAAAAATTAATTATTCATAATCTATAATTCCAATAACCCCAATTTCACATTTTTTGTCAATTAATTAATTCAAAAAATTAATTAACTTTATCAAAAACTCAATTACTAATCATTTAATAGAAATTCAATAATTACATTCAAATAATTGTAATCAAGACTTTTGTATTTAAATTATAGTCCACTTACCTTAAGAACAGTGATGAAATTTCGCAAAATTATAATCCCCAATTTTAATTAAATTGATCAAGAACATGATAAAGAACATGATTGAGATCCAAAACCTAGATCCAAGGTTAAATGAATCAATATATAACAAACATAGATCTAAATAGAGAACCAATAATGGATAAACATCCCTCTTTTATATGGGGAGAAGTGGAAAAGAGAGAGGGATAGATCTAAATGGGGAGAAAAAACATACCCGTGAGGTGCCGATCTTCAATCACTACTTTGATTCACCCAGAACATAGGTTGGGTGGGCCTGGAATCCATTAGTGAGCCTCTAAAGTTGAGATAATTTTTTTTGGGGTGATTTAGGGTCAAATAATGCTTAAAATAGGGGGGTTGTGGAATTAAAATCTAATTTCCAAGTTAATTAAAATAGCATGCACAGTTTGCTGGGCAGGGGAACATAGTTTCCCCTAACCATGCGCCATAACCATGTACCTCTTCTGGGGGGGGGGGTGTAAGGTTTCTCCTAATAGGGTCTAGAATTTGATAAGAAGTGTGTCAGCCATACAAATTCCATCTGTTTGGGTTCACAAAATTTTCTGGGTTAGGACACACGGTTTGGGAAACTTGTGCACCAACCGTGCACTTTCCCACATCCTTCCAAAATTTCCAATTTTCACTCAAACACACCCCATGGTAAAACCCAAAAAAATCATGATCAAACAAATAAAAATAATAACTTTAACAATCCAAAGAAATATCCAAAAAAAATTGGATCCTTCAATATCCCCACCTTATAACATCTCATCCTTGAGCTGTACTCCCATGCATCTGTAAGATTCTGAGTCAAAAAGACCAAGCCCCTGATCCCCCTTATTTGATTATATCTCCCAAGTTTCATATTGAAACCATCCGTGATTCCACAATACAAGAACTATCAGCATGATCTTTCCTTATAAAAATTTATCATTGTAATCCAACACAAGTATCAGAGGCTTCTAAAAGGTTACATTGATCTCAAGCTCAACTTATACAACATACCCAACGTGTTTCCCAAGTCATTGTTCCCAATAACCATATGAACATTAATCTGCATTTTAACTTAGCCTTTATATAAAAAACACCTATAAAAGAAATAAATCCACCACCTCCAAGGCCTACTTGGCTTTCGCTGAGGTATTTAAATATTCACCTTACAATTTTCTCATTGGCATTCTGTTGCCACCCCTTCCAACCTATGGTCTTTCTCAACGAACCTACTACTGAAACATAGCTCCCCAACTTTGGAGCTTTGTTAACACCACCTTTTCATGCAAGTTATTCACTACAAGTATTCATAAATCTCTGGTACATACTGATAACCTCATCTATAAATTTTCTTTGGCATACCTTCCGCCATCCAACCCCACATATACCTCTTTCTCATCATAACTTCTAAGGGTCCCCTTATCTAACCAAAAAACATTCTTTTAGCTAGGCGTAAAGCCAGATATTTCTCAGTGTACTTGGGATGATTTCAAGGTAGGGAAAATGATCATCTCTAATTAAAAGTACACTAATATGTCATTAGTGTTCAACATCACAAATCCTCCATCACCAGTGTTACCTCCAACTATGGAAACACCTTATTCTACCAAAAGTATTGGGATTCCTTGGCTGCCAACATCTCACCATACAATCCAAAACCAAATGGTCCCTCTCACAACCTACAACCGATTTCTTGAACTAGGGAATTCTCACTACCCAAACCACCCACATCAAGGACAAAAAGAGATTCCCAATTCACAAAATTAACACAATTAAGAATATCAATTTACACAAAACCATAAAAAGTATTTCCCACTTTTTCCTGTCACACGGTCAAAACTGAGGCACTACCACTAACCTTAACCATCCTATATCTAGGTCAACGTTAACAAAGAGTAACTCATTTTCATTTTTTCAAGTTTCTCATTTAAACACCCAATTATTCTCATCTTTCATTATTTTCCACTTTCAATTTCATATTAACTACTATTTTCAATTTAATTTCACAAGTAAGGAAAAATTGTTCATGTTCAACAACTTACCCAAAACCCATTATATGTTATTAACTAAAATAATTTATATCTCAAAACAATATTGAGTTCCTAGTATGATGCATGAAAACTCAACTCTCATGCCAAACAGGGCCGCGAGTCAATTCTCAAAAACTCTCAGAAATAATACTCACGTCAAACCATAAGTGCATCACCCAAGGTGAAATAATATTCATCTATAATATCAAACAACAACAATAATAATCCCACTATGGGAACTTGGGTTCACCCTCATACATGGGTTAGATACTCCCATGCACGAGCTCATAACCAAGGCCCGACTCTTCCTAGTCTCCTGTCTACCTTTCCCAAACAATAAGACAATAGAAAAAATAAATAAATATAGGTTCTGATACCACTTTGTAATGTCCTGGTCTAGGTTTCACACACCAGTGCCCCGATCCGGTTAGTTATGTGACCCCAGGTGTGCCTCCCCATATTCCAGAGGCTACTGAATAGTAGCGTGGATCTATTTTTGATCACAAGGAGACTATAACCTCTTTTTTTATCAGAACAATACACCATAGAAAATAAATAACAATAATCAACTGAATAACCCAATGATATAACATAACCAGAACAGTACTGGTATCACAAGATGACCCAAATGGGAAATACAATAACAAAAAAGAATAGTATATATGCCATGTTAAATCACGTGCCAAGTGTCAAAATGTAATCTCAAAAGTAAATACACTGAAAAATCCCAAGAAGGCTCCGAGCCACATTTGGTTCCCCTATCCATGGCCCATACCCAAATCAACCATATAACACACGACCTTTTCCCTTATCATGTCCTACAAACATGAAATCTATTTGTTTGCCGATCATCCAACCTGAGTAGGGAATGAGTACAACTCAGTAGGCCACCACCACCAACATCTAAAATAATATACAGTCAAATAGTATATACAATTGTATAACGAATAAATAATAGAAATAAAGTAAATAGTTCTTATTTATTTATTGAATCTTTATTTAACCACATAAATCCCTGGGTTCTTGAGGAAACACGAACCCCAATACTTGCTTTATCCCATTCTAGAGTCTCTCTATCCCTAAGGGATATCAAGTCCTAGAATGCCACTTTTACCATTATATATCTCCTTCTATATCTTAGAATTCTATTTTTATAATCTAGATAACATATCGTATCTCATAATGTAACTGTTACCATTCTAGATCTCAATTCATACATGAATGCCATTGTTACCATTTATCATTTCAGTCACATGTGACAACACTCCATTAATTAATTCAACAATTAACTAATCTCATCAATGTATTTAATTAATTCAACAATTAATTAATCATATCAATTTTATTAGTTAACTCATTAATTAATTAATCATATCAATCTCATTAATTAACTTTATAGTTAATTAATATTCTCAATCTCATTAATTAATTCAAAAATTAATTAATCATCTATATCCCATTATTTAACTCAACAATTAATTAATCTTCTCAATCCTGTTAATTACCTCTGCAATTAATTAATATTCTCTATCCGATTAGTTAACTGAAAAATTAATTAATCATCTTAACCTTATTAATTAACTCAACAATTAATTAATCATCTTTATCCCATTAATTAACTCAAAAATTAATTATTCATCTCAATCCTATTAATTAACTCAACAATCAATTAATCATCTTTATCCCCTTAATTAAATAAATAATTAATTAATCATATAAAAAATATCAATAATTAATTTTGCAATTAATTATTCCTAAATCTACAATCACAATATCTTTATAATTAATTCCAAAATTAAATATCCTAATTTCACAATCACAATATCTCAATAATTCATTCAATAATCAATTATCTTAATTTTACAATCAAAATATCTCAATAATTAATTCAACAATTAATTATTCACATTCAATTTCATAAATTAATTCACCAATTAAATTTTAATGTTATTTCCATTAATTAATTCCACAATTAATTAATCATATTCTATCCCTTCAATAAATTCATTAATTAATTGTTCACATCAACTCCATTAATTAATTCCATAATTAATTAGTCACTTTGAACTCTCCCAACTAATTCCCAAATTAATTATTCACATCAATTTCCATTAATTAATTCCATAATTAATTAATCACATTCAATCCCTTTAATTAATTCTCTAATTAATTTCTCATGTCAAATTCCATTAATTAAGTCATAATTAATTGATCACATCCAATCCCTTCAATTAATTCGCTAATTAATTGTCCATTTCAATCCCATTAAATAATTAGATCAATTAATCCCATCAATCCCATTATTTAATTAAATAATTAAATAATCACATTACTCCATTAATTTATTCATCAATTAATTTATCCCATCAATCCTATTAGTTAATTCCACAATTAAATAACCACATTACTCAAATAATTAATTCATCAATTAATTAATCTCATCAATCCCCCTGTTTAATTCACTAATTAAATAATCAAATTACTTATATTAATTAATTCATAAATTAATTAATCCCATCAATACCATTAGTTAATTCAATAATTAAATAATTAAATTAATCCATTAATTAATTCATCATTTAATTAATCAAATCCACTATCACAAAAATACCTATAATTAATTCATCAACTAATTATTCCAACTCAATCAATTCAACAACCACAACTAATTCATCAAATAATTATTCCAACTTAATCAATTAAATAACCCCAATTAATTCATCAATTAATCATTCCAACTTAATCAATAAAATAACCCCAATTAATTCATCAATTAATTGTTCCAACTTAAAAAATTCAATATTCAAATTTATAATATCAAAATCCTATAATTAATTCTTCAATTCAAAAACCCCAATTCCCTCAATATTAATTCAATAATTAATTATTCATAACCTACAATTCCAATTACACCAATTTCATATTTTACCTCAGTTAATTAATTAACTTGATCAAAAACTCAATTGTTAAATATCTAATAGAAATTAGACAATTACATACACATAATGAGATCAAGACTCTAGGATTTGAATTATAGACCACCTAACTCAAGAACGGCGATGGACGCTTGCCAACAGATAATCCAATATTTCAAATGGAATGATCAAGAACATGATGAAGAACACTATCAAGATCTAAAACATAGATCCATGATTAAATGAATCAAGATCTAACAAAACTTGATCTAGATCTAGAACCAATGGAGGATATACATCCCTATTTTATCTGTGGAGAAGAGTGGAAGAGAGAGATAGATCTAAATAGGGAGAAAACATATACCTGGGAGGTGTAGATCTTCAATTCGCCATTTAATTTACCATGAATAGTGTAAGAACCCGAACCTTCTTTTCAGGTATGTTTTCTTTTTCTGGCTGTTTTTTGAGAAAAAGAGGAGAATCTGGAAATTTTGTAAGTACACACCGTGTACTTTACAAGTACACGCCGTGAACTTTTCTTCCGCTCGAGGCTGTGTGATGGCTGTGTCTGGTCCAGTCACATGGGGTGTAGTGATGAGGTGGATTCTAATTAATACGGCGTACGGAAGAGGGAACTACACACTGTGTACTCAATAAGTACACGCTGTGTAATTTTATTTTTATTTCATTAATCGGACCAGGGTCGTGCCTAATCCCCGTTTTCATCTTCTTCTCCGCCTAATTACATCCAGAGCGACCTAGAGAGACGATTCTTCTCCAAGCCACCGATTCTTCACCGGTTGTCCGAATCGAATGCCGTCGGGTGAAATAGAATCACAGCGGTGAGTTCTCGGTTCTTCTTTGGCCATGTTTCATGATTTCTTCTCTTGTGAGAGTTATCTGAGGTTGAACGTTTTAGATGTTTTTGTAGATTTACTCAGTTCTATGGTGATTTACAGGTCGAGTTTCAAGAGTATCAATCACCAAGGATCGAGGTAGGTGGTTTGTTTCCCTACGTTGAATGTCTTTGAGTTTTTGGTGCAAAAGTGATGGATACCCATGTATCGGGTATATCAGGTTAGGGTTTTGATCTTGTTTTGTTATCTGCCTTAGATTTCTTGTATGATTGAGGTTATTATATGATTAATAATTGCTTGTTAGCATAGTTGAGTATCACCCATGGGGTTTTCCCCTTGTTTGGCTGTTTATTACCGTTTGGCATGGTTTGCCTATGAGGAAACCCTATTGCACATTGCTAGTATGCTTGTTGACTTGGTTGCATGTTTTTCCTGTTGTTATATGCTTATGGATTCATTTTTAGCTATTATCCAAGTAGTTTCTAAACTTACTTAGGCTGCTAATAGTTGATTACGCACGACTAAACTGCTCAGGGCTAAGTGAACCTGGTGTGGTAGACTAAAGGGAGAATTGACGATTAAGGCTTCCATAGAGAGTCTGTTATAATTAGTATCGATCGCAGGACCTATGGGAATAGGACTTTGTGCTTCCTCAGAGTGTCCTTAGTTACGTAGCGAGACTATAGGGGAAATTAGACGTAAGTTCTTCCTCAGAGATTCTATATCTTTCGTTGCAAGACCACAAGGGAATTGACGGTGAGAGCTTCCTAGAGTGTCTGTGCCTTTGTACGTTTACTTGACTAGAGGGGTTTGATATTAGGAGCCACCCAGAGATTCAGTGTTTTATTTGTTTTTTTGGTTGGTTGTGATGATTCCACCAAGCTAAAGAACAAGCTTGGGTTTGTATTGCTTGCTGTTTAGGTAGACTGTTGAGTTACCTGTTGTGATTACTTGCTTGCCTTGGGAGTATAGAGTTGTTGCTAGGTTCCTTGGTTGATAGATAAATGATTGTACTGAACTGTTAAATAAATGTGAATGGAGATTGGTAGGATTGTTTACTTTAGTGTATTTCTGCTTTTCTGCTGCATTTATTACCTTTACTTTTGCTATATTACTCACTGATAGTAAGGCACGAATCTCGTGGTGATTGCCTACTGGGATTAGTCTCACACCCTGTTTAGGTCCTGATTTTCAGCCCAAACAGGTTATATGGTTGCAGGTGTGGATAGGGATTGTGGCCCATCTACTTCGGGTACATGATTGCTTGTTGGAGCTGGAGAGCATAGGACCGAGCTTAGGCTTGCAATGTTGCTGGAGTTGCTATTTACTTTCGTACTTTGTTTTCAGTTGTATTTTAGAACATTGTTGTGTTTGATGTTTTCCCTTAGATACTTGTACCTACTGCATCATTATCATTATCATTATATGTTTATTGCTTCCACTATTTAGTTTTAGTGTTTGTATGCTGCTTACTGCTTCCGCTATTGACTTTTGTTTTCTTTCCTTGTATACCTTACGAAATGAGGGCATAGTTTCCCCAATATCTTACCAAGGCCCTCACTGCTATTCGGAAGCCTATGGAATTTGGGGAAATGCGCTTGAGGTCATGTGGCGAACCGGGTACGGGGCACCAGTGGAAGGGCTCCGGATTCGGGTCGTTATAAAGTGGCATCAGAGGGGTTCTTTCCTTTTCTATTGACTTACTGTTTAGCGACGTTAGACATAGATAAGATGGAATAGGTAAATGGTAAATAGATGTGCCCAGGTGTTCTAGAACCCGTGTACTAGGAAAAATCCAGATTACCTCGATTATTGCAAGTTTTGAGTTTTGCGAATGTTACAGTTTAATTGATTTCACCGTTGGGTGATGCACTTGTTTTGTGCTGTTACTGTTTATATGATTGTAGTTCTATTTTGTTGTAACCCGATGAGATGAGGGTATTCCATCTCATGCATCATATAGGAACATGTTAGAAGATCACATTCCATGCATCTTGCCATGCCATCTAGGTTGCGTTAGAGATTGCATACTATTGTGATAGGATTTGTGATAGACAATGCATGCTGTTGTGATAGCTGCTATGATAGAATACCTGCTATGTTGATAGGGTATCGTTGTTTGGAGCTTTCTTATCATGGACACCAAACTTTGATATTAAAGGTGTTATGGGCCCTTGAGGATCAGAATTTGGTGGGTCATGAGTTCTTATACTGTTTTCCTGTTATCTGCACTGTTAGGATGCCAATCTTTGATTCGCGGGGAGTATGGGCCCCCACAGATCGAAATTTGGCACCTTAACCCCTCTTTTTTTCTGTGTTTTCTGGGCTCCGGTGCAGTTCTGAGGCTACTGTCCAGAAAAACCCAGAATATATGGCGTGTACGTTATAAATAAATTCCATGTAGTTTTTGGCCGTGTCATTGACCGTGCGGACAGGGACACGGAGCTGTAAATGGTTTTCGGGAACACACCGTGTGCTGTAGGTACACGCCGTGTAGAGGTTAACTAGGAGCCCGACCGTGTAACTAATAACACGGTCCAGTTAATGCATGTTTAGTACATGTCGTGTTCAGTATGTACACACCGTGTATCCTTTCCGAGGTACCCGGCCGTGTCTTGAAAAACATGGGTCGGTGTTATCTTCTCCTATACACGCCGAGTTTGTTCGGAACACGCCGTGTAAGGATCAGCCGAGTACCCGGCCGTGTCAAGAACAACACGGGCCAGGGTTTCCCTTCAAGTGCACGTTGTGTCCCTTAGGAACACACCATGTAGTGTCGAATGTGTGTCAGGCCATGTCTCTAACAACACGGGCCAGGTATGGCATGTCTAGTACACGCCGTGTCTTCCTTAAACACGCCGTGTAGACTTCGGCTGGGACAGTCCGTGTGACTTAGTCATGTAGGAGTAAACAGGTAGGGAGAAAAGGGTCAGTACACGCCGTGTAGTTTAAGAACACATCGTGTAGTCGGGTAGTTTACATAGCCATGTATGGCCAATGTACACACCCTGGGTAAACTTTTAAGAAACACGCTGTGTAGTGGTACTACACGTCGTGTAGTCATGTTTTTCCCAGATTTAAAGGTTTTTCTCTCATATTCCATTTTAATCTCCTATGTTGCAACTGTATTCGTCTTTGATGAAGGTGTGTTTTGGTATTTCAGAGCTATGGCACCGATACATCCTCCTGTTGCACGCCAGGAACCAGGTAGCGATCGTACGCCCGATACGACCGATCAGGATATGCCAGTAGTTCCACCCATTGTTCCGGACATGGCACCTACAGTGATTCCAGACACTGGTGACAACACTCAGTTCAGAGAGGGTTTCATGAGATTCATGCAGACCTTCCAGGGAGTTCAACATCCTACCCTGACTATGGCAGAGATTACACGGGTCTTCCAGCAGCAGCATCCTCCCACTTTCATAGGGGATGGAGGACCTCAGGCTGCAAAGTCATGGATGGAAGCCATGTTGTCCATCTTCGACCATCTGGAGATGCCTCCAGAGAGGAGTGTGAATCTCACGATGTATATGTTGCGAGATTCCGCCAAGAGATGGTGGGACGTAGTCTCTCAGATGGGGCGCCAACACGCTATGACTTGGGATGAGTTTCATCATACGTTTTATGACTACTTCTACCCAGCAATGTTGAGGGATGATAGAGCCAGGGAGTTCATGATCCTGCAGTAGGGTACACGCTCAGTTATGGAGTATTCCTCCCGCTTCACTGAGTTACAACGATTCACTCCCGTTCTAGGGAATGACGAGCTCTTTCTAGCGAGGAATTTTGAGGAAGGCCTCAGACCGGAGATCATATTGCAGGTGAATGTCTTTCAGTTGACTTATATTACTCTGATAGTCAACTAGGAACTCATCACGGAGAAGAACTTGAGGGAGACTGGAGCTGTGGACCAGGGTGACATAGCATCCAAGGTTGATTCCCTCCAGGCAGACAGTAGGAAGCGCCACCGAGAGTCTACCCAAGGCGACCCGAGGAAGCGTGGTATTCCTTCTGGTAGACGAGATCTCTCTTATGGAAACCAAGTGGTGTGTTATCAGTGTGGTAGGAGTGGGCAGAAAAATCCACAATGCCCGAGGGACCCAGTGGAGTGCCGATCCTACGACAAGATGGGTCACCTACAACGTTTCTGCAAGGTCCCCCTTCCAACGGCTAGTGAAGGAGGATCAGTTTCGACCCCGCGTGTAGGAGCAGGATTACCAGCTCTGCCGCAGACTGGGAGCTGGAGTTCAACAGGACGTTCAGGTCAGGGTAGAGGTCATGGACGCAATGGTCAAGCTCAGGGAGGAGCAGCTCAGGGTTTTCAGGCTGCTACACAGGGCCGCGGTACATGCCAGAATTTTTCTCTAGAGCAGATTCATCAAAAGCAGGATCCCAGACCCTCTATAGTTTGAGGTACGATCTTAGTAGCCTCAGTTTTATCTTCATCCCTTTTCGATACTGGTTCTTTACATGGATTTATTTCTGTTGCTGTCGTGGAAAGTCTTGAGCCTTGTGTCTTATCGTCTGCCGACATGTTGACTCTCAAGATGCCCTTGGGAACGAGGACATATAGCATACGTCAGTGCAAGGAGTGCCCTCTCGAGGTTACATGGTATCATTTCCTATGGGACCTCTATGTCCTGGAGATGACAGGCTATGATGTCATTCTTGGTATGGGCTGGTTGGTTCCCTTCCAGGAAGTCGTCGATTGCGATCGCCACAGGGTGAGTTTCGTATCACCAGAGGGTGAATCTTTCCTTCATAAAGGCAAGTGTGATGTTCAGGCGAGTCGAGCTGGACTCGAGCATCATAGGCTAGGAGGAGTTACGACCCAGATTTCTAGTATTTATCTGGATGGCCAGGGGACTTCTCTGTTATATTTTCCTCCAGTGGTTGATCGCTTTCCAGATGTCTTTTAAGAAGACTTTTCAGGGTTGCCTTCGGAGCGTGAGGTAGACTTCTCGATTGAGTTCGTGCCAATAGCAGCATCGGTGTCCATTCCACCTTATAGAATGGCTACACCTGAGTTGTAGGATCTCAAGAAGCAGTTGGAGGAGTTGTAGGCAAAGGGTTTCATCCGACCCAATACTTCTCCTTAGGGTTTGCCTGTCCTATTCACAAAGAAGGCAGATGGTACCCTTAGTCTTTGCGTGGATTATCGGAAGTTGAACCAGTTGACGGTCAAGAACCGATATCCCTTACCGAGGATTGATGATCTCTTCGATCATATTCGAGGATCTCATGTGTTCTCAAAGATCGATTTAAGGTCCGGTTATCATCAGCTGCGCGTTAGGCCTTCTGATATACCCCTGACAGCCTTCGGGAGCAGGTATGGCCTCTACTAGTATACAGTTATGCCGTTCGGTCTTACGAACGCGCCAGCAGTATTCATGGAACTGATGAATCGAGTGTTCCATCCTTACTTGTATTCCTTCATTGTGGTCTTCATGGAAGATATCTTGGTGTACTATCACACCCGACACGACCATGCAACCCATCTTGAGATCATTTTGAGTACACTGAGGGAGCATCGAATTTTTGCTAAACTCTCAAAGTGACACTTTTGGATGGACGGGATTCACTTCCTGGGTCATGTCATCTTAGATACAGGAGTATCAGTAGACCCAGAGAAGGTGAGAGCAGTAGTTACCTAGGAGCATCCGAATAATGTCTTCGAGGTACGGAGCTTCTTGGGGCTGGCTGGTTACTACAGGTGTTTTATACAGGACTTCTCACGCCTAACATCACCGTTGACGATCTTGACTAAAAAGGGGGTGAAGTTTGTTTGGTCAGAAGCCTGTGACTCAGCCTTCCAGGAGATGAAGGGGATATTGAATTTAGCACCAATCCTAGTTTTTCCAGAGCCGGGAAAGAGCTATACAGTTTTCTGTGATGCATCTGGCATCGGACTTGGAGTAGTGCTTATGTATAAGGATCGAGTGGTTGCATATGGATCTCGGTAGTTGAGGCCTCATGAGAGGAATTATCCTACGTAGAACCTGGAGTTGGCTTTGGTAGTTCATGCTTTATGTTGCTGGAGACATTACCTTCTGGGAGAGCATTTTGTGGTATACACTAACCACAAAAGTCTCAAGTACATCTTCATGTAGTGTGACCTGAATATGAGATAGCGGAGGTGGGTTGAGTATCTCCAGTCCTTCGATTTCGAGCTTTCCTATACTCCTGGGAAAGGCAACACAGTGGCTGATGTACTGAGCAGGAGAACTCAGATACAGACAGTTCAGGAGGCCAGTAGTGAGTGGAAACTGATGGCTCTGTTCTCAGAGATGCATTTGGAGGTGCACAAAAGCCCGTGGCAGACTTTCCTATCTTCTATGGCTGTTACCTCTGCACTTCTGGACCGAGTTCGAATGAGGAAGCTGGAAGATTCAGAAGGGATAGTCCTACGGGAAAGCGTTTCAAGAGAGGACCCTCTTCCAGAGTGGACCGTTGGCGAGGATGATATCTTTCATTTCCAGGGATGTGTATGGGTGCTAGAAGATATATGCAAGGAGATGATGCAAGACTTCCATTCCTCAGTTTGGGAAGTTCATCCTGGCGTCACCAAGATATATCGGGATCTTCATCGCCAATACTGGTGGCCAGGTATGAAGAAGGATGTTGCTGGTTTCGTCATGAGATGTTCCACCTATCAGCTGGTGAAGGCGGAGCACTAGTGACCAACATGGATTTTGCAGTAGTTACCCATCCCAGAGTGGAAGTGGAACGACGTCGCGATGGACTTCATGACTGGTTTGCCGAGATCGTTGAGAGGAAACGATGCGGTGTGGGTTGTCATCGATAGGATTACAAAGGTTGATCACTTCTTTACAATCAAGGAGACTTTCAGTGTCGATGATCTGGGACGACTTTACATCCGGGAGATCGTTCATCTACATGGAGTTCCACACTCCATTGTTTCAGACATGGATGCATGCTTTACCTCTCGGTTCTGGCAGGGACTCCAGAAGGCCTTGGGTACACAGGTACTTTTGAGTACAGCATACCATCCCCAGACTGATGTCCAGTTCAAGTTCACGATACAGGTGCTTGAGGATATGCTCCAAGCTTACATCCTAGACTTTGGCGGTTCTTGGGAGAAGCATATTCCTCTGGTGGAGTTCACCTACAACAACAGTTTTCAAGAGACCATTCAGATGGCGCCTTACGAGGCTTTGTACGGTAGGCCATTCCGATCACCCTTGTGTTGGCTGGAGGTAGGAGAGACAGCTTTATTGGGACCTCGTCTTGTTCAGGTGACCTCAGAGCAGATAGAGTTGATTTGAAAGAGGATGACTACTGCACAGTCTCGTTAGAAATTTTATGCTAATTAGCGGAGGCGACCTCTGCAGTTCGGGGTCAGAGACCAGGTTTTCCTACATATTACCCTGAGGTTGGGACACAAGAGGATCAGGAGACAGGGTAATCTTTCACTGAGATACGTCGGGCTGTTCGAGGTTCTGGAGAGAGTCGGGCTGATTGCTTATAGGTTGCGGTTACCTCAGATATATCAGGCTATGCATGACGTGTTCCATGTTTCTCAGCTTTGACGCTACTTCTCAGACTCGTCTCATGTTTTTCGACCTGAGGAGGTTGATCTGGAGTAGGATGCATCGTTCGAGGAGAATCCTATCAGGATTGTTGATCGTAGCGCAAAGGTACTCTATGGTCGGTCTGTTCCTCTGGTACGAGTGCTATGGTAGCACGACCGTGTGCAGGATGAGACTTGGGAGAGTTAGGCCGATATGCGATCATAGTGGCCAGAGTTGTTCGAGGTTTCTTCTTCTCCACCTTACTAGGGAAATTCGGGGACGAATTTCTTTAAGGAGGGAAGTTTGTAAGAAACCGGACCTTATTTTCAGGTATGTTTTCCTTTTCTGGCTGTTTTTGAGAAAAAGAGGAGAATCTAGAATTTTTGTAAGTACATGCCATGTACTTTACAAGTACACGTTGTGTACTTTTCTTCCGCTCGAGGACATGTACTAGCCGTGTCCGGGCCAGTCACACGGGGTGTAGTGATGAGGTGGAGTCCGATTAATATGGAGTACAGAAGAGGGAACTACACGCCGTGTACTCAAGAAATACACGCTGTGTACTTTTATTTTTATTTCATTAATTGGACCGGGGTCATGCCTAATCCCCGTTTTCATCTTCTTCTCCGCCTAATTATGTGCAGAGTAACCTAGAGAGCTGATTCTTCTCTAAGCCACCGATTCTTCACCAGTTGTCTGAATCAAACGTCGTCAGGTGCAATAGAATCGCAGTGGTGAGTTCTCATTTCTTCTTTGGCCATGTTTCATGATTCATTCTCTTGTGAGAGTTATTTGATTTTGATTTTTTTAGACGTTTTTGCAGATTTACTCCATTCTAGGCCGATTCACAGGCCGAGGTTCAAGAGTATCAATCACCAAGGATCAAGGTAGGTGGTTTGTTGCCCTACGTTGAATGTCTTTGAGTTTTTGGTGCAAAAGTTCCAGATACCCATGTATCGGGTATCTCGGGTTAGGGTTTTGATCCGGTTTTGTTATCTGCCTTAGATTACTTGTATTCTTGAGGTTATTAGATGATTAATAATTGATTTTTATCATGGTTGAGTATCACCCATGGGTGTTTCCCCTTGTTTGGCTGTTTATTTCCATTTAGCACGGTTTGCCTATGAGGCAACCCTATTGCACATTGCTAGTATGATTGTTGACTTGGTTGAATGTTTTGCCTGCTGTTATATGCTTATGGATGCATTTGCAGCTATTAGACAAGTATTTTCTGAACTTACATAGGCTACTAATAGTAGATTACGCACGACTAAACTGCTCAGGGCTGAGTGAACCTGGAGTGGTAGACTAAAGGGGGAATTGACGATTAGGGCTTCCCTAAAGAGTCTGTTATAATTAGTATCAATCGCAGGACCTATGGGAATAGGACTTTGTGCTTTGTCAGAGTGTCCTTAGTTATGTAGCGAGACTATAGGGGGAATTAGATGTAAGTTCTTCCTCAGAGAGTCTATATCGTTCGTTGCAAGACCACAGGGGAATTGACGGTGAGAGCTTCCCAAAGTGTCTGTTCCTTTGTATGTTTACTTGACTAGAGGGGTTTTCTAGTAGGATCCACCCAGAGAGTCAGTGTTTTATTTGTTGGTTGGTTGGTTGTGATGAGTGCACCATGCCAAAGAACAAGCTTGGGTTTGTAATGCTTTCTGTTTAGGTAGACTGCTGAGTTACCTGTTGTGATTAATTGCTTGCCTTGAGAGTATAGAGCTATTACTAGGTTCCTTGGTTGATAGCTAAATGATTGTACTGAACTGTTAAATAAATGTGAATGGAGATTGGTAGGATTTATTACTTTAGTGTATTTCTGATTTTATGCTGCATTTATTTCCTTTTATTTTTCTATATTACTCACTGATAGTAAGGCACGAATCTCGTGGTGATTGCCTACTAGGATTAGTCTCACACCCTGTTTGGGTCCTGCTTTTCGGCCCAAACAGGTTATATGGTTGCAGGTGTGGATAGGGATTGTGGCCCTTCTACTTCGGGTACGTGATTACCGGTTGGAGCTAGAGAGCATAGGACCGAGATTAGGCTTGCGATGCTTCTGGAGTTGCTGTTTACTTTCGTAATTTATTTTCAGTTGTATTTCAGCACGTTGTTGTGTTTTCTGTTTTCCCTTAGATTCTTGTACCTTCTGCATCATTATCATTATCATTATATGTTTATTGCTTCCGTTGTTTAGTTTCAGTGTTTGTATGCTGCTTAATGCTTCCGCTATTGACTGTTGTTTTCTTGACTTGTATACCTTACCAAATGAGGGCATAGTTTCCCCATTAACTTACCAAGGCCCTCACTGCTAGTTGGAAGCCTCTGGCGTTCGGAGAAATGTGCTTGAGGTCATGTGGCGAACTGGGTATGAGGCACCAGTGGAAGGGCTCAGGATTCGGGTCGTTACAAAGAATGTAACACCCCTGAAAAAGTGAGACTTAAAAGGCTAAATGTTACTACCCATGTCAACAAGGTGCACCTTTCTTTTCTGAAGTCTACCTGATTATAACTCCACAGTTAACCATGCTTGGACTGGATTAGTAATCAGGATGGGTGACCTTCTGGGAAGTTACCCAGGGTGTGTGTGAGTGAGGAAAAAACACACTGAAAGAACATGTGTTGGCCTATGGGGACAATCATTAGTCTGATAAGCGACCCTAGTGAGTAATAGCCTATGGTGTGCTAGGAAGGAAACCAATGTATTACAAGAGACCCATGGGGTCAGATGACAAGGTTCATGGCCCGGGGAGGTGGGTCATGACAAATGGTATCAGAGCCAATACCCAGCCGGAAGTGCATAGGCACTGCCTGGGTTTGAGGCTTGGGGTCCACAACGAGGGCGTTATGCTTTAAAGGGGTGGATAATGTAACACCCCTGAAAAAGTGAGACTTAAAAGGATAAATGTTACTACCCATTTCAACAAGGTGCACCTTTATTTTCGGGAGCCTACCTGATTAGAACTCCATAGTTAAGCATGTTTGGCCTGGATTAGTAATCAGGATGGGTGACCTTCTGGGAAGTTACCCAGGGTGTGTGTGAGTGAGGACAAAACACACTGAAAGAACATGTGTTGTCCTGTGTGGACAGTCATTAGTCTGATAAGAAACCCTAGTGAGTAATAGCCTATGGTGTGCTATGAAGGCAACCAATGTATTACAGGAGACCCATGGGGTCAGATGACAAGGTTCATGGCCCGAGGAGGTGGGTCATGACAAACAGAGGTCGGGAGGGCTTGGAATCCATCCAAGAGCCTCCAAAGTTGAGAAAATTTATTTTGGGGCGATTTTAGGTCAAATATGGGTTAAAATAGGGTGTTAGAGAAATTAAATTCTAATTTCTAGTTTAATTGAAACCATTCATATGGTTTACTAGGTAGAGGCACACAGTTTCCCCTAAATGACCACCTTAACTGTGTGCCTCTTTGGGGGGGGTGCACATTTTCTTCTAAAGGGAGCATAGTTTTAAAAACTATGTGCCATCCCTATGAATCCTTTATATTTGCATTCACACCATTTTCTAGGCTGGGATGTATGGTTTGGGCCAACCATGCCCCAACTATGCAATTTTCCACTTCTTTCCAAAAGTTCCAATTTTCATTCAAATACACCCCAAGGTAAAACCCAAAGAAATCATTCTCAAACAAAGAAATATAGTACCTATAAAATAGATTGAAAAATATCCAAAAAATGCAAGGATCCTACAAAGTGAAATGAAGATATTATTAAATATATGTCTCATGGATGGATGACAAACAGAGGCCGGGAGGGCTTGGAATCCATCCAAGAGCCTCAAAAGTTGATAGAATTTATTTTGTGGTGAGTTTAGGTCAAATATGGGTTAAAATAAGGTGTTAGAGAAATTAAATTCTAATTTCTAGTTTAATTGAAACCATGCATATGGTTTACTGGGTAGGGGCACACAGTTTCCCCTAAACGACCACCTTAACTGTGTGCCATTTTGGGGGGGGGGGTGCACATTTTCTTCTAAAGGGAGCATAGTTTAAAAACTATGTGCCAGCCCTACGAATCCTTTCTGTTTTCATTCACACCATTTTCTAGGCTGAGATGTATGATTTGGGCCAACCGTGCCCCAACTACACACTTTTCCACTTCTTTCCAAAATTTCCAATTTTCATTCAAATACACCCCAAGGTAAAACCCAAAGAAATCATTCTCAAACAAAAAAATATAGTACCTATAAAATAGATTGAAAAATCTCCAGAAAATGTGAGGATCCTACAAAGTGAAATGAAGATATTATTAAATATATGTCCCATGGATGGATGATATCATTTTAATATACATATATGATATTGGTCATCAGATGTATGGGGATCATAAGACATTTAAAATTATTATCATGAATTCCACCATTAGTAATATCTAGAAGATGAGGCCATGAGAATTGGACAACCTATAAGGATTTCACATTTTCTATGTGTCATTGGATCTTCATATCTACAAACATGTGTATTGGTCCTTAGACTTAATAATATTATTAATGAATATCACGTGTCACATACTTTGATGCATTGACAAAAACAAATGATGAAAAATGATAGGGATGAGGTAGGATATGTTGGGTGAGTCATGAGTGGTATTAAATTAATGAATAAGTCAAGATATGATTTTTCCATTCCAAGTTAACGGATGTTGATATATCTATCCATTTTATGGGAATATATCTATCTAATTAAGTCCATGGCCATGTAATTTTTTCAAAGAGTTCATTTTTGGAAAGTAAAATAATGGTATATCAATCATATAGGTTGATTACACAAGTGATCCAACCTTATTAATGAGATATTGATATAGATGGATTATATTACATGGTAAGAGTTTATAAGAGGCAGTCATAGCTATGACTTATATTTTTATTTTTAGAAGACAAGATGAATTTATAGATACCACTCTTAGTCTGTGAGTTAGACTCACTGTTATGGATTTGAGGTCATAGAGGGTCACACACAATGTGTATTCATAGGTTCCACCAATTCAGATAAATTGATGGTTAGGATGAAGTGGGACCCAATTGTGGGGACTAATGGACATCAAAGTGAAAGAACATAGTCAAATTAATTCAGTTATATTATTATAGTTTAGAATAATTATAATTGAATTTGTTTATTAAGGTATGAATTAGTTATTTAATTATATATAAGTGGATATGAGAGAGTGTTATTTATAAAAATAACATTAAATGTTCAAGGCTCATTAAATAATTATGGAAGAAATGTGACAAGTTAATTCCTTATGTTTCATCATGTGGAATTTAATAATATCACTAGTGAGTGTTAAAATATTAGAGATGGGAATGACGTGTTTACTTAGCTATTCATGTCATTTTGGGTCTATTTAAGAGGTTTAACTTATCTAAAGTAATAAAAGAAATTTTGGAAAGTTAAACTTAACTATTTAAGCTCATTTTTTAGCTATGAATGTCATGGGAGTCCATTTTCATGAATTTTAAGAGAATCTATCCTTACTGACCTTCTCTCAATCTTATAGAGAGAGAAATGTCAAGAATGGATTGATCTAAATTTTGGGACGAACAGTGTGATCTTTTCAGAATCATATAAGCATCATATGGTCTTAATTTTCTTATTTTTTTTGCATTGGAATCAATGTAATACATTATTGGGGATGTGTTCCATGTGTGGATGATATAGATGGTATCTACTTTGGTGCCTTTGATATACAATGATTCAAAGACAAACATATATAACTAGGATTGCAACGTTCTACAAAGGTACCATTTTGAATTTATTTTTATACTTAAATTGAATTGCATGAGATACTTTTCATGAATAAGGTATTATTATACCAAATCAAGTATTTTATATTATATTTTATGTAAAAAATTAAAAATTCAACTACTTTCATGCTTCCACTGTCTACCCATTACCATCGAATATCACTTTCAAGGGTATACTATATATGACACCCCATATCCCTAACAACTCAAAAATATGATTTTAATAGAAAGGATTGAATTTTCTTAAATTATCATGATATTTTTTATTTATATTTTAAGATAATTAAGATAAAATATTACCAAAAAATGTGTAAACTTCCACTCAATGTCTAATTTTTTCATAAGAAACATTCTTAAATTTAAAGTCTCGTTTCATTCAAAACACCTTTTATTCAATAAAAATGTGTCACCACTGACATTTCTATAATTCTAACACATCTTTAATCCTTTTTAAAAACATGTGAAAACTTGGGATGTGAAAAAAAAGATCATTAAGGTATATACAAAGAAAAAACCCATCATTCCATTTGATAAACTATGAAATCAATAAGCAAAATTTTCATTTTTATAATAAACTTTGAGCTCAAATATTCATGTACTTACTCATGAAATGAGATTTATTACCTCAAGTTTTTCGTAAAAATTTTATAAGAAAAAATTAAGGAAAATACGAATCAAGAGGGTTTCTTAAAAAATAGGATAACCCATGAAAAAAATTTCTTAAAAACAAACCTTTCACCCTTAAAAGGGTTATAAACATTCTTAAAAAATAAGCTTATTTTATTGCCTTATGAAATTAAAATATTTTCATAAAAACTCTTTTTCAATCATAAAAAATTTAGGTAGGTACCTTGTGTCACATAACTCTTACAAGCACTATTACAAATGGAATATCCTCTTTGGTTAATTACAAGATAATTATTTAGAGAACCAAATCATTTCCTAATGAATTTGAGAGCTATATCAGGCTCATCCTGATAGTTCCAGATTGAGCGGAAGTGCCTATTGTGCCAATGGAAAACATGTATTTTTTTTTGGATTTTTTGGATCATTCATAATGTAAAAGATGTAAAAGTCATGATAATTTTTTTCATGAAGAATATTGAAAAATAAAACACCAGAACCAAGAGAATATATTTTCATATCAATTTAATAATTAATTTATGCTCAAGAAAAAAGGTTAACTTGATCTTGAGATCTTTCTTTCTCGAGGTTATTGATATTTCTCACCTGAAAAATGTAGGGTCATTGCATTGTAAGGACCCAATGTAGATCCCCTATAATGATGATCTACATGTGATACTTTGTTATATGAAGAATGATGATGGATTGTCAGGTGTTAGTACAACCGATTGATCATTTTTCATTATCCACCTTTGACCACTTCAAATACCTTTATGATTGAAGGAATAAATTTTATTATTCACATACATGAGAGGATTATAGGAGGTGGTGGATATTGAGGGGAATCCATTGTGCATAATGATTAAACTTCTCTAGAATATGATAACAGTCTATTTATAGGCCTAGGGTTATGGTTTAATAATTAATTAATTACAGAAGGGTCCTTCAATAAAATATATTACCCTAAGAAACCTCATATCATATAATAAAATAGAAATAATATTTAATTCCGTGGTATGTGCTAACTGGAATAATGATAAATATTATTTTATGATCTTACAAATTACTATTTATCACCTGACATAATCTCGATCCGCTCATCCTACTTGACATTTATTGAATACCTGAATAAATACTGGTATTAAATATTTATTCATTCATTCAATAAACAATTTTTTAATCTATTTACTGAAGAATAAATACTTATTTAAAATTAACATGACCAAACAAATTATTTTATTTAATATATAATTAATTATTTATTATGGTGTGAATAAAAATTGAAAAATAAATATTCTATATTATAATAACTAAACAATCAACTTATGAATAAATATTTATTTAATATTTGTGATCATTTGATAAACCATGAATAAATGTTAACTCTTATTTTGGATAATAATATTTATTTCAATTATTCAATATAAATAACGTTTAATTGAGGTATAAGGAAACACATTCCTTGTGACCCTCTAGGCCTCTTCTTGAGTGGAATTAGGAAATCTTTCCTAAAGTCCTAGAGTAATATCTAGAAAAGGGTCAAGGTACCCATAAATGAAGAATATATTCCACAACAATAAAATCACATTCAAACACCCACTATGTAATATAACCCCTTTGTTATGATATCTCATCAAGCAAGCTGTATACTCATATCATCAACCTATATGCATGATATGTCTTTCTTTGAATACATGAAATAAACTCATCATTACACCATGATCATCTAATTTAATGTGACTATTTCATTTCAATCAAATGGATAAAATATTAACTTTCATAAATGTGAAAGGGAAAAATCCATCCTCAATTTATTCATTACTAACACATCATTAATGACACACCCAATAGAACCAAATTCACTATAAACCCTCTCATCATGGTTTACAACAATACATAAAAGTTCATGAGTCACAACATTCATTAATAATAATCTTAAAGTCTAAATACCATTACACTTTATCACAAATAGAAATTTTAATGACACAAAAAATTGAAGAATTCCTACTGGCGGGTTTCTTCTCATAATCTCTCATCTTGAAGATTACCAAATATTAAATACATGAGATAAAGTCTCATCAGCTTACGAGTACTCGCACCAGACAGTCAACATACCATGTGCTCCAACATATAATGTTATCCAACTATATAATAAGTTTTAAGAATATAACCATATCATTTCAACATTATCATCATAATAGATAACTATTATGCCCTTTCCAATGTGATAGATACTCTATGACATTCTTACATTAAATTCACACATACCGATGATTTATATTTAATATGTTATTTTAATTAACATTCACTTATTTGAATATACATTAAATCTAAAGTATAAATAGTTGGTTCTAGAACACCAAATCTAGTAGAATACCACTTAAAAAAGATATAACCACCAATGGCTTTCAGTTATCTATCTATGACATGATGATTCTGTTTCTAAAGAGTCAAGGATTTATTCATGGGGTCGGACATATTATCTTCTATAGAGAATTTTCTCATAGCTAAGAAAAATCACTCAAGAGAAGATAGTTTTTAATAATGTGCTTCATCCTCTGATGTGATATTGGATCTTTTACAAGAGCCACCACTACAGTATTATCACAATAGAGTATGAAATGGTCTTTAATTCTAGTAATAAATCAAGATATTAGATGAAATTGATAATCAAAACTTATTATTTAGCTTCCTTAGAAGCCAAAATATACTAAGACTCCACTATAGAATTATAAACCGTAACTTTTTTTGAGCTCTTCTAGCTCTCATCACCTCTATTGAGAGTGAAGATGTATCCAAACTATTATTTTAGATCGTCTAAATATATTTCAAAACTAGAATTTGTATATGCCCTGCTGACTAGTTCATCATACCCTCCGTAGATTAGGAATATATCCTTAGTACACATTGGATAATTAAGGATAATATTGACCAACACCCAATGATGTTCTCCTGGGCTAGCTTAATTTCATCCTACCATGCTTAAGGAATAGGTTTATCCTAGCCTTTCATATAGAATAACATATATGACTAACCCAATCACTGACTTGTATGGAGTCATCACCATCCTTTGTTTTTCCTCATGTGTTTAAAGACATATTTTCTTAGAAAGATGAATACCATATGTGTAGATACCAAAACATCTAATACGTTGATATCACATCTTAATATAAAAATGATCATTAAATTTCACAAATACATTCCTAAAGATCATAACTGTTTAGTTCCTTTGGATCTTAGTTATATAATCTTATTATTTAGTGAAATATATTCCCCTTTTTTACTCATAAAATAAATGCCCTACTTAAAACCTTTCTTTGGAACTTGGAAAAGGAAACATAAGAAAGGGTGATATTAGATGAACAATAAGGGTTAACATGGGAAATATATAAACATATCATGACCATAAGGGTATGACAACATGACCATGACATATGAAAACCATACCCTTCATATAATAGATCAAAATCTTATGACATGGAATAAATATTAGAAGTTTATAAGACATTAATCATAATTAAATCAAAGAAAATGAGTCGTGGGAACATAAAAGTTACATAATACATATATTTGTGACATAAACATAAGCTTATAATATTGTGAACATTTATAAATAGAAATAGGATCAGTCATTAAGTTAAAGACATTAAATCAGACCCTCACATTAACTTATGTACATGAAACCAGGTCAACACATATTCTTATGGACATGATATCGAGGTCTACACATAACACTATGAACATGTAATCAGGATCACGTATAACATTGTGAACATGCCATCACGTTTATACATAACATTGTGAACATGTAATATTGTTCACTGTTATCATATTTAGTCCCGAGTTATCTATATTTGACCAATGCATTAGAGGGAGATATTGGTCCCACCCATTATACAATCCCTACATCAGTGTACCACAAGATTATAAAACATTCATTATATCATAACCTATGAAAAGTGGACTGCTTCCACAAACATTTCATTATAATATAATCAGTGGAAAGAAATTGTTTTCATAGACATCTTTTAATCATAGTAATAAACCATAAAAATAAAGAATAAATATGATATCATTTAATCATATCCCCAATATCTCTTATATAACATCATATGAATTAAACATAAATAGAAAATGATTTTTTAAAATCACTTAATTTTTATAATGAAAATAGACTATCCTCTTTGAAAAACACTTTCTAAAACATAAAATATTTTAAAATATTTTATTTGAAAATATCATTGGAAAATTATCAAGGAATCTTTAAAACACTGATTAGTCATGATGGAAGAAAATTTCATACATGTTAAAATAAATATTCCTTTCAAGTTTTTCGTAAAAAAATAAAGAGGACTTGTTTTGAAAAAACATGAATATTAACTTTAAAAAAAAAATAAAGATTCAAGCCTGGGAAAAAGTATTTAATAATTCTGTTGGGTAATGTTAAAACATTTTTATAAAATATGGATATAGAAGAAAAAAGTTTTTCAACCAAAGAGAGAAATAAATTTTATTTTTCTTAAAAACATTATTTTGAAAAAATGAGTACATAAAGAGAGAAAAATATAATAAAAAAATTTATTATAATTACATAACCAATAGAGAATAAAATTCATGAGTTTATTTAGGTATAAATTATAATATTTCATCATTGAAATCATAAATAAACAATCTTGATGGACGTTGAGATTGTATCATAAAACCATTACCACTTTGGAAACATTGTAGTGTAATCGCCATGAAATAGAGATCCTAAAATAGATATTTGAATCCAATTAATTTTCAGGAATATAATCATAAAATACATTAATGGTAAATATATACACCACATAAAATAAATAGCTAGAGAATATAGCATGTGTCTCAAAGTAGTAAAAAGTGAGAAAGAAATCCATTACCTTAAGTCTCGACTTCTTTCATACACATTATAACCTAAAGTACAATAAATATAAGTTTTTTATACATATATTATAGAATAATAAATAATATTTATCATACCATATATTATTTACTTATGAATTATCATTACCCATTTATTATAAATTCTTTATTTGGATTATGTTATAGGTAAAAACTAATTTTCTTTTCATGTATGTTTTGGTTTGGTGTTTTCGGTCCTTTTACATTGACCATAATTCTATAATTTATATTATTTTAACCATTAAATTAATATAATATATATTAATTATATATTTATTTAGAGTAATCCATAAAAGTTAGATATAGAAAATGAAATATATTTTTCATCGAGAGGGTAGGTTGTACGTACGCATGAACATTGTTTCCATTTTTGTGAAGAATGAAACAAAAGAAAGGTTGATAATATATTAACATTACAGAGTCATTATTATAAAATATATATCATGTAAATTTATTAAATTTACCATAATTACCTTTCATTCAAAGTGTTAGTGAAAAATTAATTACAACACTTCCCGAGGTTGTAGTCCTCCGTACAAACGAATAACATTATCGTATCCACCAAGGAATGGAAAGTAAGAAGGTATATGTGATATTATAATTTAAAAAGTATAATTATGTAAAATATATAATCTATATTCATTTAATATATCCTTATTACTATCAATGTAAAAAAATGGAAAACACATCACATCGGTTTGTGAGACGGTAGTCCACACCGCACACATGAACGACATTATTATTTTCCAATGGGTTGGGAGGTAAGAAGGTATATTTGGAATTATAATTATATTGATATAATAATATCATATGTATCATATATAAAAACTAAATTCATCATTATATCCAGCCATTATAGGTGGTGATTGAAACAAAATGACATCGGTTCGTGAGACGATTGTCCCCCATACACACAAAAGATGATTTTGAATTCCATTTGATAGAAGAGGAGATAGGTTTGGGTTATGAAATTAACATAATAACATCTCACTACATGGTAGATACTAGTTTTATTATATCATCATAAATTTTGTAAGAATTTAAGGAGGTGGAGGAAGAAATAATATAAAATTCTCAGTTAGGGATGTTACCTCTTCTTTGGATAAAGTCTTTTTGTTTGCACCAAAAGTATTATTAGGATGTATCTATGACCAAAATAAGGATTATATGATTATTGGATGGAATTTAGGATGTGATTTTTTTAGGTCTTTTCTAGACCAATTAGTTTTAGAATTATGAATAGGATAGGATAGAGGGTGGCTTTTATAATTAATTGGTCACCATAGAATTAATTTTATATACATGTGTAATTCATATATTTTCATAATTTAGTTAATATTATTCATACTCACCATTCCAATGTCTAGGTAATAACTATATTATTAAATAATAATATTTTAATATAAGGTCACATTTTTTTGAGTCATTATTTCATGTAAGTAAAGATAAAATTAGTACTGCGTATAATGAAAGATAAACTCAGGGTTGTGTGTAATTCAAAATATTGAAAAGATTAAATTCATTTTAAAAATAAATATTTCACAAAATCATAGGGTGTGATATTCTATCCCCACTAAAATGAATTTATCCTTCCAAATTTATCACTTTGGTACTAACAAACAATGATACTTATACCTTATTATATCCTTAGGTTCCCACATAGATACCTCAAGATGGTGGATTGACCACAAAACAATGACTGGGTGAGTGGTCTTGTTTCATAAAACATTATTTGTATAATCTAGAATATTCATTGACTATTCTTTATAATAATTATCATGCTCCAGTTGTATGACCTTTGTGTTCAGTAATTGTGATGGATCATGTATGTACTTCCTCAGGAGTGATACAGGAAACACAATGTTAACCTGAGATAGGTTTGGTGGAATATCTATTAAATAAGATATGGTCTAAATATGATCAACACTTTCAAAGGTATTGATATACATAGGGATTAGTTTTCCCTAATTTATTCCATGAAGAAATTCATAGAAGCACATTCTCATCAACTTAAAATTATTTATTTTGTTGTTAATTATTATCATAACATTTCTTTCAAAATTTTTCTTCCCCTACATTTTTATGAATGACTGTTACCATCTTTTCCATTTCATCAGATAGCTCAGGTACAAATACCTTTCTTTCTATAACTTCATTCTAGTACATTTTAGTTCTACACTTCTTTACATAAGGGGATTCATAAAGAGCCATCTAAATGCTTGAGTGAAATCTATTATTATAAGGAAAATAAAATAGAGGAATGTGTTGATCCCAACCACATTTTAAATACATAAAACAAGATCTTATAATATTTTCTAGGGTTTGAATTATTCACTCAGACTGACCATATATCTGAGGATGATACACAGTGCTGAAACATGACTCTTTATTAAGAGATTGATGTAGCCTTAACTAAAACTTCATGGTAAAATTCAAATCCCGATAAGATACAATTGAATGTAGTACACCATGAAAATTTACCACTTTTTAATGTATATTCTAGAATGCAGATCCAGAGGTAAATATTTTCTAATAACAATGAAGTGTGATAACTTCATAAGGTGATCAACTAGAACCCATAATTACTTTAATATCAAAGATAACATAATCCCTAAAGGTTACTGGTACCTTTAATCATATTACCACAAAGTTTAAAGGAATTTATCCTCAAATAACTTTATCACTAAAACATATACAAAACCAAAGGGTTGTATTGCCATAAATGACTCTTAAAATATCCTTAATCATGATAAAATACCATCACATAAAACCTCAAAAATGGTTTCAATGACTTTGAACGTATGATCAAACTTAAACTCATAAACCCATGATGGTATCCATAGCACTTAAGTTAATATTACAAGGAGACATATACACTTCCAAATGTTAATTTAACCTTTATTACTTAAATAATCTCTTGTATTATACAAAAACATTTTCATTAGAATATTGGGTTCATCCTTGTACTGATAAAATATAAAATGTGATTTCATTATTCAAGAATCCATATAGAGGAAGATAATCAAATGAAATTTCACTAAAGGATAAATAATAATATTTTCATAGGGCTCATTCATATAAAACCAAACATGAAATTACTAACTAAGGAGGGAGGATAAGTGTGCCCTAATTATAATGATTCACTTTATCCATTAGGATTGCATAATATTTACCATTATCATTTTTCTTCTTAGGTTGTTGTGTCTTATCATCAACATTATCGCTTGGATTGGGGAATTGATTTTTATAATTCCCAAAATCCTTGCAATTGAAACACTAGAGTGTGTGTGGTTCATTATATTGAACTCTCTCCATCTCTATATCCATTTCATTTATTGGACTCTTAACATCACTTCTATATTCTTTTTCTTGATGGACATTATTTGTAAACTTTTTAACACCCTCTTTTTCCTTTTAGGAATTCAACTGATTTCTTCTTCCTATATTTTTAACATGCAGTTGACTAAATTTTCTTTCCAGCATGTTATTTATTCATGTTCTCATGAGACTAAATCTTTATTTTATTATCAATACCAAGGGAATGGTTAAAATCTATAATTTATATTTATATCTTTAGTGTACATTAAATGACTTATTCATAGATACTAAAGTCTCTTATATCCAACACCTTTTGAAGACTTTTACTTAAGACACCAAAGAATTGATCAAATTTTCTTTCTAGTCTGATGATTAAACAAGAAGTTTATGATGAAAGTCTTGAAAAATTTGCTTCATAGGTACCAACAGATTCATTATCCTTCTATTTGAGCTCAATAAATTCCTTCTCTATCCTTGTTTATAGAATATAAGGGAGGTACTTACTGAGAAATATCCTTTTAAACTCATCACATTCTATGGAGTAAATTTACTCCTATTTACTTTTATTATTAATAAGGTTCCACCATTGATATTATTTGAATTTTAAATGATATAAAACCAAAATGACTTGTTCATTCTCCAAACACCATAGATTAAAAAATATCTTTTCAGTGGCACTGATCCATTACTTATTGAATAGTGGATCAATGGACCCAATAAAAGTGGGAGGACGTTGCTTCATGAAGGACTAAACATAACATTGTTTCTTCATTTTCTTGTTTGGATATTTATAATGATTCATAGCTTGAGAAATTTGTGTGAGAATAGCAGTGAGTTTTTTCATTCCTGCTCTCATAACATTTAGTTTCTCGGAAGGATAATTATTGAATTGTCCATTACAGTCAGTATTAACATCGTTACTCCGAGTTCCAACCATTGAATAAAACTAGAAATAATAGTGTGAGAAACTCAAATTATAGTGGAAAACCACATAATAATGAAAAATCATTTATAGGATGTCTAAATCATGACACTTTATTTTCAATCTATAAATCCTTAGGCTTAAACTAGGTTATTCATTGTCATTATTCAAATATTCATGATAGTTCATAAAGAGTTTTCAAATTTACAAAATATAACACCACGTAGTATCAAACTAGGTGCACAAAAACACTCATTGTCATGCACCGGGTGATGACTGAGTCTACCTAAATGCGCCCTTTTTAGAGTTTTTACCCTTAGGAACCTCTCTGCTCGAGCCACCTCTACTTTTAGTATCCAAATGAGGATGTAATTGCTTGGAAAATACTCAATATTTTTTTACTAAAATTCCAGGACATTTTCCTATACTTTGAATCATACATAGACTTGACCATACTTATATACCTATAAATATCCTTATAAATATCCCTAGGTATATCACTAAAGTTCTCTCATCCTAGTTTCCAAAAGTTAACTAAACCTTCCCTCTAATACAAACTATAGGGACCGAAACTTCTCATACATGGATATCATGTCTTAATAGAAAACTATTCATTACATTTTACAAATACATTCCCAAGGAAGATAATGGTTTAGTTCCTTTGGAGACTAGGTACACAATATTCTTATTTAGTGGAAGATCATAAACCTCTCTCAAAAATATATTTCTCTTTTGTACTCTTTAAAAACATACCCTACTTAAAAACCTTTATTCATAACCTGGGAGGGGAAACATAAGAAAGGGTGAGATCATATGACCATCAAGGGTAAACATAGGAAATATGTAAAATTATAATGAGAAAAATGGTATGATAACAAGGGTAGAACATATGAAAACCATACCCTTCATATCAGAGATCAAAATTTTGTATCATGGCATAATGACTGGAAATTCATAAGACATGAATCATAATGAAATCAAAGAACATGATCCATTAGAACATAACATTGGCATCAGACATAGATTTGTTGAATACATATAGGATTATAACATTGTGGACATGTATAAACAGAAACAGTTTAACTCATTAAGTTAAGGACATGAAATCAGGCCCTCACATAAACTTTCAGACATGCAACCAGATCTACACACAACCTTATGAACATGAAATCCATTTCCACAAATAACACTCTGAACATATAATCAGGTTCATGCATAACATTGTGAACATGTCATCAGGTTCATGCATATCATATTTACTCATGAGTTTTTCCATATTTACCCAATTAATTGGAGGGATATATAGGCTCCATCCATCAGATAATCCATAAATCAATGTTCCAAAAGATTATAAGACGTTATCATGTAATAACCCATGAAAATGGGTCTGATTCCAAAAATATTTCATTATAGTATAACCCATGGAAAAAAATGGATTTCATAAAATTCTTCACATCATAATCATAAACCATACAAATAAACAATAAATATTGTATCATTGGATGATATACCATGATAATATTAAGTCACATAATGGGATTTCATCTTACATGGAAAATGATTTTAAAAAATCACATAGAATATTTCTTGAAAAAAACAGCCTTTATACTTTGAAAATACATTTTAGAAAACTTTTTTTAAAATAATTATTTTTAAAAATAAACTTTGTAACTTATAAATGAATTTTTGAAACATTAAGTGGTCGTGATGGTGGAAAATTCCATACACGTTAAAACAATGATTCCTTTCACATTTTTGGTAAAAGACAAATGGGCCTTATTTTGAAATGGAAATGAAGATTAGTTTTTAAAATAACTTTTAAAAAGTCAAACATGGTTAAAATTAATTAAAAAATACATTGGGAATATTAAAAAAATTAAATTGTTTTTAGAAAATATGGATATGGAAGAAAAAATGTTTTTTCCCAAAGAGTGAAATAAAGTAGATTTTTCTTAAAAACATTATTTTGAACTATTGAGTTCATAAATAGAGGAAAATGAAGGAAAATCAGACATCCTCATGACATAACTAGTGTACAATAAAATTCAGGATTTTTTTGAGGGATGGATCATAGTATTTCATCATTAGAATCATAAACGTAAACAATCTTGATAAATGATGGGATTATTTCATAAAACCATTACAACTTTGGAAACATTGAATTGTAAGGCCCATGAAAAAGAGATACTCAAAAGGAAATATAAATCCTCATAATTTTCAGGAAAATCATCACAAAATACCTTTATGTTTATTATATAAACCACATATAATAAATAGGTGGTGAATATGAAATGTGTCAAATATAAGTAAAAAAGTGAGATGAAAATCCCTTAACATAAGTCTCGACTTCCTTCACATGCAATCAAACTTATTATATAATAAATAATAGAATATAATAAATATATTATAGAAACATAATCACATATTTCATACCATATATGATTCACTTATGATTTTTCATTACCTATTTGTTAATAATTTATTGTTTAACATTATGTTTTGGGTAATAATCGCTTCTTTCTTCACATATGTTTTGGTTTGGTGTTTTTATTCCTTTTACAGTGATCATGATTATATAATTTTTATAAATTTATCCATGATATAAATATAATATACATTCATTATATATTTATTTATAGTAATCCATAAAATTTATACATACAAAATGAAATACACTGTTCGTGGTGATGGTAGCCCGTACGTGCGCATGAACGTTGTTTCCATTTTCATGAAGAATGAAATGAAAAAAAGGTAAATTATATATTACCATTAAAGAATAATTTTCATGTCATATATATCATATATATTCATTAAATTTATCCAAATTACCTTACATGAAATTCATTAGTGAAAAAAGAATCAAATTGTTTCGCAAGGTGGTAGTCTGCTGTACACATGAACGACGTTATCGTATCCCCCATGGAATGAAATGTAAGAAGTTATATGTGATATAAAAATTCCAGAAGTGTAATTATTTTACATATATCATATTTATTCATTTATTCTATCCTTATTACCATCCAAATAAAATAGAAATAAAAAACACATCACATCAGTTTGTGAGGCGGTAGCCCACTGTATAAATGAGTGATGTTATAGTTTTCCAACAGGCTGGGAGGTAAGAAGTTAAATGAAGTATTAAAATTAAATATGTATAATAATATCATAAATATTATATATAAAAACTAAATCTATCATTATATCCATCAATAAGAGGTGGTGATGCAAAACTAATAACATCGGTTCACAAGACGACAATCCGCTGTACACACAAATGTTGATTTCATATCCCATGTGATAGAAGCGGAGAAGGATATAGGATTTTTCATTCACATAAAAACATATAATTATATGGGAGATACTGGTTTTATTATATCAATATAATTTAATAATAATTTAAGTGCATGGAGGAATAAATAAAATAAAACATTCGGTTAGTGACATTAACTCTTCTGTAGACAACTTCTTTCAGTTGGCACCAAAAGGATTCTTAGGTTGGATTTTTGACCAAAATAAAGATTATAGGATGAGAGTAGAGAATTAATGAAGTTATTTGGGCTGGTATTCATTAGGGTGCAACTCATGTTCTTGGCTATGCCCGTGTCCTCTGACCATGTACAGACGCACGATCATGTCCCTTGACATAGAGAGATTGGTCATCTCCCTCTATAAGAACATAATTTTTTATCCAGGTAAAAATACTTTAATCTTTGGTATAATTTACTTTTATGGACCTAATATAGATTCGTAATTATTTAAATAAGGTCTTAGTGGTTTCTAGGGATTTTGTAGAGCTCGAAACCCAACTTTTGGGGAAAATGGGTTAGGCGCACGGTTACAGTAAACTGTGTGGAGAAGAAGCATGGTTAATCTAAATCGTGCATATGGTCTTCATTTTTGGGAAGAACCATATCGCATGGTTGGAGAATTCTTTATTAAATCATTAATACTAACCATGAAAGTTCCACCTTTTCTCCAGGTACCTATACATGGTTAGTGTATTGTTTGGAAAACCGTGTGACCAAACCGTGCACATGATATTTTCTGGGAAGATTTAACATTTTTCATTTAATGATACAAATATCTAAAGATATCTTCCCTATTACAAGTTATACTTGACATAATTCCCTTCCCTATCAATTTGGATCTCTTTTAAGGCTTAAACTGTAACGCCCTGACCCCAGTTACCCAGAGTCGGTGCATTAATTACATAACATTGGCATGATCACAAGAAATATCAAATCTCGAAAGACCGATTGGTTTAGTAGCCTTGGAAACACTAGATATATTCATAAGTTTTACATTACATCATAAAATGAAAAACTACTACAACAACATAATGTCTCCACAGTCCACACTAACATCCCCTCATAATATCCCTGCAGGTCATTCATAACTTACTTCTTCACATCCTGGGAAAATAAAACATAGAAAAGGGGTGAGCTCAAATGCCCAGTAAGGATAACAATATAGCAGAAACTTTCATAAATAAGAATAAACATTTAAGGCAATGTATAACTAAAACAAAATCCTTTTAAACTTTAACTTCAACATAGTATGGCATAAATAAAATGAAATAATTCCATTTACTTATTCACATGGATATTCTACTAATCGAATAATCATATGCAATATCAATAACCACTTTCATAATGATGGAATGCATAATGCCAGACTATCATAACCACATAGCCAAGGCCTCGTGCCAAGACTACAAATAAGATTTTGTCAAGGCCTTGTGCCAAGACACTAGTTTGTCTCATGAGACCTACCGATGCATCGAGGAGCTATAGCGGGCTCCACCCGTCACATATTAAGTCCAATGCATTCCCATATGAAAAGGTTTAAACATAACATAAACATTCGTATTAAAACTAGCATACGAAATGTCAATACTTTCACTATAAACCATGAATGGTATATAAAAAAATAGCACATCCACAGTCAAACATATCACAAAACCTTCAATACAATATAAAAGTTTTGTATCATAATATATCATTCTCAAATAAGCGTAAAATTCATTAAAGGATGTTGACATAGATGAAATCAAAACTCTTTTTAAAGAAATATCTCTTTCTATTTTGAAATCATTTAAGAGAAATATATTTATAAAATAAAACATTTTCTTTGAAAATATTCTTATAAGATTGTAAGGGAAGCTTTGACGATTTTATAACGGCGGAAAATAACCGCACCTGCCGTATAAGTTAAAAAAAACATTCTTATCTTAATTCTGTCGAAAAGGTTAAAAAGAACCTTGTTTGGAAAACGACGGAAAGATTCCCTTATAAACCTCTTATAAAAAGTCAAACAAGGGTATAAATGACTTTAACCCATATTCTTTTAAATATTAAAAATGTTTTGAAATACATTTTTAAGAAACATGGATGTGGATGATAACGAGATCCCAGTAGATTATTACGTATAAACAAACTCGGATAATGAAGAGATTGTGAAATAACCCTTACCTTGTACTTTTCCTTGGTTGGGGTAGGTTAACCTCCTGTATAATGGTGAAATAATTGTTATTAAATTATAAAATAATCATATACATTAATATGATATCATATATGATCTTTTAATATTGATTTGATAATAATATCTTAGTATTATCGTTGTTTCGGGTGTTAACTTACTTGTTTTATTTTATATGTTTTGTTACGTAAGCCATGTTTGTAATGGATAGGTTGTATATTATTCATATCCAGAATTATATCAAGTCCTTAAACATCATTTTTAAATCATAAAATGATAATTATACTTGAATGGATACGATGGAGAATGAATCTTATCGCGTTTGTGGAGACGGTAGTCCGTACGTACGCACGAGCGACAATATCATTCTTTTGATATTAAAATAATATATAAATGGATGTTATATCATATATACAGAATAATTAACATGTTATATTTATTATTTACATGAGTTGAACATCATTATTATACCCATCCAAATAATAATATATTGAATAACAATTACACCACGACGTGGAGACGGTAAGCCGTACGTACGCACGTATGGTGACATGTTATTCAAAGGGTGGATAGAATACTGAATATGGTTGTACCATATTTATAATAACATCACAGTATATATATGATACTGGATTTATTATTTTAGAATGGTAACAACAAAGGAAGAAGAAGTGGAAGAAGAAATGAACTTGGAAAAGGGTGGTGAAATCATTACCTCTTCTTCGGGCTCTTCCTTTTGATTCGATCAAAAGGGCTCCTTAGGTTGGATTTATAATCAAACTAAGGCCTCTAGGTTGTAGTGAGGGAAGTTGGGAGAGTATTTGGGCAGAGTTTGGCCGAACCAAAAGGCTTTGAAGGTGTGAAGAAATGAGAAGGAGGAGTGCCCTTTTATAAGAGGGGTGAGGGGCACCTTTGGAAAAGCTAGAAATATTAATTTATAATAAATTAATATTCGGTTTCTAATGGATCCAAAGTTGATTATTCAAAGGTTAAGGTGGTTATGGGTCTAAAACAACTCAACCAATAGAATTTAGACAGGTTTGGGTACTTATATTAACCTTATCTTTAAGTATTAACTCTAAGTTAATTAGTTTCACTTTTACAATGTCTCTTTGTATTTTTATATAATATGGTTAACAAACTTACTACATACATCCAAGAGACCCCCAAGTGTTCCATTAATGATGAAACTATCATGATATAAGTCTCTTGGCCGAACCTTAGATTTTTAGGAATTTAATATCAATTAATAATATAATATTTGTTTTAAGAACTCTTTTATGTCAATTTTGACACTATTCAATAGTTGATTTTTTTGAAACTCATAACAGATTTATTACTTCGAAAAAAGTCAATTAAATCAATCCTAATATATCATATTATCCTAGAAAATTAGTTTAATTTATTAAAAGTTTCATATTATATTTATTTGGGTATTTATAATATCAATTATTTTAATTTTTTACTATTATAGTAATTACTGCATCATCATTGTGTCATAAATAAAATAAATTATTTAATGTCTAAAAATTATAAATAAAATATCATTATGTAGGAAATATTTTTATCTTTCTAATGAATATTTATAATAGAAAATACAACATGTATAACCCTATGTAAAAATTGTTCTTCTAAAAGATGTAAGCTTATGCCATTTTTATTTTTATTTTAACTTTATTAATATAATGTGTCCCTACCACATACAAGTGGCTCCAAGGGGTCCCCAAATCGACCCAAGGATGCCCATGGTCGGGTATGTGTCCACCAATAATGTTAGGACACGTTTTAGGGTAATTTTTTATTATTATAATATTATTTTTTAACCCTTATTTACCGGATTTACCCTTTAACCATGGTAAATAAAATATTTACCGCAGTAATTATTCAAAATGTGTAAAAATAAAAGATATCTATTTACATAATTTGGAAATCCTGATTCCAAATATGTAATCCATTTTTCCAAATTCAAAACACAGAAGTGGCAGAAATTAATTTAAAATTAATTCCCGTTGTTAAAATAAAAAGCGTGTTTTTAAGAGATAATAACTATCAAAAGATTGACACTTGTTTATGTCTGGTTTAATTGTGAAATTATGTCCAATGACAAACATTAAATTAAATGGTAAAAATATATTCTAAATATACTTTAAAACCACTCAAATTCATAATTTATCAATATTAATTATTTTGATTAAAAAAGTTGATTTTAATTAAAATTTAGTAATTTTCACTATTCATCAAAATATAAAAGTTATCTGAAAAGTACCAAAATTTCACCCTAGGATAATTTCAATATTTCGAATCCAAAAATGAAGTCCATTTTGAAATATAAAATATATATGATTTCAAAAAGTAGGTATTACTATTCACAACGGCTAGTTTAATTAGTTGTGGTGTGTGTTAGAACTCGAGGTTGCGTACAACACACGCTATCGCATTATTCGAAGGGAAACGTACCGTGGAAGCTTGGGGTGTTACATTCTCCCCTACTTCAAATAATTGTGTCCTCGCAATTTCTAGGGTATTACTGCATAAAAAGACTCGGGTGGTTCTTCATCATAAGTTCCTCGGGTTCCCACGTTGCCTCTTCCATCTTATGATTTCTCCACAAAACTTTTACCAGACGCGTCGTCCAGTTTCTCAGTACTTGTTCTCTTGTATCAAGAATCCTGACAGACTCTTCACAATAAGACAGATCGGGTTCCAGTTCTAATTCCTCATAGGTGAGTACATGCGTTGGGTCAGGCATGTATTTTCTCAACAGAGATACGTGGAACACATCGTGAACTTTGGAGAGACTTGGCGGCATTGCCAATCGGTAAGCTACAGCCCCAATTCGTTCTAGAATTTCGAAAGGTTCGATGTACCTGGGACTCAATTTACCTTTCTTACCAAAACGTATGACTCCCTTCCACGGAGATACCTTTAGGAAAACATGATCACCGACTTGAAATTCCAAATCCTTCCTTCGATTATCGGCATAGCTCTTCTGCCTACTTTGAGCTGCTTTGATGTGATTTTGGATTTCTTTCACCTTTTCTACCATTTCCTCCACCAGTTCTGGGCCTACAAGTTTTCTTTCACCAACCTCATCCCAACAGGTTGGTGTACAACATCTCTTTCCATATAACGCTTCATATGGTGCCGTCTGAATACTCAAATGGAAGCTATTGTTATAGGAAAATTCTACCAGTGGTAAATATTGATCCCACATACCCTGAAAGTCAAGTGAGTAAGATCTCAACATGTATTCTAGGTTTTGAATAGTCCATTCTGATTGTCCTTCTGTCTGAGGGTGGTAAGACGTGCTCAAATGAAGTTCAGTATCCAGAGATTTCTGAAGACTTTTCCAAAATCTTGAAGTAAAACGGGGATCACGATCAGAAACAATCGATAGGGGTACTACATGAAGTCTCACAACTTCATTAATGTATAGTCTTGCTAGACGTTCCATGGGTAGATCTTCTCTTATAGCAAGAAAATGTGCTGACTTGGTAAGATGATCAACAATAACCCATATTGCATCGTTCCTTCTAGGAGTTTTTGGTAGCCCCATGACAAAGTCCATCGTAATATTGTCTCATTTCCACTCCGGTATGGGAAGAGGTTGCATGACTCCTCCAGGCTGTTGCCTTCCAGCTTTCACTTGTTGACAAACCATACATCTTGACACAAAATCAGCAATCTCCCTCTTCATGTTGTCCCACCAAAAATGTTCCATCAAATCTCTATACATTTTGGTGCTCCCAGGGTGTATATAGAAATTGGAACTATGAGCATCATCCAGCAATTCCCTTTTCAGATCAGGTAAATCGGGAACACAAAGTCTCTTCCCGAATTTCAAAATTCCATCTTCATACACAAAGTCTCTCAATATCCCATCATTCACAGCTTTAATCTTCTTCTGAAATTCTTCATCATCGGTCTAAGAACTCTTAATCCTTTCCAGTAAAGATGGTTTGGCAACCATTTGAAAAAGCATTGATGTTTCACCTTCCCTGGTTATTCCCATGTCCATCTTCACTAGATCCATGAAAATTGGATCCCTTTCAATTCTCATCATGTTCAAAACTCCATGGTCTTTTCTGCTCAAAGCATCTTCCACCTTGTTTGCTTTCCCCGGGTGGTAGTGTATCGTGCAATCATAATCCTTGAGTAATTCAAGCCATCTCCTTTGCCTCATGTTGAGTTCTTTTTTGTGAGAAAATATACTTCAAACTCTTGTGATCAGTATAAATCTCACATTTTTCACCATAGAGGTAGTGTCTCCATATCTTCAAAGTAAAGATCACAGCTGCTAACTCAAGATCATGAGTAGGATAGTTTTGTTCATGAATTTTCAACTGTCGTGATGCATAGGCAATAACTCTATCATTCTGCATAAGGACACAACCAAGTCCTTTCTTTGATGCATCACTATAAATAACAAACCCATCATTCCCCGATGGTAGAGTCAATATAGGAGCATTGACTAATCTTATCTTCAGTTCTTCGAAACATTCTTCACACTCTTTTTTCCAAACAAATTTAACCCCTTTACGTGTGAGCTTCGTTAATGGGTTAGCCAATCGGGCAAAATTCTGGACGAAACGTCGATAATAACCTGCCAAACCAATAAAACTACGTACCTCAGTTATACTCGTAGGTGCTGGCCATTCTTGGATTGCCTAGGTCTTAGAAGGATCAACTGAGATTCCATCTTTAGAGACAATATGGCCAAGAAAAGAAATATCCTGAAGCCAGAATTCACACTTGCTAAACTTCCCATATAATTCATGCCTCCTCAGAGTCTTCAAGATAATGCGCAAGTGATTTTCATGATCTTCATAGGTTTTGGAGTATACCAAGATATCATCAATAAATACCACCACAAATTCATCGAGATACTCCTTGAAAACTCTATTCATCAGATCCATGAATACAGAGGGTGCATTAGTCAATCCAAACGGCATTACAGTAAACTCGTAATGCCCGTACCTGGTTCGAAATGCTGTCTTCGGAATGTCTTCCTTCTTCACACACAACTGATGGTATCCAGATCGAAGGTCAATCTTTGAAAAGTATTGAGATCCATGCAGTTGGTCAAATAAATCATCAATACGTGGTAGGGGATACTTGTTCTTTATCGTTATAGCATTGATCTCCCTGTAGTCGATACATAACCTCATAGATCCATCTTTCTTTTTAACAAAAAGAACAGGGTCTCCCCATGGAGAAACACTAGGGCGAATAAATCCCTTATTACTCAATTCCTCTAGTTGTTTCTTTAGTTCGACTAACTCTACAGTGGCCATTATATAAGGGGTCTTCGATATAGGCCTTGATTCAGGAAGCAAATCAATGGAAAACTCAACTTCTCGTTCTGGAGGATGTCCAGGTAAATCTTCCGGAAATACATCTACAAATTCTTTCACAACAGGTACATCCTCTATTTGAACATTCCTTTCCTCACCCGCAGTTATTTCATTCTCTTCCTCCCCAATAATTGAATTTAGTTGAGCTATTGAGGGTGGATCTAAATAAGAATTAGGTGGTGACGATTCTGCTCTAAAGATAAGGTGTTCCTTATCATTATCATCAAGAATCGTAACCTCTTTCTTCTTACAATAAATCTTCACATCATAGTCCGAAATCCAGTCCATACCGAGGATTATATCAAACTCAATCATAGGTATGATGATGAGATCAGCAGATAAAGAAAATTTATGTTCTCTAATGGGGACTGATTCACAAAACTTTGTTGCAATGATACTTCCCTTAGGAGTTTTAACTGACAACTCCCTTATTAAATCAAATTGGAAATATCTAATTTTCTTAGCAAACTGGGAAGATATGAAACAATGCGACGATCCAGAGTCAAATAATGCATTTGCTAAACTTGAGGAAACCATTAAATTACCTGCCACCACGTCTTTTGGAGCTTCTACCTCTGCAGTAGTGATAGCATAAGCCTGGCCTTGATCCCTTGGCCTTTTCTGAGGTAAGTTCTCCTGACGCTTAGGACATTCATTCGCATAATGTCCCATCTCCCTGCAATTGTAGCACTGAGCGTTGGTGTCTTCCTTCTTCCCTTTGCAATCACGAGCTTGGTGGCCCTTTTCACCACACTTGTAACAGACTCCCATTCCCTTCAAGCAAGTACCAGGGTGTTTCTTCCCACATTTACCACAGGATGGATATTCAACCTTTCCTTTATTCCCCTTATTTCCATTCCCAGATTGATCAGCAGGCCTCTTCTTCTCTTTCTTTGCTTTAAAGTCATAAGACTTAGAGAATTCCTTTTCGGTCTTGATAGCACATGAGACAATGTCTTCGTACGACGAAAAGGATTGTGAGACTAATGCTCGACGGAGAAATGGTTTTAACCCATCAAAGAAACGATCAATCTTACTTCTTTGGTTACGTATATAATCACCAGCGTACCTTGCTAACCTTGTAAAGTTAGCCTCATACTTTGTGACATTCTCATCCTCCTTCTGTCTCAGACTTAGAAATTGCCTTTCCATATCTGCTCGATGGTCGCGAGGGAAGTATTTTTCTAAAAACAGATCTTTGAACTCCCTCCATTCCATATTTGATACTTCATCATCTTCCTTCATGTTTTGAATCAATGACCACCATTGATCAGCATCTCCAGTGAGGTGGTAAACTGCCATGATAACTTTTTCCCTTTCACTGCTCCCCAAAGCCTGAAATATTTTCTCTAGGGAATTTATCCATTGCTCAGCTACTAAGGTATTTGTACTCCCATTGAACGTTGGTGGTTGTTGCCTCATGAATCGATCTAACATTGATCCTCCACGCTGCGGATCAGGGTGCTCCATACGGGTAAGGTTATTATTCATAACCTGAGTAAGTTGTCCCAGTATGGTGATTAGCTGATCGGCACCAGTTGCATAACCAGCCCCACTATAATTATATTGAGCAGGAGGGAAATACCTACATGGAGTGCATGCATTGATATGGTTTCCATTTCTTCCACTAGGTTCCATTTCTAAACAATGGCATAAACTAGATCAGTTTATGAATCAAAATACATAATCCCATACTTATAAAACACTTAACATAAATTGAACTATTTATGGATATAATCTATAATAATAAAAATGTTTTCTTTGAGGAATTATATACTCATAAACCCTTCATAATGATTTGTAAAGAAAATGAGAGTTATCCTAAGCATATCCCCCGGGAGTGTCGTAACCAAGAGTGTAGCAAGGCCCGTTGTCGTGCACCAGTTCCCGTTCGAGTCTAGCTCAAAGCGGTGTTTTCGGGTTTTACCCCTAGGTACATCTGTGCCAGAGCCGCCTCTACCTGCTCGTATCCATACATGGATGTATTGCTTGGAAAACTCACAAAATCTCTATAATACCAAAATTCTAGGAAGTTCTTCTATACTAATCCTCAAAGTTCATCTTAGGTCTACGTGCTCTAATCAGAGTTTATCTAAATCTAGTTTCCAAGGTTTGTACTAAACTTCCTCTGATACCAACTGTAACGCCCCAACCCCAGTTACCCAGAGTCAGTGCATTAATTACATAACATTGGCATGATCACAAGAAAGATCAAATCTCGAAAGACCGATTGGTTTAGTAGCCTTGGAAACACTAGATATATTCATAAGTTTTACATTACATCATAAAATGAAAAACTACTACAACAACATAATGTCTCCACAGTCCACACTAATATCCCCTCATAATATCCCTGCAGGTCATTCATAACTTACTTCTTCACATCCTGGGAAAATAAAACATAGAAAAGGGGTGATCTCAAATGCCCAGTAAGGATAACAATATAGCGGAAACTTTCATAAATAAGAATAAACATTTAAGGCAACGTATAACTAAAACAAAAGCCTTTTAAACTTTAACTTCAACATAGTATGGCATAAATAAAATGAAATAATTCCATTTACTTATTCACATGGATATTCTACTAATCGAATAATCACATGCAATATCAATAACCACTTTCATAATGATGGAATGCATAATGCCAGACTATCATAACCACATAGCCAAGGCCTCGTGCCAAGACTACAAATAAGATTTTGTCAAGGCCTTGTGCCAAGACACTAGTTTGTCTCATGAGACCTACCGATGCATCAAGGAGCTATAGCGGGCTCCACCCGTCACATATTAAGTCCAATGCATTCCCATATGAAAAGTTTAAACATAACATAAACATTCGTATTAAAACTAGCATACGAAATGTCAATACTTTCACCATAAACCATGAATGGTATATAAAAAAATAGCACATCCACAGTCAAACATATCACAAAACCTTCAATACAATATAAAAGTTTTGTATCATAATATATCATCCTCAAATAAGCGTAAAATCCATTAAAGGATGTTGACATAGATAAAATCAAAACTCTTTTTAAAGAAATATCTCTTTCTATTTTGAAATCATTTAAGAGACATATATTTATAAAATAAAACATTTTCTTTGAAAATATTCTTATAAGATTGTAAGGGAAGCTTTGACGATTTTATAACGGCGAAAAATAACCGCACCCGCCGTATAAGTTAAAAAAACATTCTTATCTTAATTCTGTCGAAAAGGTTAAAAAGCACCTTGTTTGGAAAACGACGGAAAGATTCCCTTATAAACCTCTTATAAAAAGTCAAACAAGGGTATAAATGACTTTAACCCATATTATTTTAAATATTAAAAATGTTTTGAAATACATTTTTAAGAAACATGGATGTGGATGATAACGAGATCCCAGTAGATTATTACGTATAAACAACCTCGGATAATGAAGAGATTGTGAAATAACCCTTACCTTGTACTTTTCCTTGGTTGGGGTAGGTTAACCTCCTGTATAATGGTGAAATAATTGTTATTAAATTATAAAAGAATCATATACATTGATATGATATCATTTATTATCTTTTAATATTGATTTGATAATAATATCTTAGTATTATCGTTGTTTCAGGTGTTAACTTACTTGTTTTATTTTATATGTTTTGTTACGTAAGCCATGTTTGTAATGGATAGGTTGTATATTATTCATATCCAGAATGATATAAAGTCCTTAAACATCATTTTTAAATCATCAAATGATAATTATACTTGAATGGATACGATGGAGAATGAATCTTATCGCGTTTGTGGAGACGGTAGTCCGTACGTACGCACGAGCGACAGTATCATTCTTTTGATATTAAAATAATATATAAATGGATGTTATATCATATATAAAGAATAATTAACATGTTATATTTATTATTTACATGAGTTTTACATCATTATTATACCCATCCAAATAATAATATATTGAATAACAATTACACCACGACGTGGAGACGGTAAGCCGTACGTACGCACGTATGGTGACATGTTATTCAAAGGGTGGATAGAATACTGAATATGGTTGTACCATATTTATAATAACATCACAGCATATATATGATACTGGATTTATTATTTTATAATGGTAACAACAAAGGAAGAAGAAGTGGAAGAAGAAATGAACTTGGAAAAGGGTGGTGAAATCATTACCTCTTCTTCGGGCTCTTCCTTTTGATTTGATCAAAAGGGCTCCTTAGGTTGGCTTTCTAATAAAACTAAGGCCTCTAGGTTGTAGTGAGGGAAGTTGGGAGAGTATTTGGGCAGAGTTTGGCCGAACCAAAAGGCTTTGAAGGTGTGAAGAAATGAGAAGGAGGAGTGCCCTTTTATAAGAGGGGTGAGGGGCACCTTTGGAAAAGCTAGAAATATTAATTTATAATAAATTCATATTCGGTTTATAATGGATCAAAAGTTGATTATTCAAAGGTTAAGGTGGGGATGGGTCGAAAACAACTCAACCAATAGAATTTAGATAGGTTTGGGTACTTATATTAACCTTATTTTTAAGTATTAACTCTAAGTTAATTAGTTTCACTTTTACAATGTCTCTTTGTATTTTTATATAATATGGTTAATAAACTTACTAAATACATCCAAGAGACCCCAAAGTGGTCCATTAATGATTAACCTATCATGATATAAGTCTCTTGGCCGAACCTTAGATTTTTAGGAATTTAATATCAATTAATAATATAATATTTGTTTTAAGAACTCTTTTATGTCAATTTTGACACTATTCAATAGTTGATTTTTGTGAAACTCATAACAGATTGATTACTTAGAAAAAAGTCAATTAAATCAATCCTAATATATCATATTATCCTAGAAAATTAGTTTAATTTATTAAAAGTTTCATATTATATTTATTTGGGTATTTATAATATCAATTATTTTAATTTTTCACTATTATAGTAATTACTGCATCATCATTGTGTCATAAATAAAATACATTATTTAATGTCTAAAAATTATAAATAAAATATAATTATGTATGAAATCTTTTTATCTTTCTAATGAATATTTATAATCAAAAATCCAACATGTATAACCCTATGTAAAAATTGTTCTTCTAAAAGATGTAAGCTTATGCCATTTTTATTTTTATTTTAACTTTATTAATATAATGTGTCCCTACCACATACAAGTGGCTCCAAGGGGTCCCCAAATCGACCCAAGGATGACCATGGTCGGGTATGTGTCCACCAATAATGTTAGGACACGTTTTAGGGTAATTTCGTATTATTATAATATTATTTTTTAACCCTTATTTACCGGATTTACCCTTTAACCATGGTAAATAAAATATTTACCGCAGTAATTATTCAAAATGTGTAAAAATAAAAGATACCTATTTACATAATTTGGACATCCTTATTCCAAATATGTAATCCATTTTTCCAAATTCAAAACACAGAAGTGGCAGAAATTAATTTAAAATTAATTCCCGTTGTTAAAATAAAAAGCGTGTTTTTAAGAGATAATAACTATCAAAAGATTGACACTTGTTTATGTCTGGTTTAATTGTGAAATTATGTCCAATTACAAAAATTAAATTAAATGGTAAAAATATATTCTAAATATACTTTAAAACCACTCAAATTCATAATTTATCAATATTAATTATTTTGATTAAAAAAGTTGATTTTAATTAAAATTTAGTAATTTTCACTATTCATCAAAATATAAAAGTTATCCGAAAAGTACCAAAATTTCACCCTAGGCTAATTTCAATATTCCGAATCCAAAAATGAAGTCCATTTTGAAATATAAAATATATATGATTTCAAAAAGTAGGTATTACTATTCACAACAGCTAGTTTAATTAGTTGTGGTGTGTGTTAGAACTCGAGGTTGCGTACAACACACGCTATCGCATTATTCGAAGGGAAACGTACCGTGGAAGCTTGGGGTGTTACATAAACTAGGGATTGAAATATCTCCTTCATCCAGTAACCGATCAAACTTTCATTCATCACGTTGGGTGTGCAACGATATGTACTCGAGTCTTCTTAAGACATTATTCATTTCTCTTTCTCTTGACATAGTTATTGAGGTGTGATTTTTTATGTGTTTTTCATATCTACTCCAAACCAGGCCAAATTAGAGGCTGATATTGGATGAGGAGAGTCGTATGAGTATGAGGTTGGTGGTCTATAACTCATTCCTCAAGTTCATTAAGTTTGGAATTGATGTGTGGGGCACACTGATTTCAGAGGGTTCCATTTTTTGAATATATATTTCATGATTATATTCATTATAACCGTAAAATTATTATATTTCCATAAATTCCATTTGTTATAGGTGGTTATATTAATAACACACAACACCCCATGTAGGGTAAAATTCCATAATTGGGTTTTTTTTGTTTTGACACTTTTGAGCCACCGTTTTGGTGTGTTTGAGCCTAACTATTCTAATGGTAAGTATTAATATATTAAATTAATATTTAATCATGTAATGGTGAATGGAATGTACCATGTAACTTCAACTTGACCCACCTAAGCTAAGTACCAAAATTTAATTAATTTATTAATTGATAAATTGGAATGTATGTGTATGAATATGTCTTGACCATATTAATTGAAAATGAATTGTTGGTTTCATTCTATAGAACCCCATTACACTTGAGGTGGAAGGTAGAAAATGAACCAAATGAATTGCTCATGACTTTTATAGTTTTAATTAAATAGTTTCATGCTACTTGGCTTTGTCAAACTAATGGAAGGAAAGTCTTGAACTAAGTGAATTTGTTAATGGAATAGTGATCATATAACCAAATTAATTGTAATGAATTAAATATAAGGTGCCTATTTATGAAAATGGACCTTGAAATAATTATAGGAAGGATCAACTCATGTTAGCTCTTGGATTCCCAAGGTAATACCTTGGGTACTCAAGGACGTTATTCTGATTCAAGGATTTTGGTTCCCTTGGATGAGACCTACACGAGAACCTGAACCTTTTATACCTCTGGATGACCAGTATGGCACCATAGGATAACTTAATTATTATTACATGTTACCTTTGATAAACTCATTGGATCTAGCATGACATGAGGTGCCTTGGTTACATCCTTGGGCCCAGTGAATTGCATATCTTTTGTTTTACCTTGGATGTATTCCTTGGACTCGATTAGAAACATTATTATGGGAATTCCTTGGATTATGCTCCTTGGATTACACTCTTACCCCTTAGTTAGACTCAATTACTACTGATTTAGTGTCCTCGAAGGTCTAGGGTTCCTTGGTGATTACCATTGAACCACTTCATATTCATTATCTATTATGGTTTCCTTGTTACACTTAAGAACCTTTACTAATTATACCATCACAATGTGATGTCAGTGCTATCTATTCCTCACATGAATTTTTTATATAAAATAGAACATAATTAATTAATTAATTAATTAACTGAATACATATTCAAAAACCATCCAAGTGATGAAACAGGTGCTTGGTTGTTTAGTAATGTTGTGTTACTTTACTTATATATGCATGCTTTCACACTCTTACAGTTCCATTACATGGTCTAGATGTTATGGACACCATTGGTGGTGGCCCACTGATATTTATCTCACACCATATTTGGGTTCCATTGGTACCTGATAAGACTACATTAATGGATGTGTGAATAAAGGTAAGCATATGACTTTGAACACTTGATTGCATATTGTATTAGTATGGAGATGGTAGCAGATGATTGAGCTAGATATTGGGATACTTGGGATAGTTTATATATATCCTTTATGCTACTTTTATTTCACATGTATTCATACTACTTTGTATCCATGTTTTCCATATTACTAGATACATGAAATATCATCATCAGTTGTTGTATGTTTGTACTAGTTATTCTGGTTATTTGAGTTATTCTTATCCTTGTCCCTTTCCACTGTGCCATTTGATTTAATTTTATTAATTCCTCTATTTACGTTTGTTTATAATTAACCATTGTGCTATACTATGGTAATGAAGGCATAGTCTCCCCATGGACACACCCTAGTCCCTCGCTTCTGGTCGGAAACCTCTAGCGTTTGAGGAGATACGTTTGAGGTCATGTGGCCAATCAAGCTCGATTCACCTATTAATTGGAATCCATGTATAGGATGTCACAAAGTGGTATCATTATGGTTCCCTTATTGCTTTACTAGTTGGAGAAAATAGTAAATAGATTAGGAATGCTTGGAATTTTGTCATAAGTTAGGCTTGCCCATCAGGAACCCATGTTTGTGGTAAAGGCTAAGTTGAATGAATTATGATTTTCGTTCTACTTTTTTACTTTTATTGTTAATATCATTTCACTATTGGATGATGCACATGCTATGTGGAGTTCTTGATTATTATTATGATTGATAATTTCATTTCATCCTTGGCCCGATGATATGAGGGAAAGGATATTTATTACATGCATCATTATAAGAACCTATAATTTACATGTCATGCATATTACCATTCCATATAGGTGAATTTCACTACTTTAATTTCTTGATATTCATTTAATTGTGGAGAGATCCTTGATTGTTTATATGCTTATGCTGCTTTTGGGATATTATTGAGTGAATTATTATTTCAATTCATGAGTTTTTATGGGACCTAATGGGATGGAATGGGTAATTTATCGAATAAATCCTTTTATTATAAATTTAAGTGGGTGTTAATCTCAGTGATTAAGAGTATGATACCTGATTCAATGGGATAGCCAACTCATTTTAAAAGAACATTGATACATGTTCTAAGAAAATGAAAACAAAAAATTGGAATTGTGGAATGTCCTTATCCCACCATTCCATGCGTATGAATGGTAAATAAGTCAACCTGGAAGTTAAATATAAAATAAAATGAAGCGGTTTCCAATAAATGATGAGGTAAGGTACTATTGACCCTTAATCTATCGGAACCCCTGAAAGTTATAACTATGAACTTTTCGATGCATGGCTGTCTAAGTAGGTGGTAGTGGTATTATGCCTTGAGTAGTGAGATTCCTTACATTCATCTTCTGCTATTGATTATATATATGATTTTATGTTTGTTCTGAGGTTTGTGATTGGAATTTGTAGACTAATTCCACCACAACATCCTTCTGTCATATGATAAGAAGGTAGTGAAGACCATACTCCAGACGTGGTAGGCCTTGAGCTACCAGTCTTATCACTAGGAGTTCCACTTGAGGCACCACTTATTGTACTTGATCTAGGAACTGATTTCCAAGTATGAGATATTTTTCTATATATTATGCGATCAATGCATGGTGCTCCACGCACTACACTAATGATGGATGATCTGACATGAGATTTCCAACTACAGCATCCTCCCTCCTTTTCTTGGTATACAATTTTTAGGATATTGAGTGTTATATAGAGTCCACCATGTCTATATTTGAGCATATTTATATACCTCCAGAGTAGATGGGTAAAACTTTCTACTTACTTTCTCTATGATTAAGCCAAGCACAGGTGTAATGTGATTAACCATGCTGATCATCATCAGGTCTTATTGTGGGTTGATTTCTAGTCTACCTTATATGATAAGTTCATTCCTCAGACGTTGAGATATGATAGATCTAGAGAGTTCATGCTTCTCGAGTAGGGATCTATGTTAGTTATAGAGTATTCAAGGTATTTCACTAAGTTATAATTATTTTCACCGCATCTAGATGGTGATGATATTTTTCGAACAAGATGCTTCGAGGATGGGCTCCAGGATTCCATAAATATTAAGGTGGATGTTTTTCACCTACCTAAATTCTTTGATATTTTAAATCAGTCTATAATCCCTAGGTGCAACCTATGGGATGATGACATTATTGGTCATAGAGTATTAGTGTCAAGGAATACCAATAGTTATTCCAGTGCCAGAATGTGATCACTCTAGGTTTCTTATCAGGATAGTGGAAACCAAGTTACCCATGTAGGTAGCTCTGTAGTATTCTGTCTGTAAAAAATATAGGGGCATCCAAAGACTCAGTGTGATTGAGACCCATTTGAATGTCAGGCTTGCTACCATATGGGGAATCTTAAGAATTTCTATAAGATCTTTCAATCATCTTCTAGTTGAAGAGGTTTTACACCAGCTCCACCTTCAAGAGGAGGTTGTTTTATTCCATGTATACTAGAGATTTGGAGTAGTACTGATATGACTGGTTGAGGAGGAGGTCATGGACATGGTAGCTGGACCCCTGATCACCAGTAGCACCAGCAGATTAGTTTTGATCATGGTAGTCCAGCTATTGCACAGGGCCATAGATCATTTCAGTTTCATGAAATGAATATGATACCTAAGGATCAGGATGTAGGACCATATATAGTATGAGGTATTATTCTAGTATCCTCCACTATAGTATCTATTTTATTTGATATATATTCTTCACACTCTTTTATCACTTTATTTTCAAGTAAATCCTTGGGATGGAAATATATTTTTACTATGGTGTAATGGAACTAGATACACAGTTAGGGGTACGATCAGAAGGAATATTCCTATGTAGGGACTACCCACTTGAGGAAAGTAATTATCCCTTTAAATGGGACCTCTTTGTCATTCAAATGCAGAGCTTCGATGTCATTATTTGGAAGGATTGTTTGGTTCTGTATCACAAATTTTTAGACTTCTATCACTGTAGGGTGTCGTTCACATCACCAGAGGGTAGAAATTATCTACATAAGGGTGAGTGGGATGTCTAGTCTAGTAGATATGGACTAGAGCCTCATGGGATAGGTGGATTGACTGCCCATATTTCCAATATATTCATAAAGGATCAGGGTTTATATCAAGATAAATTCCCTATAGTAGTAGATCACTCCCAGGATGCCTTTCCTGATGAGTTTTCTAGATTACCTCCTAAGAGGGAGGTAGATTTTATGATCAAACTTGTTCCAAGATCATATCCAGTGTCCATTCCTCCATATATGATGGAAGCTACTAAAAATTAGGAGCTCAATTGGTAGTTAGATTATCTAGAGACCAAATGTTTAATATAGCCAAACACTTCATATTGGGGTTCACCCATGATTTTTTCAAAAATGGGGATGGGACCCTTCATATAGGCATGGATTATAGATTATTGAATCATATTATGATCAAGAACTAGTAACAAATTCCTTGAATAGATGATCTCTTTGACCAGCTCTGAGGAGATATGGTCTTCTCTAAAATCATCTTGAGATTGTTCTATCATCAGATGTGAGTCAGGCCATTAGACATACCTCATACATCATTCCATAGTAGGTATGGTCTATATGATTACTTAGTTATGTCGTTCGGTCTTACAAATGTGCCCACCATTTTCATGGATCTGATGAATAGGGTGTTTCATCCATTTTTGGATTCTTTTTTCATAGTATTTTTGGACAACATCTTGATTTATTCTCACACTCTTAGTAACCGTTATAATAATCTTGAGATCATTCTCATGACACAGAGGGAGAATCAACTTTATTCCTATCTTACTAATTTCCCCTTATGGATCGATAATGTTCACTTATTAGGTCATATTATCTTAGAATCTAGAGTATCTATTTACCTAGAGAAGGTTAGTGTTATGGTTTCCTGGAAGAAACCCAAGAATGTTTTTGATATTTGAAATTTCTTGTGGATGGGTGGATATTATAGGTGTTTCATATAGTAATTTTCATTCCTTTAATCACCTCTTATTGGCCTTAAAAAGAAGGGTTTTAAGTTCCTATGATCATAAGTGTGTGAGAAATACATTCTGGTGATGAATGGGAGGCTCGTCTAGGCGGCTATTATGATTTTTTAAAAGCCTAGAAGAGGTCATATCATCCTCTATGATGCATCAGGAATTGGACGAGGAGTATTGCAGATGTAGAAGGATAAATTCATTGTGTATGGATCTCGATAGTTGAGGCCTCATGAGAGAAATTACCCGATGTGTGACATTGAGCTAGCATCAATTGTCCATGCCATATCGTACTGAAGACACTATCTATTGGGTGAGTGATTTTTAGTGTATATGGACCACAAGATACTCAAATATATCTTTTCACAATGTGACTTGAATCTTAGATAGTGAATATGGGTCGAATATCTATATTCCTTCAATTTTGAGTTTTCCTATACACTAGGAAATGGAAATGTAATCACTGATCCGTTGATTTGAAAAACATAAGAACATGTTGTACTAGAATCTAGTGAGGAATGGAATTTAATGATCCTCTTTTCTGAGTTTCATCTATAGTTTAATGATATTCACGAATAGTCTTTCCTCTCATCCTTGACAATTACCTCTTCCCTCCTTGAGAAGGTGAAGATCATGCAATTTTTACATCAGGAAGGATTGGTTCTCTAAGAGGGTATCTCAGGAGATGACCCACCTCCAGATTGTTCTGTAGATAGAGATGACATGTTTCATATAAATGGATGTTTCTAGGTTCCTAAAAATTTGAGATAGGAGTTAATGTGTGAATATCATTCTACTCATTGGGTGGTTCAACTCTCCAAAATGTATCAAGATATGTGATGCCAATATTAGTGGACTAGGATGAAATGTCAGTTATCTGGCTATATCACTAGTTTTTCCACCTGTTAGCAGGTGAAGGCATCGAACTAGAGACCTGGAGGCTTGTTATAGCTGCTTCTAGTCCCAAAAATGAAATATGAATATTTTTCCATGGATATTCTAGTCGGGTTACCTAGGTCGCATAGTGGTAGTGACGTTGTATGAGTTGTCATTGATAGACTGACGAAAGTGGATCGCTTTATTCCTATTTTGTAGAATTTGTTAGTTAATGATCTAGGAATAATGTATTTCATTGATATCATATGACTACATGGGATCCCTCATACTATCATTTCAAATAGGGACACTTGTTTCACATCACAGTTCGGGAAGGTCTTAGAGAAATGTATGTGTACACAATTACTTTTAAGCACAACATTTCCCCCTCAGACCGATGGATAGTGAAAACGTATGATAAAGGTTCTAGTGGAAATTCTCTAGGCATGTGTCCTTGATTTCAGAAATTTTTTGGAGAAGCATATCCCTCTCATTGAGTTCACATATAACAACAGCTTTCAGGTGAAAATTCAGATGGATCCTTCTGAGGACTTGTATGTTAGGTTGTTTTGTTCACCCCTATGTTGGATAGAGGTAGGTGAGTCATCCCTACAAGGTCATTGTCTCATGTAGGAGACTTTAGAGTAGGCTCAAATAAATAGGAAGTTTATTTCTATTGATTAGGTCTAGAAATAAATCATATGTCGATCGCCATTGGCAACCAATGGAGTTCAAGTTCAGGGATCATGTTTTCCTATGGGTGTCTCCTAGGTTAGGAAATAGATAGATACATAGGAAAGGGAAGCTATCGCCTTGTTTTTTAGGGACATTTGATATTTTTGTGTAAGTTGGGCTTGTATCCTATCAGTTTCTATTACCTCAGAGGTACCGTGTCATGCATGATGTCTTCCTCTTTTCACAGATTCATTTTTATCATGCCGAAATGTCTCATACTTTTGATCTAAAGGAAGTAGAGGTTGATTTCAAGGATTTATTTTAGGAGTATACTATACGCATCTTTGACCCAAACATGAATACTCTCCAAGGTTGGTATGTTCCTATAGTATGATTGCTATGGAAGCACGCCATGTACATGATGAGACTTGGGAGAGGGAGGCTGACTTACTTGCATAGTGGCGGGAGTTTTTCTCAGATAGTGCTTCTCTACCTCTGGAAGGTGAACTTAGGGATGAGTTCCTTAAAGCAAGGAAGACTATAAGAACTTGATTTTTGAATTAGGTATAAATCCTTTAAATTTTGGTCTAATTCACTTTTATGATCCTAATGTGGATGCATAATGAGTTCAAGAAGGTCTTAGGAGTATTCGAGGCTTGTTCAGAGCTTAGAACCCAAATTTTGTGGAAAATGGGCGTGGAACATGGTTAGAGTAAACAATGTAGATAGGATGCATGGTTAGTCTAAATAGTGTAGATGGCCTGCATTTTCAGGCAGATCCATATAACACGATTGGCTCATGGTTTTGAAAACCATGTGACCTAACCATGCAAGTTCCCCATTTTCTCTAGGTACTCATGCATGGTTAGAAGACTTTTGGAAAACCATATGATGAAACCATGTATAGGCTATTTTAGGGGAAGATTTACCATTTTATCATTAATTATCTAAATATCTAAAACTAGCTTCCCTATTCTAATTTCCAATGGATAAAACACCCTTCCCTCTCATTTTGGATATCTTTTAAGGCCTAAAATAGGGATTCAAAGATCTCCTTCATCTAGGATTTGATCGATCTTTCATCCACTGTGTTGGATGCACAATGGAAAGTACTCAATATTCTTAATCCATTATTTGTTTCTCTTGTTATCGACCAATTTATCAAGGTGTGAGTTCTTATAATCATTTTTATATCTACTCCAACCTAGGATGAATTAGTGGCTGATACTATATGTGGAAATTTGTATGAGTATAAGGTGGGTAGTCCAAAACCCATACCTCAATTTCATTGATTTTAAAATTGATGTGTGGGGCCCACTGATTTCATCGAGTGCCTTTTTTTAAATATGTATTCCATTAATAAATTAATTATAACCATATGGTTAATATTTTTCCATAAAAGTAATTTGTTGTTGGTGGTTATACTAATAATGCACCAGACCTCATGTAGGGTAATATTCCATAATTGGGTTTTTTGTGTTTTGACACTTTTGAGACACTGTTCGGGTGTATTCAAGATGGACCATGCTAATGGTATGTCTTTCTACATTAATTTACTATTTAATCATGTAATGGTGAATGGAATGTATAATTCCACTTCCACCTGACCCGCCTAAGGTAAGTGATTAATGTAATTAATTATTTTAAGTGATAAATTGGAAAGTATGTGTATGAATATGAATAGGATATATTAATTGAAAATCAATTGTTCATTTCATGTCATAGCACCCATTTACACTTGAGGTGGGAGGTATTGGATGAACCAAACTAAATGGTTATGAATTGTATAGTTTAATTAAACGGTTGCATGCTACTTGGCCTTGTCAAACTGATGAAAGGCAAGGCTTGAACCAAGTGAATTTGTTAAAGGAATATTTATCATATGACCAAATTAATTATAAAGAATTAAATATAAGTTGCCTATTTATTAACATGGACCTTGAAATTTTATAGGAAGGATTCACTCATGTTAGCTCTTTAATTCCTAAGAGAATGCCTTGGGTACTCAAGGAAGTTATTTTGATTCAAGGATGTCGGTTGCCTGGGGTGAGACCTACCCGAGAACCTGATCCTTATATACCACTAGATTCTCAATATGAAACCATAGGATACCTTCATTATTTTTATAGGATTCCTTAGATACACTCCTTGAATCTAGTGTGACATGAGGTTCCTTTGTTACATCCCTGGGTCAGACCATTGCTTATCTTCTATTTTACCTTGGATGTATTCCTTGGACTCAATTAAAAACATTATTCTAAGAATGAATTGGATAATTATCCTTCTTTTACAATATTAATCCCTATATAGACTTAGTTAATACTAATTTATCATCCCCTAAGGTCTAGGTTGACTTGGTGATTAACATGGAACCACTTCATATTCATTATCAATTATAGTTTCCTTATTTTACCTTGGAACCTTAACTAATTATACCGTCATGAGGTTATGTCAGTGATGAAAATGTCTCACGTGACTTGTTTATATAAGATGGAACATAATTACTTGATTAATGAACTGGATACATGTTCAGACACCATCCTAGGGCTGAAGTAGGTTCTTGGGTATTTAGTTACGTTGTGTTGCTTTACTTTATATATGAATGTTTGCTCGCTGTTATAGTTTCCATTACACAGGATGGATGTTAGAGAAACCGTTGGTGGTGGCCCACTAAGATTTATCTCACACCCTTTCTGGGTACCATTGGTACTTAGTCTGACTACATGAATGAAGTTGTTGATAAAGGGAAGCATACAACTTTGAACAATTGATTGCTTGCTGTAATATTATGGAGCTAGTAGAAGATGACCGAGATAGAGCTCATGATAGTTTATATATTTCCTTTATCCTAATTTTCTTTTTCATGTATGTCTAGTGATTTGTAACCATGTTTTCTAGCAAACTAGATACATGACATATCATCATCAGTTGTTGTATGTTTGTACAGGTTATTCCAGTTATTTCAGTTATGTTTATCCTTATCTCTTTCCATTATGTCATCAATTTAAATTTATTTATTCTGCTATTTACCTCTTTTTATAATTATCTAGTGTGCTACACTCTAGTAATGAAGGCATAGTCACCCCATGAACACACTCTAGTACCTCGATACTTGTTGGAAACCTCTTGTGTTTGGGGAGATGCACTTGGGGCCATGTGGCCAACCAGGCTCGGGGAAACTATTAAGGGGCATCCGGGTCCGGGACATCACACCCTTGGACACATGACCTGGGCTCACTACATAGTGTATACCTCCAGTACATGTTGTGTAGTCATCAAATATCATCATTCTTGACTGAGAAGAACACATTGTGTGTGCACATGCACTACACGCCATGTGATTAGGAATTCGGAATGGGAATCCACTACAAGCCGCCCGAAACCCCCAATTTATCCAAATACACCCTAGATAGACCCTCACCGGGGTCCCTAGCAGTCATATAAGGGAACTAAAACATTAAAACAACCCATAAATGGGGATTGGAATGTAAAGAACCTAAATCCGCCTACCTCATAGCAAAATACCATTGCTTCAGGTCCAAAATAATGCTCAGAACCTGCTGCACCTCGATTTGATCATAATTAGTGTCCAAAAATAGGTATTGATGACACCTACTCGTCATGGGAGAACTCCCCTGCCCCATTCCATACTTAGGAATCCAATTGTGAGTGGGGGTTTATTAATTTTATTTTATTAAATTAATAAAGATCCATTTAACCCCGCACCAATGGTCAACACCAACCAAGTGCCCTACGTTGACAATATTTATGCCACGCCTAGGGTAAACCCTGCATTCTAAACTCAACTGTGTTCTCAGATTTCCGATCAGAGACTACGACCAGGAGTTATTATACTTTTACTAAAACTTTCAAAAATCTTACAAGGAACTGAGGATATCTGAGTCACATAATCTCATACCAACTCAGTGCATGCTTTTAGAAATATTCCAAAGTCTTACATGGCCAAAAAAGAGTTTCTACATACCCCCTTCTAGAGATAGAAAGATAACTATCTTTAGATAAAAATAGATTTGAGCATATTACAGAACAAGTAAGTCAATGCCCATAATCAAATCAATGTATGTTATTTCTAGCTTGAACAATTCCCAAAAGAAATGGGAACTGTTAATTTCAAAATAACATTCCCAACAGAATCTGATATTCTCTTACTATACTCCTTATGAAATGTATGTTTTCAAAGTCTCATCCAAGATATCTACACCAAGACTTTGGAAAATTGAGTAGATAAAAAGGATTTTGATTCTCATGTATCAAACAAAAAACATGATAGTGTTAATGATACCAAAATTGTACCTCTGATAGTAGAAAATCCAACATCCAGATCAGTCAGAGTAGAGAGAATAGTGTGTAGCTGACTCACCCCTATGCCTTGAGCTCCAACCAGACTCCCCTATGTTGTTCATTATGAATGTTACTATTGATCTTGTGTTGGGGTACCACATCCCCTACCCTGTCCAGAACATTCGATGGAATTTTAGCTACCAGTCTACTAATTAATAGATAAGTCCTTTCCAAACATTGTAGTCTATCTTGATCTACTACCATGGATCTACTACCATGGATCTACTATTGTGGGCTACTTTAAAACTCCTAAATTTTACTCATCCTATCACAATCATGACACACCATCGCGGTATTAGAACTCTGAATCCACATGTGTAAATCCTTTCTACACTAAAATCACACTAACATGCCACAATTATGAGATGGAAGTTCACACCCTCGTCTCCTCTACCTGCCAATGTACTGGCGGTAACCATCATAGACCATCCTAGAAATGATTCACCCTATATACCTCATCAACTTCCATGGATGGATCAAAACACTATAAGTCGATGAAGCGTGCAACATAGTCCATCACTGAAATACCCTCCCATGTCATTTGTATGAACTTGTGATCCCTCTCATCCTATAATGTCCCTATATATTAGTGGATCAATAACCTCACCTCAGAGTCCATCTAGGTTATCTCCTATTACTGATCAACTTTCTCAACAATGACCTATAAACGCTTGGTGGTTCCTCATAACATGTAATAAATAAGTTGTACCCTCTTACCTGTGAGTGTCTTGAGGTGCTTAAAGATCATCTAGGATGAATCAATCCAGAATTTAAACTGCCTAGGGGTCTCCCATCCTAATGATCATAGAAGGATTCTAAAATTATAAATCAATTATTAGACTAGACATCGAAGTTATGATACGAACAGTCTCCTTATTAATGGATTTAATAGCTCTCATAAAGTTTTCGCAAAGTTAGATCATTCATTTGAATTTCCAAATCTGTGGGAAATTCTGAATTGACTGCCTTAGGAGTGCGTTGATTAGAACTCTCCTGATGCTTGATTTGAAGATATTTGGGAGGAATTTATTATATAAAGGTTAACACACTGTTATAACATAGGAACATAGGAACATAACTTGGTCAGCAAAAAAAGGTGAAAACAATAGAGAAATACTAGCTCAAGGATCCCATGTTATTGGATTGAAAAGCAAATTGGAATAACATAAAATTTATTTCATTTCATTTTCTTAGATTAAATAGTAAAATATACCTTACATGCAGTAAATATGTATCTACCATAAACAATTAATGTCAACATATATCCCTGCATGCCTATATTAATGCATGCATACCCATCTCATGCAATACTGACCCATCAATAAAATCTCAATAAATAGAAACACCACACAACAATTGAATCACATGAGGTGAAATAGCATAAAAAATGTAAGCAAACATCATGAAAAACATTCTCATCCCTAGACACTCATTTTTTATATCATGTGTGGTTTAGATTCTCTCATGCACAAGCTCATTACCAAGATCTGAAACATATTTTTCTCTTGTATACCTTTCTCAAATAGTAAGGTAACAAAAAAAACAACCTAACTTCTCTGATACCACTTTTTAATGTCCCATGACCTAATGCTCCCTCACGTGACCTAGTTGAGTTGGCTATCTGACATCAGACGCACCTCCTTGTACGCTATAGGCTACCAAAGAGCAATGGGGGTGTAAATGATATAGTGGGGAGACTATAACATATGGTATAGATTTTAAATAATAGAAAAAATAATATAAAGAAACAAATAAGAAAATTAATAATAATAAAGAAAAAATTGATCAATACAAATAATAGAATCATGTAATAATAGGTTGAATGTAGCTAAATTAAATGTTTTAAAGTCATACAAGTAAAAAGATAAATAGACTATAAAAGACTCCATAAGACCCTAACTTGAATCCCATGCTGGTCTCATCTCTAAACTCCAACTCATCCCGCAAGTAATCAACCAACGCATGGCCCCATTCCCTTGTCAATACTTGCATCCATGAAATCTTTTCAAGTACCAATTTGTGTCCCGAACAAGGTGTGAGTACAAATCAATAGGCCGATACTCATGACGTCGAAACAATCCTATATGAATATATAGTATAAGCAATAATATGATAAAAAGGTTATTAATTAATAAATTAATATAACACATCAAATAACTCTGTCGACCCTCAAGTTCCAAGTTGATAGCTAGGTTCATCCAAACCTGCTTTGACTCCATGTTGTATAACTCTATCATGTGATAAATCTTCCTTCATCAGGACAGATCACCCAAACCATTGGCGGATTCTCCTAAATCATGATGAATCGTCAATATCATGTCTCAAGAAACCAATTTGTCTTTATGTGTATATCCCCATGGTGGATTCTCTTAGGTAATCCAATGATGCACATCACCAAGGGATATTCTAACCAATCACACTGGGATCCAAGTGTACATTATCATGTTGGGGTCTCTTATATCTTACCATGTGCACACCATCAAGGGGAAAGTAACCATATTACTGGGTTCCATGCATACATTACCAATTCAGAGTCTCTCACATATTCTCGTGGCGCATGTCACCAAATTGAAATTATTCTTCTCATTACAAGTGGTAGATTTTCCTACATCATGATGAATCACACGTTCTATTTCTCACGATATTGTAGATCAATCCCTCAGGCATCATGTTAGAAATATCAAGTACAAGAAATCAAAACATATCATTTATCAAAAATCACATGTTATGCCAAGTTGGTCAATAATCCAGTTATCAATTAACAAGGCATTTATTCTATGTCAGTATATCCTCTTGCATCAGGGAGAATCACCACTATCAAAACATGTCAATTTACCATTTACCATAAATTTCATGTTATGACAAAGTCACATTATCAAGACTATTGGTTCAACATAAATTCAAGGGTAGGAACAAATCTTGAGTGGCCACAAGCCTTCTCTTAATGCTAAGGACATGAAAAATTCATTAGGAGTTCTAAACATGTTAATTTCATAAAAATTATGCACTATCCATTTTGACAGGTCACATGAACAATGCACCTATGCATTATCACTTATTTAAATTACTAGAAGATTTGAAACAAACATTTAGGAAGTTTTTATAGACCATTCATCTCAAGAGAAAAGGTGATAATGAATATTCCTCACCATCCAATGTGTAGTTAGGTTCCTAATTTCTTCCATTCAAACGAAATCCATGAAATTCTATCAGCATGGACATCCAAACTAAGTCTGGGTTAGGTAGTCCTAATCAAATGTTCTCCTCATAGAAAAAACCCATGGATTGATGGGAAGAATCGAACGTCTTACCATCAATCATGATGTCCAGAACACCATGATCCAACATAGACTTACTTCTGGTTCGTATGAGAAATATCTGAAAACATATAAAGAAGGGATACTATCAAGATAATGGAAATAGATATCAGAACACATAAACGTAAATAGGGAGTTCATGTTGTGAATGATCCATTTTTCTACTAGTGTTGAAAAATTAGTTGCCTCTAAATAAAAACCCAAAAAAGACGATTTCACGTAATGAATCCATCTCACAATGTGGATTTCTATTTCACAAACTGGTCATGAAACATTTATGGCATGTGATAAGGACATAACCATGTAGTTTATCATCATGCAGTAAGAATTAATAGAAAAAATTTGTCAGTTCAAGGATAGTGTGGGACTTACGTTGAGGTGGCATGTGGGACCTGGAAGATATGTGATCTCCCTGGTGGATATGACCATACAAGGAATATGGACTAGAGAACATTAGGGTCAATTCGAGTGTTATATTTAGACCTCAGGGGGGATTTCTACATATCCTATTTTGTTAATAATTAAACCCCACATAGTTTGGAATGTTTAGGGATTACAACTATAGAGGAGGCCCATTTGAGGGGAAATAACTTGGGTTTATACCAAGTAGGAGGCCTGTATGGTGTCGCTTCATTGAGAATATGGATTTTTGAATGTTGAGTCATGGGTTCAGGGATTACATCATAGAGTAAGACTGATTGAGTGTATATTGTTGTTGATTACACTCAGGGGATAACCATTTAAGGTTTAAGTAGTATATCTGAAGATCACACGATCTACCCTGTCTACTAGTGGACAGGGTCCAGACCCAAAGGGAGAGAGGGGGGCTTTGAAGCATCCATATTCTCACCCAATTTGGTATCAAGAAGTGGATAAGAGGATAAAGAGTGACACCTCCTTCAAGAAATACTTGGGATTACTCTATGATTGATGCCCTTATTTCTAGAACCATGAGGAAAATCTCAAATCTTGAAAATTTAGTTTTGGTTGTGACTTACACCTAAGAGGATTCCAATGTTTGATGTTTGGAAGTCATATCATGACCATGGAATGAGAAATATTATGATTGATGTATACAGAATCTCATTTTTATCACAAGAGACATCCTATGTTTGTTATATTGGGTGTACTACTGTTTAAAGTCATGTAGCAAGGTCTATGATAGGATGGTTTAATGTCATGTTTTGGGGACAATGATAACACAGTTTAACATCATGTTTCGAGGATGATAGAAGAAAATTTTAACAACATGTTTTGGGGATGATCTCCATGTAATTTAACTTCATGTTTCCAGGATGACTAAAAGGAAGATGCCTAGTAATGGCCATTGTGGGACTTATGCAAGAGCGACCCTTTATAGTTCAACCTAGCATAAGAGTATGGTGATGGTATTTTGAGAGGCGCATGGGGAATTTTTCAAATCATGGTATTATATGGGGTGGAAATTAGGGCTATATAAAATTAAACCCATTATAATGTCGACTCACCCTAAAAATTTCATGGTGCGACCCTCCATTTTTCATTGGAATCAATGTCGAGTTTATTTCACAGCCCATGTGGTGTTCATCCCACGCATTATCTCATACTTTTTATACATAATCTACTTAGATACCCCTCTTAGATTTTATTGAGGAATGGTGAAATCAAATACTATGTTTTCTGGTTGTGATGGCCCACATGAGCCTCATTTATGGGAGACCAAGGAGGACATTCTGGCCCATGAACAATTTCATTTGTGAGGGGTAGTGGTTTGCAGGAGAAGAAATCACTGTACAAACCCAAAAATGACTTGGTTTCATTTGTGGGCATTGACGGTACAATCTCATCCCACAAAAAATTTCATTCTTAGGGTGTTGTGTGAACTGACGGAACTCCATGCAGAGCGGCGGTCCAAATAGCGATTTTTACTATGTGCCTCCGAACCTTCCTTCATTGATTCATCCCCTTTGAACATTTATTCAAAAAAACCATGGATTTAGGTTTATTTTTCCCACTACCAAATCCATGGAATTATTTTCTCCTTGCATGCAGAGTTTTTAGGGCCCAACAAATGCCTCCATCTAAATGGGTTCCGGTCAGGATGAAGTGGAAGCTCTTCCAATGTAGAAAGTGGTCCTGTTTAGAACCGGTTTTGCTACAAAATACCATGTAATGCTCTAATTTTTGTCTGAGCCAAGGGACTATGTGATCATTGTTGGACTATTGTTAGGGATATTGGACACACCATACAAACTTTGTGTCTTTTCTATTATCACACTAATTATTTCCTAAGTCCATTATGGTATGGACTTAGCTGGTGTAACATGGATTTTTCTTAGGAATCCCATTGCGAGTTTTCCACCTAAAAAGTTTTCTATCTCTTTTTTTGTTTCCCATTTTTTTCCTAAACCATGAAAACCATAGGTTTAGTGAGCTGAGACTCAACTTTTACCCAGGGCACCCTTTGCATGTTTTTAACATTGTGGGTTTTATATCTATTTTGGTGGGTATTTTAGAGTCTTTTAAACCAGACTAATGAAGATGATATTTTATGTCAAATAGATTTGACTGTGACTTATGGGGTAGGAAACAAATAGGACTTACTGACCGAGAATGTACCAATATTATATAGACATGAATGAGCAATTTTTGAACCCTAGTTTTATGTTATCTAAATTCGAGACATGATATAGGTAAAGTACACAAGGAGTAACCATAATAATGGTTTCTAATACATTGTTATTGAGGCATACGAAGATAAGAAAATCCCATTCCGGGGATGAATTTTTCATTGGTTGATAGACCCACCCTTTTTAGGAAACTTATGAAGACCCAACCATGGAATATTGTGCATAGTCAAACAAATGTGTCCTCTGGACACTGACTCCATTTACGATGGATAAGTAATTTGTGAAAAATAATATTTATTTAGACCGTGAAGGGTGGCTTGTCAAGGGAATGATGTCTGAAAATGATGAGGGCATATGTATCGCCACAAGCCAGGAATGAGAAACCAATCCTACATGAATTTGACTTTTTTAAAGGAGGGATGAATCATGGAATAGTTTAATTTCATGAAAATAAGAAATGGAACCTGTAATTTAATGTCTTATAGAGGGGAAATTTGAGATATACAGTTTATGGTCACATAGCTATGACCAAGGGATTTTTTTCCCCTTTTCATGGTAATCTGTTAAAGAATACTCCACCATCCTCTAGTATGAAGGTTAGTGTTTTAAATCATGATCTGGGGGTTTCTGAATCAATGGGGTGATATGGGATGAAAAAATCATTAGGGTATATAGAGGTAAGAAAATTATCTCTTGAAGATGAATTTACCTTTGGTTGATAGTTTTTTATGGGTATCTTATGCAGATCCAACTTGGGAATATTGTGTATTGTCAAACAAAGGTTTCCTTATAAAATTTAACCTCCATTTTTGATGGTTAGGAAGGTTTATAGAGATTCTAAATTTCATGAACATAGAGTTTTGTTTGTAAAAGGAGAGTACCTGGACATGAAAGGAGGATTTCATGTGAAAATTTCTCGGGAATGAGTAGAAATGTTTCCCTTACATAGGTCTGACCCATACATAGGAAGGATTTTATTCATTATGGATGGGACCAAGATATAAATTCTAGGAATCACTATGTATCTCACCAAAATGAGAATGAATTAATACATAGTTCTAGGGAGGTTTACCTACACATCAATCAAACTACTGTGTGGAGAAGGGGAATTTCCCTTTGAATACATGATCATGAATGTTGTGAGGCACATATCAGAACCACCCCCTATATAGATCTATCTCATTAATAGAAGAGGGGGTGAACTTTTTTTCTCCGTTCAGACCATGATATAAGATCCTAGTGTCGCTATGTATCCCTTCAAAGTGAGAATCAGGATATATGTAGTTCTTATGAGTTCCCCCATGCATGACTGACCCATGGATAAGGAAAGGAATTTTTTTAAATTTTTGTTGTGTCTGGACCCAAGATTGGATATTTAGGTGTCACTACATATCCTATGATGGAAGGAACTAAGCCACACATAGTTTTGGGCATCATGTTATTTAGTGTGATGTGACTAGGACATTAGATTTACAGATTAACATAATGTAGTAAGGGAGAAATGTGGTCTTGCAGTTTTATTTCACATGACTAGGACCATTTTTCATAGAATCAATTAGTATCTAGAGGCTCATTGGGTTGTTATGTTCTCACATGACTCATTTTTGAGGGGGGAATAAAGTGTAAACCCTGATTCTAGAGATTCTCAGATCCCGAGAAATGATATGGGTAAAAAATTTCATTGGGGCTTACAGAGATAGAAGAGGACTCTCCTGGGGATGAATTTTTTCCTTTGGATGACATAACTTTTTTTAGGAAACATATGCAGAGACAACTAGGGAATATTATTCATAGTCAAACAAAGGAATCCTCAATATATTTACCCCCCATTTCCAATAGTAAAAGTAAATTTATGTATATACAAAATTTCCCAAGGAATAGAATATGATAAATGGACAGATTGTGTCCAAGTATGTAAGAAACATTCAGATTGTCATTGGACATGGAGTGTGAAGTTCCCTACATAGATTTGATTCATATTTAGGGGAAATTTATGTTTCCTTGATATATCCATGAAGGAGTAACCAAAAATTAAGATCTCTTGTATGAATCATTGTTTGTATAAAGAAGATGGGGATAATTTTTTTCGTTACCCCATGGCTGGGACTAGGACACGAGGTCTAGGCATCACTACATATCTTGTATCAAGAAGAACATTGTTATTAAGGAACCATGCCATTTAATGTCATGCAGTAAGGACACAAGTTCCCTAATGTGAAAATAAAATATTGTAGATGGGCTTGTGATTTAAGAACTGGTTGTTCATATATATCATACAATGGTTGGAATCAAGGCATACATAGTTATTAATGGTCGTGCGGGGAATCCACTACCAGAATTCCTAATCCCATGTGATCTATGCTCGATGTGAGAAATAAAATGTGGAAATGGTTTATTCCATCACACAAATGAATCAAAATGAAGAATATGGACATTTTAAATTTGTGGTGGATAGAACAGGATGTAAAATCCAAGCATTGCTACATATATCATTAGGGTGAGAATAAATCCTTATGAAGTTCTTCAATTGGATCCCTATGTAGGTCAGACCCATACACCGGGAGGGTGGTATTTTCCCTTTGATTATTTTGATTTTTATGCCTAGACCTAGGATTGGAGAATTGGGCATCACTATGTATCTTTTGTGAATAGGAATCAAGCCATACGTAGTTCTACGAACCGTTTAGTTTAACTTCATGCAGTGAGGATAAAGGTAAATCAATTTGTAAGTGGGGGAATGTTGTGGCTAGACTAGGAATTAGCGATATGGGCATCACTACATATCCTATATGGTAATGAATCAAGCCACATGTAGTTTTGAATGGGAACTCTCTCTGTAGGTCCGACCTATACATAGATGAGGGCATTTTTTCCATTGATTTTTTGATTTTTCTGGATACACTCAAGATTGGAGACTTGAGTATCACTATGTATCATGTCATTAAAATAATCAATCCACATGTAGTTCAAAATTCACTTCCCCACATAGATCTGACTAATTTGTAGGGAGATGGCACATTGCTTGAAATGGAATTATAATAAGACCTACTATGGAGTCCCATGCATCGATTTTGTTTGTATGCAGGGGGTAATTTTTGGTATTTTGTGGCTATGACCAAGACATGAGGTTTGGGTGTCACTACATATCCCATATAATGAGAATAAAGTCACACATAGTTCTTGATGAACCATGCAGTTTAGCATCTTGTCGTAAGGACATGGGTCACTCGATGTGAAAGAAGTGTCATCATGGTTGGGGCCATTAGCAAATATCCTAGCATCGCTATGTATCCTACAAGGGCAGGAATCAAGCCACACATAGTTTTTGATGGAAACTGCCTTGTGTTTGGATGGGCCCATACACAGGGAGGGGCATTTTTTACTTTTGGGTGGCTGTATTAGGATATAAAATCTAGGAATCTTTACTTATTCGTTGTGGACATGAATCAAGCTATACGTAGTTCTTGAATACGAAATGGTAAATGCCCAACATTTGGGGAAATGTCCTCTCAGGTGAGAACATTATGGTCCCACATAGTTTAATGTTATATCACAAGGAAATTGGTGTCATTAAGTTTATTTTTTGTGACATGGATGATGTAATATGAATTTTAATTTCATACGATCAGGACGATTATGACTTATATTTATTGGAACGATTATTTTATAGACTGGTGAGAAACATAACCCTGACATGAAAAGATTCCTTAAGTCCAAAGGATGGTAAGAAAATAATCTTAAGATTAGAGGTAAATTTATAGTTGGGCCTGACACAAGAGGCCTAGGTGTCACAATGTATCCTACAATGTTAGGAATAAAGCCACATGTAGTTCTTGAGAAAGAGACTCCCTATGTGGTTCTGACTCCCATACGGGGACAAGGGAATTTTATCTTTCTCCCGCACAGATCTAGATCGTGTTTGGTGAATCATATATTTAAATGATGATTCTTGTGTAATTTAATTTCAAGTGGTGAGGATGTTAATGTCATGTATTTTATTGTATTGTGACATGGACAAATACATCATTCTTTTTAAGAACATGTGAAAAAGACCAACTTAGCAGTTTCACATTTTTCTATTGAATGATGTACTATATAGTTTAATGTCATGTGATCTTAAGGATATAACATTTAGTTCAACATTATTCAATAATAATGATGTACCATGAAGTTCATTTTCATGCAATCAGGATTATGATTCCATATGATTACCCAAAATACTTCTTTATGAACCTTGCGTTACTGGTAGCCATGGTGATCTGTTTTTCCATTGAAATTAGAGCATAATCTCCATTAGAGTAGACCTTATATATAGAGTAAGGTCCTTCCATTTTTTTTCTATCTTCATAGGTTTCTTTCTAGGTATCATTAGAGTCTTAAATACCAACAACATCTCTCCTTTGAGGAAAGATCATCGGAGAACATTTCTGTTAAATGATCCCACGATCCGGTTTTGGTGGACTTCCAAATAATGAAAGGTATGAATTGTTTTCTAATCTAGTCACTCTAATTAATCCATTCACTTTTGGTATTTCTCATTTGTGTACTATTTGGATTTATATGGAAATGTGGAGTGAGAGAAATTGAACTTCTATGGGCATGATTTCCTCTGTCCTGTATACTGATGAGTATGGGGTTGCATGTGTGGTAATGCATGTCATGGTCTGGTAACCCCACAAGGAATTTAGGATCATATCCGGCTATAAATTTTATCCTTAACTAATATCTTCTAGATTATATTTTATAGTTTATTTTTGAAGGCCTTTATATGTCCATTATCATATGTTTGGTAGCAATATGAATGACAAGACTTGATTCCATATTCATGACATAACTTCTCTAATTCAGTACAATAGAAATTGATGTCATTTACTATCAGTATTGTATGAGGGAAACCAAATATAGAGATGATGTTGGTTTTCATGAAGCTAAAAATGTTGATTAACCCAACTTCTTTGAGGGGTATAGCTTCATCCCACATAGAGAAGAATTTGGTTTCTATAAAAATGTACTTGAACTACTTGGCCATAGTCAGAGGATATGGCCCCACAACATCCATTCCCCATATGGAAAATTTCTAGGAGTACTTGGATGTGTGAAGCAACTCCAGAGTTTGGTGAATGAAGTTGTCATAAACCTAGAATAAATGACACTTTTTGGTGAATTTAATGATGTATTATGTTAGAGTGGGCCTATAGTTACCAAGACATTAGATTTGGTGAGAAAACATGATTATTTACTAGTAAGTGTCATAGGCTCTAGTTTTTACTTCCAGCAGAAAAACAATGGTCTCTTATCCATCAATGAACATGAGAAAGACCCCATCGAGGATCTAATTACAGAGAACCTTTTTATGATATGTGATTTCATATAGAATAAAGTTAATTGTTTGTCTTTATATTTTCTCTTTCATGGATTCATTCAGTGGGAGTTCTCTATTCTGAAGGTAGTCTATAATGGGTTTCATCCAGTCAGTGGTTAAATCATATGGTTTTTGGATGGGACTAACTTCATTTATCTCTTTCGTGAAGACTTAAATGATTGGTGAGATCATCCAATGGTGTACAATGCTAATGATTGTTTCATCCCATTATTGATCTTCTAGAGTTGTGTCTACATTGGCTAGTGCATCAGCCTTATAATTTTGGGATCATGAGACACAAATAAATGTTGGTTTCAAAGGGAATTCCACTATTAGTCCCCATATTTTGTTTAGTAGGGGGATTATCTCTCCCTTTTTGATAGAATAATTGTCGTTAACCTTCCTTATGACCAGTTTAGAATCACCCATTATCTTCAAGTGATTTACTTGTAATATAAGTTCCATCTCTATCCCTACAATGAGAACCTGATATGTTTCTTCATTTTTCTTGCACTATTCTGATAACAGATAGAAGTATGGTAGGATTTTTTTTACTGGAGATATGACCATGAATGTCAGGCTCACTTTGTTGAGCCTGGGGTCTTCAATCCTCTTCCCTATCAGGATTCCAGATGCACCATAATCTCCCATATTTGGGGGCCCTCTTGAATAAAGAACTTTTTTATGAGGCACAAACTGAATGTCAAAATACTACAGGATGACTTCCCACCATGATATACTTCCTATCAACATCGGACGGCTAAGAATTTAATTGAGTGGGTTGACACTAGTGACCAAATAGACCTCATGATGTTTTTGGTAGTGCCTCATTTTCTGGAATGAAAAAAATTTACTTTAGACTTCTCTTCTCGATAAATGAATAGCATGTCTCAACACCGATCATGGTTCAACTAAGACAATAGAGCATGTTTTCACTACTTTCATCATTATTCTATGTTAGTAAGGCACCCAATGATCACTCTAAGTGTGTTACATAAAAAGTAAGTGTCCTTCCATTGAAAAGCAATATCATCACTAGTGGGGTCACGAGTTACTTCTTGAGGCTGTCAAATGCTTTTTGAAAATAGTGAGTCCACTAATATGTAACCCCATTTTTCATCGACCAGGTGAAGGGAAAACATTTTCTTACAAGGTTGGCTATAAAGTAATGAATGTAAAAAAAGTTTCCCTAGAGTCCTCTCAATTAAATGAAGTTGGGATGAGGTTAAATTCCATGTATAGATTTTGCCTTCTTGGGCTTGAATTCAATTCCATGAGGGCATATGGTGAATTTGAGGAATTTCCCAGAGGTCATGCCAAAATCACATTTTAAGGGGTTCATTTTCAGGATGTGCTGCCACAATTTGGTAAAGATGGTCTCAAGATCATCCAGGTGGTTATATCAATATCAATATTTAACCACTAGATTGTTAACATAACATTCGAAAAACTTTCCTATAGAGGGCTTGAATATGCGATGCATGGCATGTTGGTAGGTAGTACCAACATTATTCCAGCCAAATGGCATTACCTGATAGAAACATACTCTTTAGGAGCCCCAAAATTTAGGGGATTATTCTTTTTATTGGTCCATCTAGACTTGATTGTATCCTGAATAGATATACATGAATGAAAGATATTGATATCTAATTGTTACATTGATCAATAGTTCTGTGAGGGAAATCATCCTTCGGGCAGTGTTGGTTGAGATCCCTAAAATTTTTATGGAAATTGATTTTCTAGTGATTCTTCTTAAAGAGGATGATATTGGTCACCCATTTAGGATATTAGAACTCCTGAATGAAGCTGGACTTGATGATCTTGTCAATTTCAGCCTCAATTTTGGCAGCACGTGTCTGGTGCATCCTTTTATCTGTCTATTCCTAGTGTTCCTCCTGTAAGCCTATGTGGTGAGTGCCCAACTTGGGATTGAGGCCTGAATTTTTTTTAGTTCCAGACAAATACATCCTGATTCTACTTTAGTAAGGATGTATATACCTCTTGTTCTTATTAATACATGTCCTCACTTATCAAGTGGGTTGTAGGTCTTTTCTATATATAGGTTTATTTCACTGATTTCATCAATGGTGATGGATATTCCCTCCTCAAATGATGGGGGGATTACTTAAAGTTCTCCTCCTCAATTTATTCATCATATTAATATTTTCCCTCTTATTTCATAGGAGAAAGTTATGGGATAATTTCCCCAGAGTTGGGAGAGGAGATGAAATCTTGGAATTCTAAAGATAAACCAACTTCTTCTGATCCATCTGTCAGTGTGGTATTTCCTTGAAACTCTAGAGAGTATGGAGTGAGAGATGGAGAAGGATTTTCTTCATCCTATTTGGCTAAAGAGACCACCTCTTCTACCTTGGATTATGAGTCATAGACTTACTGAAGCTCTGGAGATGGAATGAATGCACTTTCATCAAATATTTCCCCACTGTATCGGGAGTCTGAAAACTTTTCAACACTATTAGACTCAATGGTCATGACTGAAATCATGAGGATTGCTAAATATGTGTATGGATGTGGACCCATATACCCGACCTGATTTATGGGTAACACACATTCTTCACTGATCTATTTAAAGGGGTTGACTGAGATCATTTCCATATCATTCAGAGTGGTAACCCAAGCAACACCATCGACCAAGGGTCCTTTCCCTTTCCTTTAATAGAATCATACATAAATATAGTGTGACTCATAGGATTTTAATAGGAAATTATCAACATGAAATGTCCTAATTTTTTCATTAATGAATTATTTGATGCATTGATGGTACGATGAGGGGATTGTCATGTGTTGATGAAAATGGGGAATTCTCAATAAGATGTCGAATTCTGTGTTCTGTCAAACCAAAATAATTTCTGAGTCGGCTATTAGGTCTCCATATTTGTCCTTGATCTTGACTTGGCTCAACAATTTATGATCACTTTTTTCATAACCCCACAGTGTTATAGTGGAATTCACTGGGTTATCTTCATTACAACTCATCCGAAAAAGTGTTCGTATTGGAATGAGGTTAACTCCAGTTCCATTATCAATGATGAATTTTTGAACATGGACACCATTTATCCTATTGAACATATACAAGGGTCTCATGTGTCCTTGTATAATGAAATTTTCATCTTGATCTATGAAGGAGAAAACCACATGACATTCTACAGGATCAATCTATGTCTGATAGACCGTAGAAGTAATAACCTCAGCTTCAAACTATTGAGGAATTATAAATTCATAGATGATTTCTTCTCTATGGTCTTTGATAAACTTGGAGCATCTAGGATTGATAACTTGTCTGGTATTAAGGCTAATTATTTTAATACTTCATATTTATGGTCTAAAGGCCTGCACTTCCCTTGATGGGGATACTATTTCCCATGCACTTTAAGGTCTTGAATATTTAATAGAGATGTATTATTGCTTGAGATTGGAGTTGGAGGTACTCTTGCCTTTGGTGGGTTGGGCTGAGTAGGCCTACCCACTGAGGGTGATCTAGCGCATGTTCCTCTTCTGATTGATATTCCAAAGTGATAGTGTAAAGGTTCCTTTTGAATGATATAAGAGGATTTTCCTACTCCTTTAGAACTCATTGAAGGTCTCTTCTGTGATTTTTTTCAGCATTGATATTCTGAGAAGGGGTGTTGCTAGAAGTTTGGGTTCTATCATGGTTGTGTCCTCCTCGGTATCCTTGACTTCTATTCCTTTTCCTTTGGTTCCCTAATTAGATACATGGAACTCAAATTTATAGTCATAATCATTTTTAGAGAAGGTATCCATTAAATGGATGGAATTAATGGATCAAAAGACTAACTCCTCATATGATGATGACTTTCCCTAACTGGCTGTTTATGATGGTGTATTTTGGTGGCTTAGTTCCTGTTGTTTTAGTTTTGAGGGAATAAAATCAAAGTGTTAAATCCAACATTGGCCTTATTGCATGTTTATCCTCCTACACTCCATCTTTTCCTTTTCGGCCAGACCACTTTTTGAAAGGCTGGTTTCTAGTGGTTTGTGGGGACTATGACATCAGTTGTGGTGCAATGGATGTGTCTAGGGTCATAGTTGGTTGTTTAAAATATTCTTCGAGAATGCCTTGAGTTTGTCTGATTCTCTTCCAAGTCATCAAACTATAAAAGATCCATGTTCCCCCTATCCCAAGATATGAACACCAGGTGGGGAATTAGTAATTAGACAACACAACTTATAAAACACATTGAGTCATGTTGATTAGAATTTTTTTTCGTTCCTATGATTGTGATTTTTGTGTAGACATATAAGATTCCAAGTCAATTTGAAAACAAATATCTCCCAATATTTTTACATGGTATGCATACTGATCGCAAGGAAATAATTTTTCTTTCAGTTGGTGTAGAGTTTTGAAATGATTCAGATGGATGTTGTGTATGAATTCTTATGAAAATGACTCTAAAATGTAGAACAAAAAGTGGATTAGGGAAAAAACAGGAATGGAATTCCATACCTAGAAAATTGTCTTCTTATAAGCAACATATCCTTTTGTTTTTATACTAGAGTCTCATTTACTTGATCTACCCAATGTGAGTGATTCTTGAATATTTTTTTGTAAGTAGTAGGGCTGGTAGGCGTCTCGTTGGTATGGTAATGGTTCGGGGGTGGCTCGGAGGATGAGAGTTACCCCAGGCTATCCACTGGTTGATAAAGTATGTTGCTTATCATTGATAGGATATCTATCATGTTTAACCCCATCACACCAAACACCTCAAAATATTAGGGCATTATCATATTTGACTGAGTAAGGGGGTCCTTCTTATTGAAATGAAATATCACTTTGGGGAGGGCCTTCACAGTAGGTGATATCATGGAGAGGAATACCATCATAACTCGATGTCCAACAACAGGGAGAATTTCGATAACACATACCTTGGAGAGGACCTTCATGCTATTTGTTCTTTTGGACACATAGAGGGATACTGTGAAACTCATATGGAGATAATCTCACATGGTCGATTGGTTTGTGAACATGAAGGAATCCTTTATGGCAGATGCTCTGGGGGGGACCTCCAACGTAGTTGGTAATAATGTTGCTAGGAGAACCTTCAAAATTACTACTACCAACCCAATAATTTGTAATATATTAACAGTATCCTGATCCACCATTGATATATTTTTGATGGCCTCCATAACTCTAGATTTCAGCATTGTTGGTTTGTGAGTCTTCTCTTCATTTTGAAGTTTCCTTTGGTGTGATTACTTTTTAGGTTCTCTCTTATGGGTGATTGATGCCTCTTTCTTTAAATTGCTACCTTTATATATAAGTGCATGTATGATTTGATCCATGTAATCTCTAAGAAAATGAGCATTGTAAGGGTTACCCCTCATCCCTTTAAATGGGGGTTATCAAAAATCAATAAAAACGAAGGCCTTCGGGCCATTCGAGCTGCATGTATGATTGGCTCCCATAGTGCTTCCAGGATATATTGGTAAGCTAACAAAATTATGGAAAGGATATATGTTTGCCTTGGAGTAGACACTAAAGTGGACCAATGTCCCTCAATTTAAATGGGTATTTGTGCCTAATCCCGTTGTCCATTTACTATTAAATATTACTGATGACCCTCCTTGATGGAAGCATGGATTCATGTCTGCTCCTGAGTGACCACATCATTGTGTGGATGGGTCACCCATGTGAGGAGGCAGTTTTGTGGGTATGACTATTTATTATTTTCATAGACATGATTACATCTTGGAACATTTGTAGGATATGGTCTAGGATTTATCTCTGACCCTCCATCATTTCTATGATGTGTTGAGAGATTTACGTGGTGGGAATGGGAAAATATTCCCATTTTGGTGTTGGGATAGGTATATGTGAATGCTCTAGTCCTCCAGTTCCTCCCATTGAGTATTAACAGTCCTTCTATGTAGGGGTAGTGGTATGAGTTTTCCCATATTCTATAACCAGGATACATCAATATATTTCTCCAATTTCCATCATATTTGATTGATGGGATTTATATGTATTCACAAAAAAATTTCTTCGGATTATTGAATACTACCTTACTCTCATGGTGATATTGATATTTGAAAGAAAAAAATTTCATATTATCATTTATTTACACCATATTTGACTAAAAGAACTGAGATATGTGAGAATTAATTTTCATCTGGTCATAATTTTCCATCATATTTGGATAATGGGTTTCATATGCATCCACAAGAATTTTCATCCCCTCATATTTTGTTATTGTATTTTCATGAAAGGCTTGATGTGAATGGGAATGAATTTTCATCTACCTATAGTTTTCTTCCATATTTACTTTGAGTGTTTAATGAGAGTGTGCAGGAATATACATCTTCTTATAGGTTTTCACTGTATTTTTAGGGATATATTGACATCGGTGAGCAAAGAATTTCATCTGCTCATTGGTTTCCACCGTATTTACCTAGAGGGATTATTTTATAGGAATAAGAACGATGGAATGTTATTAATTATATGATCTTATCCCTTTTCGGGCTAGCTTGGGGACTTGGGTCCATTTGAATTTGGTTGGGGATCATTGGGTGATATTCTATTCATTCAGAGGTTGGTAAGCCACACGACATTGATGATGACGACTACCCGCAGGTTCCCTTGGACGAGACCCCTGTGCTGCTGGGATGAAGTGGTTTGATGGAACTTCATCAGCCTTTATAAGGTAATAGAGGAACTCATTATCAAATTCCAGGTACAAACTCCCAAAATGGATTGAGATATCTATTGGAGTAGTCTGGTTCTGGATTGTTGACTATCACTGTGTGGATGGCTGGGAAAGCTTCATGAACTAGAGGTCCTATCAAGTTGCCTCCAGGGTTAGGAGAGTATGAATCTAGTACTACTCCCTAACCAATTCATTCAAAACCTAGTGTTGAAGATTATGGGTGGCTGAAGGAATCCTCTATTTGGTTAAGGATCCGACCTGTACAATAGCTGATGCAGGTTTTTGTAAGAACTAGGGAGATTTTATTGGATTGAAGAGAGTTATGGTTAAGTGTGTATTTAATATAAGTGAAAAATACAAACAATAAAACCTTATCAAAGTATAATCATATCAATATATGCATAATTGATGGTCTCATTTGGCCTTCTACTATTTTGGATGTGAAAGGAGGCTGATGTAGGGTAACACTGCCACCTTAGTTAAAGATTTAGGTTGGGTTCACCATTTTCTTCCCAAGAATAGATTCATTAGAACCACAAAAATTGATTGTAGGGGATTGAATTCTATGTAATCACTCACATCATAGTTCCAATGAATCTTTTATTGAAAATAAAATGGTGAACTTGATGTGAATCCTTAACCAAGGTGGTGGTGTTACCCCACATTAGGCCCCTTTTTCATCAAAAATGAAAGAAATCCAAATGATATAATCAATGAAGCATGTGGTCATTATATACTACTTAGATTTTGTTTTTCTTTCTATATTTTACAAAAAAAATTACGAAATCTCTCTTCAATACAATGGAATCTCACCAATTCTCGCAAACATGTGCATCGACCACTTTACAGATCGGTTCCTCGATCAAACAGTGGACATCATAACCCACCCAACATCTTAAAAAATAGGTTTCAAATGCATTGGTTAAGGATTAACACCACAATGGTACTCTTCCCACCTTGAAGGTAGCACAAAATGACCTACAATCCATGAAGCCTTGCTAGAAATCCACCCAATGATGATCAACAATCCAAAACCAGACAACTCCAATAGTCATCTAAAATTGTTTTGGGAGCCTATCCCTGAATGTGATAATGAATTCCACCTTACCATAAGGAGGATGATGAAGTTTCCACCATAAATATCATCCATGAATCACAAGGGTCCCAACCAAGGGCCCCTGCTGGTAATCGTCATTGTCAATGCCATGCTAGACACCATCCTCACCATGAATAGTATACCACCCCTTGGGCCCCATCTGAAGTCAAACGGACCCTGGTTCCCAGGGCGTCCTGAAAAGTGTAATGATTAGACAATCAGGAATAGGCCGTCATCCTTACTCCTATAGAAGAATCCCGATAGGAAAATATGCTGACAACCTATGAGTAGATGCAAATCCATTCTCACCAACATCCAACCCTCTAGGAAAATATGGCAGAAACCTATGATCATAGGTATATTCCTTCTCACTCTCATGAATCCCAAAAATAAATACAACATAAAGCTATAAGAAAATGCACATTCCTGTTCATTCAATCACATCAGCACATTATCTTTGAATGGTCTCAAAAAGGGTTTTGTTTGTGGAGTTTAAAATGCCCAATGGATCTCATATCCATTACACATGAACATACTTTCCAAAGGAAGGAATTCTCTAGGTAAATTGGTCAAAAAAAACATAAGAACTCACATTGTTTGAGATAATGATAATTCAAGTTTATCACACAAATTTGGAAAATCTGTTTCCTATTTAGAGACTCTCCTATATATTTAATATATGTTCATGAATCCTTTTTTCATTCCTGAGTATGTATACAAGGATCACCCTGAGGTAACAATCAACTATGAACATGCATGGTTTCAAAATCATATGTATGTATCTGAGGCTATCCATCAATGGAGGGATCTGTATGTATCCAAGTTTCTCCATCAATGGTACCCTTTTAATATAGGGATCAGATATTATTTGGTAATTTATTAGGACAATGTTGGTTTTAAGCCATATAGTGGGGCACTCTAATGATTACTATCATCTAGGGGGACATAATTTGTTTTGATGTTAGGATCAAACCCATAAAATGAGCTTCCTATGTATCCTCATGATGGGAATCATAACCGACTTAGTTTGGTTCCACTTAGAAGGGCACGTCACCATTTAAAGTCATGTGATAAGGAACTAACCATGCAGTTTAATGTCATGCAGTAAGGATTTCTAGATGAAAGGTACCTGGTCAAGGATAACATGGGACTTATACTGAGCAATCCCAAGTGTCCTATAAGAGGTGTGATGTCATAGGTAGATATGAACATACAGAGAGTATTTCCCAGGGAACATTATATTGAATTTGGGTGTTAGATTTGGACCTTAGGGAGGCTTTCAATGTATACTAGTTAGTTTGGAATCAAATCAAACATAGTTAGGAATGTTTCGGGCTTACACCTATATAGAAGGCCCATTTTATGGAACATTATTGGGTCTTATATTGAGTAGGAGGCCCGTAAGGCATTGCTTCACTGGGAAAAAATCTTTGAAGGTTGAGGTATGGGTTTAGGGATTACATCATATAATATGCCCTATTGAGTGGATATGGTTGGGGATTACACTTAGGGGATGACCATTTGAGTTTTCAGATCATGTGAATGTCATGATCGCCACTAACCTCTAAGCCCATGTGAGTCATGCTCGTTGTGAGAAACAAGAGGAATTAGTAGATCTGAAGATCACGTGATCTACCTTGTCTAGTGATGGACAAGGTCCATTCCCAAAGGGAGAGAGAGAAGGCTTTGAAACATCCATATTCTCACCTATTTTGGTATCTCAGAGTGGTGAAGATGATCAAGGCTCCCACCTCATACAATAAATTCTTGTGGCTTACTGTAGAATGGATTCCCTTATTTCTAGAACCATGAGGGGAATCTCAACTCATGGAAATTTAGGTTTCGTTGGGGATTAATCCTAAGAGGATGCTCATGTTTTTGTTTTGGAATTAATTTCATGATAATTTCATGAGAAATAATATGATTGATGTATAATGCATCTCATGTTTGTCACAGGAGGCATCATATGTTTTTTATATAGGGTATACTATAGTTTAAAGTCATGTAGCTAAGACTATGACTTCATAGTTTAACATCATGTTGTTGGGATGATGGCAGCGCAATTTAACGTCATGTTGTAGGGACGATGACAGAATAGTTTAACATTTTGTTGCATGGATGATTTCATATAGTTTAATGTCATGTGGTCAGGATGACTTGGAGGAAGATAACTATAAATTATTGGTGTGGGACTTACGGATGAGTATCCCTTCTAGTTCAACTTGAAATAGGATTCAGGTGACGATATTTTCAAGAGGTGCACGAGGAATTTTTAGACTAATGCTATTTTATGGGGTGGATGTTAGGGCCATATAATGCGTAATACAAATTGTCATTAACCCACCTTAAAAATGTTACTGTGCGACTCTTCATTTTTTATGGGGGTCAGTGATGGTAGTGAATGGACCGACTTTGAGGGATGATGTCATAGAACAATAATGATCCCGTGCGGGGGTACAGAGGCACTGCCCTGATAGGATTGACTAGTGGTCACAAACGATTCTGCAAATGGGTGCATAGGGCTGGTTGCATAGCATTTTCTCCTGAAGGACCATTCATGAAGGGAGTCCGCCAATTGTCCCTCTGCGAAGCAATTTTTCACAAAGGCAGTATGCAAAGGGTCTATCCTCAATGAAATTTTTTGTGAAGGGTTTCCCATGAAGGGAGTTGGAAAAGGGTCCATCTATGAAGGACTATCTATGAAGAATCAACCAAGAAGTGTTGTCAATGAAGGGTTTCCCACAAAGGGTTGTTTGCAAAGCATTGTACGTGAAGGGTTTCCTACAAAGGGTCATATGCGAAGTGTTGTCCGTGAAGGGTGTCCACAAAGGTTCTGTCAACAAAGAAATTGAATGTGAAGGGTTTCTAGTGAAGGGAGTTCACAAAGGGTTTGCCCACAAAGAAACTATCCATGGAGGGTTACCAATGAAAGGAGTATGCAAAGGGTTTGTCCATGAAGCACCATCCGCAAAGCATTGTCCATGAAGGGTTTCCTGCAAAGGGTCATCCATGAAGCGTTTTCCCCAAAGGGAGTCTGCAAAGAGTCCATTCACGAATAAATTTATTCCTTCTTGGGGTCCTAAAATTATGCCTCATTTCGCAAATGACACTTCCTACGTATGGAATCTTCGACCAAGGGTCTTCCGCATATCGTTCATGGGATGGGGATCCATGAATGGCCACCCGCATATAGTTTGAGGGATGGATTCCACGAAGTTCTTTGAGTGTGGGATTTCTCCCGCCCCTTATCTAGATATATTTTATCCCTCATCTCCCTCGATCCCCCTATGGTCTTTTATATAAAAATGGCACAACCAACAACTTTGCGATGGGATGTGGGGCCTCATTTGCAGGATCACTGGTATGACGCCCCCACCCATGAACAATTTCATTTTCAAGGGGGGTAGTCATTCTTGGGGGCCTAAATCACAATCTAATGCCAAAAATGACCAGGTTTCATTTGTGGGTGCTGGTAGTACCATATCATCCTACGAATGATTTATTTCATGGAGTGCTTCATGAGGAAACAAAACTACATGTGGAGTGGAAGTCTGCATAGAGATTTTTACTATGTGGCTTTGAACCTTCCTTCATGGCTTCATCCCCTTTGAACATTTCTAAAAAAAACCATAAATTTGAGTTTATTTTTTCCTTTAAAAAATCCATTGAATTCCTTTATCCTTACATGAATATTTTTAAGGACCCAAAAATTATGTATGCACCATATATTAATAGAGTAGTTTCGGGACATTTTCAATGGTGTTCCACTCAAATTGCCCATACCCTGCATGTGCACCTTGATGGGCCTGCAGACTTAATAACTAGGGATACAGGTAAGGAAAAGGGCGTTATAGTCTGATTGAGATCAATTTCATGGATGGATTAGTAAATGAGGTTGTGTTACGTTTTTGTAGTCAATGAATAAGCACAGTGAACCCATTGGGCAATTTTTCACATTATAGCATATGATCTATTTTTTTATGATAGGTTCCTAATTGTAATTACCATATTATGATGTTATGTAAGGTATTATTATTTCTTCTATTTTTATGATGGTAACATGATAAAGTATAATCTCCACACATTACTAATAAACACTCATAGCTAGTCAATAGACAATAAAGTTTTATTATTTCTTTTATCATTATTATGGAAATATGATATAGTATAGTCTCCAACGTTACTAATAGATGTTCACTACTAGTCAATGGGTGGAGTCATATGTAGAAGAATTTATGTGGTCTAGTGACTACTCATCTTGAAAATATTCTAGTTGTCCAAGTTAGGAATTCTAAAACATGATACCTTTTGTACATTACACTATTGTGTGCATAAGTATAAATACACATATACATAGGAATTGATGGAGAGAAGTTTAATCTTGTGTTTGAACAATGAAACAAGAGTTACTTAATTTGAAGAAGGGGGCATATATACATCTTAAACTCAAATATTAGTGATTATTAAATCTTAGGAGGTTCATTTCATGATTACATCTCTTTATGAGGATATATAATGTCGATTTTTTAATAAAAATGTTTTCCTTTAATGAATAAAACAATGATTATAGAAACACATGGTTTGTAATTTAATCCAATTGATAGCAAAGGGAAAAGAGTAAGATATGAATGTAATTATGGAAAATAAAATATAATTTTGAGAAGATATTTAATGAGAGACCAAAGAGAGTTGATTTTGAGTTGTAATCTAACGGGGAAGCCTTTCACTTTCACATACCTAATAATGAGGGGTAAAAAATGGAAACATTGGACAAGTTTAATGAATTGATTCCTGACTAACATTGAACAATTGGGACCATAATTTAGAGAACCATGGGATGGGCATAAATAATAATTAAATTAGATAAGTAAAGGTTCAAGAATTATTAAAAACATGTTATTCTAGGAAGAAAAAATAATTCCCTTAATGTTATTAATACATGAAACATTTACTAACCCCTAGGTGAAACTCAGTGGTAGCTTCCCCAATGGGTCTCGAGGAGGTCTCTAACTCAAGTCTTGATGAGTACATCCCTACATTGTATGTTTCCCGCTTTTCTTTGTAATATCTACCCTTTACCTGAATAAATTGAGGCTTCATCCTTAACTTTTCTAGTAGAAACCTATACATGGGTATGATAATCTTTTTTAAATGGTTGGAAAAGGACCCCCACCCTCAAGACAAGAACATTCAAAGCATATGAAACTTCTCATTATTCACATATTTTTAAAATCAACCCCACCCCATGAGAGAAAATTCAAATGGGCATAACATTTGGGGAAGCTTTCACCAACATGAGCCTTTATTAGCAATGTGAAAATTTTAGCGGAAGGAAACATCTGGGGAATCCTTCAATAACAGTGAAATACTTCACCAAATGGGGTAGTGTATAACAACCTACACCGATATATATCAGCGGAGTCATAGAAATCAAGGTTCAAAGAAAATTTAATTGGAACCATTTTGAATTTTTGAATCTAGATCATGAATAAACATTTGTAGACATATTTTTAATGATCAAAAGAAATTTTCCAAGATAATAACTCAGATGGAGGATAATTGTAATGATCCTTGAGGGTTCAAGAGTTAGAATAATGTAGTTTAGTGGATGGTCAGTAAGCCACCAGGTACCCGATTATGAAGGGGTTCAAATTGAAATGAATATAAAAAGTTTATATTGTTGATAATTTATAATTTTTTTATAACTATATCTTATTTAGTAATATTTTATCAATGTATCATGTTTTGAAAAATAAATAAATTGTTTATTTATTTGTTAAATTTCATTGATATTCATGTTTAGTTAATAATTAATTAATTTGAAATTGTTCAAATTAAAGGGGCCTTATTTCTAACATTTTTTAAGTCACATCAAAAAGTGGTTTGATAATTGATATGATCAAGGTTTAAATAATAATTAATTATATGATATTTTGATTATGTAAAATGTTTACATAATGTAAACTAAATTATAAATAGATTATAATTCATATAATATCATATATTTAAAATGTAAATTCCATGTAATGATAAATATAAAATAGATCATATTAGAAAGAATATAAAGTGTTTATATTCAAAATCATTGAATGTTCATAATGTTAAATAAAAAATTTTAAAAGGGTTTATAATTAGCTTTTATTTATAAAATTATTTATAAATATCTATCTCAGGTTTAAAAATTTTAATTTTTCATTTATTTAAAGGTTATTCTATATTTTATTCATATTTATAAATTGTTTATATTATGAGAAATTGTATGCTAATGTTTACATGATAAATTTATTCTATGATAGAATGATGTATTATATTCTAGGCATGATAATGAATTTAATTTTTCATATACCTTGACCTCGATTTGTAATTGAGGAAAAAAGTTAAATGTATGCAACTTTATTGATTGGTTTAGAAACATGAGAGTCATTCTCAAATAAGAGGATAAATTTTATGTATTAGAGCAACCAATTTCAGAGAAATCCACTAAGAAAGCTATTACAAAAAAAGTTAGATGTTTATAATAAGAATTTAAAAGAATATATAGAGTTTTCAACTCTAATGCTTGTTACCATAGACCCCAAGTTGAAAAAACAAAATGAGTCTACAGGTGCTTTCAAAATGATTGAAAATTTAATGATGCTCTATTAAGAACATGAAATATATTAAAGATATAATGTTTAAAAAGCCCTTATTCAAAGTAAAATGGTGGAAGGAACCGCAGTCTGCACCCATGTACTCAATGTGATTAAGTATGTTAACTATTTAAAGATTATAGGTTAGCCACTTAAGATGAATCTTGCTATATATTTTATTCTGAAATCACTTCCAAAAATGTTTCCATTGTTTTTAGATAACTACAACATGAATGAATTATGTAAAACTTTTCTAGATCTCCTTATCATTTTGACGATTGTTGAACAGTTTATGGGTGGTCATAGCTCAAGTAACATTATTATGGTACAAAAATAAAAAGGTAAATTTTATGGAAAGAATGGAAATAAAAGTGTCCGTGAAGGATTCATGCCAATAATTACTTAAAATAAGAAAAGAAAAGTACAATACTACCATTGTGGCCCAAGTGGCCATTGGAGGAGAAGATGTCTTGAATGCCTAGGATATCATAAGAAATCGAGTGGGGAATCTACATTAGGTATGAATATTATAAAGTTTAATTCTTTTATTTTGATGGGTGTAAAATACCAACTGTATACTTTACAAATGTTGTAAATATATAGGAGTCCATAAGATTAAATAAAGAATTGAAGGGTGGAGCTTGATGTGATAGAGAAATTGGTTGAAACATGTATTACATCAATATGGAGATTATTTTTTAAATGTTCATTTGATTTCATGTTTAATATGTTAAACAATTGGTTGTTTTTTAATAAATGAGGTTGTTTTATTGATAGAAATTTGATTCCAATAAATTTTATATCTGGAAGTATATGTGGATAAAAGTGTTTTATCTAGGTTAATTTTTTTATCCATCTATTATCTAAACACATATAATTACCTATGAGATATGGAAATAATAGTTTGTTTTCAAGCATTCCAATTAAATGGAAATTAATGTAATTTACTGAAACACAGTTAATTTTGTGTTGTATCTTAGAAAGATATTTTAAAATGAATAAAGTAACTATGAAGTTTGTAGGAGTATGTTTCAACTTAGATAATTTTAAAGATAACAAAAAAAGATTGTACTATATTTATTTTAAGTGATTATTTACTTTATATATTAAAGAGTTGTCCTATGAGACAGTAAAACAATATAAACAGTTACATTTAGTTACTATAATAATGTAAATATCATTGTTATTCTAGCTTAATTAAAAAGTTAAATTTACTTTATTTCATAAAAGGTTTATGAATTATTGATAAAGGGAAATGTAAATGGTCACATATGTTTACCACAATGAATTGAATTCCACTTTATCCTAACAGAGTTTAGGATATGCTGGATAAAAATTTAAATAGTTACATTTCATCATTATAACAAGTGACCACCACTATTCCCTAAAATTATTATGCTAGTAAATTCAAAAATTGTATCACTTTGTCTCCTAAAAGTTTTTAGGGTATTGGAATAAAGATAAATATTAATAGTTACATTTTTTATCATAACAAAGTGGATATAACTTTATCCTAAACTAGTTTAGGATGTTCTGGTAAAGTGATAATGTAAATAGTTACATAATTTAAAAAATATTTCAAGAAAAATGTTTGATGGAAAAGGTTTCAAGGATGATGATGATGTACTTAGAAAAAATTATAAGTAGAAAAAGTATTACATTATAAAATTTTATGTTATAAATTTAAGGAGTTTGAATATAAGTTCAAAGAGTTGAACTTTAAGAAATTATTCCTATGTCTCACCATTATTCAAACTATATTATCTTGTAAATGTTACTATACAATAGGTTAGTGGGATTATTTTATTATATGGTCACAAAGGTACATCGTGGAAATTACATATATATGTAATGTTCATAAAATAAATCCATTATTGTAGAAACCACATGAGGTTCATGTTATATCTCTATAAGAGATCAGTTGAAATGGTTGTAAAAATATCATGTATTTATAATAAAGTCAATATACAATTATAATTCATTTGTTTTTGCCTTAATTTACTTTACCTGAATGGTTTAATGATAAATATACCCTCAAAGTAATGACCTAGAGTTGTCCCTAACCAATGATCATTATAGAGTACAGTGGGTTGTGATGATATATAAATTTATATTGAATATATTCTTATATCTGTTTCAAAGGAGTGTATACGAGATATTAAAGAATAGATTATTGAGGTAATTAGTAGAGAATTATTACTTGGAATGATCCACTAAAGTATATCTCATGGAATTTCATACAGCCATAGATATACTTAAGGGTGTATTAATATTATTAGTTCTAATTACTAGAGGTTAGTGAGATACCTAGCATGAGGATCTATATACATTGATACTCTACTTACACATGTCACCATATATAACGACCCACACTTTACATACATTGTTAATACTTCAAAATTGAAGCACACTTATTACAACATATGACAAAACCACAAAGGACCGTATAGGTATAGTGTCTTTAGAAACTGGGAAACATAAACAACTGGTTCATAAATCTTCTACAGTGTCTCCCATTTATTTCATCGTATCTAGGGTCCCTTTTAGCATATTCTACTTAATATCCATCTTCCTGACCTGGGGAAAAGAAAACATAAAAGGGTGAGCTCAAATGCTCAGCAAGGGCAAATAAAGGAAATAAAAATCATCTCATATCTTTTTGAAAATCAAAACCTGCAAAAGAGATCATAATATCTTAACATGGAATAAATCATAGAAGTGAAAATGAGATCCCCATAATCATAACATAAAACTTGAAACTTTGTGGCATGCACACATAATCATGGAAAATCATTTCTTGTTAGTCATGACTCATTGCCAAGACTATCTTAGTGGACAAATTCCCTTTCTGAACCGAGTTCACTCCTCGTTTCAGTCCTGTATCACTGAACCGAAATAACCTTCCGTTCTAGCCATGTCTATCTCATGAGATATAAATCTTTACCCAATGCATTGGAGGGAGATATAGGTCCCACCCATCTTATAATGAATCTTTTCTTATGTGCGCCACATAATCATAAATCATACATCATCGCATAACACATGTAACAAAAATGGGATTCTTGAAACATCATGACATCATAAAACAAATCATATAAGGCAAATGACTTCATAAAAATAATTCCCTCACAACATAATCAAATCAATGTAATTAAAGGGATAAAAACAGAACCCTTTATTATCTTAGATGGAAAATAATTTTGATAAAACACTTGAACTCCATTCTTGAGGAAAATATCCTTTCTTTTTCAAAAACACTTTTCTTTTCTTAACATGTCATACAATTATAAACTAAAAGAAGTTGATTAAAAATAAACTTGAAAACTTGTAAAGGAAGCTTCTTGGAAATAATGTTTTAAAAATCCATTCATGCCGTATAAGTAAAAAAAAACATTCTTCGTACTTTTGTCGGAAAAGTCAAAAAGTACCTCGTACGAAAAAAAACGACAAAAGATTCCTTTCATATCTTTTACTAAAAACTCAATGAAGGGTAAAATTGGATATAAACTATTGTAGAAGGATGGAAATAATATTACATATTGAGGGAACATGGATGTGGATGATAAAATACACCCCAGTAATTACCAAAGTAAAAACAATCTCGGATAAAAGTGAGATTGTGATATTTTCCCTTACCTTAAGTCCAATTTGCTTTGTACGTGTCCGAAGCTCCTCTTCTTTGGAACACCTCTTTGAATCCTCCACTAAGGGAACTAAGATTGGTCTTTGAAGAAGACCAGGACCTCTAGGATTATTCTAGGGAAGTGGAGAGGAGAAAATGGCAGGGGTTGGCCGAGCTTGAGTGCTCAAATTGGTGTGAGGAGGAGGGGGAGGAGGTGCCCTTTTATAAGGGAGGAGAGGGGCACCTTAGGAATATCTCAAAATATTATTTTATATTAAAGTCAAAATCGGTTTATAATGGTTCCAAAGGGTCTTATTTCGAAGCTAAAGTGGGGGTGGGTCGAAATCCTATCAACCAATAGGATTTAGACAAGTTTAGGGTATTATTTTAACCTTATCAATTAGATTTAACTCTAAGTTAATTAATTTAACTTTTACTGTGTCTTTTTGTTTTCTTTCACTATATGGTTAATACACTTACTATAACATGCCAAACGAACCCCAAATTGTTTATTATTAATATATATATCATTATCTAAGTCATTTGGCCGAACCTTAGATTTTTAGGAATAAAATAACAATTAATAATTTAATATTTGATTTAAAAACTATTTTGTGTCAATTTTGACACTATTTGATATATGATTTTTGTGAAAGTCATAAGAGAATTATATGTTCGAACCAAGTTGATTAAATCAACACTAATATATCATAGTAACCTAGAAAATTAGTGGAATTCATAAAAAGTCTCAAATTACATTTATTTTGGTGTTTATAACATCAATTATGTCAATATTTCATTAATAAGATAATTACTGCATCATCATTGTGTCATAAATAAATTAAATTATTTAATGTCTAAAAATTACAAATAAAATACCATTATGTAGGAAATCTTTCTATCTTTCTAATGACTATTTATAGTCGAATTTATCTTATGTATAACCCCATATTAAAAATGATTTACTTATTAAACTTTGATTTTAACTATTTTAACCCTTCTTTAAATAAATTAATAATAAATGTCCTAATCTAATCCAAGTGGGCCTAAATGGTCATATTTTATTCCTAAGTTTGTTTTTGGTCGAATTACACTTGTCTAATAGAATTAGGACATGTGTTAGGGTAATATTGATATCATATTTACCCTTAGTTACCCTATTTACTATTAACCGCGGTAAAAATAGTAAAAAGTTACTATTCACCAAAAAATTATTTTTATCTCATTGAACCACATTTTACTTACTGATATCAACCGTGTCTATCGGATTTTTGAAATTCCATTCACAGAAGCGGTAAAATTAAGTTTTATGCAAAATTCAGTTTTTAACCTACCACTTAGTGGTTTCACTATTCATCAAAAATTGAAAGTTTTCAGAAAAATACCAAAATTTCACCCTAGGCTAATTTCGATATTCTGAGTCCAAAAATGAAGTCCATTTTGAAAAATAAAATTTATAAAATTTCAAAAAGTGGTTATTACTATTCATAACGGCTAGTTTTAATAGCATATTGTTGTTTAGTGAAACTCGGTATTGCGTACGACGCAAGCTATCGAGGAAGGTCGCGATTGCGTGTAAAGCAAGCCAAGAAAGTGTTGTGTAGAAAAAGATTCCTTTGATGATTTATATAACATAAAAGTCTCGGGTGTTACATTCTACCCCCCTTAAAAATAATTTCGCCCTCGAAATTCGTCACTTTGTAACAAACAGATGAGGATAATTCTCCCTCATCATATCCTCAAGCTCCCATGTAGATTCTTCAAGTTGGTGGTTCCTCCATAAAACCTTCACCAAGCGAGTGGTCTTGTTTCGTAGAAATTTTTCGCTACGATCCAGAATCTCTATCGGCTGTTCTTCATAAGAAAGATCTTGCTCCAGCGGTACAACTTCTGAGCTGAGTACATGTGAAGGATCTGGTATGTACTTTCTCAGGAGAGATACGTGGAACACATCGTGAACTTGAGAGAGATTCGGTGGAAGCGCCAATCGGTAAGCTACCTTCCCAACACGATCCAGTATTTCGAAAGGACCGATATATCTAGGGCTCAACTTCCCCTTCTTTCCAAATCTCATAACCCTCTTCCAGGGAGATATTCGTAAGAACACTTTATCACCCACTTCAAACTCTAGGTCTTTTCTTCGGTTGTCGGCATAACTTTTCTGTCGACTCTGAGCTGCTCTTATGTGTTGTTGAATAGATCTAACCTTTTCTGCCATTTCATCAACGAGATCAGGTCCTAATATCTTTCTTTCCCCAACTTCATCCCAGCAAGTTGGAGTCCTGCATTTATTTCCATAGAGAGCTTCATAAGGAGCCATCTGAATACTGGAGTGAAAGCTATTATTATAAGAAAATTCCACCAAAGGTAGGTGTTGATCCCAACCTCCTTTGAAATCCATAGAGCAAGCTCTCAACATATCTTCTAGGGTTTGAATTGTTCTCTCAGACTGACCGTCTGTCTGGGGATGATAAGCAGTGCTGAAACTCAACTCTGTATCCAGAGTATGCTGAAGACTTCGCCAGAACTTCGAGGTAAATCTCGGATCTCGATCAGATATAATAGAAAGTGGTACTCCATGCAATCTTACCACTTCCTTTACATATATCCTGGCAAGCTGATCTAGAGAGAAATCCTCTCTAATAGCAATGAAGTGTGCAGACTTTGTAAGACGATCAACTATGACCCAGATAGCATTATTGCCTTTGGATGTTTTAGGAAGTCCTGTGACAAAGTCCATAGTGATGTTTTCCCATTTCCATTCGGGTATGGGTAATGGTTGTAACATCCCCTTAGACTTCTGTCTCTCAGCTTTAACTTGTTGACAAACCAAGCATCGAGAGACATATTCAGCAACATCTCTTTTCATGCCATCCCACCAGAAGTACTCTTTCAGGTCCCTATACATCTTCGTGCTTCCAGGATGAATAGAGAATGATGAACTATGAGCCTCATCCAGCAGCTCATTCTTTAATTCGGGGATGGGAGGAACGCAAACCCGATTCCTGAACTTTATTATCCCATCACAATCAAGGTTGAATTCAGGAACATTTCTCACCTTCTTTTGTAACTCGACATCTTCTTTCTGTGCCTCTTTAATCTTCACATGTATAGATGGTTGAACATTCATTTGAGAAAGATAAGATTTTTCCCCTTCCATTATAATTCCAAGATCCATCCTTTGTAAATCCATAAATATTGGATCTTTTGTGATCCTCATCATGGATAAACTAGCATGGTCTTGTCGACTTAATGCATCTTCCACCTTGTTTGCTTTCCCAGGGTGGTAATGGATTGATCAGTCATAATCCTTAATCAGCTCCAACCATCTTCTTTGGCGCATATTCAGCTCCTTTTGTGTGAAAATATACTCTAAACTTTTATGATCAGTATAAATATCACACCTTTCACCATAAAGGTAATGCCTCCAAATCTTTAATGCAAAGATTACCGCAGGCAACTCCAAATCATGTGTTGGGTAATTTTGCTCATGGATTTTCAACTGTCGTGAGGCATAAGCTATCACCATATCATTTTGCATAAGAACACACCCCAATCCCTTCTTGGATGCATAACTGTAGATCACAAACCTTTCTCCACTACAAGGCAGTGTGAGCACAGGTGCACTGGATAACCTTCTTTTCAACTCCTTGAAATTCTCTTCACATTCCTCTATCCAGACAAACTTAACTCCTTTCCGAGTCAACTTGGTGAGTGGATTAGATAATCGTGAAAAATCTTTTACAAAACGTCGATAATATCCAGCCAAACCAAGAAAACTTCGGATCTCAGTTACTGTTGTTGGTCTTGACCATCTTTCGATAACCTCTGTTTTTGCTGGATCCACAGATATCCCCTCTTTTGAGATTATGTGACCCAAAAAATGCAACTTTTTGAATCCAAAATTCACACTTGGTAAATTTGGCATAAAGCTTCTCCTTTCTCAGGGTCTTCAATATAATTCTCAAGTGATCTTCATGCTCTTCCTTGCTCTTTGAATAGACAAGAATATCGTCTATAAAGACTACCACAAATTGATCAAGATAGTCTCTAAAGACTCTATTCATTAGATCCATGAAGATAGCAGGGGCATTAGTAAGACCAAATGGCATCACTATAAATTCATAGTGTCCATACCTTGTACGGAAAGCCGTCTTTGGTATATCCTCCCTTTTGACCCTTAATTGATGATACCCTGAACGAAGATCAATCTTGGAAAAGTATTGAGCTCCACGTAGTTGGTCAAATAAGTCATCAATGCGTGGGAGAGGATATTTGTTCTTGATAGTGATCTTGTTAAGTTCTCGATAATCAATGCAGAGTCTCATTGATCCATCTTTCTTCTTAACAAATAGAACAGGTGCCCCCCAAGGTGACGCAATAGGGCGTATGAATCCCTTATCAAGATTCTCTTGGAGTTGCTTCTTCAATTCCTGCAACTCAATTGGGGCCATTCTATAAGGTGTCTCTGAAATAGGCAAAGCACCCGGTATGAGCTCTATTGAAAACTGAACTTCAAGATTTGGTGGAAGACCCGGCAATTCCTCCGGAAAGACATCATCAAACTCCCGTACAATGGGCATATTATTAATCGTGAGTTTCTCACCAACCATTTGAGATAAATAACCTTCATTTAGTGGAATCAATACCCATAAGATGGAAGAAATTTCCACTGGAAGGTTATGTTCATCCTTGCATTGGTATACGATCGTAGATTGATCTGGAATATGAAATGTGACTTCCCTTCTTTGGCAATTGATATGAGCTCCATGTAGAGAAAGCCAATCCATGCCAAGAATCACATCAAATTCCACTAAAGGAAGGATCACAAGATTTGCAGGAAGCACTTTCCCACAAACTTCGATCGGAGAAGAATTATAAACTTTTGATGCGATTGATGTGCCATTAGGTGTTGTCACAGCTAACTCAACATCTAATTGTTGAGGTAATACGGTGATACCCTTAGAAAATTTTTCAGAAATAAAAGAGTGGGTGGATCCAGAATCAAATAAAACATTTGCTACTTTAGAGTGGATGGTAAGTGTACCTTTCACCACATCGTTATCGTACTCCACATCGCTGATAGAAATTGCATGTGACTTTCCTTTGTATTTAGCCTTAAGAGTTTGTTGACGTCGACCATCATCATCAACCCTTGGATTTGGGCATTGATTGGCATAATGCCCCATCTCCTTGCACTTGAAACATTGAAGTGTAGTAGGTTCATTCTGTGTATCCCTTCCTTTGTTTGCGTCATTAGACATCTTCTTCCCATTATCACGGCATTCAAATGCCCGATGACCTTCTTTTCCACATTTAAAACATTTACTTGTCCCTTTAAGACAACTCCCTCCATGTTTCTTTCCACACTTTGAGCATAAGGAAAAGCTCATCTTCTTTTCCGTGTGCTCTTTAGATTTTTCTTTGAATTCCATCTTCCTCTTCTTATCAAACCCATGTGACGGATGGGTTACTCCAATCTCCATCTCGACTTTGAGAGCACATCGAACGATTTCCTCGTAGCTATTGAAGTCCCTTATGGCTAACGCCCTTCGAAGACTTGGTTTTAAGCCACTAAAGAATCGATTGATCTTACTCTCAGGTTGGATAATAATACCAGAAGCGTACCTTGCAAGTCTGGTAAAATTTGCTTCATAGGTACCAACAGATTCATCATCCCTTTGCTTCAGTTCAAGAAACTCTTTCTCCATCTTTGTTCGGAGAATACGAGGGAAGTACTTATTGAAAAATAAGTTCTTGAACTCATCGCATTCCATAGACTCAATTTCATCCCTTTGCCTTGTATTCTTAACAAGATTCCACCATTGATCCGCATCTCCTTCCAAACGATACACTGCTAGGATGACTTTATCATGCTCAGAACATTGAAGAACTGAAAATATATTTTCAGTAGTACTAATCCATTGTTCAGCAACTAATGGATCAGTAGACCCGCTGAAAGAAGGTGGATGCTGCCTCATGAAGGATTCAACAGAATGTTGCTCCCTCCTTTGCTCGTTTGGAAATCCTGCATGATTCATAGCTTGAGAAAGTTGTGTGAGCATGGCTACAAGATTTTGCATTCCAGCTCCCATATCGTTTGGTTGCTCAGGGGGAAAATCATTGCATTGCCCATCGCATTCCGCATTAACACGGTTCCTTTGGGTTCCAGCCATTGTCTAAAACCAAGAAGAATAGTGTGAGCAACACTAATTATAATAGGAAACCACATAATTCAAGAATAAAATTTTCATGCTTATGGTCTTATCCTAGGTTATTCATGGCCATTTCTAAGATTGTGTTCTATGCTTAGACTTATCCTTAGGGTTCTTACTAAGGCTTTCACATCCTAGTTTCCAAAGGTTGACTATAACCTCCCTCTGATACCAACTATAACGACCCACACTTTACATACATTGTTAATACTTCAAAATTGAAGCACACTTATTACAACATATGACAAAACCACAAAGGACCGTATAGGTATAGTGTCTTTAGAAACTGGGAAACATAAACAACTGGTTCATAAATCTTCTACAGTGTCTCCCAGTTATTTCATCATATCTAGGGTCCCTTTTAGCATATTCTACTTAATATCCATCTTCCTGACCTGGGGAAAAGAAAACATAAAAGGGTGAGCTCAAATGCTCAACAAGGGCAAATAAAGGAAATAAAAATCATCTCATATCTTTTTGAAAATCAAAACCTGCAAAAGAGATCATAATATATTAACATGGAATAAATCATAGAAGTGAAAATGAGATCCCCATAATCATAACATAAAACTTGAAACTTTGTGGCATGCACACATAATCATGGAAAACCATTTCTTGTTAGTCATGACTCATTGCCAAGACTATCTTAGTGGACAAAGTCCCTTTCTGAACCGAGTTCACTCCTCGTTTCAGTCCTGTATCACTGAACCGAAATAACCTTCCGTTCCAGCCATGTCTATCTCATGAGATATAAATCTTTACCCAATGCATTGGAGGGAGATATAGGTCCCACCCATCTTATAATGAATCCTCTCTTATGTGTGCCACATAATCATAAATCATACATCATCGCATAACACATGTAACAAAAATGGGATTCTTGAAACATCATGACATCATAAAACAAATCATATAAGGCAAATGACTTCATAAAAATAATTCCCTCACAACATAATCAAATAAATGTAATTAAAGGGATAAAAACATAACCCTTTATTATCTTAGATGGAAAATAATTTTGATAAAACACTTGAACTCCATTCTTGAGGAAAATATCCTTTCTTTTTCAAAAACACTTTTCTTTTCTTAACATGTCATACAATTATAAACTAAAAGAAGTTGATTAAAAATAAACTTGAAAACTTGTAAAGGAAGCTTCTTGGAAATAATGTTTTAAAAATCCATTCATGCCGTATAAGTAAAAAAAAACATTCTTCGTACTTTTGTCAGAAAAGTCAAAAAGTACCTCGTACGAAAAAAAACGACAAACGATTCCTTTCATATCTTTTACTAAAAACTCAATGAAGGGTAAAATTGAATATAAACTATTGTAGAAGGATGGAAATAATATTACATATTGAGGGAACATGGATGTGGATGATAAAATACACCCCAGTAATTACCAAAGTAAAAACAATCTTGGATAAAAGTGAGATTGTGATATTTTCCCTTACCTTAAGTCCAATTTGCTTTGTACGTGTCCGAAGCTCCTCTTCTTTGGAACACCTCTTTGAATCCTCCACTAAGGGAACTAAGATTGGTCTTTGAAGAATACCAGGACCTCTAGGATTATTCTAGGGAAGTGGAGAGGAGAAAATGGCAGGGATTGGCCGAGCTTGAGTGCTCAAATTGGTGTGAGGAGGAGGGGGAGGAGGTGCCCTTTTATAAGGGAGGAGAGGGGCACCTTAGGAATATCTCAAAATATTATTTTATATTAAAGTCAAAATAGGTTTATAATGGTTCCAAAGGGTCTTATTTAGAAGCTAAAGTGGGGATGGGTCGAACTCCTATCAACCAATAGGATTTAGACAAGTTTAGGGTATTATTTTAACCTTATCAATTAGATTTAACTCTAAGTTAATTAATTTAACTTTTACCGTGTCTTTTTGTTTTCTTTCACTATATGGTTAATACACTTACTATAACATGCCAAACGAACCCCAAATTGTTTATTATTAATATATATATCCTTATCTAAGTCATTTGGCCGAACCTTAGATTTTTAGGAATAAAATAACAATTAATAATATAATATTTTATTTAATAACTATTTTGTGTCAATTTTGACACTATTTGATATATAATTTTTGTGAAAGTCATAACAGAATTATATGTTCGAACCAAGTTGATTAAATCAACACTAATATATCATAGTAACCTAGAAAATTAGTGTAATTCATAAAAAGTCTCAAATTACATTTATTTTGGTGTTTATAACATCAATTATGTCAATATTTCATTAATAAGATAATTACTGCATCATCATTGTGTCATAAATAAATTAAATTATTTAATGTCTAAAAATTACAAATAAAATACCATTATGTAGGAAATCTTTTTATATTTCTAATGAATATTTATAGTCGAATTTATCTTATGTATAACCCCATATTAAAAATTATTTACTTATTAAACTTTGATTTTAACTATTTTAACCCTTCTTTAAATAAATTAATAATAAATGTCCTAATCTAATCCAAGTGGGCCTAAATGGTCATATTTTATTACTAAGTTTGTTTTTGGTCGAATTACACTTGTCCAATAGAATTAGGACATGTGTTAGGGTAATATTGATATCATATTTACCCTTAGTTACCCTATTTACTATTAACCGCGGTAAAAATAGTAAAAAGTTACTATTCACCAAAAAATTATTTTTATCTCATTGAACCACATTTTACTTACTGATATCAACCGTGTCTGTCGGATTTTTGAAATTCCATTCACAGAAGCGGTAAAATTAAGTTTTATGCAAAATTCAGTTTTTAACCTACCACTTAGTGGTTTCACTATTCATCAAAAATTGAAAGTTTTCAGAAAAATACCAAAATTTCACCCTAGGCTAATTTCGATATTCTGAGTCCAAAAATGAAGTCCATTTTGAAAAATAAAATTTATAAAATTTCAAAAAGTGGTTATTAGTATTCATAACGGCTAGTTTTAATAGCATATTGTTGTTTAGTGAAACTCGGTATTGCGTACGACGCAAGCTATCGAGGAAGGTCGCGATTGCGTGTAAAGAAAGCCAAGCAAGTGTTGTGTAGAAAAATATTCCTTTGATGATTTATATAACATAAAAGTCTCGGGTGTTACACCATATGAGCATACCTAATCATGGGGTGTTTGGGTATATTGTTGATCATTTCATCCATTGGAGTGAAACCAAGATGAAATTTTCCACTTGTATTACTAGAAAAGTCATATCTCCCTTAATTGAATTAGATAAAGAAATGCATGGCCATGCTTAATTATTTTACATATGATGTGTTCAACAACTAAGATAAGAGGATTTTGATGTGTTTATCAGATATAGGAATGAAATGCGAAGTATTCATCCTATTGGTTAGTTTTTTCATAGAATCAAGAAAATGATGAGGTTCTTACACTAGAATAATATATTTCAGGTCTAGTGGTAACTCTATATCATGTAAAAAGGTATTATATAAGATATATATGATGTATATGATACATATTGTGGTAGATATGTTCATATAGTGATATGAGTATGTTTGATGGAGACCATGAAAGATACCTTAATACATTGACTAGAACTAATGTTTTTAAAGAGGATACTCTTTGATTATATCTTTGAAATAGAGATTTCACAATTGTTGTCAACGATGCTAAGGCCTGTATGGTTACACAGTTATGCCTTTGGATAAAGATAAAATTTTGGGAAAAGTGTTTCTTCATAATGAAGTGAGTTTGATGAAAAACCATATCCAAAAGTGTTTGGATGGATTCAAAAAGAGTTGTAAAATTTTTAAAAGAGTTCATGGGGATGTAATTGTAAGTATGAGATTGTTGAATATGTAGTTAAATAAATAAATGGAATAATTAATTTAGGTGTAGTTATATTCTACATGGTTTCATTAAATGATAATCCATTATTAATGGATTAAATGTCTTGAATATTTATTGAATTGGATTCAATGAATTGATGATAATGGAAATAAATGTATATGGATATATAAATATGGTTGACATGTTTCATTTAATGAAACACATCATGGATGTCTATATAAAGGGATGTGATCCCTCCTGTTGTAAACAAATCATTATGATAAATCTTTTTAGTTCTCTCTTCCTCCCATACTATTTTCCATCATCTAAGACAGAGACAATATAACCCCTTTAGAATTTAGGTATCCTCAAGATATGATCATAGATCCATTGGTCAGTGTTCGACCCTCATATTTAGGTTTCTTTTGTTCACTAAATCACGATCTTTATCAAGAATTATCCTTCCAAAATAAGGAAAAATGTGGGATAAATTTGGTTCCTACTGAATTAATACTGAATGGTTTCTCCATCATATAGGAGGGATTTACCGAGGGTTCATTGAGGGTTTCACCAATGAATTCACTTAGTGGGTCACCAACAGAATCATTGAGTGTTCGACAAGGTACTCACAGAGGTTTCTACAAGAAATCCAATGAGGTTAATCTAAAATATTCTTTGGGGAAATGACCTACACGCTTCATTGAGAACTCAAAATAGGTAACAACCTAATGTTTCCTAGAGAGACAAGAAAATGGACAGGTAAGATGAGCATGGAGTTTTTTGTCGATGTTTACTTATGAGACATTGTAATAAGTTTCTATACATTTCATTGTCAATTTAAATGTCATAAAAGATTTGAAGTGGGAATTTTCCCGGATAGTATTGAAAAAATGAATCATTTATGATTAGGTTTATAATCTTAACCTAAAGTCCTTTCTACTAGAAACTTGATTGTGAATTTAAACTGCAAATTTCCAAGGGTAATTTTAACTGGTAATATACCCTACTAATTTAGAATAAAAATTTCCAATATGAAATCTAAGATGAAAACTATACTGGGAATTCAAACTGTAAATTTGATGTTTGATTTCCCAGTTGAAATTTTTTAATGTTTCAGAAGAAATTGTGTATGATTTAAAATTGATTTAATTTGGAAATGTCATATGAAATTTTAAATCTAAATTTTCATAAGGAATTACCATATGACATGTCTATTTTATATTCACACTATGAATTCGTAGTTGTGATTCCCACTTGATATTTTAAAAAGATTCTGAGTGAGTCATTTGTGATGTTTAATTGATTTAAAGTGGAAATCTCAACTTATATTCTGATGTTCTGATTTAAAATTGAATCGAAGTGGAAATTTCCACAGGTAGGCTCCATTTATACTTTCTAATGGAAATTTACAATGTAAATTTCCAAATAATTCAACAGAAAGAACCCCATACAATAGAATTTATAAACATAGGTGATCTGGAAGTTTGTTCTCCAACATTGAAAATGTTAGAATTAATGGGGTCAAGATAAATTTGGACGGTGTACATGATTAAGAACATATATATTCAATAGATTTGAATATTGTGAAGTATTAATATAACTCTTAAATAAGGGAGAATTATAGTGATGAAATTAAAAAATCAAATTTAAATGAAGAAATTTTCATCGATAGAGATGAAGTTACACTTTCTAAAGAAAACACCATATCTAATAGAATTTATAAACAAAGAACTGCATGAAAATTGTGCATTAGGATGATTTTTAAATCAGATTCAGAAGATGATTCATTTTATGTTTCTTATGGAGGCATTTTTGGTTTCAGTGTTTGGAAGAAGTATTTTAAGGAACATAAAAAGTTTAAAATTTTTGTAACATCAACATTGTATACATGTAGAAAATAAGGATACCTAAGACCAGATAAACATGATTTCAATTTCAAAAATCCAAATGCCAAAAACACGGACCAGTTTTCTATCATGAATGGGAGTTGTCTACATGTTGAATAAGAAATATGAGTGTATTAAACTAGTTTAGGAGCATAGAAACTATTTTCATTTTCTAGAGATTATGAATTTGATGAGTTCAAACTATCACGTTAGTGATGCATAAGGTTTGGAGTTGGATGTAAATGATAAATCTGGTCTTAAGCCCGGTGATTCATTTTCACATATAATAGCCATTGGAGGTGGCCCTAAGAGTTTTTGATATACATGAGTAGACCAAAATAATTTTTTGCGATCCAAAATACAAAAAGAGTTAAACCTATATTATGGTTATGATATGTTAAAATACCTAGACAACCAATCAAGGGATAACACATCATTCTTGTACTCAATGAAACTTTACATGTGTGTTTAAATAAGCAACATATTTTGGGTTGATCCCAAAATGATGGTGAATTATGAGGATTTTGGAGATGTTATCATGTTTTAAACTAACATAAACACAAACAAGGATTATAGACTTTTGGGATTGTTTGTAGGTGTACACCATCATAAAGAGATTGTAATTTTTAGTGAAAATTTTTTATATGATTTGAAACCATATTCATTTAGTTGTTTGTTTTGTATATTTTTTAATTTTCATGGTGGTAATAATCATGAGTTGATTTTCACATATCAAGATTTAGTTGTGTCTAAAGCCATTTATTTATCCCTACCTAAAACAAGACATTCCCTATGTACTTGGAACTTAATAGAAAATGGTATTAAAAACAAAATACTTGTAATGAATGAGGGGATGACTTTTTTTTAAAAAAATCTACAAAATTATTTTATGGGGTTCATGACAATTAAAAATTAGAGTCTTTATGGAAACAAATCCATGAAGAATACAATGATAAAAATTCAAAATTGTTTGAAGATATATACAAAGTAAGGGGAAATAATCTTATTGTTTCATGAAGACTACATTGAAATTAAGAATTTGAATCACATAGTTGAGTGAGAGTTTTAGTGTATTATTTAAACACTACTTTAATTAGAAGATTGGTGTCTAGTAATTTTACTATGAATGTGATCATGTGCTAGAGAAAAATCGATATTAGGAAATGAAGGCTGAATTTGATGGAAGGTAAAAACTCCCATGAAATCATTTTCCATATCATCCGATCAAATTTTAAGCTAGTCATTTGTACACACACAAAATTCTCAATATTTTTTAGCATGAATAACAACTATGTTGTTCTTGTTACCTTAAGTATTCTAATGAAACAGCTTCCCCAAAATCTTTGTTTTCATAAAAAATGGTTCCTCAAATGAATTTTCATCTTTTGTGTATGAAGAAGAACCTATGAGAATTAGTTATATCTGTATGAAATTTTAGATATACAGGTATTTATGTTGTCATGCACTCAAAATATTAGAGAGGTTGGATTTAAAGTGCTTTCCAGAGTTATATATCTATAAGAGATGGACAAGAAATTCCCATGACATCCACATGGAAGAGGTGGTAGTTAATCATGTTGAATATGATTTAGTAGAAATAAAATATCAATGTTAAAAATAGTTGTAATAAATGGAAATAATATTTGTTATGAAATCCTATGAGTTTGAACAAGGTTATATGATTGGCATGTTTGATCAGAACAATTTTGCGATGGAATTGCAAGAAGATAGAAATAGTTTACCATCAAAACACAATGAATAAGAATCTAACATGGAAAATTGAAAAAAACATAAAACATCATTTAAGAAGAAAGATAAAATAAAAGGTGGTGACATGTTCAAAAGTTGTCTAGATTAGGAAAGAAAGTGCATAAAGAGCATGCACAATATCACAAATCAATACACTAGTAAACACGTATGTAATTGGTATTTTATTCTTAAGTTAATGAAATAATGTTAATGAACTACTATAGGTTGTGATCACATGGATAAAAAATGTTATATTTTTTTGTAGGGAACTGATAAGGAACTCAGAAAATTCTTGATACCATGGTGATCCTTTCATAGACCATAATGTATGAAATAATTGTACCATAGGTTAAAAAACTTCATATTTAAACACAATTCATAAGACATCATATATTATGATCTTTGCATTCATCATAAACTACTATTATAATAAAATTATATTTTTTCTCTTTTTAGTTATTAATATAAAACTATAACTGGAATTAGGAGGAAGAAAAGACCACTTTTCATCCAATCAGAGTGTAAATTTCATCAACCAAGGACTCCTTTATCAGATTCACCAAAACTGACAAAAATGTTCTTCAAGGTCATTTTTTTATAAAAAAAAGTCATAAAATCAAAACAGAAAAAGAAATAATTTTATATAAAAATTTAGTGAAAATGGTTCAAGAAGTCACTTTGAGAGATAGATTTCAAAATCATGCACAAAAATTGAGAATGGTATCCAAATTTTGAGGAAAAAAATTTCAATGGAAACACCCCGACATTCAATTGATCTATTGATTCAGATGTAGATGTCATCAAAATGTTCATATGATTCTGAAAATAAGTTTTTATAAATAATGATGGGGTCTGAAATGGATGATTGTTGCAGTTGGTTCCTTTATAATTATGTTAATAATGTTATTGTAAAATAAAATTTTGGAATATCACCTTTCCAGTTGTTACAAGTATGGAAAATTCCAGTTTGTCTCCTCTAAATGGTAACGACCCATTTTTAGTGTGATCCAAACACTAGGAAATTCCCATGGTCATTACCACCCAAAATTTATAATTCATTTGTAGTGTAAATTTCCACTTCCATTTTTCAGTGTGAAATTACAGTACTAGAAATTTCCATTAGAAATTTTCACATAATCAAAGTATAAATTTCCTGTCATAGTTTACAGTGGAAATTTCCAATAGAAATTTCCAATTAGAATTCCTAGTGTGGAATCTAGGTATTATATGTATCCAATTGATTCCCAGAATAGAAATTGGATACTACAAATTCATATTATAATTTAACAGTTATCACACATTCTCATATTACATCACTATTAGCTATATCAATATGTTCATCCAAATCACCAAATAAAGGTTTCTCACCCTATCTACTTCGCACCCAAATGATCTAAATCAAAGTGGAAATTTCTAGTCATGGTTTATAGTGAGAGTTTTTATTGGAAATTCTCAATGAGAATTCCCAATGGGAAATCTATGTAGTATATGTTTCCAATTGATTCCGAAAATAGACATTGGAGACTAAAAAGTTATATTATAGTTTACTAGATATCGTAAATCCAAATATTACATCAATATAATCTATCTAAATGAAATTGAAAACTTCCATTCATGGTTTATATTGGGAGTTTACAATGGAAGTTTTCAATGGAAATTCCTAGTGGGAAATTCTATGCATTGATTTTTTCCAATTGATTCCAAGAATATACAGTAGAAACTACAAAGTCAAAGTGGCATCTCCTTGCGACAGAGTATTCTAAATAATCATGTTCTATTTACATTGTGTCACGTTTTATGAAAAATTATGGTTGAAATCATTTTACAAATACAATTTTTTTAAAAAAAATTGAGAATTCTATATTTAAATTTATTGAAAATGTAGTAAAAAACTGTTTAACTTATTACCACATTTACTACATCATTAATAAAAGGGTTCATAATTATTGTTACATGAAGAGGTTTTATGGAATTAAAATATCCAAAAACCATTTTATTAATATCCAAGACTAATAAAGTCCAATTTATATTGTATAAATTTACTGGGCAGAATAATTACTTGTAGGACTTCATACTGAAAATTGTGGGGCAGTTTAAAAAGATCACCTTCAAATTATCATTTGTTGAAAAAATAACTCCCTAGAAGCCAATAATAAATGAAAATAAAATAATTTATTCATCATTACCCATAAATATCCACTAAATTAACATAAATAATTAAAAAACTAAGATAATACATTATGTAAAAAATGAACTTTAGTCATACTGTAAAGGTGTTAGGCATAATGGAAAAGCCTTCCATTTCAACAATTCCAACCATAGTATGTAGACTAAATCTTTCTTTAATTATTTAGGTGTACACATTTATGACCTATTTGCAAAAAAATATCTAATAAAAGAAAAAACAATCATGCTGGTTACATCAACAGATGTGAGACATACCATACTCGATGTGGAGCTATTGTCTAATAAATCAATAATATCTCCTACATTGATATGATATGATTTCTTAGTGCATTCTGAAACTACGTAGTTGTGGTCATGGAGGTCAAATGTCATTTCATTAAAGAGTATAATATATTAAAAGAAATTTTGACTATATAAATTCTATTACATTACCTCTCCCCATCATTAGCATTAAGTATCATTTGTAGCATCCTTGTATCATGTCTCATCACTATACTAAGTTTCTTCACTCACCCAGAAAGTGAGTGGGGTAGCTTATGGTTCATTTCATGTCTCTTATTTTTACTAACCTATAGATATATTAGGTAAATTGATGATTTTATATATTCACCATACTCTTGACACCTATGATCAATGATGTTTTTTTTGAGGCCGAAGAGGTTGCAGTGGACTACTGAGGAGATTTTACTTCTTTTGTACTTAAATCTTCTTTAAATTATTTCTCTCACTCTCTTCCTCTATTCTAGTAGTTACTATATTGTCATATCTAATAATTTCATGTGTTCTTCCCTCCATAACAATGGATAGATTTGTAGTTTTTTCTTTCTAAATTTATAAAAACCCAATATCCTCTAAAATAGTTCCTTTCTCCCCACTGAGGTCTACTTTCATCTCTTCTTTATTCTTAATTCTTTCTCTCAAATGCATAATTTGTAAAATTTTCAACATTAATTGGTCCTCTAGTCTCCTGAACTTTTTAATAAGTTTCACATTATCGACATAAAACCCAATAGTTTCCTCAGTTGAAACTTCTCTCAAATGTACTTAGATAAAAATTGGAGTTTCTTTTAATAAAAATCCACCTGAATAGGTTGTTCTATTTTATCACCAATAGAAGGCTGACCAGGTTGTTTTTTCATCAATAAATAACTGAATAGGTTTTTTACCCTTAAAAGGACTTGATTGCAGGATTGGATTGTTTTGAATCTATATGGGTGATTTGAAACATTAATGCAGTCATTAGAAATTAATTTGAAAATAAAGGGCAGTTCTAAAATATATTCTAGTTACATTTACTAAGGACTTTATTATGGAAAAGCGTCAACATCTTACAAACTCCAACTAAAAAACAATGTTGTGTCATCTATTTTTGGTGACACATCTTTTTTCTTCTCAGAATACCAATACTATAATAGTTAATATTGATTGTAATATTTAAAGTAACTTAGAAAAAATAAAAATATTTGAAAAACCTTTAAGACCATACCAATAAATAGACAATAGAACCAACAACTTTTAAAGAAGGGGTGAATTTTTTTAACCAACATGGTCATATGATGATGAATACCAGATACTGAAGAATATCTATAAACTTTTAATATGTTTTCAAAATATTCAAGGAAATTACAACCCTCATAAGAACTGTAAGCATGGAAAAATAATGCAGCGTGTGAAAAAAGGGAAACAAAACATGCCACATCACAAAAATCTTGCTCTTCACTACCTTAAATAGTTTCAATTATGTCTCTTTATAACATGACTTGTGATAATAGCTGACCAACATTTCCAAAACTCCTCCTAAATAGTGTAAATTTTTTAGTAAATAATGTATAGTTATTTGAAAATGGTATGTCACCATCTTTAATTTCATATATATGAATTTTTTCACCAGCTATTAACTCCTTTATCCTTCCTAATATGTTTAACATTTGTAAATTGATATTATAGCTCTGTAGAAAAAATAAAATTGGGCTATCGTTTTTTTACAATCATAGAGTGAAAGTTTTTTTATCAAGAAACATTTAAAAAACTTCCAGAATGCAATCATTTGAAGAAATTTATTGCAATTATCAGTAATATTTATCCCAATCTCACTAAATATTTTCCACATAATAGGCATTAAATACTTTTAATATCTATAATTTGATGAAAAGGATTATTTTGTCATTAAAAAATAATACACCAAACAAATTATAATTTCATATGAAAAAAGTAAAATTAGGAAATAGGTAGTGGAAATTCCAACATGAAAAATTCCAAACGATTCTATAAATTGTTATCCAGTTGGGAATTCCCACTAAGCATTGCCAGTGAAAATTATCAAATCATTTTGTTGATTTTTATCTAGTAGGGAATTAAAATTTAATTCCTGTAGGATTTTAAAATGGAAATTTCTACTTGCACATTCCACTATGAAATACCACTGTGAATTTCCATATTTAATTTAAAAATGGGGGTTCTACTATGAATATCCAATGTGAATTTACACAAGGAAATACTACTTGGAATTACTAGTGGGGGGTTCAACTATGGATGTATTGTGGGAATTTCCACTAGAAATGGCCATTTGGAATTCCAAGTGGGATTTCCGTATCGAAATTTCCTCATAGAAATTTCCACATGCAATTATCGTTGGAAATTTTTGACTCATTGAACTATAATTTATTTTGTATTAGGAAATTATAATTGAATTTAATTGGGAATCACCACTAGTGAGCGCAATTTTTCTTAATAATAATGATTAAAGAATTGAATACTAATTTTATTAAATGTGTAATTCTTTGCATGTTTTTGGGTGATCATGAGCTTGACCAGACCTTTTTATGTGATTGGTTTCCTTTTAATTTATTTTAAATTAAATTATTGGTCAGCAAGCTATATATCCTCATTAATATTAAGGGAATCCATGACCATGATTTCTTTTATGTAAACCCCCTTTTTATCCCTCACCTATGAGTGAGGTTAAAATAATATGTAATGGATGGATCTCCAATGATTTTGGAGGTGGTTCAAGAAAGGATCCTAGATGAAACCAATTAAAGGAGATACAAAGGTGGATAGGTGGAAATTTGTAAACATGAACCATATTAGTTCAAGGTGTTGATATCCTAGGTTAGGGTTAGTTTATCAACATATAGACAAACTAAACATTAGAAAACATCATGATCACACCCATTACTTTATTTTATTTTATTTCAGTTGCATGGTTTTTCATTATGGATGTATTTTCATGACTATATAATTATGGAATTAACAATCATGTAATATGGAACAAAAATAAACCTGGCATATGCATAAATATTATTGTAAGGACCTAACCCCAGTTCCCAGAGCCGGTACCTTATTTTATTAAATTGGAATATAAATAAAGAATATGCATCCCGAAGGACCAAATAGTTGAGTAGATTTCGAAATCCAGATACATACATAAGTTCAACATTACAACTTGAAAATAAATACAACATAGAAATTCCTTTCAAACCATCCATATCTTTTAGGTTATCCCTACAGTTCATTCATAATATACTTCTTCACATCCTGTGAAAAAATAAGACATAATAAAGGGGTGAGTGCAAATGATCAATAAGGGTAATCAATACAGTGGAATATATCATAAACATAAACACTATACATGGTGAATATCAAAAAAATATACTCCTTTAAAAACAAACTTGAACATAATATGACAGGAATAAGAGCCGAATAAATAATGCCATAATAAAACATAATAATGGGTATTCTACTAGTGAAATAACCAAATGAACTATCAATTACCAGTTTAATAATGAGGGAAATCATAATTAGGGACATCATAATCATGTCGTCACGGCCTCGTTCCAAGACCATAAATAACTATTTTGTCAAGGCCTCGTTCTAAGAACTAGTTTGTCTAATGAGACCTACTGATGCACCGAGGGGCTATAGCAGGACCCACTTGACACTTACTATGTCCAATAAATTACTCATATGAACAAGGATAAACAAAAACATAATATAAAATTATATTGAAGCTAACATATGAAATGTAAATAACTTTCCCCAAACATTAAGCATAACCACTAACCATTCACAGTAAATTGGTGAATGGTTTTAAGATAGAACATCCACAGTCAAACAAATAATAAAACATTAAATTAAGTATGGTATATTATATCATAAAATATTAATCCCAATAATACATAAGAATCAAAAAGAGTGTTGAAATAGATGAATATACTCTTATAAAATCACCGAGTAGTTCTTGAGACAAATACTCTTTTACTTTGAAAAGAAGAGTTATTTTGGAAAAGTCTTTGTATAAAACCATAAGGGAAGTAAGATAGTATTTTCATAATAAAATGAGTGATTTTAGAAAGATAATTTTTTCTAAAAATAGATTATATAGTGCCTTTTAAAACGGGTAAGAATTTGGGAAATTCCTTTAAATTGGGCTTGAATTTCAGGAATAATTTTTGAAAGACCCTTTTAAAACATAAAACTACCCATAAATAAAAGTATGATTATGTTTGGTACAAATATATATAACATTCACACATAATATATTATGGGTACATATGAATAAATAATAATTTTATTGAGGTAAGTAGAGAAAAAGATTAACCCAAATGAAAATGGAGGTCCAGGTAGAAAATCCTTACCTTAAGTCCAAAGGTGTTCCTCCCTTGATCTTAATGAACCGAATAATAAAGTTTAGATTCATAAATTAATGATTCCAGAACCTTATATACATGTAATTGATTTATTATAACCTTATTAGGTTCATTCATGACCTTTTGATGGGCTAAGAGATTCAATTTCATTATTTGGGAGCGTTTTCTTCCTTGGTTTTCATGATCGGTTTACTTATATTCATATACGAATAAACATGTAGAATGAGTATGGTTATACAGAATATAAGTTGTATGTTATTAGTGAAAAACTAGGTGATTATATGGTTATAAATTTTTTTGGTTATTGGAAGTGAATATTAATCATTATATAACACATTAAGGACAATTGTTTGGGTTAATTGGCGGTTTTCGATCATAACGAACTCATTTTGATTTATAATTTAATATCATGTGTAAAAATGTATCCCAAAACCATAAACAAGCTGTAATACATATATTATAGTCTGGTTCAAACATAAAAATGGTTTCATGACTAGAATTTAATACAATTATAGAAATTGAAAACTTATCATCCTTGATTGTGATAAATTAACACATATCGAATAGTGTTTTTATTTCTAGTACAAAAGCAGGGGAAATGAGAGATGATGAAGAATTATTCCTTTATCATAACAAAATTATTGTACATGTAAGGTATTGGAGTCATCACAACATTTTTATGAATGGTTGTGAGGAAAGAAAATGAAAAGAAAGGAACTTGAAATAAAAGAAAGGAGAAGAGGAATTTACCTCTTGAAGTAATATTCCTTGAGAGCCTCTTTAGGGTAGAGGTTTTGGTCTTTTTATGAGAACAAGGTCTGTTAGACATGGGGGGAGATTGTGAGGATATTTGAGTAGAATTTAGACAAGTCACAATGATTGAGAGGGGTGAAGAGAAGGGGGAGTGAGGGGGGTTTTATAGTGGAGGAGAGGAGGGTTTTCCCATTATTTTACTCATTATTTTTTAATTTTGAAAAAGAAAACCAATAGTGTTGATTATTGTTACAAAAAAAAAGTAATAAACGCATGTGATTTTGAACCAATGGTCATTTACCTCAGCCATGACTCATGCATGATGTATAAATTCACTTATTTAGCATATTTTGTAAATTATCAAATTTCACTATTCACCAAAAATTCAAGTATTTCAGAAAAATCCAAAAAAATTCACCCTAACTATCTTTTGACGTGTATAATTAAAAAATGAACTCCATTTTATTAAAATAATTTTCTAAATAATTGAAATTTAATTTTTAAATAAAATCATTATTTACTTGAAAAATACTTATATTAAATTTAAAACTGATTTTATAATATGTTCAAAAATTAAGTGAGGTCTCATAAAATTTTCCAAAAATCATAGGACAACTAAAAATTTATTTAGGAATAATTTTTATGAAAACTGATTTTATTAATTTATTAATTTAAAATTGTAATTAAATTTTTATTACACACAAAAATACCAACACATAACTATTAATTTCTAAAATACTCTATTACATTTGTAAGGCATCTAAATTTTTTTTATACTTTCATGGGCAAGGTTAATATTCATAAGGTTATGTTACTATTAATATGGGTAAGTTACTATTCACCAAAAAATGTAAGTTGATCTTATCAGACTCTAAATATCTTACTGAACGCAACCGTGTATATCAGTTTTTTGAAATTCAAATCACAGAGGTGGAAAAATTATGTTTACTAGATAGGTTATAACAAAGTGTTATTTTGTAGAGACTCACTATATCATGCATTAAATATTAAATTTATTTACAATTACTTCAGTTGATACAATTATCAAGACATGGTTAATCACTTAAGTAAGTTCCACTTAATATTAACAAGCATGTGATAAAGATAATAATCAATTTACACAAAAGAGATAAAAAATCCCTCAATAAAATATTAAGTTAGACTAAGACTTCCATTACATTATTAAGGGAATCACTCAATTAAACTTTGTTTTTGACCAACCCTTGTTGGGACACTTAATTTTATACTGGAATCTCTTATTAATGTTTTGGGTTGGCTTAACCATTTTACATTAACATGAGTATCCCTTGCTAGACATGGTGTAAATTTGGAGGCAAGTGTTGTGGAAATCTAAGTCAGGATTTCAGAATTTGGGACTCCACTCAACTGATCAAAGAGCCACAAGCCCACAGTTGGTAAGGACTTTCCTACCTAAATACCTTCAAATAGATTAACCAATCCTTGTTGGGGTTATGCGAAGGGTAATATGTATCCTTTCCACTAGAATGTCCTATCAATTAGACATTCTGAGTTTAGTGGTGAAGACCATTGGGACTTGAAAAAATTGTGGGAGACTTGATAAAATTAATTTATTATTTATCACAAAATGTAATAAATAAAGTACTAATGATATTCTCTTTCAATTGTAGAATAAAATGACAAGATTTTTAACCACATTATCCATGCGATCAATATTGGATAAAGACAACATCCTCACTAACAGTAACTTCCATGAATGGTATAGATTCCTTCAGGTTATTCTATTCCATGAACGGAAATCTTATATGCTAGAGTCCCCATTACCTGATCCTCCTACACAAGATGTGAGTGATGAAGAGTTCCTGGTCTATGAGAAACATATGAACGACACATTCGACATTCAATGTTTGATTCTATCATCAATGTCTTGTGAACTCATGATGTCTCACGAAAACATGGATGCCTATAACATGCTTGAACACCTAGATGGTCTTTACCAGGAGAGATCTAGACAAAAATGGTTTGAGATATCCTAGGAACGTTTTCATAGTAAGATTAAATAGGGTTCCCTAGTTGGGCCTCACATAGTCAAGCTCATTATATACATTGAGCGCCTGGAGGTTCTAGTGTTTAAACTCCCTAAATAATTGGGCACTGATCACATTCTTGTATCACTCCCTCAGAGATTCTCCAGTTTTGTTGTGAATTTCAATATGAAAAACATTGAGAAGTCTCTACCCGATCTTCTTATCCTCATTTTACATGTAGATAAAGACATGAAGCACAAAATTCCTTCTACCCTTATGGTGAATAAGAGTAAAGGGAAGGAAAATAGATTTAAGCCCAAATATTTTTCACTCCTTTCCATGAAAAGGAAGACAAAAGAGGAGGCAAGGAAACATGAAGCTGTTTGTTTAACATGTGTTAAGAAGGGCCACTGGAAGAAAAACTGCACCCAGTTAAAGAAGAAAGGGGAAGCTTCAGGTGAGTTTGTTATCAACTGCAACTTATTTGTTTCTACAAATTGGGTATTGTATACAATATGTGTTTCTCACATATATCTCCAAATACAAAAACAAATTAGATTCAGAAAAATTGACTGAGGGGATGTAGATCTACGAACATCCAATGGAGATAGACTTGTTGTTGTAACTGTTCAGGACTACCACCTCATTTTTCTGACTGGAATGATATTGGTGTTAAAGTGTTGTTATTATGTTCATTTTTTGACCAAGAACTTTATTTCTATATCTAGGCTAGATACATATGGATTTATTTTCAATTTCAGAAATGAATGATTCTTCTTTTATAAAGATAAAAAATGTTTTGGTAAGGAACATTTATATAACGTTATTTACATGTTGGATTACACAAACCTAGTAATGGAAATAGATAACAAGGTTCCTTCGCATGACTCATACCACACCAAACTTTGGAATCACTAGTTAGGTCATGTAAATGAGAAGCGCTTGACAATGTTACATTAAGATGTATATTTAGATTCTTTCAAACTGAAACCACTTGGTGTGTGTCACACATGTTTACAAGGAAAAATGACCAAAGAACCATTAAATGGGAAAGGTGAAAGGGCAATAGATATTCTTGAATTGGCTCATACCGATGTGTGTGGACCATTTTTAGTTGAAGAGTGGGGTGGGTACTCATACTTCATAAATTTTACTAGTGATTTTATTAGATATGGATATATTTACTTAATGAGGTATAAGTCAGATTCTTTTTACAAGTTCAAAGAATACAAGAATGAAGTTGAAAACCAGCTTGGTAGGAATATTAATAAAATCTACTCAGATCGAGGTGGAGAATATCTTAATCAAGAATTCATTGATTAAATAAGGGATTTTGGGATCCTATCCCAACTCACCCCTCCTTACACGCCTTAGTGGAATGGTGTAAGTGAAAGGAGGAACCATGATTTTTTTGGACACTGTGAGATCAATGAAGAGTCATGGAAATCTTCCATTATCCTTTTGGGGATATGCGTTACAAACAGTGGAACACATACTAAACCAAGTACCAACTAAATCGATAAATGGTATTCCATAGGATATTTGGAATGCAACAATATCCAAGTAATCTAATTTACATGTGTGGTGAATTTTTTTAAGGCCTCTTCAGGCAACAAACTTGCACCCCAAGGCACAAGGTGTACCTTCATAGGATACCCCAAGGAAAAAAGGGGTATTACCTATATGACCCCTCCGAAAAAAATGCTTATAGTGGAAATAAAATTTATATGACTTGAGAGGGAGAACATCTCCAAAATATATAGTGGGATTGAGATAGTCTTCGATCAAGTTGAGGCTCAAGGTACACAAGAGTCGGTAAATGATCAAATTCTATAGAGCCCCATGGAAGACGAATCTTTTCCAAACACACAATAACTACGTAGGAGCACAAGAGAGGTTAGAGAACTAAAATTTTTATGGTTTTTTAGTTAATGAGGATTATGGATCATTATTTTTTGATAATAATGATCCTCTAAATTAAAGGAAACAATAAGTGGCATATATGTTTCCAAGTTGTAAGAAGCCATGAATTCTGAAATGGATTCCATGTACCAAAACCAGTTTTGGATTATGGTAGATCCTCTAGTAGATGTAAAGCCTATTGTTTGGAAATGGGTATTCAATAAGAAACATGATATTGAAGGTCAAGAAAATACCTATAAGGAATGATTGGTTGTAAAATATTTTAAATAGTGTCAAGGCATTGACTACAAACAAACCTTTTCACTAGTTTCAATGCTAAAATCCATCAAAATTCTACTGGATACTACCACTTACCATGACTATGAGATTTAGCCAATAGATTTTAAAACTGACTTCCTTAATGGGAACCTTCTAGAATATCTCTATATGACACTACCTTAAGGGTTTCTGACTTCAAAGGATTCCAATAAGATATACAAGTTCCAAAAATCCATTTATTGATTAAAGCAAGCATTCAGGTCCTGGAACATTCATTTTGAGGAATCCATAATGGAATTTGGTTTTATAATTAATGAATGTGAATTTTTTTTCTTAAAATGGTTTATTGGGAGTGAAATCTTTGTCCTAATAGTATATATTGATGACATATTACTTATTGAAAACAAAATACCAGTCTTATAGTTTTTTAATGAATGGTTGAATAAATGATTCTCCCTGAAGGAATTTGGTGATGTAGCATACATTATTGGGATAAATATCCATTTTGATAGATCTAAGAGATTTCTAGTCCCATGTCAAAGTACAAACATTGACAAGATACGAAAGAGATTTAGTATGGAACAATCTAAGAGGGGATTGCTGCCAGCGTCACATGGAATTCATCTTTCCAAGAAAATATGTCCCCAGATGCATGAGGAAAGAAAGATAATGGAAAATAATTCATATGCATCATCGATTGGGTTAGTCATGTATGACATTCTATGTACTAGTATATATGTCACATATGCATTGAGTTTGGTAGGCAGATACAAGATAATATAGGTGACCACTATTGGATTGCAGTCAAGAGTATCCTTAGGTATCTAAGGTATAGTAATTAAATTTTCCTAGTTTATAGAGGAGATGAAAAACTAGTCATCAATGTATATACATATTCTACTTTCCAGACCGATCAAGATGACAAGAAGTCACAAACGGGATACATATTCATTTTGAATGGAGGTACCATGAGCTGGAAGATCTCAAAGAAAAGAGTGGGCAGAGATTCTACAATAGATTCAGAGTATATTTTAGCTTCTGAGGTATCTAGAGAAGCAGTTTGGATGTGATGCTTCATCCAAGAGATGGATGTGGTAACTAATTGTAAATATTCCATCACACTATATTGTGATAATACTATAGTGGTGGCAGTCAAAAAAGTGCCAAGTTCACATTAGCGGAAAAAGAACATAATTCATAAGTATCATCTATTGAGGGATTTTTCTAAGAGAGGTGAAGTTGTAGTGAGAAGAATTTCAATGGAGAATGATGTGGTGGACCCCTTGAATAAATCCTTTACTTAGTAGAAACATGACCCTCATGTGATGTCTATCGTACTGAAAGTCATAGGCAGTCGTCTCTAGTCCAAGTGGAAGTTTGTTGGAGTTGGTGTTATAGAACCAAATATTTATACTTTGATTACATGCATATTTAATGTATTTGAATATTAAACATCGCATTACATATTATTCATTATTATTAATGAGTATTATGTAATAATGTCCTAGATTATTTGTTACATTGATAAGATAATGGACGTTCCCCACTATAATGAGAACCTTTAAATGCTACAACAATATTATTAAATATAGTCCTACGATTGGATGACATACTATTATGGGGCACATATTATATAGACCGTGAAGTGGGAGTACTCGTAAGAAGATGCGACTTCCTCTCATGAAGTTCTCACTTGATAATCTACAAGATGGGATATTATGAGAACAAACCCTCCGGTGGAAATTCAACCTGTTTTGGTGTCATTGGATATTCCTATTTGCGAGAATTTGTAATGGTCCTTAGACTTTAATATTATCATTAATACGTTTCATGAATCATATACTTTGATTTACTGATGAAAACTATCATGCGATATGTTGGCAGGATGTAGGATATGTTGGGTGCTTCATGAATAACATGTCATTAATGGATGAGTCGAGGAATGATTTTTCCCCACTATTCATGGATTTTGATATCTCATCCCTCTTATTAAAATAGAAATGTTTCCATAAATTCCATGGTCAAGGTGTAACGATAAGTTTATTTCAGGTAGTTATAGAATTACATATCAAGAATATAGGTTGATGACACCATCATGAAACCTGCTTGATGATATATTGAGTCAAAGGGATTAAATTTCACAGTGATCATTCGTACGTGGATGTCATCGTTTTGACTTTAAGTTCTTTATCTTGGGTACCTTTACCCATTTCTATATAGTAATCATGGACTTTAGGAAAGACCGACTGATTCCAATGATAAATAATCTTAGAGGTTCACACACTAAGTGTTTCTTGTGGTCTCGATTATATTCTATTTGAATTTAATTAATGGAATAAATATTATTCTCAAGGCCAAAAAATAATTTTATTCAAGTTAAAATGATTGCATGAATTTAATAAATATTTATTCACTGGATCATGTCAAAAATTTATTTATTTATTTTATTGATCATTTAATAAATATTTATTTACTTTTATGTGAATAAAATATTTATTTAAGACAATAAAATATTTTTTCAGGTGTTCAATAAATGAAAGAGGTGTTCGAACGGATGAAGACTGTGTCTGGTGATAAATTAACTATTTACAAGCCCATAAATATTGTTTATCTAGCTGTAGCATGAAATAATAATAATAATACTCTATCAATATGTGGCATGATATTTTATTTATGGTTTTTTATGCAAGTTGTTGTACAACAAATGATGGTGTTGTTATTATTATTATGTAGCATGGGTTTTATCTAATGGTTATAATTGTATTTAATCATTGTTACACAATTAAATATTGTAACTCAAACCCTAGATTGATTAATAGATAGGTGCATCTATTTTGACAAACCATGGGTGATTTCTATCAAGACTCCTCTCCACTCTCTCCCTATCAGGAATGAGATAAGTTCTTCAAGACTGAGGAACGAGCGATCAAGAACGATCGACACAATGCATTTGATTCTTCGAGATAGCACTCGGAGAATGAGTGGTGTTGATCATAGACCATTGTAGAATGTTTGGATCACCACTAGAGAGATTCTAATTTGTATCCTTGTAAGAGAAATGAAGGCAATCCAGAAGTTTCATTCAGGATGATCAATAATAATCAGCGAGGAAACTACCGAAGACCCAGGTATTTAATTTCTTCAGAAAATAATAAATTAATTATATACATAATTTACAAGACCCTCTTTCTCATATCCAGTGATTTTCTTATCTCTGTATAAATCTATCATTTAAATATGTGAAAAATACTATTTATTGTTGTATTTATCCTGGATTGGTCATCGATTATGGAAAAAGAAAAGTTGGTCCGCCAACCGCCATGCTTCCACTACATCTGGATCCTTCAGTACTTTACATAGAGCTCCTCCTTTCACATGGTCTCTAGTACAGTGCTCATATGCTCCTCATTCTCTTATTGGGTTTTGGAGCATATTAGAATATCATCTATAAATACTACCACAAATTTTTTGAGGTAATCTCTAAAGACTCTATTCATAAAGTCTATGATGTTTTCTAGAGAATTTGTGAGTCTGAATGACATAAATATGAACTCATAATTCCCATACTTTATATGAAAAGCAGTATTGGGGATATCCTCTTTCTTCATCCTAACTTGGTAATATCTCGAATCCAGGTCCACTGTGGAGAAGTATTTTTCTCTACATAGTTTACCAAACAATTCATCAATTCATGGAAAAAGACACTTCTTCTTTATTGTGGTTTTTTTGAGCACATGATAATCAATGCAATGGAGTATTGAACCATACTTCTTCTTGATGAAGAGGACTGATGCACCCCATGATGAAGCACTTGGGTGTATAAAACCATTATCCAGATTCTTCTGTAGTTGTTTCTTTAGTTCCTCAAGTTAAAAAACATCTATTCTACATGGAGTCTTGGTTATTAGAAACACCTTGTGTATAATATTGATAAAAAACTCAAACTCTTTGTTAGAAGAAAGACCAGAAAATTCCTCAGGAAACACATATGTGAATTCCCTCACAATAGGAATATATTAAAGGATGATCCTTTCCATAGAATTAATCATCTATGCAAGATACATATGACTATAGGTAAGTAATATCCATGCTTGGGATGATGGCTATGAATAATATCCACCCCCTCCTTTCACTTGTATAGAATCGAAGGTCGATTTTCCATAGAGAGAGTGAATTCCTTTTCACAATAATTTATGTTGACTCTATATAGGGAAAGCCAATCCATGCCTAGAATTGTATCAAATTCCACAAAGGGAAGTAATATAAGGTTCATTAGAAATTTCAATACACAAATTGTGATAGGGGAGGAGCTATATACATGGGATGAAATATTTTCCCCATTTTCCATTTTCACTAACACCTCTACATCCATTCTTTGTGGTGGTGTTTGGATTGTTCTAATAAAATTTTGTGATCTAAAAGAATGTGTAGAACATTAGATGATAACCCTACCTTTCAATTTTTTATTCTAGTTCTACTTTATCTAATATATACTTAGGTAAGAGTAATTCTAAGGTGTTGAAAAGATAAAGGGGAATCTGATGACCTTAAATGGATAACTTGTAAATTGCATTTATTTCATTAACTTATGAATTTCTAGGATTGAGTATATGTTATCCACGATATATCTCCAAATTTGTATTTTTATAAGATTTTTTATTCCCTTAATTATGGTTTGTAATGAGCTTATGAATTTACCAAAGAAAATACCTTGGGAGTGTCAAACCATGTGCGTAGTAAGGCCCGTTGTCATGTTCCAGGATACCCTGAGTCATTCCCAAAACACCTTGTCAAAGTTGTTACTCCTAGGTACATTTGTTCCAGAACCCAATACAATTATAGTATCTAGATAGGGATTTATTTTCTTGATAAACCAATTACTCATATACTTACCAAAATTTATGGATGTTTTCTTACACTTAGTATATTCCCTAAGGGTTTTCACTTGGATTTTCTAATCCAAATACCAGAAATAAATATACCTTTCTTTGATACCAACAATAAAAATATGATCTTTATTACACATTAATAAATGATTTATTAAATTATACAAAACCTAATAAAATAGAAAAATATTGATAAGTATAGTTTCTTTGGGAATTAGGTACATTATATAACAGTTTAAAACATAAAATACAATATATTTATTGAAAACCTCCTTAACATGTTCATATTACTCCTTCATAATTAAAAATACAGGGGATATCCCAGGGAAAAATACATGAAAGGGGAGTTCTATAAAGCTAAATATGGGAGTAAACAAGACATAACATGAAGAATACAATACATGTTAAGCAATATGCATATAAAAGAAACATGAATTTAAAGTCATGATAAAGCATGATAACTATAACAAAGAAATGTGGCAACAACATAAAACATGATATTAGCATGATTCAAGGATCATTGCACATGGATTAGCATGAGTAAACCCTCATTTCACATGAATTAGCATGATTAAACCCTCATTTCACATGACATGTCATGATACTAAACATTACCCAATGCATTGGAGCACTATCAGGGCACACCCTTCATCATCTTTCCATTTTCATGTTTAAGCGTACCACATAGATCATACAACATGGATTCATTAAAAATCATAAGCTATTACAAGAACAAGGAGTGTGGAACACATACATGTAAGTACCCAATAAATAAGTGCATGAGAATAAGGTGAATACCGTTGATAGAGAAATGGGTATGGTATTCACTACATGATGATTTTGGCATGGAAAATCGAAGTGCAGTTTCGGTAGCATAATAATGTCAAATAGAAATTCATAAAATGGGTTGATGGGAGAAGAAGGGTCCTATAATAATTTATTCACGAAATGGATATTAAAGGTATAATGGAACATTATAACCCCACACATAAACATGGAATTTAAGAAGCATAATATAAAAGTACTTCTTGAATGGAAATGAGAAGAGAGAAATCCCTTACGGATTATCAGTATAGTAAAGGGACAGGTAAGGGTCCAAATAAGGGGGGATAAATGATACCTAATTCAAATAACATCAAATATAATTTAATGTAATTATTATAAAATAATTACATTATAACCATTTAAATTACAATAAATACATTCAAATAAGATGCTTGAATTTGAAAGGAGAAGAAGAAAGTGAGGATCCCTTACATGGATGTGTTACTCCAAAGGCTTAGGAGTGGCTTCTTGGGAGATTTGGTATTATTTTATAAGACTATTGAGAGTAGAGGTTAGAGTTTGGTCGAGCTTCAAGGAGTTTTGGTGAATTTAAATAGGATCTTGGGTGTTTTTAATTAGGAAAGGATGGAGATTTCATTATTATTTTGGTTTTAGACACTACACAATAAAATATTCATAATCACAAACCATACCTTGGTTTTTTCCCATGGTATCTAGAAAAGGGAGTGGTATACATTATATTATTAGTCCATGGTCTGAAAAAATTAAAATATTGTCCTTTCGTATGTGGAGGTGAGTCACATTTACAAGGAAATGATTTTAAAATCTTAAAATATATTATAAGTCTTGGGTGATTTACTAAGGATTTGTAAAATAAAAAAAAATATCTCATTATTTTAAAGGTAAAACATATATTTGTAAAAATATACCTTATATGATATTTATTACATAATTATTGGGTCATAATGATGTCATTAAACAGAATATATATTTATATGGTATTTAATTTTTACCTGAAAATCCGACTGTCAGAAAAAATTATGAAAAATTCACCATTGGATAATTTTGATGTCATGATTCCAAAAATAATATTCATTGTATCTAAATAATTTTCATAATATGTGAATTTTCACTGTTAAAATGAAAATTGACATTTATTAAAAATTGATGGGTTTCGAAAAAAATAGTATTCAATCCTTAATAAAAATTACTTTTGTCATCAAAAAAATTATATGATCATTCAGATTTGATAAAATTAATTAAATAATAATATTTTATTAAAATATTTATTTTTTCAAAAATCAATTAATTCAACAAAATATATTTCTTAATTATCCAAAAAATTCCATTTGTGTGTTAAAAATCATTTACAAAGTATCAATAATAAGAAGGAAATATATTCATTTTTATATAAAAAATAGTGCAAGAAGTCCTAATTCTAGTATCTTGATGAATATCCTTTTATTACACTATCATATTCCCTAAGATTATGGTGCATAATGGCGGGAATTTCATAGTGCCCTTCTGTGAACATGGTTTGGGCTGTGATATAGATGAGCTTGAACTTATCCCATAAACGGTTTCGCTCATAATTATGTTGTTGGATCTAGGATTCGGCTTGGTCTATGGAAAATCCTATCAATGATATCTCCCTTGGAAGATCTGATAAATGGGATACTTAGGGTATGACCCTACTGGTTGAATCCATCACTTCCATTGTCTATTAAAAAAATCTTTGTTAAAACCCTATATTTATTCTAGTCATCTGATCATTGTTCAAAGGATATATTATCAATGGTAAGTATTCTTAATGATCAATTAAATATAATTGGATATAATAAAACTAAATAATCCATTTAATTAAATTAAAATAAAGGTAATTTTATTCATGAAATTTTGGGTCGTTACATTATATCCCTACATATCAATCATAATACATTTCCTGGCATCCTGGGGAAATGAAACATAATAAGGGAGTGAACTCTAATTCTTAGTAAGGGTAAGTGTATAACAGAATCTATCATGCTTAAATAGTTCATAATAAATAAGGCAACGTAAATAACTGAAACACATTTCATTTAATCATTAAATTGAACATGTATAATAATATGACAGGGATAAATTGTGATCAAATAATGTCATATAAATATTCACATGAACTTGAAACATAACCATGGATATTTTAACTAATCGAATAATCACATGGAAATCAATAACTAATTTAATAATGATGGAATGCATAATTTTAGACATCTGAAACATTATGTAAAGTCCTTATGCGAAGATATCTATACTGTCAAGGTCTTATGTGAAGAAATATTACATAAATAGGTAAGGCATCGACCAAAAACTCAATCTAGTTTGTATGTTGAGACCTATCGATACATCGACGAGCTATAATGGGCCTCATCCATCACTTTCTAAGTCCATTGTATTCCTCATATAAAAGGGGTGAAACACAATCAACATAAACATTTTTATTGAAAAACTATCATATGAAATGTCAATACTTTCCCCAATCCATAAACACAATCATAAACCATTCAAAGTAATAAGGTGAATGGTATCAAAATAGTTCATCTTAATCAAATGATAATAAACCATATTGATAAATAATAAGGATTCTATCATTACAACATATTCTCAATGGCCTATAAGGTAAAACGGGGGTTGTTGTTACCAATGAATATAAATTCCATAAAAATCTCATTAAAAACATTCTTGAGGATAATATACTTTTCATTTAAAAAATAAATTTTAAAAACTAAAAAATTTCCAAATAATAGAAATTTTTTTATAAGAATCATGTAAACATTTAAATTAATATTCAATGAAATGAGTGGTCATGATGTCGGATAATTCCATAGATGTAAAGTATGTTAAAAAATATTCCTTTCACATTTTTGGAAAAAAGTTAAAAAGTATCTGGTTCAAAAAATTAAAGGAAGATTCATTTTTTTAAATCCAATCATGGGTAAATAAATATTTAATAAATAATTTGGATAATTGTGAATTTTTTTTTAAATTTTTTTTAGAAAACATTGACATGGAAGAGAAAACATTTTTGACAGAAAAGATATATAAAGTTAGCTCTTCTTAAAATCATTTTCTCAATCATTTTAAGTACCAAAGATAGTAAAATTTTAATAGTAATTTAATGTTTAATGAATATGTAGATTAGAAGAAAATTTATGGCTTTGTTTATTGATATATTATAATATTTCATTAATGGAAATTTATTCACAAACAATCCCGATAAACGATGATATTGTAAAATAAACCATTAGTGCTTGGGTAACTTTTGGATCATAGCCCAAATAACATAAAATGAAACTTTAAATGATATTAATGAAATGAAATCAATGATATAAAATATAATAGGGGTAGTATATACACCACACAAAAGAACAAAGTGGTGAATATGGAATACATCTCACAAAAGTAAAAGTGAAACGAGAAACCCTTACAATGATCGTAACATTGAAGTAAGAATTAATCAATGAATCAATCAAGTGTGTAAAATGTAAATACAAATAGATCAATTAGAAATAAAATATATGATAATAAAAATTCATGAAACTCTAATCTAATAATATCAAGGACAATGAAAAAGTAATATGCCCCAATGAAAAGAAATTAAGTTATGAAATTCTCTACCACACGGTAATTTTGAAGTCAAATCCCATAGGATAAAATAATTAAAATTGAAACAAAACATACCAATAATAATGATATATTCATGATATTACATGTAATTTTGGAAATATTTTCACCATATAAAAGAAATTAGGTGTATAATGTTACAATATTCCTCAATGAAATGAAATTGAGACAAAATCCCTTACATTAGGTCCAACATTTTTCATACATGTCTGTAGCTCCTTTATAATAAATATAAATCTATTATAAATATATTACAGAACCATAATCATATATTTAATACCATATTTGATTTATTTATAGTCTTTAATGACCCATTTATTAACAATTCTTTGTTGAATTCACTATTTCAGGTGATAATTACTTCATTTTTCATGTATGTTTTGATTTGGTATTTTCAGTATTTTTAATTTTCTCATGGTTAAATAATATATAAAATATAAAAATTGATATAAATATCATATATATTCATTATATATGTATTTATAGTAATCCATAAAACTTAAAGATGGAAAATGCATTACAGTGTTCATGGAGATGGAAAGTCATACATACGCATAAACACTGTTTCTATTTTATCATTGTATGGAATGAAAGGAAAATAAATAATAATTAAACTTTATAGAATCATTATTATGTTTTATATAACATTTTATTAATCACATCCATCCTTATTACCATCCACATAAAAATATAATGGAAAGCATTTCTCATCGCTATGTGGAGGCGATAGTCCACACGTATACACGAGAGATGTAATTGTTTTTCAATAGATTGGAAGTTATATGTGATATAATATTTCAAAAAGTGTTTTTAGTTCATAAATATCACATATATTTATTAACATTGTCCTTACTACCTTCCACATAAAGCGTAAGAAAAAACCGAATCACATCACTTCGCGAGGAAATAGTTCGTCGTATAAGAGTGACGTTATTGTATCCCCCAAGTAATGTAAAGTAATAAGTTATATGTGAAATAATAATTATAGAATTATAATATTTTCATAAATATTATTTAAATATCTTAAATTTATCATTATATCCATCCTTGAAATTTGGTGGTGGAAAATTAATTGCATCACTTTGCGAGGTGGTAGTCTGTTATACACATGATTAACGAATTCATTTTCCATTTGAAGAAAATGGAGATGGATATAAGTTATTAAATTAACATAATAAAATATTATTATATATTATATATTGGTGTTTTTAAATTAGCACAGTTTAACAATATTTTGTGGTGATGTAAGAATAAATAAATGAAATATGCACGTTTATGAATTTTACCTCTTTTCCGGAGATCCTCTTTTGGTTTATACCTAAAGCCCTCTTATGAGATTTTCATAATAAAAAGAAGGACTATAGGATTTATAGAGGTATTTAAGGGAGAGTTTTTGGTCAGTATTGGATGAACCAAAGGGATCTTGCAGTATGAAGATAGGAGGAGAGGGGTGTCCTTTTTATAAGTGGGGGATAGGGCATAGTAGGAATGTTTGAATAGAAAACGTGACACCCACATATTTTACATGAAAAAAGGCTATAAAATGGATCATTATAGAACCATGGTTGATATGAGGTCAAATTATTACTCAATAATAGTAATTATATAATTTTTGGGCAATTTTTAACTCATATATTTTTATTTTAACGCATAATAAACCTATTTTTATCTTAACTGTGATAAATAATTTATACTATTTTTACTATTAATTAGGATAAAATATTAATTTTACATTATTATATAATATAAATTATTATGATTCCAAATTTGGAATCCATTTTTCTAAATTAAATTCACAAAATCTGCATAATTCAATTTAAAATTAAACTCACAAATGCGTCGAAAAAATGGTTTTTTCCAAAGAAAAACTTTCAAAAATTTAAAAAGTTTTTATATCAGAATTCAATATGATATTTATTCCAATGAACTAAATTAGATAAATTTTAATATAATCAAATTAATTTTTCTTTAAATCTAATTTAAAATAAAATTCAACCGTTTAAATAATTTAAACAAAAAGGTAGTTTTCAATAAAAATCAGTATTTTTCACTTTTCATCAAAAAATTAGTTTTTTTCAGAATATTCTCAAAAATTCACCCAAAAATAATTTTGACACTATTATTTCAAAAATGAATTTTATTTTTTCAAATAAATTTTATTAAATTGTTAAAATTAATTTTAATGTATGCACACAAAGTGCAACTACACCACCATTTTGAAAAATACAGTTTTTCAGAAAACACATTTTTTATTTCAAATGATTATCATTTTATTTATAATTAATAGATAACCATTGAATTTATTTTATAAATTTTTAAACATTATAATTTTCATAATTTATTTACTCCTATTCATACCCACCAATTTAACCCCAGGTTATAACGATCACATTAAATAATAATATTTTAATAGTATATTATGACTTTTTTAAACATAGTATTGCATGTAATGCAAGATATATAAGATATTAAATTTAAATAAATATATTTCACGGGTCATTTAAGTTCGGTGTTGTATGTTGCATATGCTATCAAACAAAATGTTATTCTTTTGAAATCTCGGAATGTTACATTCTACCCAATTAAATAAATTTTGTCCCGACAATTTAATCTTGATATAGGTAATTAAGGGTTTGATATTTGAAAGCACATTTGTTTTGAAAACCACATTTTAAAAAGGGTTAACAAAAGTTTTTATTAATAATAGATAAAGAGAAGTATAATGGTCATCTATAATAACACATTAATTGGATTCTAATTAGAAAAACATTCATGGGAAGTGAAGACATGAATATGGAAGAAAATCATAAATAATTATGGAGAGTGATAGATATCATTGATCACAATAATGTTAATGATCTAGAAAATTTAATGAAGAAAATCCATAAATCTGTATTGATTTAAAAACCATTTGATTCATAAAAAATGAAGGGAATCACTTACCCACAAAGGGTCTTCTCTTAGTTGGTTCTCATATGAAACTAGTCTCCTCAAACTCCATGATAAGGGTATGTCCACCCTCAATGTCCATATCACCCTAGTAGACATCATAGAATGAGTTGCACACAAATCTCTGTATCCATGAAATTTAGAATACATTGTTAATCTATTCTAATAGTAAACATAGGTTCAATTGGTGTTCCACCCCACTAACCCAACACAATACTGGAACAAGGGCCTATAAAACCCAGAGATAGCCTTCCTTCCCAACCAAATCCCCAAAATCCTTGAAAAATGGATATCTCCTCATAAAACTCTAAATGATATTATCAATAGTCCAAAAATTAATCTTTACATTATTGGGAAGTCCTCATTTGCCTCTGGATGAACTGCACCCTTTATAAACATCACTGGCACCAACTCTATCCCCACAAGTGTTATCTCTCACTAGTTTTGAACAGTACAATTGTGACCTATAGGGTGTCCTATACATGGTCTCAAAAGGTATTAAACCAATGGTGGAGTGGTAGATATTGTGATATGATAACTCCACCAATAGTAGACGATCCTCTAGGTTATGACCCATAACTAATACGCAAATCGCAAACATGTTTTCCAAAACCCATGCAGTTCACTTTACCTGGTCATAAATTTGGAGTAAAAATACTATGGTGAACCTCAATAAAGTCTCAAATGACTCATGAATCCCCTATATAATCATGATGTGAAGTTATAATCCCAGTCTAAAATGATTTTCAAGGGAATTCCATGAATCCATACTACCTCCTACTTGATCAAGAATACCAAACTCTCCACTAAGATCTATTCTCAGATGGTTAGGAAGTGGGACTACATGGCATGCTAGTCTATGATCAATCAAATATCATTGTGACATCTCACTGGTCATGGAATCCCCCATCATGAAAATCATAATGATATCATCCCATTTTCACATCCATCTAGCACTTAAACATCCCCCCCCCCAAAGGAAGGTGAGGCATCAAGCGATAAACTTAATAATAATCTTTAACATCTTTATCCACCATACCCAATGCTAAAGGATCGTTGATATATCCTCATCTATACCTGGATGAACTGGTAAGGGAAAAATATTTCATCAATACCACCTATCACAATGTGACTGGTGTAATCATCCTTCCTTGAAAGGATGACGTACTCACCGCCTTTAGAAAATCCATCTATAACATGTCTAGTAGATATATGGTCACAAAAAAACCACACAAACAATATCCCAAAGGTGAGCCTCCCTAGATATCTAAATAAGAGGAGGTGTTATAACCATTTATTGGAGATACGCTACACCATCCTCCCCCATAATAGCCATTTCAAAGAGGTCAACTACTGTGTCAACTTTATAAACAAAAAGAGACAAAAAAAACCTCAATGCAAGCATCTACTACCATGACCATGCTCTTAAGTGGATCTCAAGCTAGCAATGACTCAACCATTGTTGGGAAAAAATACCTCAAGGTATCATTGAAGAATTTTTGATATGATTGTGTTTGTTGACAAAGTGGACATCTGTGTTGTGATTTTTGACAAAGCAAACTATGACATACAAATTTTTTGATAAAGGAGATTCCTTGGTGGTATGTCAAGTTTAAGGGATGTGGTTAATGATCCATGTTTGATTCAAGAACTTCAATAAAGGAATGGATGATCTGGAGGCAGTACAAAAAGAACAGATACAAGGTGGCGCCGTTTTCCAGTGTTTGCCAAAAAAAATTGGTCCTAAAAATCAAAAAATGGAGAAAAGTGGTTTTGGAAAAGAGACTTGTGCGTCGTGCACTTAAAGGAGAGGGAACTTGCATGACTAGTGTTTTTCAAGAATAGAACATGGAAAATGGAAAATGGATAAGGGTCGTGCAAGTATTGAGTGGGTCGTGCAAGTGAACTGCACACGGTAAAAGGACTTGCGCGCCGGTACCTAGGAGGAGTAAAACTTGCGTGCCATATGTTTTTCAAGATCAGAACTTCCAAATATGGCAAAGGAAAGAGGGTCGTGCAAGTTTGGAAGTAGGTCGCACAAGTGACTTGCAAGGGAAGAAACCTGCGCACCGAGACTTGTGCGTTGAGGGGAAACTTGTGCGCCGTCGCGTAGGGTGTCCAAATGACTATAAATACAGGTCGCCCCCCCCCCTTATTCAGGGAAGAGTTCCATACTTAGAAAAATCAGATCTCTCGTCGTGGAGGTGTGGTGGTCGCGCATTTGTGGTGTGGTCGCGCAAGTGGGATTTGCACGCCAAGTGATAGTTGCGCGCCTGAGGTGGTTTGGGCGAGGAAGGAAGTGTGTCGCACAAGTTTGGAGTAGCAGACTCTTGTTTCACCCAGGAGGATGAGGTGCACTTGTGTGCCAGTTGTGACTTGCGCACCAGCTTGGAGAAGGGCGCCAAGTGTGGTTGATTTCTGGCAGATTTTCACGGCTGCGTGGAAGCTAGAAGTTTGCCTGATACCTTCGGTGCAAAGTGAAATTCATCTAACGGTGAATGTTGGACTTCAACAGAGCATCCACATACAATAGAGGATGTATTAATTATAGATAATGAAGAGAACTATAGGTCTATAAACTGTGAGTGGATCGTTTCTCGAGCAGTGAGCAAAGGAAGAGGAAGAAGGTGATCCTCTCCACCGGCAGTGAGCCAGAGAGAGGGAGATAGGGATTGACCCTTGGGACGGCAGTGAGCTGACCCTAAACATTATAAAGGCAATGAGCCTGGGCATTGAAGTGATCTGGATCAAACATTGTAAATTGGCAGTGAGCCTTAGTGGATTTGGTACAGTGGCACATCGCCGTTGTATGCTCCTTGGAAGTAGCCCAATGGGGGTGAACCAAGTAAAAATCTTTCTGTCTGTCTGCTTACTTCCTTGCATTGCATTTAAAGAATCATAATATAATAAAGAAGAAAAGAAGTAATCATAATTAACACACAAGTTCAAACAAAGTGACACTTGTAATAAAGAGGTCAAGATCCAGTGGGGCATGAAGAATTCTGAAAAGAATATCCATACCCTAATTCACCCCCCTCTCAGGGTATATAGCCCCCTATTGGTCCTAAAAATTGTTATCAGAGTGATGGTTTACTTTATCAGATTTGTTTTCTTCGACTTTGTGTAATAGACTTGTGTGGTTAAATCATTCTTCTCTTATCTCGGTGTGCCATGGAAAAGGGAAAAACATAAAAGAAGAATCAGATGTCAGGTGATGTCCCTCAGTGTGGAAGTGTTTATGGAAAAAGTGTGATTCAACTAAAAGAATCAAACAGCTTACTCAAGGAAGGGATGGATGAATCTGATAGGGAAAATATTGATTCAATCAATCATGATGTTGGAATGAGTGAAGTACATGAACATCAAAGTGATACCGAAACAACTGATGATGAAGAAGTTTTAAGGAGGCCACAAGTAGATGTTGTCAACATGAAAAAGAAATTGGATTAGAAATTGGATGAAGAAGTTAAATCTAAAGATATATGGATCCAAGTATTGTAAATTGAGTTCAAAAAGATAAGAGGCTTAAATCAAAGGCTTATTGATGTGGCTACTGATCTAAGTGAGAAGAATGATTCTCAAGGTGAAGTACTAAAAAAGATGGCTAAAATTAAAGGAAAACAAAAGGCTGATTATTATGAAGAGAATCAAAAATCAGATGAAGTTCAGAATATGAAAGCTAGAAATGAATATATAGCAACACAGTTGTCTAAACAAGTTTAGAAGAATCAAAGGATACAACAAGAGAATAAATCTGTCTCTGAATCTGTTTCTCAAGAAAATTTGAAAGTAATGGATCAAGGTGAAATGTTAGAAAAGCTCACACATGAACTGGAAGATGAGATGAGTTGTGGAAAGAATCTCAGAAGAGAACTCAATGCCCAAAATGAATCATGTGATATAAAGATTCAGAAGTTGGAAGAAGAGCTAAAATCAGTAAAGAAGGAATTGGAGAAATCCAATGCTAGAGGAAAGCCTAAAATGGAGGATGCCTTGCACGTACTATTTGATTATCCTTCGGTAGGTGATGATGAAATGAAAAGAAAATTTTCTATTTCTGGAAAGAGGAATGAACAAATTCTCTCAGCTCAAAGACCATACAGTTTGGGAAAAACTGGTATTGGATTTGATTAATCACCGCCCATGCATGATAGAAAAAGTGTTGTGAATTATTCCAGATGTGAACAAAACCCTACAGGTGCTGGAGATAAGCCTAAGAGCACAGTTACAAAAAGAAGTGATGACATGTGCTATTTCTTCGGGATTCATGGCCATACATCAAGCTTCTGTTCAGAGGCCCTGGAATACATTTCAAGTTGTGAAAATAGAAACTTTGATAAATCTAAGAATAAGAAGAAGCGTCATGAGAAAACAGAGAGAAGAGTCTCTCAGAGGAAATCATTCATTAGATTCTATTACTGTGGAAGAATGAGAAACACCATGAATATGTGTCAGGAAGCTCAGGAACTCAATGTCAGAGAAATAACTCAAGCAGCATCAAAATCTCAGCTGATAAATGATGAAATGAGGTATGAATTTAATGGAAGATGTTTCATATGTTCTAATCATGGGAATTTGGAAACATATTGCAACAAGAAGAATGCAGGAAAGGAAAAGGATCCCAGAAATAGATTCTTGACTCCAGTGATGTATAAAGAGAAATCTTACATTGGGAGACAAAGTGGAAAGTTGGAGAATAGGCTTAGAACCTTAGGGGAATCACATGGATCTGAATGAAAGGTGTATTTTTCACCTTATCTGTCACACTCACAACCTCCCTCTAAGAAATAACATGAAAAAATATGGAAGAAAAGGGAGGAAATGTTATAGCTGTGAGTAAGAAGAATGTACATTCAGTGGAAGAAAGAGGAATATCCCTACAATGGAGGAAGGAGCAAGGGAAGATGATAAGCAGAGAGATTCCTACTCAGATAAGGAATCAGGGGAAGTATTATGTTGGTGTAACATCAAAGAATAAAATTTCTACCAGTGGGTTCAAACCTCAAAGTGTGAGGAAAGCCAAGCCTATCGAATCTACATATCAGAAAAAGGCTCATAATGTGAGTAAAGAATACTTAGTCATATAGACAGAGCACTTAAAATTGGATAGCCAACTAGAAAAATCAAGGAAAGAGTGTGATGATCTGTAAGAACAAATCAAAGGGTTTACCCATCAGGATCAACCACAATCCTCGTCCTGAGGATTCCATAAGTACCCCTCTCCCTATGTATATAAATGCAATTAACTGATGATTCAAGTGTTTTGGGGTTTAGGGAGATATGATCCAAGGGGAAGTGTCATCTAAAGATGTAAAGTGAAGAAGTGATATGTTTCAAAGTTTTGATTAACTCAAATCAGGTACCAAAGTTGATGAAGAAAGAGGGAAACAGAGCACAATAGAAAGTGATTGTGTTATCAACTTTGTCTCTTGTTTTCTACACCGAGTGCCAACTCAGTAGGATTATAGATTTTTCTAATAGCTCAATGCTGAGTGGAAGATTAGAATAAATGATATAGGAGAAGAAGAATTTTTATGTGTCTAAATAGGGGGCCTAACCCCAGGAAGTGTTGCATAACATGGGGGTATCATTCAATAACAAAATCAGATGAAAGATCCATTAAATCAATAATAGGATGACTCAGCTCAGGTGTTTCCTATCGAGGAAACAAAGAAACATATGGAGAATCAGTAATAATAATGCATCTCTTGATTATCTATTTCATTATAACAAGTGGTATTAGCTGACAGTTTTCAGGATACCAAGAAGCTGTGAGAGAAAATCAAAGGTGCTTTAACCAAAATCTGAGAAATTAGTTGAAAGAAATGATGTCATTGAACAATGACATAGTGAAAAGTTTTCTGTTAAAAGTGAGGAAGTGGTAAGAGACTCAGGGAGAGCATAAGTGGATAAAGTTGATTTAGAAGAAAATACATATGGTGAGTACGAGGAATTAAAATCCTTATCTGCACAAAAGCCAAAGAGTCGAGCTGAAATTGATAGGTATAATATCATTGGTGAGCATATAGCTCCAGTTTAGAATCAAAGAATGAAATCATTACAAAAAACATCATTTTTATCCCAGGTGGAGCTGAAATGTTTTTTCGATGCAGATGAAGATGAAAACTGGGTTCAGGACATGAATGAAGAGCTAGATCAGATTGAGAAGAATTAGACGTGGGAGATTATTTTGAGGCAAGCAGATAAGAATGTCATCGGGACTAAATGTGTCTTTCGCAACAAGATTAATGAATATGGCACTGTGATTCAAAACAAAGCACAACTAGTGTGAAAGGGGTACTCCCAGATAGAGGGAATAGATGTTGATGAGACATTTTCACCGGTTTCAAGGCTGGAGACAATCATATTATGCCTAGCCATTGCAGTGCAATGATAGTTCAAAGTATTCCAGATGGATTTCAAATCTGCATTAATGAATTGGATTCTGGAGGAACAAGTGTATATCTAGAAATTAGATGGTTTCCTCATTCATGAGGATGACAACAAGGTTTGTCAGCTGAAGAAGGCATTATATGGGCTGAAACAAGAACCGAGAGAATGGTATTCAATGCTGAATCAATATTTGGAGAATCTATGATTCAAATGAATCATAGTGAAGGTGGTTTTCAGAAATATAAAAATAAGGTTCTGATGAGATTTGGAATTGAAAATTCCAAGGAGATGAAAACTCTGGTTGCTACCCAGATGAAACTATCAAAAGATGAGGATGGAAAGACAGTTAATATCATAGAATACATGCAAATTATTGGAAGTTTGTTGTATTTGACCGCAACCAGGCCTTATATTGTTTTCACCACATGACAAGAAGTGATACATCAGAGTAATTTGCAGTGAAAAGAATACTTCTGTATAACAAAGGCACCATGGATTTCAGGATGATGTATAATGACAAATCTCAATCAGTATTATTGGGTTACACAGATGCAAATTGGGCTGGATCAGTAGATGAAAGAAAATCCACATTAGGAGGTGCATTATATCTTGGTGAATTGTGTATTTCTTGGCTAAGCAAGAAGCAAGATAGAATTTCATTGAGCACCGCATAAGCTGAGTATATTGTGGCCACTCAATCATGCACACAGTTATTGTGGATAAAGCAGCAGCTTGAAGATATGGGAGTTGAAGTGAAGTCTCCGATCGGAATCCAATATGATAACTCAAGTGCTATAAATCTTAGAAAAAATCCAGTTCATCACTCAAGGACAAAGCACATTGAGATAAAATATCATTTCATCTAGGAGAAGGTGGAGCGACGACTTGTGAAGTTAGAGTATGTGCCTACAGAGCTACAAATTGCAGATATTCTGACAAAGGCCTTACCCAAATAAGTGTTTGAAAGGCATCAACTAGCTCTGGGAGTTCAGTCGACTCCTCACACTTAAAAGAGTGTGGATGTGGAATACCCCCTCTCCCTGAGTTATGATGTGTTTTTCCCTATTATACTGATATGTTTTCTCTACTCTGTTAAAGACTACAAATAAGTGACCTTTGGGTTCATTGAAAAAGGGGGATAAAATAGTGATTGTTTAAGGGGGAGATAGTGTGGAAATTTGATAAATCACGATTGATATGGGGAGAAGCTGACAAGTGGAGTAGCCAGATAGGGGGATTTGAAGATAGGTGGAGTTGAAGTTGGTTTGAAGTGCTTAGATATAGCTTAGCTTGGAAAACATGGGAAATAGTGCTAAAGAGGATTTTCAGCTGACAGGAGTGAAATGAGATAGGGGAGAATATTAAATCTGACGATGCTAGAAGTGATCGATCAAAGAATAGATATCACGAAAACTGAGGATCGTGACAAAAGAAGAATAGTGGTGTTGGAATTCGGTAAGAATATTTCCAACAAATTGGTATCAGTTTGGTGTCAACAATGAGTGTCAGAGATGAAGTGATTCACTGATGAAATTTTCATTTACTCTTGATTCTCACACCAAGCATTTCTCATGTGGTCTTAGAGTATGTGTTGAGTAAATCCTTGATCGCTATCAGAATCACATTTAGGAGAATGGTGGCTGAAGAGTTAATGATGTATCTTTTTATGGAAGAGTTGTCATCAAACCCAAAGGAGGAGATTGTTGGGCAAAAATCCCTCAAGGTATCATTGAATCATTTTTGAGGTGATTGTGTTTGTTGACAAAGTGTACATCTGTGTTGTGATTTTTGACAAAGAAAAATATGACATACAAATTTGTTGACAAAGGAGATTCCTTGGTGGTATGTCAAGTTCAAGGGATGTGGTTAACAATCCATGTTTGATTCAAGAACGTCAATAAAGGAATGGATGATCTGGAGGCGGTACAAAAAAAACAGATACAAGGTGGCGTCGTTTTCCAGTGTTTGCCAAATTTTTTTGGGCCTGAAAATCGAAAAATGGAGAAAATTGGTTTTGGAAAAAAAGACTTGTGCACTGTGTACTTGAAGGAGAGGGAACTTGCGTGCCTTGTGGTTTTCAAGATCAGAACATGGAAAAATGGAAAAGGGATAAGGGTTGCGCAAGTATTGAGTGGGTCGCGCAAGTGACCTACGTGCCATGAAAGGACTTGCGTGTCGGTACCTAGGAGGATTGAAAACTTGTGAGACATATGTTTTTCAAGATCAAAACTTCAAAATATGACAAAGGAAAGAGGTTCGCGCAAGTTTGGAAGTGGGTTGCACAAGTGACTTGTAGGGGAAGAAACCTGCGTGCCGAGACTTGGGCACCGAGGGGAGACTTATGCGTCATCGCGCAGAGTGCCCAAATGCCTATAAATATAGGTCGAACCCTCCTAATTCAGTGCAGAGTTCAACACATAGAAAAATCAGAGCTCTCGTTACGTAGGTGTGGTGGTCGCGCAAGTGTGGTGTGGTCGCAAATGTGGGACATGCGCGCCAAGTGATAGTTGCACACCTGAGGTGGTTTGGGCAAGGAATGAACTGTGTCGCGCAAGTTTGGAGTAGAAGACACTTGTGTCGCACAAGTGGCTGAGGTGCACTTGCGCGCCAGTTGTGACTTGCACGCCGAGACTTGCGTGCTGGCTTAGAGAAGGGCGCCAAGTGAGGTTGATTTACGACAGTGATTCAGGGCTGCATGGAAGCTGGAAGTTTGCCCGATACCTTCGGTGCAAAGTGAAATTCATCTAAGGGTGAAAGTTGGACTTCAATAGAGAATCCACATACAATAGAGGATGTATTCATTAGAGATAATGAAGAGACCTACAAGTCTATAAACTTTGAGTGGATCCTTTCCAGAGAAATGAGCAAAGGAAGAGGAAGAAGGTGATCCTCTCCACCGGCAGTGAGATAGAGAGATAGAGAGAGGGAGTGACCCTTGGGAAAGCAGTGAGCTAACCCTAAAAATTTTAAAGGTAGTGAGCCTGGGCATAGAAGTAATCTAGCTCGAACATTGTAAATTGGTAGTGAGCCTTAGTGGATTTGGTACAGTGGCACATCGTCGTTGTATGTTCCTTGGGCGTAGCCTAGTGAGGGTGAACCAAGTAAAAATCTCTGTGTCTGCCTGCTTTCTTCCCTGCATTGAATTCAAAGCATCATCATCTGATAAATAAGAAAATAAGTAATCATAATTAACACACAAGTGAAAACAAAGTGACCCTTGTAATAAAAAGGTCAAGATCCAGTGGGGTGGGAAGAATTTTGAAAAAGAATATTCTTACCCTGATTCACCCCCCTCTCAGGGTATATAGGCCCCTATTGGTCCTAACAACCATTATTGGGTCCAATATCACTCCTATGAATGATAATATATGTAAAAAATGAGGACCTCATAAATCCATAACTGACTCTATGGGTTCTTCCCATATGGCTGGTACTCTAAGAGTTTGTACTGAACCATACTCAAGTGTCTTGCAAGTTCCAACTCAGGCACCAAGTAAATTACGGTGCCATTGAAGAAAAATACCATGAATCGATCCAGGAAGGATTTAAAGGAACTAATTAATAATCCTCTTAAAAACCATTGGGTCATCCAATATATTAAATGGTGTCACTATAAACTCAAAGAAACCATAGTGGCATTATAAATCCACCTTCAAAACATCCTCCACTCGAACCTAGATCTGTTGAAAACCTATCCTAATGTCAAAATCCAAGAACCACATGCCACCTAACCACTATTCAAAGAAGTTATTAGATCTTAGGGGAGGTTAATCCTCCCTAATAGTCACCTGGTTCAGGTGATGTCATCCACACCTAACTTGAAGATCTCATCAACATCCTAGGTGAATAATACAGGGCTTCCCAGGTGAACACAATGGGTCTAACAATCCCATGATCTTCATATTCATAAAATATCACCTTAATCTCTTACAGCTATATGGGGTCATCTGATATACTAGTGTAGATATTGGTATATCCCGCATGCAATTAAATGCATAAAAAAACTACTGATGGGGAGGTAAAAATGTCACTTCCTTTGGTAAGACGTCCTCGTACCACACCCACATCACATGAACTTAAATCTCATAAAATTCATTGCTCCAAGTGTAATACTATCCAATTTATAAGGAATCGGCTGTATCCACTATCCTAGTGTTAAATTTCACCAAAGAAGGGTAAACACTATCCCAATAACTTGGGTACATTGTAACACCCACTTGTAATAATAAACTAAGTATATATGGAGGAAAACTAGTTATTACTAAGGAAAACATCATAGGACCTCACTGTATTCTATAGAATTAGTCCATGTAAAGATCTATTACCTCTTAGAGTCAGGTCACATAGTTGGTAGAGGTGTTTGATCACCGAACCTACTATGTAGGATCCTCCAAGAATAAAGTTTGAGCATAAAGGATCCAATGAAACCACTAGGCCTCAAACAAGGGTTATGTCTTGGTAAATGTAGCTCATGAAACTATGCTAAAACTATTGCTACAGCAGTGAAGACACATGTCACACCTCAGACTTCACTCAAAGCCTTCATGTTACAAGAACCTTCCACCTAAAGTTATCTTTCCCTCTACCCACTAGCTTACTACAACCATATCCTAATCTAACACATTTTCATAACTAAAAATCTTAAACATAAAAGTCAAAGGAACTCATCCACTCAACCTTGACACTATTCTGTTTGCGTGGCACTGAATCACCTACATGATTTTAGATCATGTCACAAGAATGATTCTAGGTGTGGGAAGTAGTCCCTCTTCCTTGTATGTATGAAGCCACATCAAACATCACCAACAAAGGGATCTACCAACATCCCATGCCATCTTGTAGGAGTCTCTCTTCTAGTACCACCATCATGAGGTGTCCTATCCAAGCATGAATTTCACACCACATGCTCATTCTAGTCCTATAAATCCTAGAAATGGGTTCTCGATCACTATTAAGTATAGGTAGTCCCTATCTTCATAAACTTCAATGAATAATCTATATAGGTACATTATCTACTAGTACCAATAGATCTAACTTCTTATCCATGAAGGAGACTTGTCGTGAGTGAACCCATTCAGTCATTTGGGAATCACACAAGATAGAAAACTCATACCAAAACCTCGATCGAATACTAAAATGTCTGAGATTCTTCCTTATCGTAAAATATTAGGAGTCACTACCTCTAGAACTCACACAACATGATAAGTATGCACCCAACTTCATCCTATCCTTATAGATCCATCAATTACACAAAATGTGGAAGGTCATTCACCTAGTCCATTTGATGTGGGTCCATGTGCTGATCAATAGGTTGTAGCATTGATTAGTGCCCACCTAGAGGAAACACCTTATGAATGAGTCCCTAAATTGAGGCCTCATCACTCAACTGGTCTTCATCATGAAACTATCTCAAAATCCTAACTAGATATCATCATGAAGGCATCTCACTACTACAAAAACGAGCAAGGGAAGCGCCCCCTTATATCAGTGCTAATCAAAACCGCTGATAAATTTGTATATAGTGGGGAGACCATAAGTGGATTTCCATGATGGAGTATAAATAAAACTCAAATATTGGAGGTAAATGATAATTATGTATATAGTGGGGAGACCATGGTATATTATATGTTTTGTGTGGTTCCTATGATGTAATCAGAGAAACCCTAACATTGGATAAAGTAGGTATGGTTGATCAAGATTTAATACTTGAGAATCAATGTGTCTTGATGTAGATGGGGTAGGAATTGGTCAAAATATATTTTTATAATGTCGACACGATCCTTGTGAAATGCTTGGTAAAAGTTCAGCACTTGGAAAATTAATTTGGGTTTAATCATGGTCATGGATTTGAGGATCAATGATGATTTTTTATTAGTTTTATTCAAGTTCTATCTCAACTAGGTTGTGCATATTTCCTGATCATGCACTTATAATAGCCTATTGTAGGTTTAATATTGGGGGTTTATTAATGAGATTCATCCCCCCCCCAAGTATATGCACCTCAGTGTGTGTACAAACCTTATAACTTCTTTGAGGTTGAGAACATGATGCATAGTGGATAGAGAAAAGTCCAAAGATTTATGTATTGATAAAAAACACCCATGTGGAGCCTTAGGATTGAACTGGAAATCCCCCTCGACACCCCCTACCCCCCCTGGACAGCCACCACAAACCCTTGAACAACCACCCCAAACCCTTGAATATCCCCCAAACCCCCTGAATTTTGAATTGGTTTCTTTAAGTACTTGATTAACTTATAAATTATGTGTTAATGGTGTATGGGTATATTTTTTGTATGGGTATACTTGGTATAATTTTCTTATGATTTATGAGTTAATTTTGTATGGGTATACTTTCTTTAATTGGCTTATTGAGATGCTATTTTTTTTGCAGGTGTTCGGGTGTGCTGCTGCAGATTTATCGGAGTAGCAGAGAGGGCATTTATCAGCGCTCTTTTAGCACTGATAAATCATGCTTTTATCAGCGCTAAAACAGCGCTGATAAACTACACCTTTATCAGCGCTAAAGAAGCACTGATAAAAGACAAGTTTATCAGCGCTCTTTTAGTGATGATAAATCGTGATTTTATTAGCGCTAAAAAGGCACTGATAAACTACACCTTTTTCAGCGCTAAAGAAGCGCTGATAAAAGATAAGTTTATCAGCGCTAAAGAAGCACTTGTTTAGTGCTGATAAAGGGGTACCCCCTTTATCAGCGTCAAGCTTTACAGCGATTTTTTAGCACTGTTAAAGCCCATTTTTAGTGCTGTTAATGCCCATTTTTTAGTAGTGTCTTGATAATTATCAAGATTTAGCATGGTCAATGAGAAAATATGGGGAGTTGAATCAAGAAGAGTAGTCAATATACTCAATCCTATATGATGTATGTACCATTTTTTCCCTACAACCAATGTCTCAATATATCAAGTCGATAAGAAGGTAGTTATATTTCTTCTGTATGGATTCATTATCTACCACACCAATACTGGGTTTCTTAACATGAGATATGTACTCAAGACACTTAAACATCATTTGCCTAAGCTGCCAACCAATCATCACCCTGGTTCTGTCTCTATACTAAATCGAGGATGAAAATCCTTTGATACCACTCTATCATGGCCCAACCCATCGGGGACTACCTAGTCAGTGACAAGTAAGGTGTGACAACCCCAAACCTTCCTATAATAGGCTAGGGTTTGGTAAAAATCATGGAAAATACATAAATAAAATTAAAGGCCTTAGCCAAAGTACCTACACACACACACACAACCACCTCCATGAAAAAAGTGAAGAGTAATAATAAAATATTGTAACGTCTAGAGTCTAACCATGAATGAAATAAACTATTGGGAAGAAATCAGAGTACGATAGTATAAACCAAAGCTTAAAGGGTAAAAATACATCCCAAACCAGAACTAAATTCCCAACCTAACAACAACTAGAAAAAGGAAATCCAAAGAGTTCCCAACTATAGATCATCAAATCCAACCACCAACACAGTCAATGAACCCAAGTATCATTATTCTCCACTGATGTCATGGTCGATCTACCTAACAATTTCATCATACATAGGACATTCATGAAACTTCCATGTAGGGGTGATAATATTCATACCCATTAGGACACCCTAAAACCAAAAATGTTGAAATATAATGATACAACATTAGTAATCTCAACCTCCAAAGTCCTCTCAATTAGAACATGAGAAATAACCATAACAATCTATATATTCTCAACAAGATTCCCAAATAAGAGAGAAAGGATACCTTCATATCCATCATCAGACTAAGAATGATGAGTCATCCAACAGCTTGAAGGGTCCATCTTTGATGTGCAACATCATGTGCCAATGCGCCAACATCCATGTGGAGGCCCACACCTAGACACTACTCTCAACAACCAAGGTGGAACTATATCTAGTGGTGTTTTTGCATAACCACATAAGATACAGAGTGAATGGATCAATCCTCTCCTCTACGCATCCCGGTTATAGGAGCAGTACTCTAATTTATTCATCTCTTTTAAAATATCAAGAATCAGAGTTTAGGGATCACACCTCTCCACTACACTCTATAGCTTAGGGGGATTAATCTTCAGTGGAAGACCCAATTCACTGGTGCATTGGGTGGGGGGGTCCACTAGGAATATAGAGGACCTACACCCTGGTACTACAAGGGGTACCTCCCATTAGATAAAGGACTCACACCCTAGTATGATAGGAGGTACCACTAGGTATATAGAGGACCCACACCCTAATATGACAGGGTGTACCACTCGGTCGATAGAGGACATGTACCCAGGTATTACGGGGGGTACCACTCAGAGGACCCCACCATGGTATGATAGGGGATACCAATATGTAGAGAGAGGACTAACACCCTCGTACGATAGGGGTACCACATGGTATATATAGGATCTATGCCCATGTATGATGGTGGGTACCAATCAGAGGACCCACGCCATGGTATGACAGGGGATACCAGTCGATAGATAGAGGACTTACACCCTTGTACAATATGGTGGTACTACTCGGTAGATGGAGGATATGCACCCTAGTGTGTAAGGTGTCTTCACTCGATAGAAATAGGATCAAAGCCTTGGTATATCAGGGGGGTTCCATTTGATCTGAGTTAAGAGTATCAGAGACTCTTTCTATGGTGTGATCGGGGGTTTCCAACCCAAATATCTATCTTATGATCCTTCTTGATCACTATCTTCACTCAAGCATCTCTTGAAGAAGGTTCATGCTCGAAAAACTTCACATCATATCTCAAAAACCACTATAATGGGTTTTATCACATTCTATTTGAAAAATTACATAGGATAAACTACTCACAAGACAACATATAGGTTCTGAAGAATGATACATGAAAGGAAGAAGCTCATGGGAGAAATACACGATGTGTATGCGGGGTCACACGACGTATAAACTCACCTCGTCACCTCGCCTTGTTCTCTCCTGGACACGAATTAGGAAGCCATTTCATACTACACACTGTGTATAGGTGGTACACGATGTGTCTCATCCACCCAAGGCCTTCCCCTGTCTTCCTGGACCATGCCCGTGTTCACTGGCCATGACCGTGTACACTATCTATGTCCAAGTACAAAGTTGTGCCCTTGTACTCTGGTTGTGCCTATGTGCCTAGTCGTGTCCATGAACATGTACTCTATATGTACATGTTGAGCTTCTAGCACTGGGTCAAATAGTGTTTATGGTTTATACACAACATGTGATCATTATCTCTGCCTGAAACCCTAGCTGCCAGAGCTGGATGACTACACAACATGTGTTCCTTCGGATACAGGGTGTATAGTCAGGAAATTTTTAAAAACCTAGTTTCTTCAAGAGGCTCCTAGATTATTGTTTTTTCCACCATTTCTACCTATTTTACAACTTATTTTCACCAAAATTGAAGGAAACATCACCCGATGTCAATTCCTGGCCTCCGATGGCCAGAAATTAGAAGTCTAATTAAATGTATGGGAATCCGACGAGCATCCTTCACTGCTTTAGATCTCAAATCCATTAAGTAAACACCAACATCCAACATATAACCTCAATCCAACCCCAAATCAATGATTCATATTTTTCTCATGAAATAGCCATGAATCTGGGGTTCGATCTCACTCAAACCCATCCCGATAATGTCGAACCATAACCCCATGGGAAAACAACAAAGAATGAAAAGAATGGTGGGTGAAAATAAAAATTACAAGGTGAATCCATAATTAGAAAATGATTCCTCAAGAAATGATTACATAAATGGTAATAATGATGAAATCAATAGGTATAATGATGATAAATCCAGTTCGATAACACATTTTAAGATAGTGATCATGCGAAGAATGACAAGTGACAAAATATAAAGTAGATAATAAATCCATGATCCATCTTTAATAAAAGTTCAAAAACCACAAATAATGATCCCTACATCGATTATGAATTGATCATTGTTGAAGAATGCATCTACTATTAATGGAGAAGAAGATCTGTTGTGTTCATATTTTATATCACAGTCCACCTCGATCCATTTATCGATCTGCATCCTCAAGTTTTCCAAGGAATAGTGATCCTCAAATCAAATACTCCAAGGGTTACATAGCTAACCCTATCAATATTTCTTAACAGGGTATTTATATGGGAGGGTTGGGTTTTGGTTCATTTATAAATGAATAAATTATTTATTTTATTAAATGCACCCACGAAATGTCCCTCCCCATGGAATGTTTGATATCGACTAACTTTATATCATGGCTAGGGGAAACCCCGAATTCTAGTATCAACCTTTGTCTCAAATTTCCCTTCTGATAAACTATTTTGAATATATTCCATTATTCATGGAAAAATTTTCCCATGTGTGATATAATATATATAATATTTTTATTATATCAATACTGGGATTCCCTTAACCTCAGAATCTCATGCTGACCTACTTCATGGATTTGAAAAAAATCCTTAAAATATTATTAAGACTTATAGGGAAAAAATGATTTGTTAAATGTGTGGGGTTTTGAGGCATTTTTAAGTCCATTTCTGAAAACAAGCTGGCACCCCTGGGGAAAAAATGTATCTTTATAGGATATCCCAAGGAAACAAGGGGATTTTATCTATATGATCCCTTAGATATAAATTTAACAGTGGAATGATATGGAATATTCATTAAGATGGAGAACATATCTAAAAGAGATAGTGAGAGTCGTATTGATTTTGATGACGTTGACGCTCAAGATACACAAACTTTTTCCCAGGAAAAAATTCCATAATACCCCATGGAAGTGGTTGTTTAATAGACATAATTGCTACATAAGAGAACCAAAGAGGTTAGATAACTAGAGAGATGTGGTTTTATAGTCACTGAAGATGGTAACACATTATTAGTTGAAAATGATGAACCTTTTTCCTATAAGGATGAAATAAGAAGCTCAGAAGTTGTAAAATGGAGTGAAAACATAAATTCTAAGATGAATTACATATATCATAACCAAATTTGGATTTTAGTTGATTCATCAGTATATGTAAATCCCATTGAGTGATAATGTATATTCAATAAGAAACTATTCATGGAAGGTAAAGTTAGTTCCAGTAAGGCATGACTAGTAACAAAATGGTTTAAAAAATTCTAATGCATATAATATAAAAAACATGTTCACTTGTTTCTATAATGAAATCCATAAAAAAATTTCTTTCCATAGCATCTTACCATGAATATGAGATTTAGAAAATGTATTTAAAGACAGTTTTCCTTAATGGGAACCTTATGGAAGATGTCAATATGAAACAACGAGAGGGTTTTATTGAACCAATAGATTCCAATAAGGTATTAAACTTGAAAATATCCATTTATATATTGAAGCACATAACTATATCATGAAACATTCATTTTGATGAATCCATGAAGTAATTTTATTTCATAAATAATGAATGTGATCCCCATGTCTACAATTGATTTAGTGGGAGTGAAGTCATTTTCCTAGTACTATATATTGATGAAATGTTATTAATTGGAAATAAGATATCAGTATTTATTATTACATTAGGTTAAGATATGGTTGAACATATTCTTCTCCATTAAGGACATAGGTGAAACCATCTACATTCTGAGGATCAGGATCATTCATGATAGATCAATGAGGTTTTTAGGCTAAATCAGGTTACATAAAATGAATAGATACTAAGGATATTTATTATAGAATAGCTTAAGAGGCGATTTGTTCCCACGTCAGATGGTATACATCTCTATAAGAGAATGTATCTTCAGAAACAAGAGGATAGAGAGAAAGGGGGATGAGTAGAATGTCTTACACTTCTACGATAACTTCCATCATGCATTCCATGTTTTGTACTGAGTTTTATGTTGCATACACCTAGATCATGGTAGAAATATATCAAACATATTCATGAGAACAACATTGGACTATTGTAAATTTTATCTTAAAGTATGAAAGGTGTATTAAGGACATGTTCCTACTTTATGGAGGAGAAAAGGAGATAGTTATCAGGGGATATACAAATTTTAACGCCCCAACCCTAGTTACCCAGAGTCGGTGCATTATTTTTAATACATTGGCATGATCACAAGGAAATCATGTCCCAAAGGACCGATCAGTTTAGCAGTCTTGGAAAATAGATTACATACATGAATGTTACATTGCAATTTAATACATACAAAAAAACATAAATAATCTTTATGGATGCCATTATTCCCTTGGCTTAACCCAACATATCAATCACAACAAACTTCTTGGAATCCTGGGAAAAAATAAAACATAGAAAGGGGTGAGCTCAAACGCTTTGTAAGGGTAAGCAATACAATGGAAACTTTCATATATAAGCATAAACATTTAAGGCAATGTATAACTAAAACAAAAGTCTTTTAAACTTGAACTTCAACATAATATGGTAGAAATAAAATAAAATAATTCCATTTACTCATTCACATGGATATTCTACTAGTCGAATAATCACATGTAATATCAACAACCAATTTAATAATGATGGAATGCATAATGCCAAACTTTAATTTCTGTGTCAAGGCCTCGTGCCAAGACCTAAGGGATAACTGTAACCAGAACCCAACCCGAAGAGCCTCTGTAACCGGACTCCATCTCAGAGAGCCTCTGTAACCGGACTCCAACCCGGAGTGCCTCTAATAACTGAACACCAACCCGGAGTGCCTCTAATAACTGGACATGAACCCAGAGTGCCTCTAATAACCGGACACCAACCCAGATTGCCTCTAATAACTGGACACCAACCTGGAGTGCCTCTAATAACCGGACACCAACCTGGAGTGCCTCTAATAATCGGACACCAAACTGGAGGGTCTGCTGTAACCGGACCCCAACGCGAAGGGCTTACTTTTACAGATCCCCAACCCAGAACATACTAGTCCAACACATTCATCTTAAGAAGAGGATGAAATATAACATAAACATTCATATTAAAACTAGCATACGAAATTCCAAAACATTAATCATAATCAATTAATGGAATAAAAATAACTCATCCATAGTTAAACATATCACAAAACCTTAAATACAATATGGATGATTTGTATCATAATAAATCAACTTCAAACAAGTGTAAAATTTATCAAAGGATGTTGACATAGATGAAATCAAAACTATTTTAGAGAAATATCTCTTTTTTTGAAATCATTTAAAAGTCACATAATTATAAAATAAAACATTTACTTTGAAAATATCATTATAAGATTGTAAGGGAATCTTTGAAGATTTTATAATGGTGGAAAATAGCCACACCCTCCATATAAATTAAAAAAAGACATTCTTACCTTAATTCTTTCGAAAAGGTTAAAAAAGACCTTGTTTGGAAAACGACGGAAATATTCCTTTATAAACTTCTTATAAAAAGTCAAACAAGGGTATAAATGACTTTAACCCATATTCTGTAAAATAGTAAGAATGTTTTGAAATACATTTTTAAGAAACATGGATTTGGATGATAAAGATGCCCCAGTAGATAATTATGTATAAACAACCTCGGATAATAAAGAGATTGTGAAATAAACCCTTACCAATTTGGTAAATTATGAAACATACACCCCATGAAAGAGGTATCGTATAATTAATATGTAAATAAACATAAATTAAAGTGTATTACACAAAGAATACAATTATGGGTAGTACAAACACCACATAAAAGGTAATAGTGGAAATATGGCATGAATATCATAGGAATAACGAGTGAGATGAAAACCCCTTACTTTGTACTTTTCCTTGGTCGAGGGTAGGTTAACCTCCTTTAATTTGGGCATCTCCCTTTGGTTTGAACCAAAAAGGACTTTTTAAGTGCCTTATGCCTAAGGTAAGGCTTCTAGGAGGATGATAGGGATATAGGGAGATTAATTGGGTAGATTTTGGACGAGCCAAAAGGCTTGAGAGGTGTGAGGAACTGGTTAGAAGTGGTTTTCTTTTATAAGGGGGAGGATGGGTTCTTTAGGAAAAACTTAAAGTATTAATTTATAATAAATTCATATTCAGTTTTTAATTTCTCCAAAGTGGATTATTCAAAGTATAAGATGGGTATGGGTTGAAATACTTTCAACCAATAGATTTTAGAGAGGTTTGGGTCATTATATTAACCTTATCTTTTAGTTTTAACTCTTAGTTAATTAGTTTGACATTTACCATGTCACTTTGTATTTTTATATTATATAGTTAATAAACTTACTATAAACTTCCAATAGACCCCCAAGTGGTCCATTAATGATACAACTATCATGATATAAGTTCTTTGGCCGAACCTTAGATTTTTAGGAATAGAATATCAATTAATAATATAATATTTGTTTTAAAAACTCTTTTATGTCAATTTTGGCACTATTGGGTATTTTGTTTTTGATAAATTCATAACAACATTATTACTTCGAAAACAATTTATATAACCCATCCTAATATGTCATATTAACCTAAAAAATTATTTTAATTCGTAAAAAGTCTCAAATCACATTTATTTGGGTGTTAATAATATCAATTATCTTAATCTTTCATTAATACGGTAATTACTGCATCATCATTGTGTCATGAATAAATTAAATTATTTAATGTCTAAAAATTATAAATAAAATACCATTATGTAGGAAATTTTTTAGGTTTATAATTAATATTTATAGTCAAATATATTACTTATATAACACTATATAAAAATTAATTACTAAAAGGTTTTTGTTTATGTCAATTTTGCCTTTACAATAAATTGATTAATCTAAAATGTCATTATCATTCATAAGTGGATCCATGGGGTCCCAAAATCTACCCAAAGATGCTCATGGTCGGCCATTACTCATCGAATAAGGTTAGGACATGTGTTAAGATAATTTTAATTATTAAAATATTCTTTTTACCTTGAATTACCCTATTTATCTTTAACTGCGGTAAATAAAAGTAAAACGTTACTATTCACCAAAAATTATTTTTATCTTATTGAATCACATTTTACTCCTTGATATTAACCATGTCTCTTGGATGTTTAAAATTAAGCTCACAAAAGTGGTAAAATTATGTTTTATGTGAATTTTCAAATTCTCCTAGGAGGTGGGTAAAAGACGGTGAAAAGTTCAATAAAATTTTTATATATCTAAAATTATTATAAACTGACTCCGATGAATTAAAATGAACTTATATAAGTATTCTGTATCTATTTTGAAAAAAATTAATTTAAATAAAATAAATAATTATTTAAATAAAAAATCGGTTTTAACCAATAACTCTATTTTTTCACTATTCATCAAAAATTGATGTTTCTCAGAAAAATACCAAAAAATAAGCCTAAGCTATATTTGATATTATGAATTCAAAAATGATGTCTATTTAACCAAATTAAAAACATATAAGTTGCATTAATTAATTTAAGAACTAATTCCTATTGTCAAAACAAATAGCGTGTTTTTAGGAAATAATAACTACCAAAAGATTGACACTTGCTTATGTCCAGTTTAAATGTGAAATTATGTGCAATGACCAAAATTGGATTAAATGGTAAAAATATAATCTAATTATACTTTAAAATCACTCAAATGAATAATTTATTACTATTAATTATTTCAATTAAAAAAGTTGTTTTTAATTAAAATTTAGTAATTTTCACTATTCATCAAAATATGAAAGTTATCAGAAAAGTACCAAAAATTCACCCTAAGATAATTTCGATATTCCGAATCAAAAAATGAAGTTCATTTTGAAAGGTAAAATGTATAAAATTTCAAAAAGTGCATATTACTATTCTTAATGGCTAGTTTGATTGGTTGTGGTGTGTTAGAACTCGAAGTTGTGTATAACACATGCTATTGTATTATTCAAAGAGAAGCGTATCGTGAAATATTGGGGTGTCACATTCTCCCCTCCTTCAATAAATTGCATCCTCGCAATTTATGCTCGGTATTGGAAACTTGGGGTTGACATTTCAAAATATCATAGTTGAAATCCCACATCAAAAAATGGATTAATGAGGCCTCTATTTAAAATAAAGAGTGGTAAGTATGAAGGTTACCGAAAATAACACATAATAGGGTTCCATGTAGGAAAACATGGATATGGAAGAGAAATCTAACCATCAATATCTGATGGAGAGTGGTAGATAACATGGCTATGAAAAGGCCAATAATCACAAATCCATAAATTTGTGACGATCTAAGGTACCATCTAGGACAACATTTTTATTATAAGATACTTTTCTTAATGTTGAGGAATTTATTTATGAGATTGCATAAAATCATAAGGAGATATACTTACTTTATAATTAGAGTTTTATCCATTAATAAGTTTCTACCACAAACTCATCTTTCACTCCAAAAAATAATACAACTCAAAAATACTCTATTTATTCTAACCGTATAGGGTTCCAAATATAATGAATTTATAATTCATATATCAGACCCTTTAAAAAAAGAAACTACACTATACAATCCAGGTACTTCACGTAGTCCAGTGGTAGGCGATAAATCCCAGTTGAACTATGGTTGTGGGTTCGATTCCTGCAGCTTTGTCTGATGTGATGGGTTGTCACACAGTCTGCGTGTTGTCCTTTTATAAAAATCCAAAAATAACCTTTCAAACTTAATCCATTCCAACCTTTAGACTTATCCATAACAGTACTATCCAAACTCACAGTCCAAAATTTATAGGAAAGTTAAACACAATTAAGATCCTTTTTTTTCATGTAATAACATGTGAACACCTTCATCACGTATTATTTTAAAACATGGTAACATCCTGAACTACCATAAAACCTTATTGACTACATTCATGCTCCCTTTTTCTTTATAGAATACTGGGTATACTCCTTCTATACAAAAATGTTGTAAACTCCAACAATGATGGAATATACAAATCATTAATCAGTTTCAAGGTAGTCCAGAATATCCAATATAATTTATCCAAATCAATCATGTATTTTTCCAAAATCACTACCTCGGTATCAGAACCATATTATGGTTTATCTTTCTCTCAACCATATATTTTCCAAAAATCTAACCAGCTATTGAGTCACTTTTCTTGGTTCCACACAATCTCAAGTCCTTAATAAAATAGTACTGCAGTACAATCCTTATATACTCTATAATTATTATAACCAGTACATCGTTGATACAATACTCAAATGACATAATTATTTAATAACAAAATAAGAACTCTAATAATTCCTCCTCATCTGTGGTAGTATTGTAACTTGATTATTATCCAATAGCATCATTTGGGGCATACTATAATGATTTGGACATTGGTTTGCCTAGTGTCCCAACTCCTTGCAGATGAAGCATTGTACATTTGAAACCTTTTTCTTACCCTTTCAGTCACATACGTGGTGTCCTTTTTCTCCACACTTATAACACACTCCCATTCCCTTCAATTATTTTCCAAGGTGATTCTTTCCACAGTTATCACATATGGGAAAATCCTTCTTTACCTTCTTCCCTTTATTTTTCTTTCTCTCTACCATCCTTTTCTTCTCTGGCATCCCGTCAAATCCATAGGACTCCGAGAAGTCTTTACTTATCTTATCAACACATGATATTATTTCTTCATATTATGATAATACATGGGAGACTATTTCCCTTATAAATGTTGGCTTAATACCGTGAAAGATATGATCCTTCTTACTCTTTGGATCATACGTATTGCTGAATTTCACATTCCTTATACTGGGCACCATTTCTATACAATGGCATACACTAGATTAGTTTATGAATATCAATACCTAATCCGAAACTTGTAAAACACTTAACATAAATTAAACAGTTTATGGATATAATCCATAATCATAAAAATGTTTTCTTTGAGTAAGTATATGCTCATAAACCCTTCATAATGGTTTGTAAATAAAATGAGAATTATCCTAAGCATATCCCCCGAGAGTGTCATAACCAAGAGTGCAGCAAGACCCGTTGTCGTGCACCAGTTCCCATTCAAGTATAGGTCAAAGCGGTGTTTTTGGGTTTTACCCCTAGGTACATCTGTGCTAGAGCCGCCGCTACCTGCTCGTATCCAGACAGGGATGTATTTCTTGGAAAACTCACAAAATCTTTACAATACCAAAATTCTAGGAAGTTCTCCTATAATAATCCTCAAAGTCTATCTTAGGGATATGTGCTCTAATTAGAGTTTATCTAAATCTAGTTTCCAAGGTTTGTACTAAACTTCCTAAGATACCAAATATAATGCCCCAACCCTAGTTACCCAAAGTCGGTGCATTATTTTTAATACATTGGCATGATCACAAGGAAATCATGTCCCAAATGACCGATCAGTTTATCAGTCTTGGAAAATAGATTACATACATGAATGTTACATTGCACTTTATGACATACAAAACAATATAAATAATCTTTATGGACGCCATTATTCCCTTGGATTAACCCTACATATCAATCACAACACAGTTCTTGGAATCCTGAGAAAAAAATTAATCATAGAAAGGGGTGAGCTCAAACGCTCAGTAAGGGTAAGCAATACAGCAGAAACTTTCATAAATAAGCATAAACATTTAAGGAAATGTATAACTAAAACAAAATTCTTTTAAACTTGAACTTCAGCATAATATGGTCGAAATAAAATGAAATAATGCCATTTACTCATTCACATGGATATTCTACTAGTCGAATAATCACATGTAATATCAATAACCACATTCATAATGATGGAATGCATAATGACGAACTTTAATTTCTGGGTCAAGGCCTCGTGCCATGACCTAAGGGATAACTGTAACCGGAACCCAACCCGGAGATCCTCTGTAACCGGACTCCATCTCAGAGAGCCTCTGTAACCGGACTCCTACCCGAAGTGCCTCTAATAACCGGACACCAACCCGGAGTGCCTCTAATAACCAGACACCAACCTGGAGTGCCTCTAATAACCGAACACCAACCCGGAGGGTATACTGTAACCAGACCCCAACCCGGAGGGCTTACTTTTACCGATACCCAACCCAGAACATACTAGTCCAACACAGTCATCTTAAGAAGAGGATGAAATATAACATAAAAATTCGTATTAAAACTAGCATACAAAATTCCAAAACATTAATCATAAACCATTAATGGAATAAAAATATCTCATCCATAGTCAAACATATCACAAAACCTTAAATACAATATAGATGACTTGTATCATAATAAATCAACTTCAAACAAGTGTAAAATTTATCAAAGGATGTTGACATAGATGAAATCAAAACTATTTGAGAGAAATATCTCTTTTTTTTAAATCATTTAAAAGTCACATAATTATAAAATAAAACATTTACTTTGAAAATATCCTTATAAGCTTGTAAGGGAAGCTTTGAAGATTTTATAATGGTGAGAAAATAGCCGCAACCGTTGTATAAGTTAAAAAAAGATATTCTTACCTTAATTCTTTTGAAAAATTTAAAAAAGACGTTGTTTGGAAAACGACGGAAAGATTCCTTGATAAACTTCTTATAAAAATTCCATCAAGGGTATGAATGAATTTAACCCATATTCTATAAAATAGTAAGAATATATTGAAATAAATTTTTAAGAAATATGTATGTGGATGATAAAGAGGTCCCAGTAGATAATTACATATAAACAACCTTGGATAATGAAGATATTGTGAAATAAACCCTTACCAATTTGGAAAATTACGAAACATACACCCTATAAAAGAGGTATCATACAATTAATATGTAAATACACATAAATTAAAGTGTATTACACAAGGAATACAATTACGGGAAGTACATACACCACATAAAAGGTAATAGTGTCAATATGGCATGAATATCATGGGAATAAGGAGTGAGATGAAAACCCCTTACCTTGTACTTTTCCTTGGTCGAGGGTAGGTTAACCTCCTTTAATTTGGGTATCTACCTTTGGTTTGAACCAAAAAGGACTTTTGAAGTGCCTTCTGCCTAAGGTAAGGCTTCCAGGAGGAGGAGAGGGATATAGGGAGATTAATTGGGCAGAGGTTGGACGAGCCAAAAGGCTTGAGAGGTGTGAGGAAGTGGTTAGAAGTGGTGTCATTTTATAAGGGGGGGGGAGGGGCTTATTAGGAAAAACTTAAATGAATTAATATATAATAAATTAATATTTGGTTTATAATGGCTCCAAAGTAGATTATTCAAAGTCTAAGGTGGGGATGAGTCGAAATCCTTTCAACCAGTAGATTTTAGACAGGTTTGGGTCATTATATTAACCTTATCTTTTAGTTTTAACTCTTAGTTAATTAGTTTGACATTTACCATGTCAATTTGTATGTTTATATTATATGGTTAATAAACTTACTATAAACATCCAATCGACCCCCAAGTGGTCCATTAATAATACACCTATCATGATATAAGTTCTTTGGATGAAACTTAGTTTTTAGTAATAGAATATCAATTAATAATATAATATTTGTTTTAAAAACTCTTTAATGTCAATTTTGGCAGTATTGGGTATTTTGTTTTTGATAAATTTATAACAACATTATTACTTAGAAAATAATTCTTATAACCAATAATAATATGTAATATTAACCTAGAAAATTATTTTAATTCATAAAAAGTCTCAGATCACATTTATTTGGGTATTTATAATATCAATTATCTTAATCTTTCATTAATACGATAATTACTGCATCAACACTGTTTCATAAATAAATTAAATTATTTAATGTCTAAAAATTATAAATAAAATACCATTATGTAGGAAATATTTTTATCTTTCTAATTAATATTTATAGTCAAATATATTACTTATATAACACCATATAAAAATTAATTACTAAAAGGTTTTTGTTTATGTCAATTTTGCCTTTACAATAAATTAATTAATCTAAAATGTCATTATCATTCATAAGTGGCTCCATGGGGTGCCAGAATCGACCCAAAGATTCCCATGGTCATACATTAATCATCCAATAAGTTTAGGACATGTGTTAAGGTAATTTTGAATTATTAAAATATTCTTTTTACCTTGAATTACCCTATTTACCTTTAACCGCATTAAATAAAAGTAAAAAGTTACTATTCACCAAAAATTATTTTTATCTTATTGAACCACATTTTACTATTTGATATTAATAGTGTCTCTAGGATTTTCAAAATTCAACTCACAGAAGTGGTAAAATTAAGTTTTATGTGAATTTTCAAATTCTCCTAGGAGGTGGGTAAAAGACGGTGAAAAGTTCAATAAAATTTTTATATATCTAAAATTATTATAAAATGAATCCAATGAATTACAATGAACTTATATAAGTATTATGTATCTATTTTTACATAAATTAATTTAAATAAAATAAATAATTATTTAAATAAAAAATCGGTTTTAACCAATAACTCAGTGTTTTTCACTATTCATCAAAAATTGATGTTTCTCAGAAAAATACCAAAAATTCAGCCTAAGATATATTTGATATTATGAATTAAAAAATGATGTATATTTAACCAAATTCAAAACATATAAGTTTCATTAATTAATTTAAAAACTAATTCTCGTTGTCAAAACAAATAGCATGTTTTTAAAAAATAATAACTACCAAAAGATTGACACTTGCTTATGTCCAGTTTAAATGTAAAATTATGTCCAATGACTAACATTGGATTAAATGGTAAAAATATAATCTAATTATACTTTAAAATCACTCAAATTCATAATTTATCACTATTAATTATTTCGATTAAAAAAGTTGTTTCTAATTAAAATTTAGTAATTTTCACTATTCATCAAAATATGAAAGTTATTAGAAATGTACAAAAAATTCTACCTAAGATAATTTCGATATTCCGAAACGAAAAATGAAGTTCATTTTGAAAGATAAAATGTATAAAATTTAAAAAAGTGGGTATTATTATTCTTAACGGCTAGTTTGATTGGTTGTGGTCTGTTAGAACTCAAAGTTGCATATAACACACGCTATTGTATTATTCAAAGAGAAACGTACCATGAAAGCTTGGAGTGTCACAAAAATGCTCATTTCCAGACATATTAAAATTATATAAAATCATAGCTATGATATGTATTCTACCATAATCGAAGAGCTATGAGCTTGATGACGTCAAAGTAGCTAGTTTTCATTGATTCTACAGTGGATTTTAATTATATTTCTTCTTCTGATGTAGCTAAAGAAATAGTTTGGTTATGAAGCTTTTTATTGGATCTTGATATGGTTTCAAGTAGTAATGATGTTTTTACACTGTATTATTATAATACTATAACAATGGTTCTATCTAAGTAGAGCAAATCACATCAATGGATAAAACATATACTTTAGGTGTTTCACCTCATAAGAGATTTTTAGAAAAGGTTTAAGGTTGAAATAAGAAGATATTCCACAAAAGATAACATGGTGGACCCATTTACTAAATATTTATCTTATTATATTCATGAACATCATGTGAGAAATAGTAGAATCAGAGTCGTTATAAGTCACCTCTTGTATAATTGGGAGTATATTAGAGTTGGTACCCCAAAACCAACTAATTTATACTTTGGATTAATTTTACATTCATAATATTTAATATTAATAAATTTCTTATCACAAGATGAGTGTGGTACGAAACATTAACGTGATAATGTCCTTAGAGTATCTCTCACATTAAAAACTTATAGTAGTTCTCCGCTATTATGAGAACTTTAAAGTGCAATGATTATATTCTTAAATATTTGTTCCATGAATGGATGATAAAATTTGAATAGAAATAGATGATATAGGTAATCTAGGGTATGGGGATTATAAGAAATTTATACTTATTCTCCTAAATTCCACACATAGTAATATACAGTAGAGGAGGTCATGAGAATTGGATAGCCTATAGGGATTTCGCATGTTCGATGAGTCATTGGATATTCATATATGTAAATGTGTGTATTGGTCCTTATACTTAAAATTATTATTAATTCATTTAATAAGTCATGAACTTTGTTGTATTGACAATTTTTTTTTGAAAAAATATCGGGATAAGGTAGGATATGTTAGGTGTGTCATGAGTGGTATGACATTAATGAATAATTCAAGAGAGGATTTTTCCCTTCCAAGTTAATAGAAGTTGATATATTCATCCATTTTATAGAAATAGTTCTATTTGATTAAGTTCATGGCCATGGTATTTTATCAAAGAGTTCATTTTTGGAAAGTAAAAGAAAGGTACATCAAGAATATAGGTTGATGGCATAAGTGATGCAACCTTCTTGATTAGATATTGAGTTAGAGGAATTATATTACCAGGTAAGAGTTTATAAGAGGTATTCATAGATATGAATTATAATTTTCTATTTATAAGGCATGATGTATTGTTAGATACGACTCTTACTATGTGAGTTAGAATCATTGTTAGGGATATGAGGGCCTAGAGGGTCACACACAAAGTGTATTCATAGGTTCTACCAATTTGGATGAATTGAAGTTCCAGATTAATTGGGAACCACTTCTGGGGACTAATGGGAATTCAAGTGAAATAACATAGCTGAATTAATTCAATTATATTATTACAGTTTAGAATAATTAGAATTAAATTTATTTCTCAAGGTATGAATAAGTTTTTTAATTATATACAAGTGAATATAAGAAAGTGTAATTTTTTAGAAGAAAGTTATGCGTTCAAGGCCCATTAAATAATTATGGTAGGAATGTGACTAGTTAATTCCTCATGGTTTATCATGTGGAATTTAATAAAATCACCAGTGAGTGTTAAAATATTTTTGGTAGGCATGATGTTTTATTATCTATTCATGTCATTTTGGACCTACTTAAGAGGTTTAACTTATCCAAGGTAATAAAACCAATTTTGGAAAGTTAAACATAACTATTTAAGATCATTTTTGATCCATGAATACGATGGGATTCTGTTTGAATGAATTGGATGAGTTTCTCTCATCTCCTCCATTTTCTCCATCATCTAGAGAGAGAAATTTCAAGAATAGATTGATATAAATTCTAAGATAAATTGTGTGATATTTTAGAAATCATATCATCATCGCAAGGTTTTAATTTTTCTATTATAGCACATGGGAATAAAAGAATGACATTATTGGTGATTTATTCCATGTGTTAATGATCTAGATGGTGTCTACTTTGGTGCATTTCAGCTACAATGATCAAGAGAAAAATAGATATTGTTGGGATGGCAATGTTCCAAAAAGTTATAATTTTTATTTCATTTTTATATGTAAATTAAATCTCATGAGATCCTTGTCATGAATTAGGAATCAATATAACAAATAAAAATTTTTATAACATATTCAACGTCAAAAATTAAAAATTAAACTGCTTTCATGCTTTCGTTGTGTACCTAATACCTTCAAATATCACTTTCAAGGGTATACTAAATAAAACACCCCATATCCTTAACTCAAAAATATGAGTTTAATAGAAAGGATTTAATTTTATTAAATTCTCATTATCTTTTAGTTTTATAATTTTAGAGAATTAGGAAGAAATCTTACAAAACGAATTGGACACTTTCACTTGATATCTATAATTTTCATAAAAAATTGATTCTTAAATTTAAACTCTCATTTCATTAAAAACACTATTTCTTCAATAAGAATGTTCCACCATTGACCTTTATATAATTAAAAAACATCCTTAATTATTTTATAAAACATGAAAAAACTTGGGATGGGAAAAATATCATTAAGGTATATACAAAGAAAAAAATATCTTAGCCCATTTGAAATACTATGAAATCCATAATAAAATTTTCTCTTTTATAATAAAATTTGATCTCAAATATTATTTTACTTACTCATAAATAAGATTTATTGCCTAAAGTTTTTAATAAAAAAAGTCATAATAAAAAATAAAGGAAAAATAAGAATCAAGATGGTTTATTAAAAAAAATATAACCCATGGAAAACATTTTATTATTAAACATACCTTTCATCATTAAAAAGGGTTATAAAATTTATTAAAAAAAGCTCATTTTTTTTCCTTATGAAATCAAAATATTTTCATAGAAACTCTTTAAACATAAAAAAGTCATGTATGTACCTTGTGAAATCATCTCCACGTAACTCTTACAAGCACTCTTACAAATGGAATAACCCATTCTATAAATTCCAAGATAATTATATAAAGAAAAAATCATTTCCCAATGAATTGGAGAGCTATATCAGGCTCATACTTGTAGTTCTATATGCAGTGGAAGTGTCTATTGTACGAATGGAAAACTTGTATTTTTTCAGATTTGATGTATCATTCATAATGTACAAGATGTAAACATCGTGACTATAATCACTCAAAGTTTTATCAATGGAATTCCCTTCTTATAATTATGTATTATAGTATAATCACATAATATTACTTATATAAAAAAATACAAACCTTAAAAATGAAGAATCAGTGAAATAAAAGATATCTCTATAAGTTAAGGAATATATACCGATGAAATAGTAACTTGACCTTTGGAATAGTAATGTGCCCCTTATGAATAGTAAATCAGAAAATGTAATAGTAACCTCACCAATGAAAGTATAAATAATTTTTTTCATCTTATAAGTGTCAATATGATATAATTATATCATAGTATAAATAAATAAATATTTTAAAAAATTTTAATTAAGTGTTGGTATTTTTGTAAGTCGTGAATATTTAATTACAATTTTATAATTAATTTAATAGTTTTTTTTGAAAATTTATTTTCATAAAATTTATTCATAAATAAATATTTTTATGTCTTATAATTCTAGGATAATTTTATTTGACCTTAATTAATTTTTCAAAGTGTTAGAAAAGATGTTTTATTTTTAAAATTTGTATTTTTCAAGTAAATTACAATTTTAATTAAAAATTAAATTTCTCATATTTAGAATTTTTTTTATAATATGGATTTCATTTCTTTATTATACACATCAAAAAATTATTATGGTGAATTTTTGGGATTTTTCTGAAATACATGAAGTTTTTGTGAATAGTGAAATACGGTAAATTACAGTATTCAAATTATAATACAAATACAAAACATCATGCCTGATTTTAACACACTTGGTTCGAATTAACATGACCCATTTAAATTTTTTTTTGTCTCAATAGTCATCACTATTTCTTGTCTTGAGAAAAATAATAAACTAATGAATTAAATAATTGAAAACCCCTCCTCTCCTCCACTATAAAAACTACCATCACCCCCTCTTCACTTCACTCATCTCAAGCCTTGTGACTTTTCTAAATTTTTCTAAAATATCCTCCCAAGATCCTCCCCCACGTACATAAACCCTTGGTCTCATAAAAAGACAAAAATCTCTTCACTAAAGAGGCTCTCAAGGAAGATTTATTCAAGTGGTAAATTCATCTTTTCATTTATTTTATTTTCTTTCAAGTTCCTTTCATTATTTTTATTTCCTCACCACCTTTAATCAAAATGTTATGATGAATTAATTACATTAAATTTAATACAATATTTTTATGATAATAGAATAATTCTTCATCATCTCTCTTTTCCCCTCCTTTTATACTAGAACAGAAAACACCATCCAAGATTTGTTAATTTATCACATTTAAGGACGACGGGTTTTCAATTTCTTTTACCATAAACAATTATGGTCATGAAACCATTTTTATGGGTAAACTAGAATATAATATATGTATTATTTCTTAGTTAAGGTTCTGGAATCTTTTGTACACATGTTATTAATTTATTAATCAAAATGTGTTCGTTGTGATAAAAAAACTGCCAATTAACCAAAACGGCTATCATTAAAATGTTATATAATGACTCATCATCACTCCAAATAACCAAAATGAATTTTATAAACATGTAATATTATGGATGTTAAATAATAAAATACAATCTCAATTCTTTTAAAATATTCTCATCTTACATATTTATCCTAACAATTATATAAGTAAACCAATCATGAAAACCAAGGAAATAAATGCCACCAAACAATGAAATTGAACCTTTTAACCCATCAAAAAGGTCATTAATGAACATAAATAAGGTTATAATAAATCAATTACATGTAGAAGAGGTATTGTAAATATTATTTAATGAATTTAATTTTGTTATCCAGGACATTAAGATCAAGTGAAGCACACCATTAGACTTAAGGTAAGGGATCCTCTCTTTCTCACTTTTATTAAAGAATCTCTTCTATGCTATGTCCTTTTATTTTAATTAATAATGATGGGGTATGTTTTAGAACCTACCCCATTATTTCCTCATTATATATAATTGATGTTAGACCCCTTTCCCTCTCATTAATCCATCCAATGTACAATTGTTACCACACCGAAATTCCGTAAGGGATTCTACCCGAACCACCATTATTCATTTAGGTTTCTCTATCTTCCATTTTACCCAAATAATATTATATATTATTTTTATGTAAATATTATAAATTATATGTATATTTCCCAAATAATGTATCAATATCCATTCATCATTCCCTTTTATGGATATACATTTTTAAATGGTTACCTTCCCAATACTTCCCAATAAGAAAACTCGTTTTAAGGGAACTTCCCGAATTCTTACCCATTTTCAAGTACACTATATAATCATTTTTTAAGACATAATTATTTTTATAAAACTATATTTTTATTTTGAAAACCTTCTTGATTCACTTATGGTTTTATATAAAATATTATTCTATTTTATGCTTTAAATGATCTTTGATATTTTCCTTTAACTGCAATAAAATGTTTTCATTATAAAGTTTCTTAAGTACTCTTTTTACTTGTTATTACTTCAAGTTGACATCACTTTTCATGGTATATGCCTATTCTACCCTATAATTTTCCATGCATGATCTAATTACTTTCCTTCATAGACATTTTTATGATACTCCCATTTGTTATGCTTTATGACATGATTACGATACTCAATTATTATCATGGGTAACCCTAATGATTATGAATGATTGATTATGTATGATTATATATGGGTAAAGCATGTTAATGAACATTTTATGATGGGTGTTCAGAGATATATTTCTAGTGCATTGGGTAATGTTGAGTCTCATGAGATGTTATGTGCAACGATCTTGGTGGTTAGCCTTGACTCATGCTACGATGTGCAGTGGTCTAGGTGGTTAACCTTGAATTTTGATCCTCTATGTGCAATGACCCTTGAATCATAATAATGTCATGTTTTATGTTGTTTCCTATTTACATCGAATCAATTTTTACATGATCCCAGGTTATATGCTATGATTATATATATTCCATGTTTTTTATGTCATTATGTTTTTCCTTCAAACCCATGTGCTAAAGATTTATTCTTATGTTTATTCCATTACTGGGATTTTTAGCTCATCCCTTTATTCATGTTATCCCTAGGTTATCCTATAGAGATTAATGATCACAATGGAAGTTATTAGATCAATATGAATTTTAAATGAAGAAATGTTTTAATTAGTCCCATGTTTTTAGTTTATGTATCTAGTCTTCCATGATACTAGACTTCAAGATACATGGCTTGTAATTTGATGTTTATTTTTTCTTAAAATAAATTAATGTAATGTGTAAAAGGCTAGGGTCACTATTGTTGGTATCAAAGGGAGGTTTTTCTATATGTGAGTACAACAAATGGGGAAATTGTTGCATCCAAATTTTATAACTCCTCCTTGGTAAATGTTTGTATACTGAACCACCCAATAAATAATTTCATACTCCCTTTGGTAAATTTTGATGTTTTATTAGGCATGGATTATCTATCATTATATAAATCCAACATCAAATATTGGGAAAGGGAGATCACTCTTCATATCTTGGAGCATCCGCCAATCCTATATAAGTGTAAGGAGGAAGATGAATTTCCTTCAGAATCATTGTCTCAAGTGTGGATATAGTTTCTTTAATGGAAATAATGTATTTATCAAATTATTGATACAAATGAGAGAATCATTCTCTAAGACATGCCCATTGTGAAGGGTTACACTGATGTGTTCCCCAAAGAGTTTTCTGGAATTCCACCTGACCGAGAGGTTGAGTTATCAATTGAACTTATTCATCGATCTCTTTCTATATCAAAGTCACCTTATAGAATAGACACTATAGAGCTAGAAGAGATGAATACACAGTTAAAGGAGAATCTAGAGAAGGGTTTTATATGCCCAGGTGCTTCACCATGGGGTGCACCAGTCCTCTTCATCATGATATAGGATGGTTCAATTCACCACTGCATTGATTATTGTGAGATCAATAAAATCACAATAATGAACAAGTATCCCATTTCTCAGATAGATGAATTGATTGATCAGCTACATGGGGCTAGTTATTTATCTAAGGTGTACATTTGGTTAGGATATCACCAATTAAAGGTAAGGAATGAGGATATTCCCAATACCGCCTTTTGAATGAGGTTTGGACACTATGAGTTCATAGTTATTCCCTTTGAAATCACTAATACTCCAATAATTTTCATGGAATATTACCTCAAAAAAATTTGGTAGTCTTTATCAATGATATTCTGATATACTCCATGATCAAGGAGGAACATGGGGATAATTTGAATACTGTGCTAAAGAATTTTCAGATGGAGAAGATTTACGAAAAGTACAGTAAATGTGAGTTATAGATGAAGGACGTATCATTCTTGGGGAATGTTATCACTAGTAAAGGGATATTAGTGGACCCTTCTAAGACAAAGGCAATTGAAGAGTGAAATAGGACAACATCTGTAACAGAGATATGAAGCTTCCTTGGTCTAGCTGGGTATTACTGATGATTTGTGAAAAACTTCTCATGATTGTCAAACTGTGATACCCCAAACATATTTTATGTGTAATAATAATATTTTAATAGTTTTAATTGTTTTACCTTGATTAATTTCCGTACTGTCCAAAACAATGTACGAAAAATAAAAATAATACAAACTTTATTCAATTAATCACTGAAAGGTTACATTTCAACAAGGCCAAAAGATCATAACTATCCTAGAAAACTAATTGAAAATATGAGTAGCACTACTAAGATCTTAAATTTCCATAAGTACAAGGACCATCACTAACCTAGAATTCCTACTAAGAAACAAAAAAAAATTACTAGGAGACCCCCATTCACTATAAACATTTCAAGAAAAAATGCAAGTCCTTTGGATCTATCACGATGTAAAATAGAATGGAAAGAACAATGGACATCGTGCTGAGAATCAAGGGTATATAGAGAACCTTGTTCACCAAGTTGTTTCTATTTTTTTTAATACCCTAAAAATATTTTTATAAGTCCTTTTGTGACCATTGGTAGCCATTTCAATCCTTATGTGACTGTTGGTTTTTTCAATGGTCATAAAATCTTATAACCGTCGGGTATTTTTAGGAATTTTTATTATTTTGCTTATCTTAGTTATTTTGAATATTTTATGTATTTTAAGTATATAGGGATTTTAAATGTTTAAATAATTTGAGAATATTTTAAAATTCTTTAAAGATATATCTTGGAACATGTTTTAATTAAACATATCTTTAAATTTTGAAAGCATAATGTTTTAAATCTTAAAATGAATTTAAAATGAAGACCTTAGTGTTTTAATGAAAGCATGAAGAGAAGTAAATGCGTTTACATCAATTAATTTGAAGAGTGTTTATATTGAAATAATTGGTACTTAAAATTAAAGTTATGTTTTAAAATAATCTTGATAATTAAAAGTTATACATGGTATAATGTATATATTGGATTGTGTATATTAATGTACCAGTGATTAAAATAAAGTTGAAATGATGTTTTAGACTAATAAAATTAATTAAATTATTGGTTTTAATTAAATTAAAATATTTAAAACTTCATTTATACCTTCTAAATATGGTTTTATTTTTGAATATTTTAATTTTATTTTGGAAAATTTTCATCAAGGGTTTTATAAAAACAATAAGCTACCCTTAGGCCTGCCCTTAAGCCAGCCACGGGAGGCAGCTCGCACCACACCTGAGGAGTAGGTGGCCAAGCCTAAACCCCTTAGCCATCACATACCATCCATAGGGTAGCGCTTACCCACAAAGACACATGGAGATTTTGAGGAAGCAACGCCAGCATTCGGGGTGGCACGATGCCAGAGTTTGGGTGCAGAGTGCGCCCATAGGGAGAACCGGTATGGGGCAGTACCGGGGAGGGGGAGAGAGCTAATTAAAGGGTGGATGGGAGTTCTAGTCTTATAATGTCGGCCCATAATCCCCCTAGTTTCGATATGGGATGAGTTATTTCAGTGGGGATTGAATCTCAACCGTTTGATCTCACCGCACAAGATCTGGACCACCCGATCCAGTATCAGGTTTGAACTCCACTACCGCGGCTTTTTCCACACCTTTTCTTCAACCGTTCAATTGCAGACTCAGCTGATCTCATCTGCCCATATTTTTTTAAATTGCAGATCAACCCACGAACATCTGATCAACCCAAGGTTTAATCTCGTCCCTCTATATTTTTTTAAAACTTCAGAAACTCTATTAGTCATCCAATCAGGCCTTGTTTTATCTAGACCATCCGATATTTTTCACATATTCTCCTTGCTTCTTCATCTTCCTCATGCCAAACTAGTGGCTCAACCGATGATTTTTCCTTCTTTTCTTCTTCTTCTCCTAAGATCCTACACCACTTCGGACCAACCCTCTATTTCTACCCGTAAGCCTCTTATGGTCTTCTTTTATTAATTTCTTTTCTCCTATTTTAATTTTCCACAACTTTACATAGGTATATATATATATATAATATTATAATCACTGATTATCTTAGGATTTGTTTTAATTAGAGTATTAGACCTGTTTATATTAGTTTACTTTCAGTGGTCTTTGTTTATATTTTATGTATAAATCGTGATGTATAAAATATACATACACAACCTATATAAACCCTAATTACACTTGTAATTATACCTAGATTTCCCCTCCTCAACCTAAAAGCGTCCCATACCTGACCCCGTCTCTCTCTTGAATCTAGGTAAGGTATTTTCATGCTTCAATTTCTATATGAAAAAACTTTTTATTTTGTGTTTTATGTTTATATATATATATATGTATGTATGTATATGTATATATGTATAAAATTATATATAGCTTCCAATCCTAACTTGTTTTTATTTTTCTAAATATGATTATCAACATTAAAATGATGTTTTAAAGTGCATAAACCTTGTGAGGGTTAATACTGCTTTGAGTTTGTGTAAACTATATGTGTATATATACTTATATTCATATATATAAAATAAAAACCTTTTGGGTTTTTATGATTTTAATTGATGATCATTTGTTTTTAAATGATGTTCTTAAAACATGTAATACATGAAAGGGTTTATTTCATCTTCTTTTAATATTGAAAACCCTTGTTTTCAACTTATGTATATATAGTTGTGTATAAATGTATATATATATATATAAGTTTTTTATGTAACAAATCTATTTTTGATTTTATGATTTTCAAATGATGAACATTCGTTTCTAAATGATGTTCATAATAAATATTATGCATTCAAGGGTTTACTTTTTTTATGATAAATTAAACCCTATATATAAATATTCATAAAACAAACCTAACTTGTTTCAATGGTTTTTTAATGATGAAAAATGTTTTTTTAAAACATGTCCTTAAATACATGTAAATCATGTAATGAATCAATGAGGTTTGGTTTAATTGAACCATGAAAACATATATGTGTATATACAATTATGTGTATAAATAAATATATTGGTTTTAATTATAATCTGAATTGGGTTTTCATAAAACCTATTCTTATTGATCAAATTATGTTTTTGAAGGATATAATAAGTATAAGGATTTATTAAAACTTGTTTTGGGTTGTGCAAATCCCAAGTATACACCTTGTGTATATATAGGGTTTTATATAATTTCAAAACCAACATATATACATATATGTATTTAAATTTTTACTTCTCAAGCTTTAAATAATTCTAGTTATGTTAGTAAGTTGTCGAATTATTTTCATGCTTAAGCATAAAAATATATATTTATATACATGCATAAGTGCATGTGATTAATTACCTTTTCTTTTATACAGGAATACATCACATGAAATAATGATTTTAAATCCATACATTTTATTCCAATTTGTCATGAGAAATGCCTTTAATTATTTAGGTTTTTGTTTTTATCTATTTTTATTTAAAAATTAACATTACATGGTTTAAACAAGTACCTCAGAGTCAAAACATGTAAACCATGGCATGAAATGGTTCACATTCATAAGGATTTAATGCAATAGTTATTATTTTTTGAGACAACCCATTATTTTATGTGTACTAGTTCTTACCACATTGCAAGAGTATGTCATTTTAGTCCATGCATGTTACTATTAAATCTGATGTAGCTATAACCATAAAGAAACAATCTAGACATTTTTATATTTATTTCATAATTCACTACATGTATGAATATGTATGCAAGAATGAAGTTAATCTATTATGAATATAAGTAATCATTTTAGTATAGAACACTATGAATATAATACCATACTAAGACATATGAGGAATGTATTGGACTTAAATGATGTGACGGGTGAACCCTGAATTATGTCGTACAATATGAATTTTATAGGGTGTTGGGTGCACCTAGAATTATACAGCGCTCTAATTCATTGGGTAAAGTTAAGTCTCATGATATGAATTATGTTGGGTTTTACCCGTATGGTCTTGGCACGAGGCCTTGACAGAATGATGATGTACGGTCTGGGAAGAAGGCCTTAACAAAGTCTTGAATTATACATTTCCTCATTATGTATTAGTATATGACCATCAAAGTGATTATTTGACTAATAGAATTTCCCTTGGATAAGAAAACTCTATGATAATGGTGGTGAATGCATATTCCACGATTAAGTATTCAAATGGGAAGCTATATAATGAAAGGGAATCTAATTTTAATGTTATATCTACCAATCGGTGAATTTCATATTATGTTCTAAGTGAATCATGACATGTATACTCATGATATTCTATTTCACAACCTTGAATGTCACTTTTAGAGATTTTTTATCAATTTATGAATTATTCATCATTCACGCATTCTTGTACATTTATGCGCACTCTAATTTATGTTTTACATACAATTTTTAAGTAAACGCATATGATTCTTGTGTAAGAGGTTTTTCTGAAAATTTTATCAAGTAATATTTGAAAATGATGATTAAGTGCCTCAGGAAGTGTTTATTTCCTCTTATTATTTTTTTTTGATTTTTTCAATGGTTATTGTATTAAAAAATATATTTTTTTCAAATTTTTTTTAAACCCCTTACTAGGCATTCTTATGCTCACCATACATTTTCAATTTATTTTACATGGTTTAGTATATTTTTCCAAGATTTGAGTACTCCTATGTGATGGGAACAATATGAAGCTTAACTTTGTTATGTTTTTGGAATAGATATATCAGCAACATCTAGTTTTCCAGAACCTAAACTGAAATAATCCCATGTATTGGAATGAGATGTATAATTTTTATATTTATGATTATAAGAAAAAAAATTTACACACCATGTTTCGGGGACCGACTACAGGCTTATGGGGTCGGGGTCGTCATAGTAGGTATCAGAGGATTGATTTAACAAACTCTTGAAATTTATAACAACACTAAAAATTTGATTATTTCTTACTAAGTAGAATTATTTCTTCAAATTTTAGTTGGAAGACAAAAAAAGTGTTTTTTCTCTTCCAACTAAAATACTAGAGACTATAGTTATCAATTCATGTTTATAAGGGTATGAGACATTTGAAAACCTTCAACTTTCATGTAATCATATCTACTATGTATCGAACTCTTCTCATGTACTTCAATTCCACTGAGGATCAGACTTTGGCTATTTTCTTATGATGCATGATCAACTTCCATTCTATGAACATAAGGGAAATTACATGGAGTTATATTTAAATGCTTTACGCTAGATGAGAATTTTTAATCCCTAGAGGAATTTCAAGAGGCCTTAGAAGAGGGTGATCTCCGAGAGGTGTATCTTTGTAAAATATTGACCGACGGTCTCTATGGTCAACTTTGGGACTTTGAAATTATTGAGGACGAGTCTTATCATTTGTTTTATAGACATCAAGTTCATAATTATGTCACCCAGCTTCGTACACTTCTTGCATTTATCTCATGGAACTTTAGATGCCCACATGAGATTGATCCAAGTAGCCCAAGTTGCATCTGGACCAAAGAGATTGACGGGTTTTAAAATGTTTTAGGAATCCGTTTAACCATGAACTGGGGAAATCATTGATGCTGGTGGTACCTATGAAGGGATATCACAATGGGTGTTGGGAAGTTCTTTCCAGTGATTTTGTTAGAGGGAACGAATTAATATGTAGCACCTCAAGTTTCATGATCCTTTTCTTAAATGAATGATGTTATATTTTTATGATTTGATAATTTAATATGTTTTTTCAAAATAACATCTCTGTTTTAATATGGTTATGCCTTACTGATTAGAACTCTTCTTTCTTTCTTAAAATTTTTAAATGGAAGATGAGTGGTCACCAACTAACCTTTTGTCTCTACCAACTATGATACTGGAAACAATAATGTTAAAGTCATTTTAGGACATGTTTGAACCTCTCAGAAATCTCCTCTTATCATGAAAATATCTTTATCAGTTATCCAACACTCCTAATATTTTCTGATTATTTCGAGGATCAGGTTTTGTTTATTTCCTCTTAGTATATGCACAACTCGCATTCGATGCATGACGGGGAAATTATTTTGAGTCACTCTTCAATTTTTTTACCACGTTTAAAAGATATATAGCTATAAGGAAATTTCAAGAAGCAACTGATGTGGGTGACATTCACACATCTTATCTTTTTTCAACTCCTAAATTTCAGTGCCTATAGGAGGCTTTATGATTTTAAAATTTTTGAAAACAAGGTGGTTCTAATGGATTATAGTAATTGAGTCATTTCTGATATCTCTGAGCTTTTAATATCCTATTACATTTATATAATATTTGATCGCTGTAGACATGAGTATAACTCTAGCTGCTTGAGGTGTGTCTGGACCAAAGAAATTGAACAATTTATGGCTACTGTGGAAACCATGGCATCAGAGAACCACAAACTCTTGTGGTGTTAGTGAAGGGACAATGGGGAATAGGTCTGAAGGGTTGGAGTATAATAGAATTGTGAGGGTGCAATTCTTTGATGGGAGGATAATATGATACCCTGAACATATTTTATGTGCAATAATAATATTTTAATAGTTTTAATAGTTTTACCTTGCTTAATTTCTTTAATTTAAAAAAAAATTGAAAAATAAAAATAAGATAGACTTTTTCAATTAAACATTGAAACATTACATTTCAATAAGGCCAAAAATCCATAACTATCCTAGGAAACTAATGGAAAATCCTAGTAGTGCTACTGAAACATTACATTTCCATAAGGATAAGGACCTATAATTAACCTATAATGCCTACTAAGAAACCAATCAAAATTACCGGGAGACCCCCAAAAACCACAAACATGACAAGAAAATAATGTAAGTCCTTTGGATATGTCTCAATGAAAAATAGAATGGAAAGAGCAATGGCCACCGTGTTGAGGATCAAGGGTATATAGATCACCATCTTCACTGAGTTGTTTCTACAGTTTTGAATACCATAAATATCTTTTTATAATTCCTTTTTTGACCTTTAGTAACCATTACGGTCCTTAGGTGACCGTTGATTTTTGCAATGGTCATAAAAAATTATAATTTTTGGGTATTTTTAAGAATTTTTATTCTTTTTTTATCTTAGGTATTTTTAATATTTTAAGTATTTTAAGTATATAATCATTTTAAATGTTCTAATTATTTGAGTATATTTTGAAATTATTTAAATATATATCTTGGAACATGTTTTAATTAAACTTATCTTTAGATTTTGAGGCATAATGTTTTAAAACATAAAATGAATTTGAAATAACGACCTTAGTGTTTTAATGAAAATATGAAGAGAAGTACATATGTTTACTTCAATGAATTTGAAGAGTGTTTATATTGGAAAAATACCTATTTAAATTTAATGTTATGTTTTAAAATACTCTTGATAATTAAAAGTTATACACAGTATAATGTATATATTGGATTGTGTATATTAATTTACCAAAGATTAAAATAAAGTTGAAATGATGTTTTAGACTAATAAAATTAATGACATTATTGGTTTTAATGTAATTGAAATATTTCAAACTTCATTTCTACCTTCTAGATATGGTTTTATTTTTTAAAGTTTTAATTTTATTTTTGAAATTTTTAATCAAGGGTTTTATAAAAAAAAGAATCTACCCTTAGGAGAGCCCTTAAGCTAGCCAAGGGAGGCAGCTCGCACCACTCATGTTCATGGAAAATTCATCATAATTCTTCTTCTCCTCTCTCACTTATTCAATGAATAAAAACATTGTCCGTGATGTGTCGAATTACCAACATTGTGGATGATGTTATTTCCATTTGCATAAAATCTTTCAAGTCAGGTAATGAAAATTTTTTATGGTTGAATCAGGTTGTAATATATGTATTACGTTTCATACATGGTTCAAGAATTCTTTTGTACTCATGGTTTTAATTTACAAGAAAAAATGAGGTTGTTATTGTCAAAGAACCACTAAAATTATCTAAACAAACATCATTAATGTTTTAAATTATAAATAAAGGGTGAAATGATCTAATGAAATGATCATATAAGATATTATAAAGATGGATATGTTTATTTAAGATATTAATAACACTCTTTTAACCATTATATAGGAGGTTTAAACAAGTTTGAGGTAAGAAAAACCTGAGGTAAGGGAATTCCTAACCCAATTTACATTCTTTGAGTTAACCTTCTTATTTATTCCTTATGTCATATTGAGATTATTGGTGTGATAAATTTTTGTTTATTTTTTTATCATGTGTATTTATAGTGTATACACATATCATTTCAATTCTATTAACTCTCACTCCAATTATATTTTAAAGGACTTTCCTTTTAAAATCCTTTTAAAATTATATTTAATAAATTTCAAAAGGATTGTTGTTTTTGTGTATGGTATTAGTAGTTTTTCCTGGTTTCAAGATACTTTATTACCATGATATGTTCCTTGGAAATTATTTAAGTTGGTTTTATCCCATTATAGATCATGATATGTTGGTTTGAGCCCATTATAACCCAAGATATGTTGGGTTGCACCCATTATAGCTCAAGATATGACGGGTGAGCCCTGTTATAGCTCTCCAATGCATTGAGTTCTCCAAAGATGGAAGTTTTCCAAAGGGTTATTCCATGTGTACGGGTGAATGTAAGAGTGATATGGTAAATATGTCCCAAGGAAACTACATGATGTTTTTATGCATATGAGTTTTTATGATTACGGGTTTTATTGGGTTTTATGTTATCACTTGACTAACGATTTCTATCTTTATATCCCTTACTGAGTTTGATACTCATCCCATGTTTTTAAAATGTATTTCACATTATTTAATGATTGGTAAGAGAAAAAAGGGATTCGTGATGTTTGATATGGAGTGTTGTCAAAGAAATCATGCTTTATATTTTAATGTTTTATATTTTTGAAAAAATGGAAACTATTTTTAGTAGTATCCTCTTGTATGAATGTGGTATGTTATATTTGTAACGTATCCGAATTATTTAAAAATATAAAACCAAAAATATCCTCAATGTGTAATATTGTATGGTCTTGTGTAAAATTCAATATTAAGTAATGTTATAAGGTCAGGTCCTTATAGTTAGTATAAGAGGATGGTTTAGATAACTTTAGGGGGTTGGGATGATAGTTAAAGAATAACATAACTATTTTTTACTCTATGATTAATTTTAAATGTTATAGAATTTAAGTATTACCATGTTGCTTCATCTAATTTATGTTTTTTCAAAATGGTTGTCCGTAGAAGAAATCGGGAAGCTGAAGTAGGAAGGCACCAAGAGGATGATTTCTGTCTGAATCTACAACCTGAAATGGTGGGAATCGGAACCGAGTAGTTTGTGACAACAATGGCTCAGTTGACTCAAGAAATAAATGGTGGTGGTATCTATTCTAGAGGGGAACATGATAAACCATTAAGAGACATTTCTTTTGTGGAGAATTTTATGAAGCAACATCCTCCAGTATTCAGTGGAACCGCAGATCCAGTGATAGCCGAAGGACGGATCAATGCTCTAGAAAAGATATTTAATGTCATTGGATGTTCAAAATGTAAAAATGTAATACTATACATTTATATTTTGGAATTTTAAACCAATAAATGGTGGTCTCTGGTTAAGAATACGATAGAAATAGATGATCTTGACAGTTTGGAATGGGATTGTTTTAAGTGTCTTATTTCTGGACAAATATTTTCCCAAAATTGTTCAACTAAGAATAGAGAAAAATTCATGGAACTAAAGCAAAAAGATGATGATTCTATGGCATCATAGAAATCCAATTTTACAAGACTGGATAGTTATGTACCAAAATTTACTTGGGATTTTGAATGTAAAATTAATAGATTTTACTCTGGTTTCAAATGGTATTTGTGAAGAGCCTTAGCTTGATGAGAGTTTAAAAGCTATGAGAAGCTTGTTCATTATGCTGAAAAAGTTGAGATGGAGTTTTCTGACACATATGTTAATCAGGATGAAAAGAATAAGAAGTGTTTCAGTTGGCAGGAAATGGGGATGAACTCTTCAAAGAAGCCTAGATGTAAGAAAATGAATTTCCCTTCTTGTGAAAAGTGTGGTAAAAGGCATCCTGGTGAATAACTTGTACATTCTGGGAAACACTATCGATGTGGAAAGTTTGGACACCTGTCTTGTGAGCTCAATGAAAACAATCCGAAAATTAATCAGAAAACAATGGTGAGATGCTTTAACTGTAAAGAATTGGGTCATTTTTCTAATGTTTGTCTGAAGCTAGTTACTCAAGCAGGGAATCAACAAAATTTAAAGAAGAAGGGTTTGGTAAAATCATTTTCAACCACTTCAGCATAAGTTGATCCATCAAATGAGGTGGTATCAGGTACATTTCTTGTTTTTACAAAATTAAAAAATGTGTTGTTTGATTTAGGATCAACACATTCATTCATTTCTATGAAATTTTTAGAAAAATTGGGGATTCAACCTCATGAAATGAAATAAGATCTCACGGTAAAAACACCTGGAGGAAATATGGTGGAAAAAATAAATTATAAGAATATTCCTATCCTTGTCTGTGGAAAGATTTTACCTACAAACCTTGTTTCTTTTCCTCTAGTAGAGTTTGATGTTATTCTGGGTATGCACTAGCTTTCTTTTTATCATGCTAAGATAGATTGCAGAGAAAAAAAACTTGTTTTTCAAAAATAATTTCTTTTTGTGTACAAGAATGAACCCATACCATTAATATAATATCAGGACACTAATAAATTGATAAAGGATATAAATGAAAGTTATCTTGCTCATATTTTTAAAGATAAGGGAACTATCCAGATTAATGATGTACCAGTGGTAAATGAATACTTAGATATTTTTTCTGATAATTTTCCTAGTGTTATTCTTAATCGAGAGGTTGAGTTTTCTATTGACTTAGTTCCTGATTCTAAGAAAATTTCTAAACCCCTTATCGAATGGGCCAAATGGAACTTCTAGAATTAAAAACTCAGTTGCAAGAATTATTAGATAAAGGCTTCATTCGGCCCAACACTTTACTATTGGGCACTCATGTCTTGTTTGTTAAGAAAAAAGATAGTTCAATGATATTTTGCATCGATTATAGACCCTTGAATAACATTACTATTAAAAACAAGTATCATTTACCTCATATCGATGATTTTTTTGATCACCTCTAGGGAGCACAATATTTTTCTAAGGTTGACCTGAGGTCAGGGTACCATCAGTTGGAAGTAAAGGATGAAGACATCTCGAAGACTACGTTCTGTACTGGATATGGTCATTGTGAATATGTAGTTATGCCTTTTTTGGTTAACTATTGCACCTACTGTATTCTTGGATATTATAAATAGAATATTTCATGAGTTCTTGGATAAGTTTGTGGTTGTGTTTATTGATGACATTCTGGTATATTCTAGAAGTAAAGAGGAAAATAAAAAACATTTAAGGGTTGTTTTGAAAACCTTAAAAGAAATGAAACTATATGGAAAATTCAGAAAGAGTGATTCTTGGATGAAATAGATTTCTTTTCTTAGGATCATTGTAAATAAGGATGGAAAAACAGTTTATGCTTCCAAAATACAAGTGGTTGATGAATGGGGAAAACCTCCAAATATTATATATATTCATAGTTATCTTGGATTATGAGTTTATTACCAATGGGTTTTTAAAAACATTTCATAGTTATCTAGCCCACTAACTAAGTTAACACGAAAAGAGGTTAAATTTGTTTGGACATAAGAATGTGATGTTTGTTTTCCAGAACTGAAGAAGAGATTGGTGAATGCTCTAGTTTTGGCCTTCCCTTCCCAAAGTGGTGAGTTTGTAATCTACCGTGATGCTTCATTGATGGGACTTGGTTTTGTTCTCATGAATAATGATCAGGTAATTGTATATGCTTCAAGAAAACTAAAACCTCATAAGTTAAATTATCCCACACATGATTTGGAATTGGAAGCTGTGGTTTTTGCTTTGAAAATTAGGAGGCACCATTTATACAGAGACAAATGTCAAATATATACTGAAAATAAAAGTCTGAAGTATATATTCACTCAGAAGGAATTAAACATGAGGTAGAGAAGATGGATTGAACTGATAAAGGATTATGATTGCACAATCAATTACCATCCAGGAAAAGAAAACAAAGTGGTGGATTCCTTGAGTCGAAAACATCATGCATCATTAACCATGTTACATTTGTAAAATGATCCCTTGATTAACGATTTGATGAATTTTGGCTTATAATTTGTATTTGAAGGGAATATATCTATTTAGCTTCAGGTTTCAGTAAAGTCATTATTATCAGACAGAATTACGCAAGCACTGAAGGAAGACCGTGAGCTATAGAAAAAGGTAGAATTGGTTAAAATGGGAAAGCTGTCAAAATTTAACCATGATAAAGATTGTGTTTTAATATTTGGAAAAAGGTTGTGTGTGCCTTGCGATTCCTAGTTGAAGAAAGATTTGTTGTGTGAATCTCATATTTCTCCATTTTCTGTTCATTCGAGAAGTACTAAGATGTATAGAGACCTTCGGTAATATTACTGGTGGGATGGAATGAAAAGGGATATTGCAGAATTTTCTGTGAAATGTTTGACATGTCAAGAGGTTAAATCAGAGCAATAGTTATCGAAGGGTATTCTTCAGCCTTTTCCAGTGCCAAAGTAAAATGGGAAAATATATCCATGGACCTCATGGTGGGACTACCTAAGACTTCTCAAGGTAACAATACGATTTGTGTTATTGTCGATAGACTGAAAAAATCTGCACATTTCCTTTCTATTCAAGATACAATGTCATTGGATCAGCTTTCTCGATTGTACCTCAATAAGATTGTCAGGTTACATGGAGTTCCTCTTTCCATTTTATCTGATCGAGATCCCAGGTTCACTTCTAACTTTTGGAAGGGGCTTCAGAATTCATTGAGCAAAGAATTAAACTTCAGTACAACTTTTCATCCTCAATCAGATGGGAAGTCAGAACAAACGATTCAGACTTTGGAGGATATTCTATGAGCTTGTTCAATGGAATACCAGGGAAGTTTGGATCAGTATATTTCTTTAGTTGAGTTTTCTTATAAAAACAGTTTTCATTCTAGTATACAGATGGCACTTTTTGAGGTATTTTATGGGAAGCAGTGCATAACTCTAGATTTTTGGGATGAAGTCGATGAAAGAAAGTTGATGGGACTAGAATTTGTAGAGGAAGTGTCTGAGAAAGTGAATATGATCTAGCAGCACATGAGGACAACTATAAGAAGACAAAAAATTTATGAAGATAATATAATGAAAGACTTCTCTTTCAAGGTAGGTGACCATTATTTCCTTAAAATCTCTCTTTGGAAAATTGTGATGTGTTTTGGTAAGAAAGGGAAGCTAAGTCTGCAGTTCATCGATCCTTTTGAAATCCTAGAGAAAGTTGGACCAGTAGCATACCGAGTAGCTTTGCCTCTGATTTTGTCTCAGGTACACAATGTTTTTCATGTTTCTATGTTGTGAAAGTATGTGCCAAATTCATCACATGTCTTGAGACCAGAATCAGTTTAGCTAGAAAAAAACCTTTCTTATAAAGAGAAACTAGTACAGATTCTTGATCGAAGGGAATAGGTATTTTGGAATAAGGTAATTCACCAAGTAAATTTTTTATGTAGAAACCACATGGTTGAAGAAGCAACATGGGAATCTAAAAATGCTATGAAGAAAAGTTACCCTCACTTGTTTATTGAGTAAATAAAATTGCGAGGACGCAAATTCTAGAAGGTGGAGATAATGTAACACCCCAAGGTTTTCTTTAAAAAATAAATGAAATGCATTAAACTTTGTTTTAAATATATATTTATAACTATCCTTTAAACATAATTTTTCATCTTCTATGTTTGGAATTTCGAAAAATAGTTATCTACAATTGTGTTCAATAGGTTATTTAGAGTCTGATGGAACCAACTTGTTTTTTATGAATAGTAACATACCCTTATGAATAGTAATATGAATAGTAATATTACCATAATGAATAGTAAATTGTATTATTATTTTATTTTCTTAAGGATTTAAAATAATAACATCTTGGTAAATTTTTCAATGCGATATAAAAGCAGTTGTAGTTTTAAAATTGTTAATTTTTGAATTAAGTATGATTTTATTTAAAAATTAAATTAATAATACGTAGAAAATTATTTTCAAAAAATAGAATTCATTTTTTAATTATACATGTTGAGAAATGGTTAGGGTGAATTTTTGGGATTTTTCTAAAATAGTTCTTTTTCCATTCAATAGTAAAAAATACAGTTTTGAGTATCGGTGTGTTAATGACATCATTAATAATGTAATAATTATGTAATAAATCTGGTCCAACTTTTTATATTAAAATAATATGTTAGGTGCCCCAAGTGGCTAATACCATGGTAAAATACCATGGGCAAGCCCATGGTTTTACAAATACCACTAGTGAGGTTTCCCTAAAAAATTATTAAAATATTCCCTCACTTTTCCTATAAATATCAACCCATTACTTCATTAAATTCATTAAAAATTACTCCTCAACGAATCTATGGCCTCCTTACCTCCCTATTATACCTCCCAAGGTTTCCTCAAGCCCCCAAGGTCTCAATATTCAAGTTCTAGGACTTACTCTACAAGGTAAGAAAATTATCAATTTCTTTCTCTTTCTATTCAAGTTCTCTTTTATGTGGTATAACCTTAAAGTTTCCATTCCATGTTCATATTTACTTATTATTCTTGATATATTCGGTATTATTATTAATTTCTAGATGGGATACCCTTGGAAAATTTATTTTTAATATTTTTTAAACCATGTTGCATATATGTTAGGCTGCCGAATTTTTGTAAGGGATTTCTCAATTATTCTTTTATTTTGAGTTTCTTTCTATTCTTATTCTTTCATCACATCCTATTAAAAAATAGGAATGAAAGATCCAGAAATCATGTATATTCTGTATTTTCTCATGTTCATGTAATATTCACCATCATTATTCTTATCCTCACCCACTTATTCAAGGAATAAAAACATTGTCTGTGATGTGTCAAATTACCGACATTGTGGACGATGTGATTTCAATTTACATTAATTCTCTCTAGTATGGTCATGAAACCATTTTTATGGTTTAACCAGGTTATAATATATTCATTATGTCTCATCCATGGTTCTGTAATTCTTTTTTACTCATGGTTTTAATTTATAAGAAAAAATGAGGTCGTTATTGTCAAAGAACTACTAAAATGATCAAAACGAACATAATTAATGCTTTAAATTATGAATCATCCCAAAATCAAACACCAAATGATACATGTTATAAATTATGGTACTAGAAATATGTAAATACCTTTCCATTCCAATTCTGAAGTTTCACTTCCAATCGACGATAATATCCATCATGAACCAATCATGGAAAACATGTAAAGAAAACACCCCAAAACAATGCAAGGAAGAAACTACTAACAAATAAAGGGTAAAATGTTCTAATGAAATGATAATATAAGATATTATAAAGATGTATATTTTTATTTAATATATTAATAACACTCTTTTAACCAGTATACAGGAGTTTTAAACAAGTTTGATGTAAGACAACCCCGAGGTAAGGGAACTCTTTGCTTTGCTTTATTAATAAAAAATGAGGCTTCGGCCCCAACCTTTTCCTTTTAAAACTCTCTTTAATAAATTTCAAAAGGATTGTTTTTTATGTGTATGACATGAGTAGTTTCTCTAGATTTAAAGATAATTTATTACCATTATATGTTCCTTGGACATTATTTATGTTGGGTTGAGCCCATTATATCTCAATATATGTTGGGTTGAGCCCATTATAGCTCATGATATGTTGGGTTGAGTCCATTATAGCTCAAGATATGATGGGTGATCCCCATTATATCTCTCCAATGAATTGGGTACTCCAGATATTGAAGTTGAAAAAAGGGTTATTCCATGTGTAAGGGTTAATGTAAGAGTGATATGGTAAATATTTCCCATGGAAACTAGATGATGTTTTGATGCATATGAGTTTTTATGATTATGGGTTTTATTGGTTTTTATGTTATCACTTGACTAACGCTTTCTATCTTTATATCCCTTACTGAGTTTTATACTCATCCCATGTTTTTAAGAAAAATCACATTATATAAGGATGGGTAAGATACATAATTGATTTTTGATGTGTGATATGAGGTTTTGTAAAAGAAATCATGCTTTATGTTTTAATGTGTTATATATTGAAAAAAATGGAAACTGTTTTTAGTAGTATCCTCTTGTATGAATGTGGTATGTAATTTCTGTAAGGTATTCTAATTCATTAAAACTATAACCCAAAAAATATCCTCAATGTGTAATATTGTATGGTCTGGTTAAAATTCATGATTAAGTAACATTATAAGGTCGGGTCCTTATAGAAAATCCCAAGTACACACCATGTGTATATATAAGGTTTTATATATTTTTCAAAACCCACATATATACATAAATGTATTTTAATTTTGAATTCTCAAGTTTTAAATAATTCTAGCTATGTTAGTAAGTTGTGTAATTGTGTTCATTATTAAGCACAAATATATATATATATATATACATACATGCATAAGCGCATGTGATTAATTACTTTTTATTTTATACATGAATAAATCACATGAAATAATGATTTTACACCCATACATTGTATCAAAAATTTTCACAAGAAATGCCTTTAATTATTTAAGTTTATGTTTTAATCTATTTTGATATAATAATTAACATTTCATGGTTTAAACAAGTACCTAAAAGTAAAAACATGTAAACCATGGCATGGAAAGGTTCACATTCATAAGGGTTTAATGAATGAATTATTATTTTATGAGACAAACCATTATTTTATGTGTACTAGTTCTTACCACATGTGAAAAAGTATGTCATTTTAGTCCTTTCATGTTACTATTAAATTTGATGCAGCCATAACCTTAAACAATCTATCCATTTTTACATTTATTGCATAATTCACTACATTGTATGAATATGTATGTAAGAATGAAGTTTATCTATTAAGAACCAAAGTAATAATCTTACTATGAAACACTATGAATATAAGACCATACTAATACATATAAAGAATGTATTGGACCAAAATGATGTGACGGGTGCTCCTGGAATTATATAGCACAATATGAATGTTATGATGTGATGTGTGTGCCCAGAATTATATAGAACTCCAATGAATTGGGTAAAGTTAAGTCCCATGAGATGAATTGTGTTGGGTTTTACCTATATGGTATTGTCATGATGCCTTGATAGAATGATGATGTACGGTCTGGGTGAAAGGAATTGACAAAGTCTAGAATTATATATTCCCTCATTATGTATTAGTATATGACCATCCAAGTTATTATTCTACTATTAGAATAACCCTTGGTAAATAATCTTCTATGATAATGGTGATGAATGAATATGGAATTATTAATTATTCACATGGAATGTTATACAAGGAACGGGTATCTAAAGTTAATGTTACCTCTACCAATCTATGAATTTCATATTAAGTGCTATGTGAATCATGACATGTTTACTCATGTAATTATATTTTACAACCTTTCATTTCAATTTAAGAGTTTGTTTTATCAATTTACGAGTTATGTATCATTCATAAATTCTTGTACATGTATACGAACTTTGATTTATGTTTTACTTACAGTTTTTAAGTAAACACATATGATTCTTGTGTAAGAGGTTTTTCTGAAAATATTATCAAGTAACCTTTGAAAAATTATGTTTAAGTGCCTCAAGAAGTGTTTTTTTCCTCATAATAAAAAGTTTTGTGATTATTTTAAAAGTTTTTTTATTTAAACATAATTTTTTCAAATAGTTTTAAAATCCCTTACTGGGAATTTTTATGCTCACCATATATTTTCAATTTATTTTACAGGGTATAGTATATTTTTCCAAGATTTGAGTACTCCTATGTGACAGAAACAATATGAAGATTAAATTTGTCAATTTATTATAAGAAATGTATCAGCAACATCTAGTTTTTCAGAATCTAAACCAAAACAAACCTCTGTATTGGAATGAGAAGCGTAATTTTTTACATGTATGATTATAAGAAAAATAATTTACACACCATGTTTCAGGCACCGACTCTGGGCTTCTAGGGCTGGGGTCATCACAAAAACCAAATAACCAAGATGACATGGAAGGGAGTGAAGTTTTTCTAGACACATGAATGTGAGGAAAGATTTAAAGATCCCATAAAGGCCTATCACTACGTTAGTAATCACACTACTAAAAAGGGGAGAAATATGTGTGGTGTACAACGAGGCTTCAAAGAAGGTATTAGGCTGTATACTGATGAAAAATGGTAAGGTGATATCCTATTCCCCAATGCAGTTAAAAATACATGAGAAAAACTATCCCACATATGGTATTCAGTTGGTAGCTGTGATATTTCCATTGAAAATCAGGCTTCATTATCTCTATGGGGAGAAGTGCGAGATATATACTTATCACAAGAGTCTCAAATATATATTCACATAAAAGGATCCTAATATAAACTAGATAATATGGTTATAGCTTATCAAGTATTATGACTACTCAATACACTACCATCCTGGTAAGTCAAACAAGGTAGAAGATGCTCTCAGTAGAAAGGATCTGACGTCTATATCAATGATGAGAATTGAAAAGGATCCAATCTTATTAGATTTGTAGAGGATGGACATGGGAATCATTAAAAGAGGACCATCATCAATCCTTTCTCAAATTATTTTTCAACCATTCCTCTTATAGAAAATAAAGGATGCTCAAATAAAAGATGTGGAAATAAAGAAAAGGGTGGAAGCTATGAGAAATGCGAAATCCTTTGAGTTCATGATTGATGAGGAAGTAGTTGTAAGATTTGGGTAATGATTATATATACCATCTGATCTAGATATAAAGAAGGATATTTTTAATGATGCACATATCTCAACATTATCTATTCACATAGGGAGAGAAATGATGTATCGAGATCTCTGAGAGAACTTTTGGTAAGACAATATGAAGAAGGAGATCACTGAGTATACATCAATGTGCCTGGTATGTCAGCAAGTGAGGGTTTAAAGGAAGAAGTATAAAGGGATGTTTCAACCACTACCCATACCAACATGGATGTGGTAGAACAATACCATGGACATTGTCACTCGACTTCCATGTACATTAAGTGGAAACAATGCTATATGGGTCATTGTGCATCATCTTACAAAGACAAACCACTTTATCACAATTCGAGAGGACTTCTCCTTAGATCAAATTGAACGGATAAATATCATAGATGTGTTAAGGCTTCATTGATTACCACTATCTATTGTATATGATCGAGATCCAAGATTCACCTCACTGTTATGGAAAATTCTACAACATTCTCTAAGCACAGAGCTAAACTTCAGTACAACCTATCATCCTCAAATTGATGGCCAATCTGAGACAACTATTCAGACACTAGAAGACATGTTGAGAGTGTGTTCCATGGACTTAAAATGAGGATGGTATATCGACTAGAACTTCCACCAACCATGTCTAAAGTGCACAATATTTTCTAGGTATCTCTCTTAAGGAAGTACATACCAGATCTTTGACATGTACTGACTTTAGAGGTGGTATAGTTGGAGAATGATCACTCTTTTAAGGAGCATCTAGTGAAGATCTTGGATCGTAGAGATATTGTTAAAAATAACAAGACTACTCACCTGGTCAAATTAATATGTAAGAACCATAATTACGAATAGGTAACATGGGTACTAGAGGAGGTAATTAAAGAAAAGTACCCACACTTGTTTACATCTTATAAAGTAAAATGAAATTTCAAGGGAAATATTTATAAGGGAGGAAGAATGTAATGAACCAAAGTTTTATCAATAGAATTCCTTTATTATAATTATGTATTATATTATAATCACATAATATTACTTATATAATACAATACAAAAGTTATAAATGAATAATGAGTTAAATAAAAGGCATCTCTATAAGATAAGGAACATATACCGATGAAATAGTAACTTGACCTTTGGAATAGTAATGTAACCATTATGAATAGTAAATTGGCCAATGTAATAGTAACCTCACCAATGAAAGTATAAATAAAATTTATCCATCTTATAAGTGTCAATATGATATAATTATATCATATTATAAGTAAATAAATATTTTAAAATTATTAATTAAGTGTTTGTATTTTTGTAAGTAATGTATATTTAATTAAACTTTTATGATTAATTTAATAATTTAAATGAAAATTTATTTTCATAAAATGTATTCATAAATCAATATTTTGATGAATTATGATTATAAAATAATTTTATGTGACCATAAGTAATATTTCAATGTGTTAGAAAAACAGTTTTAATTATAAAATTTGTATTTTTCATGTAAATTAGGTTTTTAATTAAAAATTAAAAATTTCATATTTAGAAAATTATTTTCATAAAATGGAGTTTATTTTGGGATTATACATGTCTAAAAATGGTTAGTTTGAATTTTTGGTATTTTTCTGAAATAATTGATTTTTAGGGAATATCGAAATACGGTAATTTATGATATTTAAATATAATACAAATACATAAATTAAAAAAATCATGCATGATGTAATCACAATTGGTTTGAATTAACATGACCCATTTACTATTTTTAGTCTCAATAATAATCACTATTGCTTTTATTGAGCATTATAATAAACTAATGAATTAAATAATGGAAACCCCTCCTCTCCTCCGCTATAGAAACCACTCTCACCCCATATTCACTTCAATCCTATAAATATTTGTGACTTGTATAAATTATACTAAAATATCATCCCAATATTCTACCCCATATCCATAATCCCTTGGTCTTATAAAAAGACCAAAACCTCTACCCTAATGAAGCTCTCAAGGAAGCTTTATTCAACATGAAAATTCCTCTTTTCATTTCTTTTATTTTCTTTCAAGTTATTTTCTTTCTTTTTATTTCCTTTCCTACTTTAATCCAAATGTTATGATTAATCCAGTAACTTAAAATTACTATAATTTTGTTATGATAATTTAATAATTCATCACCATCTCTCTTTTCCCCTCCTTTTATACTAGAAATGAAAGCACCATTCGAGATGTGTTAATTTATCACATTCAACAACGACGAGTTTTCAATTTCTTTTACTGTATTCATTTATGGTCATGAAAAAAAATTATGGTTGAACTAGACTGTAATATATGTATTATGTCTTATGTAATATTTTTTAATCATTTTTACACATGATATTAATTTATAAATCAAAATGTGTTCATTGTGATAAAAAATGCCAATTAACCAAAAAGGTTTCAATAAAATTTTATATAATGATTCAACTTCACTTTACTTAACCAAATGAATTTTATAACCATATACTATTCTGTATGTTCACTAATAACATACCTCCTCAATTCTGTACAACCATTTTCATCTTAAATATTTATCCATACAAGTATATAAATAAACCAATCATGAAAACCAAGGAAACAAATCCGCCCAAACAATGAAATTGAACCTATTAACCCATAAAAATGGTAATGAATGAACTTAATAAGGTTATAATAAATAAATTTCATGTATAAGAGGTTCTCAGAAGAATAATTAATGAATTAAATTTGTTTATCCAGGACATTAATATCAAGTGAAATACATCATCAGACTTAAGGTAAGGGGTCCTCTCTTTCTCACTTTTGTTCAAGAATATCCTCTATGTTATGTCCTTTTATTTTAATTTCTAATGATAGGGTATGTTTTATCACCTCCCTCATAATTCCCTCATTATATATAAATTATGAGATTACCCTTTCCCTCTCATGATTCCCTCCTATGTGTAGTCATTACAACTCCAAAACTCTGTAAGAGATTCTACCCGAACCTTCATTATTCCTCCGGGATACTCTATCATCCTTTTTACCCAAATGAAGTTATCTATTATTTTTATTTATATCTTATAAATGATTTTTATATTACAAAACTCATGTATCAAGTTCCATTCATAATTTTCTTTCACTTGTATACATGTTTTTAAATTGTTTCCTCCTCAATAATTCCCGATATGCAAACCCGTTTTAAGGGAACTTTCCAAATTATTACCCATTTTCAAGTGACCTATATAATCAATTTTTAATCCATAATTATTTTTATAAAACCAATATTTTTATTATTAAAACCTTTTGTATTCAATTATTGTTTTATATAAAATATTATTCCCTTTTATGTTTTAAATGGCCTTTGATATTTTCTTTTAACCGCACTAAAATGGTTTAATTCTAAAGTTTCTTAATTACACTTTTAAAATGTTTTTACTTCAAGTTGACATCACATTTTGTGATATATTACTATTCTAACCTATTATTTTCTATTAATGATCTAATTCCTTTCTTTTATGTACATTTTTATGATACTCCCATTTTTTATGCTTTATGACATGATTATGATACCCAATTCTTACCATGGGTAACCACTATGTTTATGTATGAATGATTATGTATGATTCTACATGTGGAAAGAATATTCATGAATGTGTTATGATGGGTGAATCCATCTAGCACTACAATGAAATGGGTAAATTTTACTCTCATGATATGTTATGTGTAACGATCTTGGAGGGTAGCCTTGACTCGTGCTACCATGTGCAACGGTCTTGGTGGTTAACCATGGCTTGTTATCATCTATGTGTAACAGGGACTGAATCATGATAAATTCATGTTTTATGTTTCTTAAACTTTACTAGGACTCCATTTTTATATGATCCCATGTTTATATGTTATGATTCTATATGTTCTATACTTTTTATATCATTATGTCCTTCTTTCTAACTAATGTGCTAAATCATTATTCTTATGTTTATTCCCTTATTGGGATTTTTAGCTCATCCCTTTTTTCATGTTATCCCCAGGTTATCCTATGAAGATGCATGAGAAAAATGGAAGTTAGGATGTCAATATGAAGATTAAATAAAGAAATGTTTTATTTAGTCCCATGTTTTTAGTTTATGTACCTATTATTCCAAGACACTAGACTTCACAAACCTTGGATTGTAATTTGATGTTTATTTACACTTAAAATAATGTAATGTTATGTGTAAAAGGATAGGTTCACTATAATGACCAAAATTTATTCATGAATAATATTGAAAAATTAAACACCAGAACCAGGAGAATATATTTTCATATCAATTTTATAATTAATTTATGTAAAAGAAGAAAGATTAACCTGATATTGAGATCATTATTCCTTACGGTTGTTGATCTTTCTCACTCTACCATTTTAGAATCGTTTCATTATGAGGAACCAATGTAGAGGTCATATAGCGATGATTCACATATTCTCCTTCGATCTTCGAACAATGATAATGGATCATCGGGCGCTAGTGTAATCGATTGATCATTTTTCTTTATCCACCTTTGACCACTTCATATCTCTAGTTATACTCATTCTTGAGAGGATGATAGGAGGAGGTGGATCTTGAGAGGAATCCAATATGCATAATGATTAACCTTTTCTAAAATATAATATCATTATATTTATAAACTAAGGGTTAGGGTTTAATATTTAATTAATTGGACAAGGGCCCTTTAATAAAATATAAAACCCTATGAAACCCCATATCATGTGATAAAATAATAATAATATTTTATTCCCTGACATGTGCTAACTGGAATAGTAGTAAATATTATTTTACGTTCTTGGGAATTAATATTTATCACCGGACCTAATCTAATTCTTTTCATTCTCCTTGACATTTATTATATACCTTAATAAATACTATTATTAAATATTTATTAATTCATTCAATAAATAAATGTTCAAATAAAATAATAAAAAATAAATATTTATTTAATATTCACAAGACCAAATAAATCATTTTATTTAATAAATAATAAATTATTTATCATGGTGTGAATAAAAATCGATAAATAAATACTGTGTATTGAAATAATTAAACAATTACCTTATGAATAAATATTTATTTAATATTTGTGATCATTTAATAAACCTTGAATAAATATTAACTCTTAGTCTTTAGTATAATATTTATTTCAATTGTTAAATATAAATAATGTTTAACTAATATCAAAGGAAACACTTTGTGTGTGACCCTATGGACCTCTTTCTTAGTGGAATTAGGAGAGTTTTCCTAGATTACAAGATTACTATCTAGAAATGGGTCCAGGCTCCCATAAAAGAAAAATATATGTCACAACAATAAAATCACATTAAAATGATTATTGTGTAATATAATCCTTTTTTATGATATCTCATCGAGAAAGTTGTATACTCATGTCATCAACCTACATGAATGATATTTCATTCTTTAAATACTTAAAATAAACTCATTGTTGCATCATGACCATGTAATTTAATGTGACTATTTCATTTCAATCAAATAGACATGATATTAACATTCATAAATATGGTAGGGGAAAATACTTCCTCAACTTATTCATTAATAATACATCATTCATGAGGCACCCAACTTACCCAACTTCACTATGAACCGGCTCATCATGATTTACGATAATACATGAAAGTGCTTGAGTCACAACATTAATTAATAATAATAATAAATTCTAAAGGCCATTACATATTATCATAGATAGGAATGTTTGGTGACATATAAAAATGCAAAATTCCTACTAGCAAGTTTGTTCTCATAATCTCCCATTTTGTAGATTACCAACCATGAAGTATATGAGATAAAGTCTCATTATCTTATGAGTAATCACACCTGACAATCAACAAGCCATGTCCTCTAATATAGAATTATATCCAACTATAGAATAAGTTTTAATAATATCGCCATATCATTTTAAGGTTATCATAATAGTAGAGAACTGTTATTCCCATTCTAATGTGACAGATATATTGGGAAAATCTTACATTAATGTAATGAATAACTATGAACGATAATTAATATTATATTTTAATTAATATTCATTTATTTTAATATACGTCCAATCTAAAGTATAAATAGTTGGTTCTAGGACATAAAATATAGTAGAATCCCACTTTTACTAGATATATTCATCAATGAATTTTAGTTATATTTCTCCCACATGATGATCATGTTTCTATAGAGTTAAGGATTTATTCAAGGGGGACCCATGTTATATTCTATAGATACATTGATAATAGAAACTTAACCTCTCTAAGAAAACTCCCCATGTGATGAGATTTCTGAATTATGTGTTTCATCTACTGATGTGATCTTTTATTTTTTATAAGATACACCACAGTAGTATTATCACAATTGAGTGTGATAGGGTCTTTACTGTAATGAATCCATCATGATCTTGGATGAAATTGAGAATCCAAACTTCTCCTTTTGCTTCCTTAAAATATACAATATACTCAGACTTCGCTTTAGAATTATAAACCACAACATTATTTGAGATCTTCTAGCTCACATCCCCTATAATGAGAGTGAAGATGTATCCCAACTATGATTTTAGATCGCCTTGATTTGTTTCCAAACTAGAGTCTGAATATCCCTAGATGACTCATCCATTGATATGGAACATATCCTTAGTACAAATTTGATACTGAAGGATACTCTTGATTTCCAACCAATGGCAGTCACCTAGGTCAACTTGATATCTTCCTACCATGCTTAAGGCATAGGCGACACCTATCCTGGCACATAGAATAACATATATGACCGACCTAATCACTAACGTGTATAGATTCCTCTCTGCCCTCTGTTTTTCCTCATGATTCTAAAGAAACATTTTCTTAGAAAGATGAATATCATGTGTGTAGAGACTCAAACATCTCATTCATATATATTACATCTTAATAGAAAAATATTCATTACATTTCAAAAATACATTCCCAAGAACCATAATGTATTTGGAGACTATATATACAATCTTCTTATTTCATGAAAGATCTTCCCCTTTTTTACTCTTAAAATACATACCCAAATTAAAACCTTTCTTCATAACATGATAATAGAAACATAAGAAAGGGTGAGTTCAGATGTTCTATAAGGGTAAACATGGGATATATGTAAACATATCATGAGTATAACGGTATAAGAACATGATCATAACATATGAAAACAATACCCTACATATCAAAGATAAAAATACTATGTCATGGAATAAATATTTGAAGTTTATAAGACAATATTCAGGATTAAATCAAAGGACCTGAGCCATGATAACATAACATTGAAATAAGACAAGGATTTTTGGTATACACAGAAGCTTCTAATAGTGTGAACATGTATAAATAGAAACAAGTTCACTCATAATTGTGTGAACATGTAATAAGGTTCACACTTATCATATTTTCTCATGAGTTTTTCATCTTTACCCAATGCATTAGAGGGAGATATTGGTCTCAACCATTATATAATCCATACATCAGTGTACCACAATATCATAAAACATTCATTTGATCATAACCTGTGAAAAGAGGTCTAGTTCCATAAACGTATCATCATATAATAACCAGATGCGGGATGATATATCACATGACATATATATGTGACATAGATCCAAAGTATTTTTGGCTAACCTTGAGATTCAACTTGGGCCTCGAGGGTCGACAGAGTTATTTGATGTGTTGTATTAATTTATAAATTAATACCCATATTTTTCATATTATTTCATAGACTATATATTCACATAAGATTGTTTAGGCATCATGAGTATTAGCCTATTGAGTTTCACTCACACATTGTTCGGGCCACTGATTGGTACCCAGATAGATTTCATGGATGAAAGTATTAACAAGGGCATGGGGCACTCTTTTGGTTGATTCCTTGGTGGATGAGTTAGAGTTTGGAGATGAGAGCAACATGGGATTTGAGACTGGTTCATATGGAGTATTTTATAGTATGTTTAGTGTTTTAATTATATGAATTTTATCATATCATTTAGAAACATTCATCCTGTTATTACATGTTTCTATTATTTTCATTCTTTATTTTGTTCTTTATACTTCTTAAGTTGCTTGTTTGTTAATTTATATTATTTTTTCTTTTATTTAAATTGTGTACCAAATGTTATAGTCTCCCCATTATATCTCTTACACCCCCACTACTCGTTGATAGCCTATGGAATATGGGGAGGTATGTTTGAGTTCCGATAGACAATATGAGTTGGTCATGTGAGGGAGCATTAGATCAGGGTATATTACAAAGTGGTATCATAGAAGTCACATTTATCTTCTGTTGTCTTGATATTTGGGAATGGTAGACATGAGACTAAGATGTGTCAGAACTTGGTAATGATCTTGTTCATGAGAGTATCTAATCCACACATAAGGGAAAAACAAAGTTTCCAGGGATAAGATCATTGTTCATTCCATTCACTTACAGTTTTAATGTTATTTCACGCCAAGACATGCATGGATAGGAGGGTAAAGCTTGTTCCTTACATGTTGTGAGGATTATCCAAACATTGATGGGACATTGTTAAGAAAGCCTATTAGTAATAGGAGCTAACCTATAAGGACTCTGATGCAAGGTTCTTGAGCCACTTATATCCAGAGAGATTGCAAGATGAGAGGGATTGCGAGTTCATGTACTTGACATAGGAGGGAATGTCATCAATGGACTATTCTGCATGCTTCACCAACCTGTAGTGTTTTTCTCCATCCATAGAAGTTGATGAGGTATCAAGGGTGGAGTGTTTCTAGGACTATTTATGACAGTTACTGTAGGAAAATTACGGGAAAAGGAGCCGAGGGAGTGAACATCCATCTTAGGATCATGGCATGTTAGAGTGATTTCAGTGTGAAAGGACTGAAAAAGTTGCTTAAGTGTTCTAATCCCACTATGGAGTGTCATTCTTGTGGTGGGATGAGTCATCTCCAAAAATTTTTTAGGAACCCACAATAGTAGAGCCATGGAAGTGGATAAAGAAATACTCCAATGTCTGGAAAGGACTTAGCTACTTCTCAGCAGAATAGTAGTTGAAGTTCCATTGAATGTTTAGGATAAGGCAGGGGACATTGTACTCTAGCAAAAAAGTGATAGTACTGTCCAATAGGAACAACATAGGGGAGTTAGGCTGGGGCTCAAGGTAGAGGGGCGAGTTAGCTGTACACTATATAGTCCACTTAGACCAATCTTGATGTTGGACTTTCTTCCGTTAGAGGTACAATTTTGTATTATTTATATTATCATGTGTTTTTTTGATACATTAGCATAATTTTTTTTTCTCAATTTCGCAATGGATTAGTATAGAGGGATTCAATGGAATTATGACCATAGACATGTCATAAGGTGTGTGGCTAGAGAATATAAAATGTTGTAAGGACTGTTCTTTTGAAATTGATGGCTCCCGTTTCTTTTGGTATTTGTTCGTGCTAGAAATAACAGACTTTGATTTAATTCTGGGCATTGATTTAATAGTTATGTACTACAATCATATCAATTTTTATTATAAGATAGTTATATGTCTATCTCTTGAAGGGGGAATGTAGCGACTCTAGTTTTTTCATGTAAGACTTCAGAATATTTATGAAGGAAAGTGCAGAGTTGGTATGGGATTTTGTGGCTTGGATAGCCTCAATGCATTGTAATACTCTGAAATATTTCTTCAAAATTGGAATAACTCATTATTGTAGTCTCATATTGGAAATTTGACTTGACAGTTGAGTTTAGAATGTGGAGTGTACACTAGGCATGAGATAATGTTTTTTGGCATAGGGCACCCGATTGGAGGTGACCGTTAGTAGGGTGTTAAATATAGGTTTATTAATTTAATAAAATTAAATTAACACCCCCCCCCAATTTTATTCATGCATACTGGTGGGGGAGGGGAGGTTCTAGATTTATGATGTGCCGTTAATCCCAGTTTTTTTAAACTAGTTGTCATCGGATTGAGGTGTAGCAGGTTCCGAGTGTCATTTTGGACAAGAAGCTTTGGAATTTCACCATGTGGTAGGCGGATTTATGATCTTTACATGATGAACCCCATTTATGTGTTGTTTAAAGGTTTTAATTCACTTATACTACTTCCAGGAACCATGGTGAGGGTTGATCTAGGGAGTATTTGTAGAAATCAAGGTTTTTGGGTGGGTCGTAGGGGAATTCCAGATCACACAGCATGTCGTGTAGGAGCACACACCTTGGGTTCTTCCTAACTGGGGAAGATGATCCTTGAGGACTACACATCATGTAATCTTGGTATACATTGTGTAGTGAGCCTAGGTTGTGTTTCCTAGGGACATGACTAATCGCACCTTGTCAGGGGACATGACTGTGTGTCAGTACATGGCCATAGGACACAGACACAAGTTGTGATACATGAGCATGAACAAGAACACAAGTTTGGGCCTGAAAAATACCTGCCCAAATTAATTTCTTACTTCTATAATCTCATTCTATAAGCCTTATTTTGGTCATAAAACCAACCTACGAATCCTTTTAGTGCAAACCAAAAGAAGTTGTTTGAAGAAGATGTAACGTCCCAACCGAACATTTTATTTTATTTTTTCCTCCACATCCTAAAATTACTATTAAATTATATTGATGCAATAAAACTAGTATCTCCCATATAATTATATGTTATTATGTTAATAAAACAACCTATATCCTTCTTCTCTTCCATCAAATGGGATAAGAAATCATTATTTGTCTATACGGCGGATTGCCGCCTCAGGAACCGATGTTATTCTTTTTCCATCACCACCTCTCATGGATGGATATAATGATAGATTTAATTTTTATATATGTTATTTATGATATTATTATACCTCTGTATTATAATACAACATCTACCATCTTACATCTCAATGCATTGGAAAACAATAATGTCACTCGTCTGTACGTTGGGCTACCGCCTCGCGAGTGGATGTGATGTGTTTTTTATTTAAATTTTATTTGGATGATAGGATATAATAAATTAATATATATGATATATGTAATATAATTATACTTTTTGGAATTATTATATTTCATATACCTTCTTAATTTAAATTCTATGTGGGATATGATAACGTCATTCATGTGTACAGTGGAATGCTGTTTGGAAAAGCAATATAGTTTTTTTTTCTCTAATGAATTGCATGGAAGGTAAATAGGGTAAATATAGTGAATATATATTATATATTTGACATAAAAATTATTCTTTAATGGTAATATATAATTTAACTTTCTTTCATTTCACCCTTCAAGAAAATGGAAACAATGTTCATGCGTACGTACGGGTTACCATCACCACACATGGTGTATTTAATTTTCTATCTCTAACTTTTATGGATTACACTAAATAAATATATAATGAATATATATGATATTTATATCATGGTTAACATTCTGAAAATTATATAACCATGATCACTATAAAATAACTAAAAACACCAAAAAAACATAAGTGAAAAATGAAGCAATTATTACCTGAACATAATTTTAAACAAGAAAATGTAAATAAACAAGTAATTAAAATACATAAGTGAATAATATATGGTATGATAAATATGAGTATGGTTCTATAATAGATTTATAATAAAGTTACATTTATTATACATGAGGTTTTAATGTGTGCGAAGGAAGTCAATACTTAATGTAAGATATTTTCGTCTCACTTTTAACTTTTGTGTGACACATGTCATATCCACTAGTAATGTCACAAGAATACATGTTTTCCCATAATTTTCCTCTATCTGTGTACTCAAGAGTTCAAAAGATTTATTTTAATAGAAAATTACATTATTTCTCTCTTCGGTCAAAAATCTTTTTTCTTTCATATAAATGTTTTCTAAAAATATTTTCAAAAATGTTTTAAAATTTCATAAAGAATTTATTAAGGAATTTTACCCATGTTTAACATTTTACAAAGTGTTTTGAAAGGAATCTTAATGTGGTTTTAAAAATAAGGCCCATTTTGTTTTTACCAAAAATGTGAATGGAATCATTGTTTTAATATGTATGACATTTTCCTTCTATATGAGATTTCCACCACACCTTTGGAAACTAAGATGAGAGAACTTTAGTGAGATCCCTAGATATATTTATAATAATTTTTATAGAGATATAACTAAGGATAAGTATATGTATGAGTCAAATTATAGGAAAATTTACTAGAAGTTTGATAAAAATAGATTGAACATTTTCCAATAAATTACATCTTTTTCTGAATACTATAAGTGGATGTGGCTCTGGAAAAGAGGTGCCCAAGGATAATAGCTTTGAAAAGGGAGCACTGAGCTGGACTCGATCGTCACTTGGTCTGTGATAATGAGTCTTAATGTGCATCTAGTTTGATACTTCATGGGGATATGTTTTTGAAATTTAAAAAATTTATATAAACCATCATGAAGGACATGAATAATGACTACGAATAACCTATATTAAGCCAAAAGTGTCATAAATTGAAAAGAAGGTGTCATGATTTAGACATAATATAAAATATTTTTCCTAATTATGTGATTTTCCACTATAATTAGTTTTTTAATACACTACACTTTCTTTTTTTATTTAATGGATAGAACCCAAAGGAACCATGTTAATTCTAACTATAACAGACAAGGAAATGATTTTCCCCTTGAGAAATTGAATGTTATTAGAGAGGGAATGAAAAAACTAAATACTATTCTCACACAACCTTCTCAATCTATGAATCATTCTAAACTTCCAAATAGGAAAAATAGAGAACACCATTATGTTGAGTCCTTCATGATTAAACTTCCACCCTCTTGTAGTGGGTCCACTGATCCACTATTCGTTGAGAAATAGATTAGTACCCCTGAAATGATATTTTACATTCTCCTATGTTCGAAGCACCAACATGTCATTTTGGTTTTCTATAATTTAAAAGGAAAAACATATAAATGGTGGAACATTATTAAGAATACGAGTCCAGAGGAAGTAATTAACTCCATTGAATGAGATGTGTTTAAGGGGATAATTTTTAGTATGTACCCCACTCATATTTTACAAACAAGGATGGAGAAGTAATTTCTTGACTCAAAAAGAATGATAGTGAATCTATTAGTACCTATGAAGATAATTTTTCAAGACATTTAATGCACACTTTTGGTTTAATCATCAGTTCAAAACGCAAAGTTGATATATAATTTGGCTTCTTAAGACCAAGTATTCGAAAGGCATAGGCTATGAGACTTTAGTAGCTCTAAATAAGTCATTTAATGTATACTAAAGGTAGAAATGAAAATTAGAGATTTCAACCATTCCCATGCATTTGATAATAAAATAAAGATCAATTATCATGAGAACTATAATAAATCCCATGGTAGAAAGAAATTATAGTCACCTACATATTATAATTTTGGGAATAACCACTCAGCTGAATTACTAAAAGGAACAAGAGTGTGTTACAATTGTGTGAATCCTGGACACCGAGAAAAAGAATGTAAAAGTGATGTGAAGAGTCCAATAAATGAAATGAATGGAGAGAGGGAGATCAACAGAATACACCACCCACACTCAAGTTTTTGAAGTGTAAGGAGTTTTTACATCATGCAAATCAATGCCTTAATCTAAGGGATAATGTGGATGATATTCCACAACAACATATGATGACAAAGGATAGAGGGAAAACTTATGCAATAATAATGGATGAATTGAATCATGATTATTAGGGTACACTTATCATCGCCTCCTTATTTGGAAATTTCATGTTTGATTTTATATGAACGATCCCTATGAAAATATTATTATTCATCCTTTAGTGAAATTTCATGTGATTATATACCTATATATGGATTTTGGAATTATGAAATCACAGTTGATATTTTATCTATACAAGGATGAACCCAAGATTATAATGAAAATGTTTTTGTATAAGCTAAGAGATTATTTAAGGAATAAAGGGTGAATTAACATTTGTAAGTGTATATGTATCCATGTAATATTAATTTAAGAGTTGTGGATATCGTCATGGGTTTATGGGTTTAAGGTTGATCATAAGTTCAAAGTCATTGACACCCCTTTTGAGGTTTTATTTGGTGATATTTTTTCATGATTAAGGATATTTTGAAACATTTATGGTAATACAACCCTTTGGTTTTGTATATGATTTAATGAAAAAGTTATTTGAGGAGGAATTCATTTACACTTTGTTGGCATATGATTAAAGGTACCAGTAAAATTTAGGGTTTATCTTGTCTTTGATATTAAGGTAATTATTGGTTGTAGAAAGTCACCTTATGAAATCATCACACATTATTTCTATCATAAAATATTTCTCTTTGGATTCATTTTCCATAATAAACATTAATTAAGTGATAAGGTTGTATGGAGTACCACACTAAATTGTATCAGATTGGGATCTGAAGTTTACCTTGATGTTTTCATGAATTCTTCAACATTATCTTAATATGAAGTCATGTTTCATAACAATGTATCATACTTATAAATATGGTCAGTTTTATAGAATAATTAAAACCCCATAGGATATTCTAAGATCTTTTTCTATAGATTTAAAATGTGGTTGAGATCAACACATTCCTATATTTGAGTTTCCTTACAACAATAGCTTTCACTCGAGAATTCAGAGGACTCCTTATGAAACCCATTATCGAAAGAAGTGTAGAACTCCAATGTACTATAATTATGTTACGAAAAGAAAGATACTAGGACCTGATCTAACTGGTGAAATGGTAGAGATGGTAAGAACCATTTAACAACACATAAGGGTAGAACAAAGTAGACAGAAATGTCATGATATTAATCAACAACACAATCTAAAATTATAAGTTTATGAGAATTAGTTTCTATGAATTTATTCATGGATTAAATTAGTAAAAACAATGCCATAGGTGTATCAATCCATTTGAAATTTCAGACCGTATCTGGACAGTAGTTATTTCTTGATTCTTCCACTAAACCTCTCTCAGGTTAACATTGTGTTCCATGTATCTCTATTGAGGAAGTAAATACCTTATCCATCACATGTAATGAACTCAAAGGTATTACCACTAGATTATGATCTTTATTATGAAGAAAAATTGATTAAGATTCTTGATCATACAAAAAAAATTCTATGAAATAAGACCACTGAAATGGTCATTGTTTTTTGGTGTATCAAATAGCTTGAGGAAGCTATGTGGGAACCTGAGGATATAATAAGAAAAAATTACCCATATTTATTGGTACTAAAGTGATGAAATTCATGGGATAAATTTATTTTAATGGGTGTAGAAAGTAACCCCCCCTGGAGATTTTGGGAAATATTTGTTTTTTAAATAAATTTAATCTTTTCAATATCTTGCATTACACACAACACTTAGTTTAGTTTTCATTACACGAAGTATTGATTTTAACATTCCTTACGTGTAACACCGAGTTTAAACAAAATGTGACATAATATTAAATTATTATTATTTTATATACTAGTTATTATGTAGTCATTGGAAAGGTGAGTATGGATATGAAGAAATCTAATTTTACACATAAAAACTATATTTTTCTAAAAAGATGTTTTGAAACCTTTTGTGCACTTATTTAAAAATTAATTGTGGAACTTTTAGAAAATTTATTTTAAAAAATAAAATATATTTTTGAAATCATAATGTCAAAATTATCTACTGGTAATTTTTTGAAAACATTCTGTTAAGATAATTTTTTTGATGAATACTGAAAAATATTGGTTTTTATTAGAAATTGTCCTATATTTTAAAGAATTTAAAAACATACAAATTATTTTAATTTGGTTTTTAAAGTTAATTTTTTTCAATTATATATCTTTTATTCCAAATTAAGTCATTTAAATCAATTTTATATTGAAATTTGATATGTAAACTTTTAAAACTTTTGAATCTTTTTTCATTGGAAAACTGCTTTTTTGTCGTGTCTGTAGAATTAATTTTAAATTAAATTTTTTCACTTATGTGAATTGACTTTGGAAAAATAGATTCCATATTGGAAATAAAAATAATTTACATTATATAATATTATAAAATTAATTTCTTTATCATAAGAAATTTTAGAAACAATAAAAATTAATTATCATAGTTTAGGTCAAAAAGGGTTTATCAAGGGTTAAACTAAATATATTTGGGTTAATATGACTTATAAACTTGTAAAACACCAATTTAATGGAAATAATTTGACCTTATAGACTTTAAGGTTCTATAATGTCCCATTTTGGAGTTTTTATGTAGAAAACGTGGATACACCTCTTTCTTTTCCATACATACAAGTGTGTCACAGATCTCACTTATAAAAGTCTTCCCTCTCTTATTCACACTTCCAAAACTCATTGGTTCAAAAAATACATACAAAAATCACATCCTTCCCTCTGATCATCTTATAATCCTTATTTTGGTCATAAATACATTCTAAGAATCCTTTTGGTGCAAACCAAAATAATTTTTCTAAACATGAGGTAACATCCTAAACAGGCATTTATAATATTTCTTCCACCATCTACTTAAATTATGTATATATAATATCACTAGTATATAACATATACTAATATGTTATTATGTCAATTTCATAACCTATATCCATATCCTTTTTCATCAAATGGGATACGAAATCATATTTCATGTGTGCGGTGGACTATCATCTCGCGAACCGATACTTTATCATCACCACCTATAATGGCTAGATATAATGATGGATTTAATTTTTATACAGGTTATTATCATATATATGTAAATATAATATTACATATACCTTCTTACCTCCCAACCTATTGGAATACAATAATGTCGCTTGTATGTTCGATGAATTACCGACTCACAAACCGATGTGATATGTTTTTCATTTTTGTTTTACTTGGATAGTAATAAAGATATATTAAATTAAAATATATGATATATTTGATATAATTATACTTATTTGATTATTAAATCATATATACCTTCTTAATTTCCATTTCTTGGGGTATATGATAACGTCATTCGTGTGTACGATGAACAGCTTCCTCGTGAAGCATTGTGATTCATTTTTCACTAACGCTTTTATTGGAAGGTAATTAATGTAAATTTAAACAATATAGGGGATATATATGATATAAAAATGATTCTATAATGATAATATATTATCTACCTTTTTTATTTTATCCTTCAAGAAAATGTAAATAGCGTTCATGTGTATGTAGGACCTACCGTCTCCATGAAAAAATGAATCACAACACTTCACGAGGCGACAGTTCATCGTACACATGAACGATGTTATCGTATACCCCAAGGAATGGAATGTAAGAAGGTATATATGATATCATAATTAAATAAGTTTAATTATGTTAAATATATCATATATATTCACTTAATATATCCTTATTACTATCCAATTAAAACATAAATGAAAAACACATCACATCGGTTTGTGAGGCAGTAGCTCGTCAGACACATGAGCGACATTATTGTTTTACAATATTATGGGAGGTAAGATGGTAAATTTGGTATTATAGTTATATATATATATATAATAATTTCATATATAAACATTTAATCCATCATTATATCTAGAAGTTATAGGTGGTGATGAAAAAAATATATGTTCGTGAGACGATAGTCCACCGTACACACAAAAGATGATTTCATATCTCATTTTATGGAAAATAATATAGATATAGGTTATGAAATTAAAATAATAACACCTAAGTTTATGCTATATACTAGTGATATTATATCATCATAATGTAAGTTGGTTGAGGAAAAAATATTATAAAATGCTCGGTTTGGGATGTTACCTCTTCTTTGGAAAAAGTCTTCTGGTTTGCACCAAAAGGATTTTTGGATGACTTTATAACAAAAATAAGGATTCAAATATTATATGAGGGAATTATGTTATTTGTGTATGTCATTTTTGAACTAATGAGTTCTGGAAATGTGAATAAGAGAGGTGGGTTGACTTTTATAAGTGAGATCAGTAACACACTTGTATGTTTTGAAAAGAAAAATGTGTATCCACATTTTACACATTAAAAAAACTACAAAATGGGAAATTATATATCCTTAGAGCTTATAAGGTATAAATATTTCCATTAAATGGGTGTTTTACATGTTTTTAGTTCATCTTACCACTTATCTTTTTAGTTTAACCCTCGATAAACTCGTTTTAACCTTAACTGTGATAATTAATTTTTACTATTTCTAAAATTTATTATGATAAAAAAAATTAATTTTACCATGTTAACTAATATAAATTATTTTTATTCCAAATATTCAATCTATTTTTCCAAATTCCATTCACATAAGTGACAAAATTTAATTTAAAATGAATCGTACAGACACGATGAAAAAGAGGGTTTCCAAAGAAAAAAGTTTCAAAAATTTAAAATGATTATATATAAAAATTCACCATAAAATTGATTTTAATGACCTAAATTGGATTAATAGATATATATTTTAATAAATATTACTTTAAAAAACAATATTCAAATAATTTGGAAGTTTTTAAATGCATTAAAATATATGAAAATTTTTAATAAAAACCAATATTTTTCACTATTCATCAATAAATTTATCGTTTCAGAAAAATTTAAAAAATTCATCACAAGATAATTTTAACATTATGATTTAAAAAATAAATTTTGTTTTTTCATATAAAATTTGTAAAATTGGCAACAAAATAAGATCACAAAATGTGAGAAACATATTTTTAGAAAAATATAGTTTCTAAGCATAAAATTAGATTTATTCTTATCCATACTCAACATTTCAATGACTAAATAATAACTACCATATTAAAAAATAATATTTTAACAGTATGTAACATTTTTTTAGACTCATTTTTGCATGTAAGGAAAGTTAAAATCAATGTTTCATGTAATGAAATCTAAACTCAGTGTTCTCTGTAATGCAAAATATTAAAAAGATTAAATTTATTTGAATATTTAATATTTCCCAAAATCTTAGGGTGTTATATTATACCCCATTAAAATGAATTTTTCCTCATAATCCATCACTTTACTACCAAAACCTAAGGATACTTATATTTTATTATATCCTTAGGTTCCAACATAGCTTCCTCAAGATGGTGGATTCACCAAAAAACATTTCCCGTGTGAGTGGTCTTGTTTCATAAAATTTTCATAGCATGGTCTATAATCTTCATATATTATTCTTCATAAGAAATATCATTCTACAAAGGTACATCCTTTGAGTTTAGTACATGTGATGGATCAGGTCTGTACTTCATCAGGAGATATACATGGAACACAATGTTAACCTAAGATAGGTTTGGGGGAAGTTTCAAGCAATAACTATAGTCGTGATATAATCATGAATTTCAAAGAGACTGATATACCTAGGGCTTATATTTCCCTTTTATTTATTCTATGAGTAAATTCATAAAAACACATTCCCATCAACTTCAAATTTTATATTATGATGTTTATTATTAGCATAACATTTTTTTCAACTTTGTGCTACCCTTACATGTTGTTTAATGAATCTTACCATCTCTTCCATTTCATCAGCTAGCTGAGGTCCTAGTTGCTTTAATTCTATAACATTATTCTAGTACATTGGAGTTCTACACTATTTTCCATAAATATATTAATAAGTAGTCATATGAATGCTTTAGTGAAAGCTATTATTCTAAGGAAACTCATATAGTGTAAGGTGTTGATCTCAACCACATTTTAAATCCATAGAAAATGATCTTAGAATATCCTATAGGGTTTGAATTATTCTCTCAAACTAAAAATCTGTCTTAGGATGATACACGGTGTTGAAACATGAATTCTTATTAAGTTCTTTTTGAATACTTCATCAAAACTTCAAGGTAAACTTAAGATCCCAATAAGATGAAATTGAAAGTGGTACTTCATGGAACCTTATCACTTCCCTAATGTATATTATGGAACTTGGATCCAGAAAGAAATATTTTCTGATAGTAATAAAGTGTGATAACTTCATAAGGTGATTTTCTATAACCCATAATTACCATAAAATCAAGATAATATAAACCCTAAAGGTTTTCTATGCCTTTAATCATATTCCCACAAAGTGTAAAGGCATTTCTCCTAAAATATTTTTTCACTAAAACATATACAAAACCATAGGGTTTTATGGCCATAAATGTCTCAAAATATCTTTAATCTTAATAAAATTTCATCACATAAAACCTCAAAAGGGGTGTCAATGGAATTGAACTTATGATCAACTTTAAACTCATAAACCCATGATGGTATCCATAACTCTTAAATTAATATTACATGGAGAAATATAAACTTCCAAATGTTAATTCACTCCTTATTCCTTAAATAAGCTCTTATCATATACAAAAACATTTTCATTAGAATATTGGGTTCATCCTTGGACTAATAAAATATCAAATATGATTTCAATATTCCAGAATCCATATATAGGGAGATAATCACATGAAATTTCACTAAAGGATGAATAATAATATTTTCATAGGAATCATTCAAATAAAATCAAACATGAAATTCCCGACTAAGGATGGGATCATATGTGTGACCTAATAATCATGATTCACTTCATCCATTGTTATTGCATAAGTTTTCCATTTATACTTTGTCATTAGAGGTTTTAGTGTATTTTCATCCTCATTAGACCATGTATTGGGTCATTGATTTTCATAACCCCTAAACTATTTTCACTTGAAACTCTAGAGTGTGGGTGGTGCATTCGGTGGATCGCTTTATCTCAAATAATTTCATTTATTGTCCTCTTTTCATCACTTTTACATTCATTTTCTCGATGGTCATGCTTCACAAAATTGTAAAACCCTATTGATCCTTTTATGAATTCAACTGAGTGCTTCTTAACACCTTTCTAACATGTAGGTGACTGAAATTTATATCCACCAAGTGATTTATTCAAGTTCTCATGTGACTCGATCTTTCTTTTATTATAAAAATCATGATAATGGTTGAAATATCAAATTTTAATTTCTTACTTCAGTCCAAATTAAATTACTTATTCATTGATAATAATGTCTAATAGGCAATGAATTTCAAAAAATTGGTCATAAGACACCAAAGAATCAATCAATTTTTCTTTCTGTACTGATGATTAAACCAAAATTATACATTTAATCTCTTGAAAAATTAGCTTCATAGGGATTAATAGATTCACTATCCTTCTATTTGAGTCAAGAAATTCCTTCTTAATCATTGTTTGTAGAATACGAGGGGGGTACATACTAAAAAATATCTTCTTAAAACATCTCATTATATAGAGTCAATTACATAATCTAGACTCATATTCTTAATATGGTTACATGATTGATATTTTTTGCCTTTTAAATGATAAAAAACCAAAATGAATTGTTCAAGTTCTGAACATCGGAGAATGTAAAATATCTTTTTAGTGGTATTGATCCTTTACTTAGTGAATAGTAGATCAGCGGTCCCACTAAAATAGGGTGGATGTTGCATCATGAAGGACTCAATAGAACATTGTTCTCTCCTTTTCTTATTTCGATGTTTATAATGATTCATAGATTCAGAAAGTTGTGTGAGCATAGAAGTGAGTTTTTTCATTCTCACTCTCATAACATTCATTTTCTTAAGAGCACAATCATTTCACTATCCGTTAAAGTCAGTAGTAAAATGTTTCCTTTGGGTTCCAACCATTGGATAAAACTAGAAATCATAGTGTGTTAAAAAAGTAATTATAGTGGAAAACTACATAATCTTGAAAAATAATTTATTGGATGTCTATATCATGAAACCTTCCTTTTAATATATGAAACATTAGGATTAACCTAGGTTATTCATAGTTATTATTCAAGTCCTTCATGATAGTACATAAAGTGTTTGTAAATTTCAAAAACATAAACCCATGGAGTATCAAACTAGGTGCGCAGTAAGGCCATTATCATGCACTAAGTGATGATTGAGTCCAGCTCAATGCGCTCTTTTCAAAGCTATTACCCCTAGGCACCTATGTGCTATAACTACATCCACTTGTAGTATTCAGATAAGGATTTAATTTCTTGGAAAAAGTTTAATCTATTTTTACCAAAATTATAAGAAATTTTCCTACATTTTTACTCATCCATAAACTTATCCTTAGATATAACCCTATGAAAATTCTTATAAATATCTCTAGGGATATCACTAAAGATCTCTCATCCTAGTTTCCATAGGTGCGGTAGAAACCTCATGCGGATGGAAAATGTCGTACACATTAAAACCAAGATTCCTTTCATAATTTTGGTAAAAGGAAAACAGGACTTGTTTCGAAAGAAACATGAAGATTCATTTTGAAAACAATCTTTAAAAATTCCGACATGGGTAAAAGTCACTAACAAATCCTTTAGAAGATGATAAAAAAATTTGAAAACATTTTTAGAAAATATGTATATGAAAGAAAAAAATATTTTTGACCGAATTGAGAAATAAAGTCATTTTTTCTTAAATACCTTCTTTTGAACTATTGGGTACACAAATAGGTGAAAATTAAATAAAACATGTTTTCTCGTGACATAACTAGTGGATATGACATGTGTCACACAAAAGTAAAAAAGTGAGATGAAAATCGCTTAGAATAAGTCCCGACATTCTTATCACACAATAAAACCTCCTATATAATAAATATAACATTATTATACATCTATTATATAACCATAATATTATTTATAATACCATATATTATTCACTTATGACTTTTCATTAACTATTTATTAACAATTTCTTGTTTAAAATTATGATTCAGGTAATAATTGTTTTGTTTTTCATGTATGTTTTGATTTGGTATTTTCAGTCCTTTTACACTAATCATGGTTATATAACTTATATAATGTTAACCATTATATAAATATAATATATATTCATTATATATGTATTTAGAGTAATCCATAAAAGATAGAGATAGAAAATGAAACACACCGTGTGTGGTGATAGTAGCATGTACATACGCAAGAACATTGTTTCCATTTTTCTAAATGATGAAATGAAAGAAAGGTAATTTATATATTAACATTAAAGAATCATTTTCATGTCATATATATCATATATATTCATTAAATTTTCCCTAATTATATTTCATGCAATTTATCAGATAAAAAAAGACCACATCGCTTCACTAGGCGGTAGTCCACCATACACATGAATGGCGTTATTGTATCCCTCATGAAATGGAAAGTAAGAAGTTATGTGAAATATAATAATTATATAAGTATAATTATGTTACATATAACATATATATTCATTTATTATATCCTTATTATCATCCAAATAAAATAGAAATGAAAAACACATCACATCCGTTCGTGAGGTAGTATCCCATCGTACATATATGTGATATTATTGTTTTCCAATGGGTTGTAATGTAAGAAGGTATTTGTGGTATTATAATTCAAAAGGTATAATAATATCATAAATAATATATATAAACATTAAATCTATCATTATATCCATCCATGAGAGGTGGTGAAAGAAAAATAATAACATCGGTTCAAGAGGCGGCAATCCGCCGTACACACGAATGATGATTTATTATCCCATTTGATATAAAAGGAGAAGGGTATAGGTTGTTTAATTAACATAATAAAATATAATTATATGGGAGATACTATTTTTATTTCAGAAATATAATTTAGTATTAATTTAAGGAAGTGGAGGTAAAAATAAAATAAAACGTTCGGTTAGGGACGTTACGTCTGCTTCAGAAAACTTCTTTTGGTTTGCACAAAAAGGATTCTTAGTTTTTCTTTATAACCAAAATAAGTCTTATAGGATTATAGGGGAGAGGTAGGAATTCTATTTTGGTAGTTCTTAATCAGGACCCAACCCATGTTCTTGGTCGTGGTTGTGTATCGCAACTCGTGCATGTATCCTCTGGCCACGTACTGTCACACATTCATGTCCCTTGACATGGTGAGATTGGTCATACCCCCAACCACATGAACTAGGATCAATAAAAAACATATACCTCTAGTAAAAAACGTGCAGTCCTCGAAGATCATATTTCCCAACCATGAATAACACAAGGTGTGTGCTTCTGCACTACACGTCATGTGATCGTGAATTCCCCTGCAAGCCACCCGAAACCCCTAATTTCTCCAAATCCACCCCAGATCAAACCTCACCAAGGTCCCCAAACATCATCTCAAGGAACTAAAACCATATAAAACCCATAAATTGGGATCAAGATGTAAATATCATTAATCCATCTACCAAATGGTGAAATTCCAAAGCTTCAGGTCCAAAATGACGCTCGGAACCTGATGCACCTCGATCTGATGAAGATTGGTGTCAAAAAATAGGAATTAATGGCACCTCATCATCGAATAAATTTACCTCCCCACTTATGTATGAAAGAATCCAATTGGGGGGGTATTAATATAATTTTATTTAATTAATAAGCCTCCATTTAACACTCCACCAACAGTCACCTCCAACTGAGCACCCTACGGCAAAAAACATTATGTCACGCCTAGGGTAAACTCTGCATTCTGAAATCAACTCTGCTATTAGATTTCTGATGTGAGACTACGATTAGGAGTTTTTCAACTTTTATAGAAATATTTCAAAGTCTTACAATGCACTGATGCTCTTGGGCCCACATAATTCTATACCAAATCAGCTCATGCCTTCAGAAATATTCCAATTTCTTACACGGAAAATCCAGAGTTACTACATGACCCCTTCTAGAGATAGAATGATAACTATATTATGATAAAAATCGATATGAATGTAGTACAAAAATCGTTAATCAATGCCCAGAATCAAATAAAAGTCTACTATTTCCATCACAAAAAATTCAAAAAAGAAACAGGAGCCATCGATTTCAAAAGAACATTCATTAATGCATATGATATTCTCTAACCACATACCTTATGACATTATGATGGTCATAATTTCATCCAAGATCTCTACACCAATCCATTAAGAAAATGAGAAGATAAAAAAGGAATGTGATGCTAATGTATCAAACAAAACATAGGATATTGCTAATGAAACAAAAATTATACCTAGGATGGAAGAAAGTCCAGCTTCCAGATCGGTCCGAGTGGACTGCATAGTGTACAGCTGAATCACCCCTCTGCCTTGAGCTCCATCCTGAATCCCCTATATTGTTCCTCATAAATGGTATTATCACTTCTGTGCTAGGGTAATATGTCCCCTACGCCAGCTTGAGAGTTTTATGGACCTTCATCTACTAGTCTGTTGAGGAGTAGCTAAGTTCTTTACAAACTCTAGAGTCTGTCTTGATACACTATCATGGCTCTGCAATTGTGGTCTCCTACAGAGCTTCTAAAGATGGATCATCTCACTAAAATCTTGACACTCCATAGTGGTATTAGAACATTGAATCCACTTGTGTCAAGCCTTTCCACACTGAAATCACTCTAACGAGCCACGAATATGAGATGGAGGTTCACTCCATCGACTCATTTGACCACCCATGTCCTCGTGGTCATCGTCATAGCCCGTCCTAGAAACTCCTCACCCTAGATACCTCATCAAATTCTAGGGACGAAGCAAAACACTACTGGTCAGTGAAGTGTGCAACATACTTCATTGCTGACATGACCTCCTATGTCAAGTACATGAACTCATGATCCCTCTCATCCTGCAACATCTCTAGATATAAGAGGCTCAAGAGCCTTGCCTCAGAGTCCTTGCAGGTTTCCTCCTCCTATTAATCAGCTTGCTCAAAAATGTCCCACCAATGTTTGGCTGATCCTCACAGCATGTAAGCAACAATCTTCACTATCTTATCTGCAGGTGTCTTGGGGTGATTTAGCATCAAAACTCTAAGTGAACAGCATGAACAACAATATCATCCCTAGACACTTAGTTTTTCCATCACACATGGTTTAGCTACTCTCATGCACAAGCTCATGACCAAGCTCCGACACATCTTAGTCTCTTATCAACCTTTCCAAAATAGTAATACAATGGAAAAGAAATATGTCTTCTCTAATACAACTTTGTAACATCCCATGACCCAATGCTCCCTCATGTGAAAAAACTGGATTGGCTATCAGACCTCAGACGCACCTCCTTGTTTTTCATAGGCTGCCAATGAGCAGCGGGCGTGTAAGGGATATAATGGGGAGACTATCCCATTTGGTATAGAGTTGTAATAAAATAAAAATTAATATAAATAACCAAATAAGAAACTTAAGAATAATAAAGAACAAAATGAACAATTCAAATAATACAATCATGTAATAACGGGATGAATGTAGCTAAATGACATGTTGAACGTCATTCAAGTAAAACACTAAAAAGACTATAAGAAACTCCATAAGTCCTAGTCACGAATCCCATTTTGGTCCCATATCCAAACTCCATCTCATCCAGTAATAAATCATCCAATAGAGGGCCCCATTCCCTTGTCAATACTTGCATATATGAAATCTTTTTGGATACCAATCAGCAACCCGAACAAAGTGTGAGGGAAAATCAATTGGCTGATACTCATGATGCCTAAACAATCATGTCTGAATATATAGTCTATGAAATTATACGATAAAAAAGGGAATTGATTAATAAATTAATACAACACATAAAATAACTTTTTCAAACCTCAATCATCATGTTGACACTCAGGGCCAGTCAAACCACCTTTGGCTCCATGTCTCATATCTCTATCATGTGATAGATCATCCTCTATTAGCATAGATCACTCAAACCATTGTTGGATTTTCCTATATCATAATGAATTGCCAATATCATGTCTGAAGAAACCAACTAGGCTCCATGCATATATCCCCATGGTAGATACTTTCAGGTAATCCCATGACACACGTTGCTAATGGGTATTGTGACTATTCACACTAGGCTCTATCTGTACATTATCATGTTGGATTCTCTTACATCTTCTCATGCTCATGAAATCAAGGGGAAATTAACCATATTATTGGATTCCATGCGTACATTACCAATTTGGAGTATCTTACACCTTATCATGGCACATGTCGCCAAGGGGAAAGTATTCATCAAATAACTAGTTGTGGATTCTCTGGAATCATGATGAATCACATGTGCAACTTCTCATGAGATAGTGGATAAATCCCTCAGGCATCATGTTAGAAATATAAAGTACAACCAAGACAAAGATATCATTTATCACTAATCACATCTTATGTCAAGTTGGTCAATTAATCCATTTATCAATTAATAAGGCCTTTAATCTATGTTAGTGGATAATTCTACGTGAGGAAGAATCGCCAATATTGAAACATTTCAAGTTACCATTTACCCTAAATTACATGTTATTCTAAAATTACAATTTCAAGACTATTTTTCACCACAAGGTCAATGGCAGGAACATATATCAAGTGGCCACAAGCCAGGTCTCAATGCCAAGGACTCGATAGAATCCAAAGGAGGTATAAACATGTTAATTTCATCAAAATAATGCATTATCCATTTACTTAGGTCTTGAACACAGTGTGACAACACATTCACACTTACTTCAATTACAAGAATAATTGAAACAAACATTTAGGGAGTTTGTTTAGACCATTCACCTCAAGAGAAAAATAAAAGATGAAGATTCCTCAACATCTAATGTATAGTTAGGTTCATCATTTCTTACCTTCAACCAAAAACTAGAAAATTCTATCAACATATACATCTAAACTAGGTTTGGGTTAGGTATTATAGGATTCAACTCATAGAAAAAACCATGGATTGAGGAGAATAATCGAAGGGATTACCTCTGGTCGTGAGGTCCAGAACACCATGATCCAACGTGGAATTTATTATAGTTCAAAGGGGAAAATTACGAGGTCATCTACAAAAAACACTACTTTTAAGAGATGTTAAAGTGATATCATAAAAAATATATTTGAATAGGTGATTCATGTTTTGAAGGACCCATTTTTCTACTTGCACTGAAAATTTAGTTGCCTATGAATAAAAACCCAAAAAAACTGATTACACATCATAAATCCATCTCACAACATGGAATTCTTTTTCAAGATATGTAAATGAAAAATTCATGGAATGAATGAAGTTCATAGGGTCCTCATGAACCATTCATTCCTTATACAAAATTTGTGGGGCCTGGCCCAAAAAATTTATATCATAAATTGGAAATTCACATTGTAAATTCATTTGGTGGCCAAAACTCACCTCATTTTCTTACATTCTCCTAGAACAAACCAAAAAGGTACCATATCTCGATTACCAAGGTTCAAACAAAAAACAGTCAAGCTCAAAGATGGGTTTCAAAACATTAAGTGGAACATACTTGAAAAATATGGGATCTCACAGTTTATCACCAAGGTGGTTCCATAGTAGTTAGTGACGTGATAATGATTATGTTTAGGTTTTGTTTTTTTATCATATTGTATTATTTTTCTCAATGATAGATTCATTGGTGCCATGTTGGTTGATTTTAGTGGATTAAGTTGTGTGAAATCACTCACATCAAGCACATTATCTTGGAATGGTATCCAATGGGTTTTGTTTGTGGATCCAGAAACGCCCAATGAATCTCATATCCATGACTCATGGACCTACTTTCCAAAGACATATGTTCATTGGGTAATTTGGTCAATGACACTTAAGAACTCACATTGGTTGAGATGATGGGAAGTCAGAATCATCACACACTTTTGGGGGAACTATTGTCTATTTTGGGACTCCCTTATATATTTAAGATATACTCATGAATCCTTTGTTCATTTCCAATTATGTATACGCGGATCACCCCGAGGTAACGATCAACTATGAACATGCATCATTTCGGAATTATTTGTATGTATTTGAGGTTATCCATCAATAGAGGGATCTCTATGTATCTGAGTTTCTTCATCAATGGAACCCTTTTCATATAGGGTTCATAGATTCTTTGGTTGTTTATTAGGATGATGTTGGTTTTAATCCATGTAGTGGGGAGCTCTGGAGTTTACCTTCATCCAGGGGGATGGAAGTTGTTTTGATGTCGATATAGAACTCATAATATATGTTTCTTGCATATCCTTGTGATAGGAATCAGAACCCACATAGTTTGATGCAACTTAGTAGGACGAATCGACTTTTAGGTTTGTATGATGAGGACTTGACTATAAAGTTTAATTCCATGAAGTAAGAGTGCCCAGAGGAAATGTGTCTGGTCAAGGATAGTGTGAGACATATGCTGAGGTGACCCGAGGGAGGATTCACATTTGAGCACATGATTGGGCCTTATACCAAGTAGAAGGCTCATAAGGTTCCTCTTCATTGGGAATACAACTCTTTAAAGGTTGAGGCATGGGTTTGGTGCTTACATCATATAGGAGTCCCGATTGAGTGGATATGGTTGGGGCTTACACTTAGGGGATAACCATTTGAGGTTCAAGATCATGTGGATGTCATGATCACCGATAGCCTATAATCCCTTGTGAGTTATGATCGATGTGATAAATAAGAGGAAAAACTAGATCTCAATATCACATGATCCACTCTGTCCACTGGTAGACAAGTTTTGGGCCCAAAGGATGAGTGAAGGGGCTTTCGAGTGTCGATCTCCCCACCTATTTTGGTATCATGAAGAGGCAAATAGGGGAAAGAGTTTCACCTCCTACAAAAAAGTTTAGGGGATTACTCCAAGATGGATTCCCTTATTTCTGAAACCATGAGGAGAATATCAACTCATGGAAATTTAGGTCTTGTTGAGACTTTCACCTAAGAGGATTCCCATGTTTGATGGTTGGAAATCACATCATGATTATGGAATTTGAAATATTATAATTGATGTATAAGTAATATCATGTTTATCATAGGATATATCCTTTGTTTGTTATATAGTGTATACTATAGTCAAAATTTGTGTATCTAGGAATATGGAAGCACAATTTAACATCATGTTACAAGGAATAGTTCTGTACAATTTAATGTCATGTGGTCAGGATGACTAGGAGGAAGATTCCTAGAAATGGCTAGTGTGGGACTTATGAAAGAGTGACCCTTTCTGGTTAAACCTATCGTGGGAGTCAGGTGATGGTATTTCAATAGGCACATGGGGAATGTTTTAACTCATTATATTATATGGGGTTGATGTTAGGGTCATATAAGGCACAACACAAAATTTCATCAACCCTCCTTGAAAATTACATAGTGTGACTCTCTATTTCTCATGGGGATCAAATATAGGATGCAGTCTCGGCCCGTAAGGGATTTCTATTTCACCTTCACATGATATTTTTTATACGTTCTCTCCTCGTCTCTCCCTCTTGGCTTTTATAGAGGAATGGCATAACCAAATATTGGGTTGGCTGATTACGATGGGTCATGGGCCCTCATTTTTTGGAGCCCAAGGAGGGCGTCCTGGCCTACAAATGATTTCTTTTGTGAGGGTAACCTATTCACGAGGTCAGAAATCATCATCTGACCCCATAAACGACTTGGAATAGTTTGTGGGCATTTGTGGTATTATCTCATCTTGCAAATGATTTAATTCTCAAGGTGGTTCATTAAGTGATAGAACACCATACAGAGCGGTGGTTAGTGTAGCTATTTTTAATATGTGGCTTTGAACCTTCCTTCATGGCTTTTCCCCCTTTAAAATTTTCTTCAACAAAACTGTGGCTTTGTGTTCGTTTTTCACTTCACCAAATCCATATAATTATTTTCTTTTTTGCATGCATATTTTTTAGGACCTAACAAATGCCCCCCTTTGGAATGGGTTCCAATCAGGACAAAGTGAATGTTGTTCCAATATAGAAATTTGTTCTATTTGGAACTGGTTTTGCTGCGAAAGAGCATTTATTGATCTAATTTTTTTCTAAGTCATAAGACTTGGTGAGAATAGATTGATTGTTGTTAAGGCTATATGAAAACCCCTACAAACTTTGTGACTTTTCTGTTACCATCCTAATTATTGTCTAATTCCAATATGTTATGGACTTACTGAGTGTAACTTGGATTTTTCTTAGGATTCCCTTTGCGGGTTTTTTATCTAACAAGTTTTTTTATTTTTTTATTTCTCATTTTTGTCTAAATAATGCAAAGAATAAGGTTAGAGGGCTTGGAATCAACTTTTACTGAAATGTTCCCTTTGTAGGTTTTCAACCTGGAATGTTTTGTGGTAGTTTTTGTAGGCAGTTTAGAGTCTTGAAAACTACACTAATGTAATTAATGTTTTAGGTCGAAAAAAATTGACCATGGATTATGGGGTTAGGACCCTGATTGGGATTACTAACCAAGAATGTCCCAATATTATTGAGACATTAATTGGGCATTTTTGGACCCTCGTTTTATGGTTTCTGAATCTGAGACATGATATGGGTCATGCATGTGAGGAGTAATCGTAAGAACAGTTTCCAACATAATTTTGTGGGGGCATATGGAGATAGGAAAAGCCTCTTCTGGGGAAAATTTTGTCATTTTTTGACCACCCCCACTTGTTTACATATAACTTATGGAGATCCGACTGGGTAATATTGTGCATAGTCAAGCAAAGGTGTCCTCCTAAGGACAAATTTGTCTTCGATTGAAAGCCATTCTTTTTTATAGGAAACTTATATAGATCCAACTCGATCATATCATGTATATTCAAACAAAGGTGTCCTCAGTACACTGACTCTCCATTTCCTATGGCCAAGTAATTTGTGAAAATTCTGATTTTTCAAGACAACTAAGGGTGGATTATCAAGGGAAGGATGTATGAAAATAATGAGGGTATTTTTATCGGCACAATACATGAATGACAAACCACCCCTACATGAATTTGACTTGTGTAAAGGATATCTGAAGCATGATGTAGTTTAATTTTGTGAAACTAGGACATGGACCAGGTAATTTAATTTATTACGGTGAGGAAGTTGATAGAATTTTTTGTTGGATCCTTATACCAAGCTAACTGGGGAATATTGTGCATATTCAAAAAAAGGTGTCCTCAGAACACTAAACCACTATTTCTGATGGCCAGGGAGTTTTATGAAGATTCATATTTACCAAGAAACAGAGTTTGGTTTGGGAAAGGAGAGTAACTAAACATGAAAGGAGAATTTCATGTAGAAATTTCTTGATAATGGGTAGAAATGTTTTCATTACACAGGTCTAACCCATACATAGGAAGGATTTTTTTCATTATCGTTGGGCCCAAGATATATCTTTCAGCAGTCACTATATATCCTTGAATCAATCCATATGTAGTTCTAGGTAGGTTTCCCCACACTTCGAGCGAACTCTTGTGTGGGGAAGGGGAATTTTCCCATTGAATATGAGATCATGAATGGTGTGAGGAACATATTAGACCCCCCCAATATATAGATCTAGATCATGCATAGGATAGTGGGGGAATTTTTTTGTTGTGGTCAGACCAAGATATAATATATGGTTGTCGCTACTTATCATGTTAAAGCATGAATTAGGTCGTCGGTAGTTATTATAAGGTTATCTATGCATGATAGTCATGTGAATAAGGAAAGTATATTTTTAACTTTTGTTATTTCTTGGCCCATGATTGGATATTCTAGTATCCCTACGTATCCTACAATGGTAGGAAACAACCGGCCACATGTTGTTCTAGGCTTCTTTCAGTTTACTGTCATGTGTCTAGGACTTTAGTCTCACAGTTTAACATCATGCAGTGAGGAAATACTTGAGTATTGTAGTTTTAGGTCATATGACTATGAACATTTTTCATAAAAATGATTAGTATCTGGAGGCTCATTAGGATGGGATGTTCCGACATGCCTTAGATGGGGGGGGGAGAAAGTGAAAATAATGATTCTGAAGATTCTCATATTCGGAGAAATGGTATGGGGAGAAATGTCATTAGGACTTACGGATATAGAAGAGGCCTCTCCTAGGTATGAATTTTGTCTTTGCAACATTTTTTTGGAAAATTATATAAAGACAGATGGTCATATTTTTCATGGTCAAACAAAGGTGTCCTCATGATACTGACCCCCCATTTCTGATGGTTAAAGGAAAGTTTTGGAGATCTAAAATTGCTCGAGGCACAAAATATTATGAACGGAAGTACTGTGTCTTGGTATGTAAGAAAATTTCAGAACATGATTGGTCATGGAGTGTGATGTTTCCTACATAGATCTGATTCATATGTAGTGGAATTTTTGTTTCCCTGATAGATCCATGAAAGAGGAACCCAAACTTAAGATCTCCTACATTAATCTTTGTTTGTATATAGAAAATGGGAACATGTTTTTTCTTTACCCCATGGATGGGACTAGGACACTAGGTCTAGGAATCACTAAATATCACATATCAAGCTAATCAAGTTTCTTGAGGCACTATGTAGTTTAATGTCATGTGGTAAGGATATAGGTTCCCCGATGTAAAAAGGAAATATTGTGTTTGGGACCATGATTGAAGACATGAGTGTCACTACATATCCTATGATGGAAGGAATCAATCAATACATTGTTCCAAATGGTCATGAAAGGAATCCCCTACTAAAACTTTTAAGCCCATGTGAGATATTCTTGATGTGAGAAACAAGAGGTTACAAAGGTTTATTCTGCCACACATAGGTGAAAAAATGAAGGATATGGCCATTATGAATTTGTAGTGGTTGAACCAGGTTGTAAAATCTGGACATCACTACATATATCATTATGGTGAGAATAAAGTCATGCGTAGTTCTTGAACTAGATCCTTGTGTACGTCAAACCCAAACACCTAGAGGGGGATTTTTTCTCTTTGATTCTTTTGATTATTATGGATGGATCTGGGTTTGGATACTCGAGTATCACTATATATCTTCAGTTAATAGAAATCAAGTCATATGTAGTTCTATAACCCATACAGTTTAACATCATGCAGTTAGAACGACGATAAATCAATGTGAATGAGGGGGATTTTTTTTGGCTAGACCCAGAATCTGAGAACCGGGCATCACTACGTATCTTGTGTGGGAATGAATCAAGCCACACATAGTTCTGAATGGGAACTCTCTACATAGGTCCAACCCATATGCAGAGGGGGAATTTTTCCCATTGATTGTATATTGTGGTGACTTTACATGAGATTGGGGACTTTGTCATCACTACATATTGGTTGATGATAAAAATCAATCCACGTGTAGTTCTACATGCACTTCCCAGCCGATGGTAGGCCCATACAGTTTTGGGAAAAGAATAACTTCATTGATCTCTTCCGTACATTCTTAAATGAATGGTGAGATAATTTAGTGGTGTGCAATCCTGATGATTGTTTCATCCCATTATGGATCGACTATAGTTGTGGATGCATTCTTTAGTGCATCGGTCTGGGATTTTTGGGATAGTGAGATATGAATTAATGTCGATCCCAAAGTGAATTCCACCATTAGTCCCCAAATGTTGTTTAGTAGGGGGAGTGGCTCTACCTTTTTGATAGGATAATCATATTTAACCAGCTTGATTACTAGTTTCGAATCACCATTTATCTTTAAGTAATTTACTTGTACCTAAAGTTTCATCTCTAACCCTATAATGAGAGCCTCGTATTCTATTTCATTGACTGTGAACCCTTTTGATAGTAGGAAGAAGTATGGTACACTGTATTTTCTAGAGATATGAGAACAACTCTCAGCCCCACTTTGTTGAGTCTAGGGTCTTCAATATTCTTCTCTATAAAGCTTCTAGATGCTCCATCATCTCCCATATTTGGGGACCCTATTGGATAAAGACCTCTTTTCTAAGGCACAAACTGAATGTTAAACTGTTGTTGGATGATCGTCCACTAAAAGATATATGATCAATATCAGACGGCTTAGAAGGTATTTGATTGGGTTAATGCGAGATACCAAATGGACCACATGATGTTGGAGGTAGTGCCTCAGTTTTTTTACTAAAAACTTAGAAACAAACAACTCTTCTCAATTTCTAAATAATGAGTCTCAACATCGATCATGGTTCTGTTGAGATAATAGTGGGTGTTTTCAGTGTCATCGTTATTATTTTGTTTGAGGAAGGAACCCAATGATTGTTATAAGGCTGTTATATACAAAATATATAGTCTTCCTTCGACTAGAGGCATCAATAATGGTGGGCTCAAGAGATTTTTCTTGAGGTTGTTGAATGCTTCTTTGCAATCATCAGTTCACTAATATGTAACCGTATTTTTCCTCAACCTAGTGATTGGAATACATTTCCCCGCAATATTGGTTATAAAGAACTAAATGTAGGTCAAGTTTCTGTGAAGTCCTATCAATTATTTAAGGTTTTAATGAGGTTACATGCCAAGGGTATATTTTTTCATCTCAAAGTCAACTTCGATGTCGTGATAGCATACGACGAAGCTAAGGAATTTCCCTGAGGTCATGCAAAAAGCATATTTCAAGGGGTTAATTTTTAGGTTGTGTTACCAAAATTTGTTATATACAGTCTCAAGATCATATAGTTGGTAAGAATTTTGTCGATATTTAACCATCAGATCATCAAAATAGCATTCAACAAACTTTCCCAGGGAGGGTCTGAAGATGCGTTGCATGGTACGTTGGTACGTAGTACTGAAATTATTCAAGATAAAGGGAATTACTCGATAGAAAAATACTCTATGGGGGGCCTGAAGGTGGTGGATTCTTCATCTTTCTACACATCTAAACTTTATTTTATCTTGAATATCCATACATGAAGGAGAGTTCCTGATATCTAGTTGTTGCAATAATCAATAGATCTGTGATTGGGAGTGGGAAATCATCCTTCGGGAAGTGTTGGTTGAGATTCCTGAAATCGATATAGACTCTGATTTTATCATTATTCTTCTTAACAAGGATGATATTTTTCATCCATTTGGGATATTATACCTCTTGAATGAAGCTGTATCCGATGAGTTTTTCAACTTCAACCTCAATTTTGGCAGCATGTGTCAGGTGAATCCTTCTGACTATCTATTCCTAGTGGTCCTCTAGTATGAATTGGTGGTGAGTGGTCACCTCAGGATCGAGACCCAACATTTATGTGTAGTTATAGGTGAATAATTCATGATACTGCTTCAAGAAGGAGGTATATACCTCTTTTTATTCGGAATACCTAGTCACACTAATCAAGGTGGGTCATGGGTCTTCCTCTATACCAAGATTTACTTATCTAAGTTCATCAATGGTGGTAGATACAACATTCTCAAATTCTACTGGGTTTTTCTTGAAGTCATCATCCTATTCTTCTTCCTCATCTTCATATTTTCCCTCTTGTTTCATAGGAGAAAGTAATGTGACATGTTCCATAGAGTTGGGAGAGGAGCTGACATCTTGGAATTCTAAAGATAAAGTGACTTCCTATGATTGAACTTTCAGTGTGGGATTACCTCTTAACTCTAGAGAGGATAGAGTGACCGATGGAGAAGGAGTATCTTCATCCTCTTTGAGTGATGAGACCACATCTTATGTCTTGGATAATGAGGTAGGGACTTCCTGGAGCTCTAGGGATGGACCCAATGTACTTTCATCTGAGATTTTACCATTTTCTTGGGAGTCAACAAACTTTTAAACACTGTTAAACTCAGTGCTCATGGATGAAATATTTAGGATAATTTATTATGTGTCTGAATGTGGAAACATATACTAGACTTGATTGATGGGTAACCTGTATTCTTCACTGAGCTGTTCAAAGGGGTTGATCAGGATCATTTATGGACCATTCAGAGCAGTGACCCAACCAACACCATCGACCAGGGTTTGTTTTCCTTTCCTTTGATATAATCATGTGTCGATATAGTTCAAATCGTACAATTGAAAAGGGGCCATATTAGCATGCAGTGTCCTGATTTTTCCATTAATTCATTATTTGATACATTAATGGTACGAAGAGAGGGTTATCTCATGTTGATACAACTAAGGAATTCTCAGCATGACATTAAAGGTTGTGTTATTCTGAACCATAAAAAATTCTGAGTCATCTATGAGGTCTCAAAATTGGTCCTTGAGCTTAACATGGATCAATATCTTCTCCTTACTCTTTTCATAGACATGTATTGTTATAGTGGAAGATTCTAGGTTATCCTATTTATAACCCACCTGAAAAAATATTTTAATTGGAATGAGGTTAACTCTAGAGTCATTGTCAACAAAAAATTTTCAAAAATCAAAACCATTTATCTTATAGTACACAAACAGGAGTCTGATGTGTCCTTTTATAATGAAATATTCCTATAAATCTGGGGAGGATACAATCACATGAAATTCTATAGGATCGGTCTCTATTGATATATCTCAGCTATCGAAACCTCATCGTCAAACTTCCTGGGGACTTAGCAAAGCCTCTATGAGTGCTTCTTTATGGTCATTTGAAAAACTCAGGGCATCCAGGATTAATAGCTTGGCTAGTACAAAAGATAACTTTTTCAAGATATAATATTTCTTATCTAAAGGAAATTGATTCCCTGAGTGGGGATACTCTTTACCAGGTGCTTCAGGGGTTTGAGTACTTCATGTAGATGGATCGGCCCTCGAGATGGGAATTTGAGGTACTCTTATCCATGGTGGGTTGGTTCGGGTAGGCTTATCTACCGAGGGTGATCAAACTTATGTCCCTCTTCTAATTAATATTCTATATTGAGAGGGTCAGGATGGCTTTTGGTTGATACATGAGTATTTTCCTGCACTTGGAAAACTTGCTGAAGGGATCTTCTGGGAGTCTCTCTAACAATGATTGTCCGAGAAGGGGTGTGGCTAGAAGTTTGGCTTCTGTTGCAGTTGTGCCCTCCTTGATAACCTCATCTCCTATAGCCTCTTCCTCTGGTTCCATAATCAGTTGTGGGAAACTCGAATTCATAGTCATACTCATTTTCATAGAAGGGTTTTACATTAAATGGTTGACATTAATAGAATTGAAGATTAACTCTTCATCTAATGATGACTATCTCTGAATAATCATTTCTGGTGGTGTTGTTTAGTGGGTTGGTTTCCATTGTTTAGGATTTTAGGGAATAAAATTTGAGTGTCAAATCCAACTTTGTCCTTGATGTAGGTTCATCCTCCTACACTTCCACCATGCCTTTCTGGTTAGGTCACTTTTTGAAAGGATGACTTCAGGAGGGTTGTGGGGATGATGATGTCAATTGTGTTGTTGCAGACATGGTTGGGGGCATATTTGGTTGATTTAACTATTCTTAGATAATTCCAAGAGCTTGGTTGATTTTCTTTAGAGTCATCCAACTATCAAATATTCATATTACCCTCATCCCCAGATATGAAAACTAGGGATTTCATGATGTGTAACCAAGTTAAACTTCATGACTTTGTTGACACACATAAAAAAGTAAATACAACAATGAAAGAACTTTAATGGGATCACCTATAAATAGATACTCTTGACCAACCTTTCAATGCACTCTTGACTAGAAGGAATCATTGGAAGACCTCCTGTAGCTTAATTTTATTTCTTTATTTATTTTAATTACTCTAAAATTTCTCCCATATCCTGTATCATCTCGACTTCTCCATCCATAGAGGGGTAGTTTCATTGAGTGATAAAGAAAGGGGAAGCTGGACCTATGTAATTTTATTGAGTTCTTGTGCTTTAAATTAATAAGATCCCTTCTTCTTTCTTAATTTGGTTTCAATTCTTAAATGCAGATTTAAATTTTGAATGTGATTGTGTTCGGTTTTGATTCTATTAATCTTAATATCTTTGGTAGATGATAATATCTCCCTTCCCTAGTCCTTATCTGTATATGGTGGAACAGATCAGGGTTGGATGGTGAGTGCTCGATGCTAATCAGCACATGAGTGTGATTGTATGTTGGACTATTGGTTTATTAGGGAACAACTATTTAGGGTTAGGGATTTCTCTAATTAATCAAGAAAACCTTCTGCAACATTACACTCATGAGAAGGAGGGTAGGCCAATATAAGATTTTGGATAGGAATATTCTCATCATAATCATATAGCCAAGGGAGAGATAGGACTCGGTAAATGAATCTCTCTCTCACCAGTCAAAGGAAGAAAAAGGGAAAAAAAGTGGAATTCATAATAGCACATCACTAGGTCTATCCAAACCCACTTTGATCTCAAACTTTCTCATTTTATTAAAACCAATAAAATCAAGTTATTTATTTCTATCAAATTTAATTAAAATCAATTGTTTTTAGAAAACAAACGAAAAGTTAAAACCCTTTTTTTGCAATCTCCTCTTTAGGAGACTACCTAGAATTAACTATTTTACTATAATTAAGTAATTTAAATATTATTTTTCCATGCCCCATGACTAGCGTGCATCACTCTCCCAATATTTTGACATGGTATACATACTCCTCGTAAGGAATTTTTTTTGCTTTCAACTAGTGGAGACTTGTCCAAAGATTCAAATGAATGTTGTGCTTGTATTCTTATAAAAATGCCTCTAAAATGTCAAACTAAAAAGTGAATGAGGGTCAAAACATGATGGGTATGTCATACCTAGCCAATTTTTTTCTTACAAGCACCATATTATTTTTTATATCATGTACTTCTTTACTTGATCTTCCCAACATGATCTGCCCAACATGAGCGCTTCTTAACTATTTTGTCTCAAGTAGTAGGGATAATAGGGGTCTCATTGGAATGGGATTAGTATGAATATTGCTCAATGGATGAGCATTTACTTGATCCATCATATGGTTGAGAAATTATTTCTCTTTTCATTGATAGGGTATCTATCATTTCTGACTCTATCTTTCCTAGAACATCCAAATATGAAGGCTTTATCGTATTCAACTTAGCAAGGAGAGGAAATTATTGTTGACATGACATATCACTATGGGGAGGACCTTCGCAGTGAGTGAAATTATAGAGAGAACTATCATCATATCTCAATATCTGACTGAAAGGATAATTTCTACAGCACATACCCTGGGGATGACATTTAAGGCAGATGATAACAACATAATACATTCTTGTTGTTTGATATTTTTTCCACGTAGAGAGCTATTGTGACACTCATCATGAGATAAGCTCTCATTATCGATTAGTTTATGTCTGTGAAAGAATCATTTATGGTAGATGATTTGGGGAGGACCTCCAGAACTATTGGAAACAATGTTGCAAGGAGGACCTTCAAAACTGCTATTGTCATCCCTAAAATTTGGTACTGAATTGGTAGGATCCTGAGCCACCTTGATAAATGTTTGATGACCTCAAGAACTATAGATTTATGTAGAGCATTATTATGAATATGTTATTCATTTTCCAATAGTCTTTGGTGTGATCTCTTTTTTAGGTGCCATTTTATGAGTGATTAGGGCCCCTTACTATAAGTTACGACCTTTAAATATGGGTTCTTTTTCGACTAGCTCCCACGATGATATCGGGATATGTCGTTAACCTATTAGAATTCTAGTAGGGATATATCTCTACCTTGGAGTGGTCACTGCAGTAGACCAGTTCCCCCTAGTTGAAACGAGTATTTGTACCCGATCCTGTTTTCCATTTTTCATGGGATATTACCAATGATCCTCCTGGATGGGAGCAGGGATGAAAGTCTACTCCTGAGTTACCACCCCATTATTGCGAACGTGATTACATCTTGAAAAGTATAAGGGATATGGTTTGGGGTTGATGTTTGTCCCTCCATCATTACTAAGACTTGTTGAGAAATGTACTTTGTGGGAACAAATATATATTCTCATTCCGGTGTCGAAGCAAGAATATGTGTCTTCTCTAGTCCTCCAGTGAATACTAATAGTCCTTCAATGTAGGGGAAGAGGTATGAGTCTTCCCATGATTTACAACTAGGATACACCAACTTTTTTCTCTAATTATCATCGTATTTTATTGAAAAAATGTAAATTAATTCATTGAAATTTTCATATACTCATTTACTACTATCATATTTTTATAGAAGGCTTGATATTTCCAAGAAGAAATTTGCATTTCATCATTAATTTTTGTCGTATTTGACTTACGATCATGATATATGTGAGTAGAAATTTTCATCTTCTCAGAATTTGTTATCGTATTTCCATGACAAGCATCATATGCATCTTCAAGAATTTGCATTTGCTCACAGTTTTTCATCATAACTTCAGGACAGACTTGATTTGAACTGATAGGAATTTTAATCTTCCTGTAGTTTATCATCGTATTTACTTAATGTACTTCATGAGATTGAGAAATAATAAACATCTATTTGTTTGTTTTAACCCCATTTGCATGGCTGGAATGATGTTGTTGAGTAGGGATTTTCATCTTCTCATAGGTTGCTGATGTATTTACGCGATGATATTCTTTAATAGAAATAAGAATAATAGTATGTTCTTGATTGTTTGATTGTCGCCTTTTGAAGTCTACCCTAAAAACCTAGGTTTGTTTTTATTTGGATGTGGCCCATGAGGGGGTATTCTCTTCATGGAGTTGATGTTGGGGAACACAACATTGATGGCGAAGATTACAGGCAGGGAGCCTTGGATGGGGGGCCCCTGTGATGTTTGGATGAAGTTGTTACCAAGCACTTCATCAGCATCCCTATGGTAAGGGGGAATCCATTATAACATTCTAGGGATAGTCTCCCAAAATGGTTTGAGATGGCTATTAGAGAAATATGGTTCTGGATTGTTGATTGTCACTGGGTGGATGGCTAGGAAGGCTTCATGGACCAGAGGTCCTATCGAACTACCTCTAGGGTGGGGAGAGTATCATTCTGGTGGTACTGCCTAACCAATGCATTTGAAATAGTGTGGTTAATATGTTGGGTAGGCAATGACATCCTCTTTTTATTCTAGGAGCTGACCTATATTTTGGTTGATGCATGTGTTTGTAAGAACTGGTGAGATGTCATCAGATTGAAGAGAGTTCTGGTGAAGAGTGTCCATAATATATGTGACAAGTACTGAAAACAAAACATCATTAGAGTATAATCTCTTGACCACATGCATAATTGATGGTCTCATTTGGCCTTTTCTACAATTTTCAATGCGAAAGGAGTCTCATGCGGGGTAGCACTGCCACCTTAGTTAAGGATTTTCATGTCAGGTTCACCATTCTATTTCCAATGAATGATTCATCGGTGTTGCGGTGGTTGATTGCAGGGGATTTAATTGTGTGCAACAACTCACACCATGACTCCAATGAATCTTTCTTCAGAAACAAAATGGTTAATACGAAGTGATTCCATAACCATGGTGGCGGTGTTACCCCACGTCAGGCCCCTTTCACATCCAAAATAAAAGAGGGTCAAACAAGACCATCAATGACACATGTCATCATGAGATGATATGATAAGATTTTGTTGTCTGTATTTGTTACTTATATTGCAGGAACTCTTCACTAGAACTCTCTTCAATCCAATAGAATCTCATCAGTTTTTCAAACACGTGCATCAACCACTATAAGAAAATAGTGTTTTAGAGGCTGTTTTTTCACCATGGTTTTCAAAATTGCTATTAAAATTTTTCCGATCCAAAATTTAGCAGCGGTTTTTAAAGCCACCACTAATTTTTTTTAAAATATTTTTATAAATGTTTTAAAATTTCATTAAAAAAATATAAAAATTTTTAAAGGCAGTTTTTTGAAAACCGCTGCAAAGTTGTAGATTTTTTTAAAAAAATATTTATATATTTATTATTATTTATTCTTTTATTATTTATAATAAAATATAGTTTATTTTTTTTAAATTTAATTATGTATAATTTTTTAATTATTAAATATTTATAATTATTAGTTAATAATATTTTTAAACTAAAAAAAAATCTTCAATAAGTTGAAAAACAGACTTCTACATCAAATGATTGTAACTTCTGATTTGAGAGTCCACTACAGCTCGACAACCAGTCAAATCGAAGCATATCAAATGAGCTAAAACCAAGTGATATTTTAATCATGTGATATTGAAAGGAAAATAATATTCAAAATTCAAAATTTGAAAATTGAACTCTAACTTCAAACGATCATAACTTTTAATTCGGGTGTCCATTTTGGTTCTACCACATATCAAATCAAAGCCTATGATGAGCTCTACATTGTTTACGTATAGTACCAACTCTTTGAGTATTGTACCCTTTTTATTCCACCAGAAAGGCCGGGAAGACCTATGAAACATAGGTTTTAGTTGCAGACCCCGATTTCTTAGAAATTCAAATAGTTATAACATTCGATCCAGGTGTTCGTTTGGCATGTACCACATATCATATCGATGATCATTTCATGATATTCAATTTGACTGATTGTGTCACAAAAAAAGGAGTCCCAAATCAGAATTTATGGTCATTTTATTGTTTTAGGGTTTTCAGAGGTTCTTAACATTTTATGATTTATATAATTAATTAATTAATTTTTTATTTATTTGTTTATTTATTTAATATTTATTAATTAATAAATTATTTATTAAATAAATAAATAATTAATTATTATCTATTTATCTATTATTTATTTATTTATCAATTTATTTTTTGACAAATTTTTATATTTATTTAATATTTAATATGTATTTATTTATTTATTTATTATTTAGTTATTATGTACACATTAATTATTAATTTTTTTAAAAATTTATTAACTAATTGTTAATTATTTATTAATTATTAGTTTATCATTCATTTATCATTCATTTATTCTTTGTTTATTCTTTATTCATTATTTATTAATTAATTATTAATTATTAATTAGTTATTCATTATTAATTAAATATTAATTAATAATTAATTAATTATTAAATATTTAATATTTAATACTAAATAATAAATAATAAATTTTAATTATTAATTAATAATTATTAAATATTAATTATCAATTTTCAATTATTAGTTATTAGTTATTATTAATTATTAATTATTAATTATTAATTATTAATTATTTATTTATATATTATGTATTATGTATTATATATTATATTATATATTATATATATTATATATTATATTATATATTATATATATTATATATTATATTATATATTATATATATTATATATTATATTATATATTATATATATTATATATTATATATTATATTATATATTATATATATTATATATTATATATTTAGTATTTATTATTTAGTATTTACAATTTACAATTTACTATTTACTATTTACTAGTTACTATTTACTAGTTACTATTTACTACTTACTATTTACTATTTATTATTTACTATTTTTTATTTACAATTTTTTGTTTACCATTTTTATTTACCATTTATTTTTATATTATATATTCCATTGTTTATTATTCATTTACATTCTATTTATTAATTAGTAATTAGTAATTAGTAATTTGTAATTTGTAATATGTAATTATTAATTATTAATTATTAATTATTAATTAATGATTATTGATTAATAATTATTGATTAATAATTATTGATTAATAATTATTTAGTGTGTATCTATTTTTTATGTATTATTTTTTTCCAATATATATATATATATATATATATATATATATTAAATTCGATTTACTAACCACATGAAGAGCCTACTGATGTGGTAAAGTCTTTAGGGAATAAGCAAGAGGTAAGGGGTTCAAATCTCACCCAACACAACATTTATATATATGGTATGGACATGTTCATGGACATGGACTTGTGCATAGATATGGGCATGAGCTTGGTAAAAATAAATAAATAAATTTAAAAAGAAATAAATTATGAAATTAAATAAATTAGGAAAATAAATAAATTAAAAAAATAAATAAATTACGAAAATAAATAAATTACAAAAATAAATAAATTACGAAAATAAAAAAATAAAAAAAAGTAAATAAATAAATTAAATAAAAAAAATAAAAAAATAAATAAACAAAGAAACAAACAAATAAATATTAATTAATTAATTAATTAAAAACTATTTAATGACTGTTTAAACCACCACTAAATCGTTCTACGATAGTTTTAAAAAACCACCGCTAATTATTTCCCGACACACGATTTACCAGCGGTCTTCTAAAACCATCGTAGAATGATTTAGAGGCGGTTTAAACAGATGCTAAATACAAATGTTGACGTAGTGGACCACTACACAGGCTGGGTCTTCAACCAAATAGAGGACATCATCATACACCCCACGTCTTCAACACTGGGTTTCGAATGCATTGGTTAGGGAGTAGCACTAGAATGGGACTCTCCCCACCTTGGAGGCAACTCGATAGGCCCTCCAGCCCATGAAGCCTCACCAGCCTACGACGATCGATAATACCAATCTAGATAACTCTAATAGACATCTCAAACCATTTCAAGAGCCTATCCTAGGAACGTGACAATGAATTCCTCGCTAAACTTAGGGAAACTGGTGAAGTTTCATCCAGAAACATTATCCCTACAACATAGGAGGCCCGCCCAAGGGCCCCTGTCAGAAATTGTCATTGTCAGTGCCATGCGGCCTATCATCCTTGACATGAAGTGTATACCACCCCTTGGACACCAACTAAATTCAAACAGTCCTAGGTCCCCAGGGTGTCCCACAAAGGGTGATGATCATACAATCTAGAACATGTCATCATTCTTACTCATGTAGAAGAAGTCTACCAGGTAAATACGATAGCAACCTATGATAATATACAAATCTTTGATCATCAACATCAAGTACGCCCTGAAAATATGGAAATAACTTATGAGTAGAAGTATATTCATACTCCCTCATGAATATCATAAGTAAATATGGTAATAGACAATAGATAGAAGAAAATTTCTACCCGTTCACTCACATTGCCACACTATCTTCAAATGATCTCTAATCGATTTTATTAATGGATCCAGAAACGCTCAATAGATCTCATATCCATGACTCATGCACCTACATTCCAAAGGAAAGTATTCTCTGGGTAACTTGGTCAATGAAACTTAAGGACTCACGTTGGTTAAGATAATGAGATGTTGAGCTCATCACACCCTTTTGGGGGAACTATTGTCTATTTTGACACTCTATTATAGATTTAAGATATATTCATGAATCATTTGTTTTTTTTCTCAAGTATGTATACGTGGATCACTCCAAGGTAACGATCAATTTTGAACAAGCATGGTTTCAAAATCATCTATAAGTACCTAAGGTTATCCATCAATGAAGGGATATGTATTTATCTGAGGTTCTCCATCAATGGTACCATTTTTGTATAGATATCGTAGATTCTTTGGTCATTTATTTGGATGATTCTAGTTTTAAGTCACACAGTGGGGCACTCTAGAGTTTACTGCCAGCCATGGAGGAAAAAAATTGTTTTGATATTTGGATCAAACCCATAAGATGGAATTCCTACATATCCTTATGAGAGAACCAAAACCCAAATAGTTTGGTTCCACTTAACAAGGAACTTCACCTTTTAAGGTCATGTTAAGAGGGTATAATCATGTAGTTTAACATTATGTGGTAAGGATTCCCAAACGAAATGTGTTTGGTCCAGGATAGTGTGGGACTTACACAGAGGCGGTCCAATTGACCCGGAAGAGATGTGATCTCCCCAATAGATATGAATCTATCAAGAATATGGACCAAATAACATTATGGTTAATTTGGTTGTGGATTGGATATCACAAAGGTTGTCTACATATCCCATTTAGTTAGGAATCAAAGAACACGTAGTTCAATTGGTTTTGGGCTTACACCTTTAGAGGATTCCAATTTTAGGGAACACAATTGGATCTTATATTGATTAGGAGGCTCGTAAGGTGCCACTTCATTAAGAATATGGACCTTTGAAGATTAAGGCATGGGTTCATGGATTACACCGTATAGGAGGCCCAATTGAGTGGATGTGGTTGGGGCTTACAATCATAGGATGCCCATTTGAAGTTCTATATTGTGTGAATGTCATGATCGCCGCTAACCTCTAAGCTCGCATGAATCATACTCGGTGTGAGAAATAAGAAAAATTTGTAAATCTGAATATAGCATGATCTATCTTGTCCACTGGTGAACAAAGTACGGTCCCAATGGGATATAGAGAGTTCTTTGGAGAATAAATCTCCTCACCTAATTTGGAATTATGGGGAGGTGAAGAGATGCAAGAGTGTCACCCCCTGCAAGAAATGATAGGGGCTTACCCAAGAAGGGATGCCCTTATTTCTGGAACCATGATTAGAATCTCAACACAAGAAAATTTAGGTTTGGTTGGGACTCATACTTCGGAGAATTCTCATGTTTTCTATTTTGTAGTCATCTCACTATCATTTCATGTGAAATCTTATGATTGATGTATAAGTCATCTCATGTTCATCATATGAGGCATCATATGTTTGTTATATAGGGTATATTATAGTTTAAAGTTATGTAACTAGGAATATGGAAGCACTGTTTAATGGAAAGTTTCAGAGACGATGAAGGAAAAATTTAACGCCATGTTATGGGGAAAAGTTTCGTACAATTTAACATAATGTGCTCAGGACAACTAAGAGAAACTTACGTATAAATGGCTAGTGCGAGGCTTTTTCATGAGCAGCCCTTTCTAGTTCAACCTGACGTAGGAGTCCAGTGATGGTATCTTTAAGAGGCACATGAGGAATATTTATGACTCATACTATTATACAGGCTGGACATTAGGGTTGTATAAGGTGCAACCCAAAAATGTTGACCCTCTTGTAAATGATTGTGGTGTGATTCTCTATTTTTCATGGGGATGAGTGAGGACAACGAATGCACTAACCTAGAGGGAAGTGATTGCAATCCGAGAGTGATCCCAAACAAGGGTGAGTACGAGGGGTGAAACCCTAGTAGTATTGACCAATGTACATGGAAATTCTGCAAATTGGTGAATAGGGATAATTAAATGGCATTTTCGGCAAAGGATCATTCATGAATGGAGACCAAAAAGGGTCATCCTGTGAAGAAATTATGTACAAAGGGTATCCTATGAAGGGAGTCTATAATGGTTCCATCTATGAAGAATAATCCATGAATCATCATCAACTAAGCGTCGTACACAAAGGGTCATCTATGAATGGTCGTCCATGAAGCATTGTCTGTGAAGGTTTGCACGGAAAGGGTCATCTTTGAAGTGTTGTTTACAAAGGGAGTCCAAAAATGGTCTATTAGCAAAGAAATTGTCTGTGAAGGGTTTCCCACCAAGGGAGTCTGTAAAGGGTCCATCCGCAAATTAATTTTATGTGAAGTTTTGTTGGAGAAGGGTTCTTCTGCGAACCTTCACCCACAAAGAATTTTCCATTAATTTTTTCCTATAAAGGGTCATCCGTGAAGTGTTTTCTACAAAGAGAGTCCACAAAGGGTCCAATCACAAAAAAATTTATTCATTTATGGGGTCATAAAATGAAACCTCCTGTCGAAATGGAATTGTATCCGCATAGAATCTTTTATGAAGGGTCCTCCATATATGGTCAATGGGATGGGGCTTTGAAAAGGTTCACCGACATATGGTCAGCATATATGGATTCTTTGAAGTGGTTTAGGTGCAATATTTATCCTACACCTTATCTTGATTTTTTTAACTATCCTCTACTTGGATCCCCCTTCTAGATTTTATAAAGGAATGGTGAAATGAACTATTGGGTGTCCCGATTGTGATAGGCCACAAGGCCTCATTGGAAGGAGCCTAAGAAGGACACCCCAACCCATGAATAAATTCATTTGTAGGGGTAGTCGTTCGAAAGGGCAGAAATCACCATCCAACCCCATAAAGGACTTGTTTTTGTTTTCAGGTGTCAATAATATTTTCTTATCTTGTGAACAATTTCATTCATGGGGAGCTTCATGAAATGACGAAACATCATGCAGAGCAATGGTCCACATAGAATTTTTTATAATGTGGCTTCAAACCTTCATAGATTTTCCCATATTTTTCAGTTTTCAAGACCCAACAATTATGCATGCAACATATATTAATAGTTTTTTAGGTTCATAGTTAATGGTGTTCTACTCAATATTATTTTCCATGCCTTTATGGGTATACATACCCATCATTTTTTGTGCATAAGTCAAGATACTCATATAGTGGAATTTATGGAGAGAAGTTCAAGCTTGTGTTTGAACAATGCAACATGAGTTACTAAATTATATTAAGGTGGAATATAAACATCTTTAACCCATGTATTAAATATTAATAAATATTAGGATGTGAATTTCATTTTTTTCTCTTCAAGAGGATATATAATGTTAAGTGTTTAATAAAAAAATTCTTTAATGAATGAGATGATAATAAAAATGCATGGTTTGTAATTTAATCCAATAGATAAAAAAGGATGGAATGTAAGATATTGATGTAATTATGGAAAATAAAATATGATTTTGAAAAGATATTTTATAAGAGACCAATGAGAGCTGATTATGAATAGTGATCTAATGCAGAAGCATTCCACTTTCAAATACCTAATAATTATGGGTAACAAATGGAACTATTTAAGGTTTCCTGAACAAGTTTTAATGAATTGATTCATGAGACTATAATTTATAGCACCATGGGATGATCATAAAGAATATGAAAACATATAAAAATTATAACAAACATGTTATTCTAAAAATAAAAAAATAATTATTCATTTTATTTATAGTAGAAACATTTACTACCATGAGGTGTGGCTCAGTGGTAGGTGCTTATATATGTCTCATCAAGGTCTCTAGTTTGAGTCTCACTAAGTAAATATCTGCATCCTATGGGAATCCACGAGGTCTCCAACTCGAGTCTCACCAAATAGATCCCTGCATTGTATGTTTCTGCATTTCTTTTAATGTAGCCTTTATCACTAATTAAAAGATACTTCAACCTCAGTTTTATAAAAAAACATTTACTTTGATATGATAATATTTTTTTAAAATGTGGCAAAGGACCCCCTACCTTATGCCAAGAACATTCAAAGTATATGAAACATCACATTATTCTCATATTAAAATCAACACCAACTTCGATGAGGAAATTGAAAAGGGAATAACATTTGGAGAAGCTTTCATCAATAGGTGGGACTGTAGTAGTGGTCTAAGCATTACATAGGTAGGTTATGCCTGATCATTACCTCTTTGTATGGTTATGCATTTATGGTATGGATTGTAAAAATGGTAAAGTAAGAGGGACTCCAGTGGGATTTTCAAGTGGTTGGATTTATATGTGACACAAGTATAAGAAAGCATGTGGAAATAATTTGAAATGGAAATAGGTTCCCTCACTTATTGAGCATTGAGTACAATTTAGATCATTATAAGTCTCAAAAATCTTTTTTAGAAAATGGGAATTGATGGTCATGTCAACCTTCAAAAGTGGAGAGATACATGGGGAATGGAACATCAAGGGGGTGTGTCCTTATTGGTGTCTTGGTTTGATAAGTATAGTAAGACTAACGATGGTATGGGACCTGATGTCATGCATAGCGAGCCTAATGTTTATTTTGGGAGTTTGTTCGAGCCAACATCAAGGGTGATATCTTATTAAATATGGTTTTATGATTTAATGTTAAGATTGTGTGTAAATAATTTAACCATGATAAACCATGATTTTTTTTACAATAAATACATTTAGAGGGGGGAACTCAAATGCACAACACAAAAATGGAGTAACCATTACCCTAAAATAGAGCATAAACCTAAAATAGAGTATAAAGTGAAACCATCTCCATATTATGCTCTAAACATCCAAAAGTGGATATGGATGCAAAAATGGAGGACCAAATATGAATATTCAATGTAAATAAACTCTATTTACTTTATTATAGAGCATTCTTAATAAATTTATTTACAGACATATATAATTTACAACTGAATTCAAAAAAATAGAGGGATTGTGTTAAATTCCATATCTTCATTCTTGGCACCATGAAAGGAAAAACTCTACTCTTACCATCTCCATACCAATTGGAATCATGAAATTTCATGACCAGGTATTATCAAGGGACATCAAATGTGATAAAAAATATCTAAACTACAAACAAGATAAAAATCATGTTCCATAGATCGGCTATGAACTAACAAGAATTAGACAATAATGGTGATCAGTGATTCATGAAATAAAATGCTGAAATAAAGTTAACATAAAACCAATAATCATTAGTCATATGTCTTATAGGAAGGTTAAGACTTCTAAAAATTCAGAATAGCGACAGCATACAATGAAGATATGAATGAAAAAAAATTACTCTTCTAGAAAAATCATGTCAAGGAAATAGAAAGGGTGACAACAGAACAAATACTTTAGAGATATAATAAATCCTATTGGATTCAAGAAATATAATTTTACCAACATCTTGAAATGGGTGATCATCTTTAGAAATAATGAAAATCACAGTAATGAAAAGTGAAAAGTGATTGTTGCATGACCATGGATGGGAAATACATAAAAGAAATACAAGAAAAGGGAACACTTGGGTCTCTTCAGTTTAGGTCTCCATAAGGATTTAACATGAATTATTATCTAATGAACAAAAGTTGCATAGAAAATTGATCATCATTAGAGACTTGAGCTGTATAATGGAATATAAAAATTGAAACAACAAAATGACATCAAAATCCAGTGCATAGAAACCGCGTGACGGACGACCCAAGGGATCTCAAGTTCCAGTGAAAACCCCTCATTTATCCATTGAATCTAGGATTTATATATGGATAGAAGTGAGATAAAATCATCTCCGATTCAACCCCAACTAGAGACTCAATTTATTACTAGGGATGGATATAGGTTAACAAAATGCTAAGTGGTAGTGGATATTTAAAAATGGACTTGATTTCTTTACAATCGTAACCTTTGAGTGGATATATAAGAAGTTTGGGGGGAGTTATGAATAAATTTATGTCTTTATTTCAATTTATTTTATTTATCTTATTACTACATTCTCTATATTTCAATTCTGTGTTCACGACATGATATAAAATGTTAAAAAAAAGGAAATATTTTTTAATTTTATGTATTAATTTCATCTCCTAGTTGGACGATTATAATTATTTATACAATATATATGTTTAATGTAAAATTAGAACATTTTATTTATTTAATCACCTTCATAAAGGTCATATTACTGTATGACAAGATAGTTTTTACTTATTTATTTTATGTCACCTAATTGGATGGTCTAATTAATAAATCAGTGCACGCTATAAAGTTTTGAAATGGTTAACGCAATATATTGACTTAGTTATTTTAAACCCCCATGTGAAATATTTATTAAACTATTGTGGTGGAGTATAAAAAACTATATTAAGAAATAATATTAATTTTATAATCCTAATCTTAAAGTTTTCACTCCTTTTTCAATATGGTTATACATCCATTATAATTATAGAAATATATTCTGATACAAATAATTTTCTACATATAATTATATTTATTTATCAATTTTATTTATTGTATTTATTTTAAGTACAATTTGAATACTTCTTATTCCAAATAATAAGAAAGTTCTTTTTCCTTCCAGTTATCATCATGTCAAATCATACAAAACTTGAACTCATAATTCTCAATATTACCGAAAGTAATCACATGTTTTTGGAAATAGATATTGAAATGTATCTCAAATCAATGGATCTCATAGAAACAATTAAAAAATAATAATTCACAAAGCCTTCAAAATAAAACATTGAAAATGATATTCTTCAAAATGCATCTTGATAAGGGCCTGAAATGTGAATATCTCATAGAAAGAGATCTATGCAAGATATGAAATAATTTTAATGAGAGATATGATCATCAAAAGTTTATCAGTATTCCAGTGATTCATGATTGATGGAATAAGGTACACTTTCAAGACTATAAAGGGATCAATGATTAGAACTTTTCTATGTATAAAATTGCATCATAATAAAAATATCATACTAATGGGGTTAAAAATGGTGATATTATTGAAAATACATACACAGATTTTCATGCATCTCATATAACCCTATGACATAAATATTGTTGGAGTTGATGCCCCGTAACCAACTAATTTTTTCTTTAGATTATATGTATATTCATAGTCATGAACATCAATAAGTTTTTTATCACATGATTAGTATTATTTTACATAACATTAATGTGATAATGTACTGAGTGCATTGCCTGCATCAAAAAGTCGTGAAAATTCCATGCTATGATGGAAACCTTGAAGCTCAATGTTGATATTATTAAATATATGTTCTATGAATGAATTCCATCATCTGATTGGACACAGATGATATAGGTTGTAACGACCCGGACCCATATGTGACTCAACAGTGCCCCGAGCCGAGTGGGTCATAAGGCCTTAAGCGCATCCCACCAATTCCTAGAATCTTCCGACTAGTAGCGATGGACTATGTCTGTATTTGGGTATACTATACTCTCACTACCATAGTTTATCACATTGGATAACAATAAGATACAAGTATATGAATTAGTAAATCATACAAATGACAGAACTAATCATCAGAAGACTAAAAATATAACAAAACAGAAGTCATCTCATATACAAATGATGTTTTATGTCATATGTCTCTAAGAAAGTATCCAATATAGGTACACAACAATCATATTCAACAAATGTAACAAAATGACAAAAAGTACAAAAGTATCCCAGTAGCATCGCAAGCCTTGGTTTGGTCCTCAGCTCTCCTACTCCTAAGTAGAAAATAAATTACCTATAGTAGGGTGCTTTCCCTTATCAAAACTTGCAATCATATAATCTATTTTCATTCTAAAAAGTGTCCCAAATAGGTTGTGAGACATAATTCCTTCACTCAACCACCCATGTTTTGTACCAATCTATCAGTTAAAATATAAAAGGATTGTGCAGGCTGATATAGAAAGTGAAGTAAGAAAACTAAAAGTAAAAATACTATAATTACATGTTCTCATTTGATAACCAATTCATTTAACAATTCAATCTCATTGAATTTAGTAAGTCTTGATATCCAGTATAAGCTCGACATCCCCCACATAGTCATTAGCACAACATATGCCTCACCAGGCCATCTAAAAGGTATAAGTCAAGACCAAATACAAACATGTGCTTTGTCTTGGAAGACACATCATAAGAGTCACTTCATTTAATATTCAATTTAGAACCTGAGCCCATTCATGACATTATTATGTTAGAATTAAAGTGTCTCTCTAGGTATAATATCAACCAAAACCCTACAATCCTATCCCTAACGAATATCTAAGGAACCCAATATCGGTCTAGGTGTGGTATAAAGTCCATCCAATTGAGTCCTCCCTCAACGGGCCACTACAGGAGCCTGCATATCACCCATGGAAATAATATTCAATTCCCTTTGAGTCTGTCCAATACATTCTCATTTGAATCCATGTATCACTCGGTATATAAGTCAAGCATCAATGAGTCCATCCATGATATTCGACACTAGGATCCATGTATCACACATGGAAATAAGAAAGGTTCAATCCATTGAGTATGTCTGTGTAATTATAATGTGAATCCACGTATCTACCAAGGTATAAAAGTAATTTTCCCATTTCAATTTCATCTAAACAATTCATTTAACATGAAAAGTTAAAAACCAAGATTATCCAATTCAACCTCACCCCAAAAAGTGATTCAAGCATTGAATAACCTTAAAAGGCTTCTCCTTTTAATTACTCACATGGGAAATTTAATTTAAAAAATAACTTCAATCATAACATGCTATTACATGGCTTAGTAATCATTCAAATCATGTGGAAAAATAAATACAAAAGGGAATTCAACCATAACATGCAACTCAATATTCAACAAGTGAATCAAGCCAAGCGCCAAGGGTCAAGGTCATCTATCCCTTCCCTTTAATAAATTCAATATACAATTTAAAATTCATATTGTGATTCAATTTAGAATTCAAACTATAAACCAATTACTCAATTTTATTTACAATTCCATTTAAAAATCACATCCCAAGGTGGCTCGTAATGGGAACACCTATGTGTGTCCAAGGCCAAAAGCCATCAAAGGTCCATTAAATAGCCAAACACACCCAATGGGTGGTTTCCATAAAACTAAAGATTTTATACCTATAAAAAACAACAACAAGCCTCTGTAATTGTATATGTATTGACTAGAAATTCTATGATTGAATTTAAATTCAAGGTGATGCCCAAAAATTTGGAATTCAGCATGAAGACATATATAGACAACTCGATTTTAAGAGATAGGCATAAGACCACCTATCTTTGGTTCATAGCTGATAGATCATCCAGTATCAACTCCTAATTCAACTCTTTTGGGAGAAAATATAAGAATGAACAAAGAACTTAATAGTAGGGAAAATCTTCATTCTATTAAATAGTGCAACTGATAACCAGAAGAACAACATAAGATTAAAAAGGAATAGGGATCTTACCATTTGAGATCCTATGAGAGAGATGACGCTCGAATCTGGTACCAGACAAAAGATCTACCTTGAATTCAAAAATAGTCTATGGAGATCTCTCGGGGGGGGTGCTTTCTGTATGAAATAAGAGCCAAATTTTAGGTTTAAAAAGAGTTTATTTTAATTTAAAATTCATTAATTTTCCAAAAATATAGGGGTCACACGGTTTAGGCATACTGTTTAACAAAATGTGCACGAACTGTGTATGAGTTTCTATATGTGGAGGGGAACCACATGATTACCCCAAATGGTATGAATAATCATGAAGACACCGTGTAGAAGCCCACTATCCTAGTTTTGGAGCTGTCCACACAGTTTTTCTGCAACCATGAAGCCTGCCCAATACGGTTTTGACAAACCGTTCGCCAGGCCATTTTCACTCCACGCTTAGGTTCTGAGCCCCAAAACTGCCTCAGACACCCCCTACACCTCCATTACCCCAAAATGGAATTCATATTAGGCCTCATTTAAGAATTTAAACTAATATTTTATGGGAAAAAAGAAATCTATACCTCAAAGAAGAAGCAGTTTCTTTCATACTCTCCCCCCTAAAGAATTTTGTCCCTGGATTTCCTTCTCAAGGGTGATAAAGAATGTATGAGAACAACTCTAGACACTAAGATCATACATCAGCTTCCCACTACCAGGTCTCATCCTACACACACTTGTGCTATCATATCACTCATATTAAAGGAACTGGCTAGTCTTGGAGAACCTTCGAGCTACGATCCACAATACTTATGGGATGATCCTCAAAGAATGCATCCACCTATAACTCAACCTCCTTAGGGTGAAAGTCATGAGAAAGATCGAAATAGTAACACCATGGTTGAGAAACATAGAATATGTCATGCATGTCCTGATACCTCTAATGTAACACCTTGAAATTCTAAATGAATAATCTTATATTTGATAGCATTCATAACACACAACACCAAGCACGTAAGGGGATATAATACCCTGATACTTTAAAATATATTTACTATTTTAAATATATTTGATATATTTTATATTTTTAAATTCATGCAAAATCGAGTTAGCATGCATTACATGCATGATTGACCTTCTTTGATGCCTTGCATTGTACGCACACCCTAGTTTTACCAATCAATAATATATTATTAAAACATTATCATTTAATATAATAATATTTAACCTAGACATTAAATTAGAATTTATGAATATTATTAACTAGCTTCTAAAAATATATGGTTTACATCAATATAAAATGAATTAATAGGTTAAAAAGTAGTTATAAATGAAAATATAAACCAATTGAACATAAAGGAAATATTATTATTTTTATAGTCATAAAGGAATTTTGTCATAATAAATTAAATTAATTGAAATTATTTAATTATATTAAATAAATAGATATGTTATATATTCAATAAAATATTTTTTATAATCATCCAATAGATTCTATAGACATAAGATAAAAATAAACTCAATATTACACATAAAAACCTATATTTTTATAAAGATAATTTCACCACCTTTTAATGGAGAAACTATTTTAAATGTGAATTTTGAAACTCTAATTTATTAAATATGTCAAAATAAACGTAAAATTTGTAATAAAAATATAAAAATAATCTTAGGGTGATTCTTTGGTATTTTCCATACAGTTCCATTTTCTTAATGAAGAATGATAAAATACTGAAATTTAATCCAAAGCATCTTTCTCATCTAATTTATTTATAAAGTAAAATTTTGATTTTAATTGATTTTAAAGTATAATAATATTATATTATTATCAATTAAACCAATTTAGGTCATTGGAATCAATTTCACTTTGAAATTGACAATAAAAACTTAGCAAATTTTAGGACGTTTTTACATTAAAAACCTGCATTGTCTTCCCACCTACTGGATTAATTTTAATTTTAATTTATGCTAGATATATGATTGGAATTTTTAAAAATGGAATATATATTTGAAATAATCATAATTTATAATTTCTAATAAGTTTTAATTATTTTTTGAACAAAAATATTAGTGATGGTAATTAAAATTAATTACAAGGGTTAAGGTTAAATTAAGCTTAATAATAGACTAAACCATAACCTTAAGGTCTAAATCGACCTATACACTTTTCCAAAAACCATTTTATGTAAATATATCACCTCTAAAATCCTTTTACTCTACTTTAAACCATTATTTATCTACTTAAAATAAAAAAATGTTTTTGGGGTTCCTTTCTTTTAAAATATTACAAGAGATTGTACTCCTCTATTAAAAGAGACCTCATTCACTTCCACTTCTCTGTACCTGTCCACCACTTATTTTCATCCATAATCTTCTCAATTCACTGCCCAACATCCATAACCTCTTCCTTGAATCTTTATGATTCTTTAATTCCTTTATAAAACATACCTTTATTCATTCCATTTGTGTACAAACGATAACATCATTTGTGGAAATGTGGACTACTGCCCCCTCAAAGTGATGTGATTCATTCATGCTATACATGGAACATGTTAAGGGTAATTTTAATAAAACTATATAACATATATTAAATAGATATTATAATATAATTATGATATACATAAGTATCATTTACTCTTATTTCTTTTAACAGGACGAAGAAATGAATGTAGTGTTCATGTGTACGTACGGACTACCCTCTCCATGAACAGTACATTTCATTTCTTATCTCCAAAACATTATATATTATTATAAATACATATATACTTGATATATATGATATTATAATTAGGTTTTATATTCTGGAGATTATGAAACCATGATAAGAAAAACAAATGAAAAGTTAAAATATACTCGATGAACTATACAATTAAAAATAGATATAGTTAAATTAATGAAAGTTTGTTAACAAAAAGGTAATGAGACATTATAATTTGTTAATATATGGTATTATAAGCATGATTATGGTTATGGTATTATTTACTAACATATTTTAAACCACTATAAATGAGGCTAAAGATCACACCACAAAAAGGAAGGATAAGGTAATTGATTCTTGTCTCATTTCCATTCCGTGAGGCATACTTAATTATTGTGCACCTAATTTCTTATATATATTGTACACACATCCACATTGACATATAATATAATTAATTATATTTTATCAATATTATTTAAGTGTTTTTTATAAGTATTATTACCTTGGGGTTTTCCAATTCATTTATTACAACATTAGTAAGAGATTTTCATCTCACTTTTTTTACATAGGTGAGATAAATGTCAAGTTCACCATTTACTTATTTTGTGTAGATTATCTACTAACCATTTTGATATATTATATCATGAATTATTTTATATTCATGATATTTTAAACTTTCATTCAATATTATTCCATCATGAGGCATATGATTTAAAATGTTTCAAAGCCGTATGAGAGACATTGTGATATTTAATGATTATTTTCATCGAGACTATTAATAATGATATTTCAATGGTATTTCCATTAGATAAAATTATATAAACATTTTTAAATAAAAACTTTCTTTATAATATGGTTATTAATGTCTATTTTCAATTTTTAGTACCATTTTCCCACTCTTTGGTACTCCAAGTGTTTTAGAGAATGTTTTTAAGAAAACTTGACATCATTTATCTCTTTAGTCAAAGAACCTATTTTCTTCTAAAAACATTGTTTTATTAAAATGTTTTAATTTTTTTTAACCTTTTCAAAATTATTTAGTAAATAAATTTATACTCTTTTTATCTTTTACCCATGTTTTTTATGGAATCTTCTAGTCACTTTCCTAGTAAGTCATTTTTCAAACCTTTTTACCGTGTGAAAGGGATGTTCTTTTGGCCTCATACGACATGTATGTATTTATACTCCATAATTTCATTAAAGTATTATTTTCAAGTTTATAAGGTTTATTTTTAAATAAAATATTTGTAGAGGTAATTTTCAAATAAAAATATTTTCAAAAGGGTTTTCAATAGAAAAAGATATTTTTCCTCAAGAATTTTTTAATTGTAACTGCCCTTGTCGGTACTTATCCTCCTATGAGTAATTTTTGATAAGGCAAAATATTTATTTGATAAGTTAGTAATGCTTTGGGATAGTAATTAAGGTTGGGTCTTGAAAATTTTACATCCCCTAGATGCATCATTATTCTCATGGGATGAAATAGATAGCCAAAATAGATGGGTTTTTACCCGATATGATAAACCTTCTCGTGAAAGGTCTTGACAGTGCTGGTTCCATGTAACTAGGAAACATGACATAAAATAATAAAAAACATCCCTCATTTAGTTTTAGTTATTATTTATCCATGAGATCTTTAATCGACATATTTATGAATGTAATTCATTCTCAGTTTATTGATTTATGACACGTGTTTTCAGTTTATTACTTTCCATATTATTTATTCCTTATCTAATTATGTAAATGGAAACTGTGATCAGTTAATTAACTTTCCATATAGATTGAATTCTTCCATTTTATTTACCCTTAATAAGTATTTGAGCTCACCTGTATTTTGTTTTTACCCAGGTTATAAATAAGGGAACTTTGAATAAGTTTACAAGGATGCATTTTATTTCAGTTTATTATGTAGAATGTTTTATTTCTTATTCCCAATGTATTTTGGATATCATGTATGTAATATGTTTTTTACAAGATTGATAAACTGAATGGTCTTTCATGATTTTATTCCTTGTAACAATTCCAATATAATAAAATAATGCACTGACACCTTGCTTCTAGGGTTGGGGCACTATAGTTGGTATCAAAGGAAGTTTAACAGCAACCTTGGAAACTAGATTTAGAAAACATAGATTAGGGAGAATAAACCTAAGATAGAAATCAGGGATAAGTATATGAGAACATCCTAGAATTCTTTCAAGTTATATATTTTGTGGGTATTCCTAGAATTACATCCATGTATGCATATTACAAGTGAACATGGTTCTAGCACAGATGTACCTAGGAGTAATAACTCTGACAAGGTGTTCTAGACCTGAATCAGGGTAACATGGTACATGAAATTGGGCCTTTCTACACACCTATTTTCATACTAATGGGGGATATTATTAGGATAATTCACATTTTATATACCGGCCCTTATGAAGGATTTATTCCCCCAAAGTAAGAAAAGTGTAGGATTCTAGGAATTACGATGAATACATTTATGTTATGTGTTATACCATGATTATAGTTACAAAGATATCATAATTTTATGAACTTATCTAGTATATGGAATTGTTTATAAATGTCACATAATAGAAGGAATAAGAACACCACCAATGTATGTGGTGAAAAGAGTAAGAAGGATCATATCTTTCATGTTCATAATCCAAAATTTTAAAGGGAAATAGTCTCCTAGGTATCCTCATCATATGAGGAAATAGTATAATCTGTTAACAAGATAAGTAAATAATTATCTGCATCCTCTGTATTTGAATGGAAGCAAGAGAAAAAGTGGATGACAGAGAAAAAGATGGGAATATAGAAGAAGGGAAAGAAGAATTTTCCCACATGTGATAACTATTGAAAGAATCACCCTGGTAAATGATTGAAGTGACTGGAAGTTTTTAATAAGTGAGGATAAAAAGGAAACCAAGTTCGTTATTTCAAGGGTAATAAAAAGGTTTCGAATATGCAATTATTCAATTGTAAGGAGATGGTACACTATGCGAATCAATTTGATAAGAATCAAAGGACTATACCCTAGATGATGCTATTAGATAATGATCATGTTATAGTACTACCACACATGAAACTGAATGATTAATATTCCTATTGAAGAATTATTATTTTTTGAATATTTTATCAGTAATGTACTCGTTATAAGAATTATTAAATATATAAGAATTGTACTACAATACTCATTAAGGATTTGAGATTATATTCTGAATGGTGGCAAGAAATGTTATTTAGTAGAAAGATAAAATTTTCAGAAAAAATGTGATTGAGGGAAATACAACCCTTAATATGTTTCAGATGTTGAGATAATGATGAATAAATGATTGGTTTTGATAAGTTCTTAATACTTTAATGACTTTTCGATATTTGGTCTATAATTTAATTGATGGAGTTTACAACACTTTTGGATTAATGGAATATATCTAATAAAATGTATCTTAAATTAGGAATAATAATGAATTCTTGTTTCCAATAAGGTTTTATGGTAATTCGAAAGATTAAAATATTTCAAGAGGATACATGATGAATTTGTTCACATTTTTGGAATGTGAAAATTTAGAACTACTTCATGTTGATTAAAGGATAATGATAAGTTCATTTTGGAAATTCAGTGACCTTATTTTTAAAGTATTGGATCATAATATTTTGGAAAAGTTAACATTTTATAAAATGGTTTAAGTTGATAATTGGATGATATTTTAGAGTTTAATGTATAACTTCACCATATGACGCATCATGTGCTAAGAAACAAATTAGAAATAGTTTAAGTCATAATCAAAGGAAAATATTACTTTTATAGAAACATAAATTTACTTATATTCTTATATAGTGAAATAATTCCTCAACTCAAAAAAATGATCTTGAAACCAAAAAAAATCTAGTTCCTTTGTTTTCGATGAATCATATGGCCCCTTAGATCATCACATATTTATGGCCTTTTGATTGTTAACTTTCCCCTATCTAGGTTCTCTAGCACTCTCCATTAGAACATGATGGTTATATTTTTCTTCTGTATCCATGTTTCCATTTCTCACCTATGTTCTCCTACTAGGGAACCTAAATACGTGACCATTTTACTTTCCTTTCTCTCTTGTTAAGAAGATGTGATATTAAAACTTTTTATGATGTGGGTCTTTCAAAAATAATTTTTTTTCAATCCCTATATTTCTGAGATGATTTTTAAATTTTTAGGATGCAATTTATATAAGGTGGGGAGAATGTAACACCTTGAGATTCTAAAGTAAAAACCTTATATTCAATCGCATGAATAACACACGACACTAAGAATGTATGGGGATATAATACACTGATACTTTAAAATATATTTACTATTTTAAATATATTTTATATATTTTATATTTTTAAATTCATAGAACATCGAGTTAGTGTGTGTTACATGCAGGAGCGACCTTCTTTGATGGATTTCATTATACGCAAGACCTAGTTTTACCGAACAATAATATATTATTCAAATATTATCATTTAATATAATAATACTTAAACTATCCATTAAATTAGTGGTTACGAATATTATTAACTCACTTATGAAAATATATGCTTTACAAAAATATAAAATTAATTAATAGGTTACTAATTAATTAGAAATGAAAATATATTCCAATTGAATATAAATGAAATATTATTATTTTTATACTCACAAATTCGTTTTGTAATAATAAATTAAATTAATTGTAATTATTGTATTATATTAGTGAAATATATATCTTATATATTCAATAAAATATTTTTGATAATCATCCAATATATTCGATAGAAATAAGATAAGTATAAACTCAATATTACACACAAAACCTATATTTTTATAAAGGTGATTTTATCACCTTTTCAGGACAAACCCATTTTAAATATGAATTTTGGAACATTAATTGATTTAATACATAAAAATAAGATTAAACTTTGGAATCTAAAAATAAAAATTATCTTAGGTTGATGTTTTGGTATTTTTTTGTAAAGTTTCATTTTTTTACGAATAATGAAAAATACTAAAATTTAATCCAAAATTTATTTTTCATCTTATTTATTTATAAGGTTAAATTATAATTTTAATTAGTTTTAAAGTTTAATTAGATTAAATTTTTATCAATTAATCCTATTTAGTTCATTGGAATTAATTTCACTTTGAAATTGATAATAAAAACATAGAAAACTTTAGGAAGATTTTACTTTAAAAACCTGCATTGTCGTCCGACCTATGTGATTAATTTTAATTTAATTCCAACCACTTCTATGATTTAAATTTGGAAAAATGGACTCCATATTTGGAATCAATATAATTTATAATGTCTAATAAATTCAACATAGTTTTTGAACAAAAATATTAGAGAATTTAATTAAAATTAATTACATAGATTAATGTTAAATTAAGCTTAATAATAGACTAAACCATAACCTTAAGGCCCAAATTGATCTATAAACATGGAAAAACTCCATTGGATGGCCATATTTAGATTCTATACTATCTTGGATAGACCTTGGTCCATTATTGATCCACTTTCAATAAAAAATGTTGGTGAGGTTTTTTTATTTTAAAATATTACCAGAGATTGCACTCCTCCATTATAAAAGGCCTCTTGCACTTCCACTTCTCTATACCTCTCCAACCAATTATGTTCAGAAAAAATCTTCCCAATTAAATCCCCAAAAATCACTACCTTCCTCCATAAAGCCTTTATTTGGTAGGAAAGCAAATCAAGTATGGCTTTTGGTACAAACCAAAAATAGTTATCCAATTATGAGGTAACACCCTCCCTCAAACTCCTCTTTTACTTCCATTATCCACTCCTTAAATTCTTCTTATTCCATATTAACATAACAACACTAGTTTCATCAATATACCAGGATGTGGATATGTTAACAATTTGATCTTCACTTATATACACAACTATCTAATGGATAACGAGCATACTGTTTATGTTTAGGCAGTCTACCACCTCGCTAAACGATGATTGTTCAATTTTCTTTTACCACCTCTCGTGGTGGACATTATGATGAATACTCTTATTATATATGATATATATGATATTTATAATATATTTATGCTTCTTTAATTCCTTTATAATATATACCTTTATATATTCCATTTTGCATAAAAATGATAACATCGTTTGCGGAAGTGCAGACTACTACCCCCTCAAAACGATGTGATTCGTTCATTCTATACATGAAATGTATTAAGGGTAATTTTAATAAACTTATGTAATATATATGAAATATAAATGATAATAGAATTATGATATACATATGTATCTATAACACCCCATGTTTTTCTAAAAATAAGTTTAATGCATGAAACTTTGTTTTAACTAGATAATTATAACTATCCTTTAAACATATTTTTACTACTTCTATGTTTTGAATTTTGAAAAACAGTTATCTACAATTGTGTTCAGTATGTCATTTGGAGTCTAATGAAACCAATTTTTTTTCAATAGTAACATAACCATATGAATAGTAATATGACTCTAATAAATAGTAAATTATGTGACTATTTTATTTTCTTAAGGCTTTAAGATAATGACATTTGGGTTAATTTTTCAATGTGATATAAGAGCAGTTATAGTTTTAAAATTATTAATTTTTGAATTAGGTATGATGTTATTAAAAATTAAATTAATAATATTTAGAAAATTATTTTCAAAAAATGGACTTCATTTATTAATTCTACATGTCAAGAAATGGTAAGGGTGAATTTTTGGGATTTTTCTAAAATTCTTGAATTTTCGATGAATAGTGAAATATGGTAAAATACCGTATATTCAAATTATCAGAAAAATACAATATTTATGACATAATAAGTGATGTAAGCTCACTTGTTTTGAACTTGAATGCCATTATTACTATTTTGGGCCACATGAATTACGAATATTCATAGTCTTGAGAAAAAATATTATAATAATGATTAAAATAATTAAAAATACTCCATCTCCTCTCCAATAAATACCACCCTCATTCCCCTCTTCTTCCAACACTTCTCAATAATTGTGACTTACCTAAGTTCTACCCAGAACTCCTCCCAAGTATCTTCCCCATATCCTATAGATTATGGTCTCACCAAAAGGCCAAAACCAAAGACCTTAAGCAGGATTTCAAGGAGAAGACCTCAAGTGGTAAACATCCTCTTTTATTTTCTTTCTTTTCTTTCATTTTATGTTATTATTTTTCATTCCATTTAAATTATGTTGGTATACTCCATTCCATATCCCCCTTACTTCCCATATTATGTAATAATTATTAGTGGCCACTTTTTTCTCAGCAAATTATTTTATGTAATTTTAAGTGACGCCGTAAGGCTACTGAATTTTCGTAAGGGATTTCAGAAATTTTCTTTTATTTTGAGTTCCTTTATTTTCATATTCTTTCCTCACCTCCTATTATACAAGATGCATGAAAGCTCAATAATCATGTATATTCTGTATTTTTTCATGTTCATGGAAAATTACTCATCAATATTCTTCTCCTCTCCCACTTATTTAAGGAATTAAAAATATTGTCTGTGATGTGTCGAATTACCGACATCGTGAACAATGTGATTTCGATCTACTTTAATTCCTTCAAGTATAGTCATTAAACTATTTTTATTTATGAAACAGGTTATAATATATGTATTATGTCTCATACATGGTTATGTAATTCTTTTGTACACATTTTTTACTTCATAAAACAAAATGACGTCATTATTATCAAAGAACCACTAAAATGATCTAAACCAACATCATTAATGTTTTAACTTATGAATCATCCTCATGTAAGAATTCAAAATGATAAATGGTATAAATTATGGTTATATAAATATGTAAATACTAATCCATTCCAATTCTAGAGTTTCAATTCCAAGTGACAAGAACAACCATCATGAACTAATCATTGAAATCATATAAAGAACTCACCGAAAAATAGCGTAAGGAACAAAATACTAACAATTAAAGGGTGAAATGATGTAATTAAATGATCATATAAGGTATTATAAAGATGTATATGTTTCTTTAAGATATTAATAAAACTCTTTTAGCCATTATAAAGAAGGTTCAAGAGTATTTTAAGTAAGACAAACTTGAGGTAAGGGAATTCTTAACCCGATTTCCATCCTTTGTGTTAACCTTATTCTTCATTATTAATGTGGTATTTAAATTGTTTGTCTGATAAAATATGATTATATTATGTTTAATTATGCATTTTTATAGTGTATATACATATTCCATTCAATATATTAAGTCTCTCTTCAATTATATGATATCTATAAGGGACTTTTCCTTTAAAAACCTCCTTTTCAATTATATTTTATGAAATTCAAAAGAAATGTTTTTATGATATTATTAATGTTTTATGATTATGTTATGGTTCTTGGGAATTGTTTATTATGTATTGTGGGACCTATATCTCCCTCTAATTCATTGGGTATGTGTAAGTTGGAGGTCGGCCGTATGGTTACTCCATGTGTAACTGCGATGGTTACACAAATTGTAAGGTAACCATGAGGGTTAAAAATTATAAGGTAGTCAAGAGGGTTACAATATTATATACCCCATGATACCATTATTTTTATATTTATGTTCTTATTTATTGTTTAAATCTTTTTGAAATCTCATGTTTCATAAATTAAGTATATATGAGAGACGATTATGCATTTTGAAAATGTTTTCATACGTTACAAGTATTCATGGACTAATGTTCTCTTTCCTTCTTTTACATCCTTTACTGAGATTTTTGTTCTCATCCAAAGTTTTTTTAAATTATTTTCACAGGTCATAAGGATTACTAATACAAATAAGGAATCCATGTTAAAATGTTGAATAATTTTCAAAGAAATCATGTTTTAAGCTTTATTGTTTTATACGTTGAAAAAAATGGAAACTGATTTTATGGTATCCACTCTATAACAATGTGTAATGTTATGAATTTATTATGTACTAATTCTCTAAATCTCTAAACTTGAAAAGATCCTCAATGTAAAAGGAAGTTATTTATTGACTAAAATCAATATTTTGTAATGTAATATGGTCGGGTCCTTATATTTATTATCAGAGGATGGTTTAGATAACTTTAGGGGTTAGGATGATGTTAAAAGAATACCATAAATGTTTTTTAATCTATGATTAATTTGAAATGTTAGAGAATTTAAAGATTACCATGTTGTTTCATCTAAGATATGTCTGTTCAGAATGGTTGTCTGCAAAAGAAACATGGAAGCTAAAGAGGGGGGCATCGACAGAACGACATCCTTCCGAATATACAGCCAAGAATGGTAGAAATTGGAATCGAGAAATTTGTGACAACAATGGCTCAGATAACACAAGATATAAATTGTGGTGGAATCCATGTAAAAGAAAAACCATAGGTACCACAACAGAACATGACAATAGTGGAACATTTTATGAGACAACATGCTCATGCTTTCAATGGATCTTATAACCCAGTAGCAGCTGAAGAATGGATTAAAGACCTTGAAAATATATTTGATGTAATAGGTTGTTCAAATAATCAAAAGGTATGTCTTTCCATTTATCATTTTGAAGGTGAAGCTGATCAGTGGTGGTAAATGGTAAAGAATATTAGGGATAAAGAGGATATTGATGACTTAGGGTGGGATGAATTTAAAAGTATTTTCTGTGAAAAATATTTTCCTAAGGTGGTGCGACTTAGGATGGAGAATAAATTCCTTGAATTGAAGAAAAAGGAGAAAGATTCAGTGGTTGTGTATGAAGTGAACTTCACCCAAATGGTGAGGTATGCTCCAAATCTTACTCTAGATATTTATAGTAAAATAAACCGCTTTTACTTAGGATTGAATCCAATGTATTGAAGGGAGTTGGCCTCCTGTGAAATAAAAAGTTATGCGAAAATTTTCTAATGTGCAGAGAGGGTAGAGATTGAGTTTGCTGATAATCATGTGTATTTTGGAAACTAGGCGAAAAAGATGTGTAGATGGAAAGTGATGGGTAAGAATCAACCAAAGAAATATGAAGGTAAGAAAATCTAGTTTCTAGTTTGTGAAATGTGTGGCAAGAAGCACCCTAGGGAATGTCTTATAAAAACTGGGAAGTGTTTTAAATGTGGTAGGTTTGGACATATGGCCTAATAATTAAATAAAAATGATCCAAAGACTAATCCTGATAAGAAAATTGTAAAGTGATTTAAATGTGGTGAGATGGGTCACTATGAAAATGTCTACCTAATGAGAGATCCAAATGATGAAAAGAAGCCAGACTATAAGCAGAAAGGTTTAGTGAGATCCTTTGCAACAAAGTCAGCAGATGACGGGCCATCTAATGAAGTTGTATCAGGTACTTTGTTTGTTCACTCAGATTTTTCTAAAGTTTTGTTTGATATAGGGTTTACACATTCCTTCATATCTGAGAAATTTTTGGGTAAATTGGAAATATCACCTCAACAAATGAGACCAGAACTTGTTGTTAAAACAGCAGGAGGAAATATTATATCAAAGAGGAATTATAAGAATCTTTCTATTGTGGTCTGTGGAAAGACATTACTTACAAACCATTTTGTCTACCCTTAGTCGATTTTGATGTTATTCTGGGAATGGATTGACTTTTTATTTATCATGCTAAGATTTACTATAGAGATAAAGAAGTTGTTTTTCAGAAAGAGTTTTAGTTTATATAAAAGAATTAACCCATACATTTGATAACATATCAGGAAGTTGAAAAACTATTGAAAGATGGAAATGAAAGTTATCTTGCTCAAATTATTGAAAACAAGGGCACTGTTTGGATTGATGATGTGTCTGTGGTAAATGAATACCTCGATGTTTTTCCTGATGAGTTACCCAGTGGTATACCTAATCTAGAAGTCAATTTCACAATTGAATTAGTTTCTGATGCTAAGAAAATTTCAAAACCCCCATGTCGTATGGCTCAAATAGAACTTCTTTAATTGAAAAAATAGTAGCGGGATTTTCTGGATAACGGCTTTATTCATCATAGTACTTCACCATGGGGTGATACTATTTTTTTTGGTAAAAATAATGATGGTTCCATGTGACTTTGCATTGATTATAGAGAATTGAATAACATCACTATTAAAAAAGAATCATTTGCCTCATATCGATGACTTGTTTGATCATATATAGGGATATCAATACTTTTCCAAGATTGTCTTGAGATCTGGATACCATTAGCTGAAGGTGAAGGAGGATGACATCCTGAAAACAACCTTTTCATAGTAGATATATGAATTATGAATTTGTTTTTATGTTGTTTGGGTTAACTAATCCACCTTCTATATTAATGAATCTTATGAATATAATATTTCATGAGTTCTTGGATAAGTTTTTGGTTGTGTTTATTAATGAAATTTTGGTATTTTATAAAAATAATGAGGAGCATGAAAAACATATAAGGGTTGTTCTATAAACCTTAAAAGAAAAGAAACTTAATGGAAAATTCATAAATTGTAATTTTTGGTCACAACATATTTATTTTATTGGGAATATTGTAAATAAGGATGGAATAACAGTTGATCCATCCAAAACAAGAGTGGTTGATGAATGCCCAAGACCCAAAAATGTTACAGATATTTGTAGTTTTCTTGGATTAAATGGTTATTACAGATGGTTTATTAAGAACTTTACACGATTATCTATCCTGATAACTAAGTTAATAGGAAAAGGGGTTAAATTTATTTGGACAAAATAATGTGATGTTTGTTCTCAGGAACTGAAGAAGAGATTGGTGAATGCTCCAGTTTTGGCCTTGCCTTCCTGAAATGGTGTGTTCATAATCTACAGTGATGCTTCTTTGAAGGGACTTATTTGTGTTTTGATGCAGAATGATTAGGTAATTGCTTATGCTTCAAGATAGCTAAAACCTCATGAGTTAAATTATACTACACATGATATGGAATTGGCAGCTGTGGTTTTTTTCTTTTAAAATTTGGAGGCATCATTTATATGGAGCCAATTGTCAAATATATATTGACCATAAAAGTCTAAAGTATATATTCACCCAAAATGAATTAAACATGAGGCATAGAATATGGCTTGAAATAATAAAGGATTATGATTTCATGATCAATTACCATCCTGGAAAAGAAAAAAAAGTGTCACATTCCTTGATTTGAAAACATCATGAATCATTAATCATGTTATAATTGGAAGATGGTCCCTTGATTAATGATTTGATGAATTTTTGGATTATAAGTTTTTGGTGCAGGAAATACCTCTTTTTTGTCTCAGGTTTGAGTGCAATCATCATTATTAGATAGAATTAAGTGAATTCATAAGGAATACCATGAGCTACAGAAAAAGTTAGAATTGGTTAAAATGGGTAAGTTGCTAGAATTTAACCTTGACAATGATTGTGTTTTAAGATTTGGAAAAAGGTTTTGTGTGCCTTGTGATTCCTAGTTAAAGAAATTATGGTTGGGTGAAGCTCATAGTTCTACATTTTCAGTTCATCCTGGTAGTACTAAGATGTACAGAGACCTTTAGGAATATTATTGGTGTTATCTAATGAAAAGAGACATTGCTGATTTTACCATGAAATGTTTGACATGACAACATGTTTAAGCAGAGCGACAGTTACCGAACGGGATGCTTCATACATTTCTAGTGCCAGAGTGGAAGTGGGAGAATGTATCCATGGACTTTTTGGTGGGACTGCCTAAGACATCTCAATGTTACAATGTAATTTTGGTTATTGTTGATCGGCTGACAGAATCTGCACATTTTCTTTCTATTCGAGATACAATGTCTTTGGATCAACTTTATCGACTATACCTCAAGGAGGTTGTTAGGTTATATGGAGTTCCTCTTTCCATTGCATTTGATTGGGATCCCAGGTTCAATTCTAACTTTTTGAAGCGACTTCAGAAGTCATTGGGCAGAAAATTAAATTTCAGTACAACTTTTCATCCTCAATCAGATGGGCAGTTAGAACGAACAATTCAGACATTAGAGGATATGCTTTGAGCTTGTTCAATGGACTATCAGAGAAGTTGGGATCAACATCATTCTTTAGTTGACTTTTCTTATAATAATAGTTTTCATTCTAGTATAAAGAAGGAACCTTTTGAGGGATTGTATGGAAAGTGGTGTCAGACTCTTACGTTTTGGGATGAAGTCGGTGAAAGAAAGAATATGGGGCCAGAATTAGTAGAGGAAGTGGGTAAGAAAGTGAATATGATCCAGCATCACATGAGGATAGCTCAGAGTAGGCAGAAAAGTTATATAGGCAATAGAAGAAAAGACTTCTCTTTCAAGGTAGGTGACCATGGTTTTCCATAAAATCTCTCATTGGAAAAGTGTGATGTGTTTCGGTAAGAAAGGGAAGCTAAGTCTCTGGTTCATCAGTCCTTTTGAAATCTTGGAGGAAGTTAGAACAGTTTCATACTAAGTATCTTTTCCACTGTGTTTTTCTCAGGTACACAATGTTTTTCATGTTTTGATGTTAGGATGTATGGGCCAGATTCATCACATGTCTTGAGCCGAGAAGCAGTTCAGTTGGAAGAGAACCTTTCTTATGAAGAGAAACCAGTTCAGATCCTTGATTGATGGGAAAATGTATTTTTGAATAAGGTAATCCACCAAGTAAAGGTTTTTTGGAGAAACCACATGGTAGAAGAAGCAACTTGGGAGTCTAAAAATGATATGAGGGAAAATTAACCTCACTTGTTTAATAAGTAAATAAAATTGCGAGGATGAAATTTCTAGAAGGTGGGGAAAATGTAACACCCCAAGGTTTTCTAAAAATAAATGGAATGCATGAATTTTTTTTAATTAGATAATTATAAATATCCTTTAAACATAATTTTACTACTTTTATTTTTTGAATTTTGAAAAATGGTCATCTACAATTATGTTCAGTATGTCATTTGGAGTCTAATGGAACCAAATTTTTTTAGTGAATAGTAACATGCCCTTATGAATATTAATATGAATAGTAATGTGACCCTAATAAATAGAAAATTGTGTTATTATTTTATTTTCTTAACGGTTTAAGATAATGATATTTTGGTTAATTTTTTAATGTGATATAATAGCAGTTATAGTTTTTAAATTATTAATTTTTCAATTAAGTATGATTTTATTTATAAATTAAATTAATAAAATTTAATAAATTATTTTAAATAAATGGACTTCATTTTTGAATTCTACACATCAATAAATGGTAAGGGAGAATTTTTGGAATTTTTCTGAAGTTCTTGAATTTTCGATGAATAGTGAAATACGGTATAATACCGTATATTCAAATTATCAGTAAAATATACTATTTATGAATTCATAAGTGATGTAATTACTCTTGGTTCTAAATAACATGCCACTATTACTATTTTGGGTCACATGAATTATTATTATTCATAGTCTCGAGCAAAAATATTATAATAATGATTAAAATAATGAAAAATACGCCCTCTCCTCCACTATAAATACCACCCTCAATCCTCTCTTCCTCCGACACCTCTCAAGCCTTGATAATTACCTATTTTCTACCCAAAAATCCTTCCAAGTCTCTTCACCATGTCCTATAACTTCTGGTCTCACCAAAAGGCCAAAACCAAAGGCTTTATGAAGGATCTCAAGGAGAAGACATCAAGGGGTAAACATCCTCTTTTATTTTCTTTATTTTCTTTCATTTTATGTTATTCTTTTTATTACCTTTGTATTATATTGGTATATTCTGTTACATATACCCCTTTACTACCATATTATTTAAAAATAATGAGATACCCCTTTTCTCTCATCAAATTATTTTATGAAATTTTACACGACATCGTAAGGCTGCCGAATTTTCATAAGGGATTTCTCAAATTTTTATTTATTTTGAGTTCATTTATTTTATTCTTTTTCCTAACCTCCTCTTATCCAATAATCATGAAAGATCCAGAGTCATGTATATTCTATATGTTCTCATGTTCATTTAAAATTACTCATCAATATTCTTCTCCTCCCCCACTTATTAAAGGAATTAAAAACATTGTCCGTGATGTGTCGAATTACCGACATCATGGATGATGTGATTTCAATAAGCTTTAATTACTTCAGGTCTGGTCATGAAACCATTTTTATGGTTGAACCAGGTTATAATATATGTATTATGTCTCATACATGGTTCTTTAATTCTTTTTTACACATGGTTTTAATTTATAAAACAAAACGAGGTTGTTATTATCAAAGAACCACTAAAATGATCTAAATGAACATCATTAATGTTTTAACTTATGAATCATCCTCATGTAATAATTAAAAAAGATAAATGGTATAATTTATGGTTCTAGAAATATTAAAATACTACTCCATTCAAATTTTGGATCTTCAATTCCATTCGACAAGAACAAACATCATGAACCAGTCATGGAAATCATGTAAAGAACTCACCCAAAAACAGCGCAAGGAACAAAATACTAACAATTAAAGGGTTAAATGATGTAATGAAATTATAATATAAGGTATTATAAATATGTATATTTTTCCTTAAGATATTAATAACACATTTTTAACCATTATATATTAGGTTTAAGAGATTTTGAAGTAAGACAAACCCAAGGTAAGGGAATTCTTAACCTGATTTCCGTCATTTGGGTTAACCTAATTTTTCATTATTTATGTGGTATTTAAATTGTTTTTGTGATTAATTATGATTATATTATGTTTAATTATTCTTATTTATAGTTTATATACATATTACATCAACTCTATTAAGTCTCTCTTCAATTATATGATATTTATAAGGGACTTTTCCTTTAAAAACCTCTTTTTCAATTCTGTTTTATGAAATTCAAAAGCAATGTTTTTATGTTATTATTCACATTATATAATTATGTTCTAGTTCTTGGGAATTGTTTATGATGGTGGGTGGGACCCATATCTCCCTCCAATTCATTGGGTATGTGTAAGTTGGAGGTCGGTCATATGGTTACTCCATGTGTAACTATGATGGTTACACAAATTGTAAGGTAGCCGTGAGGGTTACAAATTACACGGTAGCCGTGAGGGTTACAATATTATGTAAGTAATTCCCCAGGATACCTTTATTTTAATATTTATGTTCTTATTTATTATGTAAATCTTTTGGAAATACCATGTTTCACAAAGTAAGTATATATGAGAGACGAGTATGTCTTTTGAAAATGTTCCCATACGTCACAAGTATTCATGGACTAATGTGCTCTTTCCTTATTTTACATCCCCTACTAAGATTTTTGTGCTCATACCAAGTTTTTTTAAATGTTTTTCACTGGTCATAAGGATGTGTAAGACAAATAATTAATCCAAGATAAATTTTTGAAGAATTTTCAATGAAATCATGTTTTAATATTTAATGTTTCATATGTTTTAAAAGATTGAAACTGTTTTATGGTATCCACTTTGTAATAATGTGTAATGTTATGAATGTATTATTTACTAATTCTCTAAAGATATGAAATTTAAAAGATTTTCAATATAAAATTAAGCTATTTCTTGAATAAAATAAAGATTATGTAATGTAATAAGTTCTTGTTCTTATAATATCATTTACTCTTCATTCTTTTAACACGACAAAAAAATAAATGTGGCGTTTATGCGTACGTACAGACTACTGTCTCCATGAATAGTACATTTCATTTATTATCTACAAATCATTTTATATTATTATAAATACATATATACTAGATATATATGATATTAACATCATGGTTTACAAAGGAGGTTAAAGACCACACAACAAAAAGGGTGGATAAGGTAAGAGATTCTTGTCTCATTTTCATTTCGTGAGGCATAATTAATTGTTGTGCACTTAATTTCTTACATATGGTGTGAATACTGTAAAATTAATATATAATATCATGAAATATATTATATTCATGGTATTTAGAAGTTTTATTTAGGGATTATTACCTTTGGGTTTTCCAATTCATTTATTACTACATTAGTAAGGGATTTTCATCTCACTTCTTACATTCGTGAGATAAATGCCATGTTCACCATTTACTTATTTTTTCTAGCATATCTACTGTCCATTTTGATATATTGTATAATGAATTATTTTATATTCATTGTATTTTAAACTTTCATTCAATATTATTCCTTCATGAGGCTTATGATTTAAAGTATTTTAAAGTGGCATGGGACACTTTGGGATGTTTAAATATTATTTTCCTCAATATTAATACTAATGATATTTAAATGGTATTTTCACTTGATAAATATATATAAAAAGTGTTCAATAAACCCTTTATTTCCTCTTTGGTTATTGATTTCCATTTTAAATTTTTAGTACCAGTTCTCCACTCTTTGGTACTGAAATTGTTATATAAAATATTTTTAATGAAACCCGACTTCATTTCTCTCTTTTGTGGGAGAACCTATTTTTGTTTAAAAACAATGTTTTATTAAAATGTTTTAAAAAAAATTATAAACATTTAAAAATTATTTAGTAATGAAATTTTTACCCTTTTTTTCTTTTACCCATGTTTTGAAAGGAATCTTTTGGCCACTTTCCCAATAGGGCATTTTTCAAAAGTTTTTACTGTGCAAAAGTAATGTTATTTTTTACCTCATAGGACATGTAGGGGATTATACACCATGATTTATTTGAAGCATTATTTTCAATTTTAAAAGGATTAATTTTATAGAAAATTTTTGAAAAAGTTATTTTCAAATAAAAATATTTTCAAAAGGTTTTTCGAAAGAAAATGACATTTTTCCTCAAGAATGTTTTAATGTCAAAAAACCTTGTTGTTACATATCATCCACTGGGTTATTATTGATAAGGAATAATATTTAGTTGAAATATGATGAATTATTTGGGTTGGTAATGATGAGTGGGGCCCAAATTTTATATAGCCCCTCGATGCATCGGTAGACTCATGAGACAAAATAGATGACCAAAATAGATGGATTTTTACCCAATATGCTAAACCACATTTTGAAAGGTCTTGACGGTACTGGTTCCATATTCCTAAGAAACATGGAATCTGATAATAAATCAATTCCCTCATTTAGTTTCAGTTATTACTTATCCATGATATCTTCTATCGATATATCTATGGATTTAATTCATTCTCAGTTTATTCATTTATGGAATGTGTTTTCAGTTTCTTACAAGACATATTATTTATACCTTATCTAATTATGTAAATGGAAAGTGTTATTAGTTATTTACCTTTACATATAGATTGATTTCTTCCACTTTATTTACCCTTACTGATCATTTGAACTCACCGTTATTATGTTTCTTTCACCAAGTTACAAGGAAGAAAAATTTCAATATGCTTACAATGAAGTAGTTTATTTCAGTTTATTATGTAGCTTGTTTTATTTTTTCTTCCCAATATATTATGGGTATCATTTATATAATATGAATTTCTAAGAATGATAAACTGAATGGTTCTTCATAATTTTATTCCTTGTAATAATGTTAATGTAATAAAATAATGCACCGGCACCCGTCTTTTGGGGTCGGGGCGTTACATCTATGGTAACTACAAAAGATATGCTATAGGCCCGACTCTCTATAGAATGTCGAACAGATGGACATATCTTAGTGAAATATTAACCTATATCATAATCTTCCTATATCCCATCCTCAGTGAAACATGTAGGAAAACAAGACCCCTGACCTCGAACTCTAGAGGTCGCTTTTAGTGATCAGCGTACAATTTCTAACAAGATTTTGGGGTATCCATCGACTTCTGAATCAAATGCACCTACTCTGTGGTCTCTTGTACAAGATGACGTCCCAACATAGCTACGTATCCTACCTCTAAACAGCACACATGTGATCTGCATGGCCTTCCATACAAAGCCTCATAAGGCACTATATGAATAGTGTCCTGAAAGTTGTTATTATAGGAAAATTCAATTAATGGTATACGCCTCTCCCAAAAGCCCCTGAAATCAAGTAAACATGCACACAACATGTCCTAAAACACCTAAATCATCTTCTCTGACTGACCATCTATTTGAGGGTGGTAAATTGTGCTTAGAAGTACATGTGTACCCAACACACTCTGTAGCCATTTCCAGAATCATGAAGTAAACTCGTAAACCCTATCTGAAACGATATAATACAGGACCCCGTGTAGTTATACTATCTCATGGATATACAACCTCCCATGATCATCAACACAGAAGGATTCATTAATCGGCGATAAATGTGCAACCATAGTGATCCTATCAACAACAACCCATACGACATCATTATATAAAGGAATCCTTGGTAAACCCATCATGAAATCCATCGCAATGTCATTCCATTTCCACTCAGGAATGGGTTGCTGCTGTAAAAGTCTGGCTGGTCGTTGGTGTTCTACCTTCACCTAATGAGAGTTGGAGAACCTCATGAAAAAAATTGCTGCATCCATTTTCATACATGGCCACCAGTACTGGTGATGTAAATCCCGATACATCTTGGTGATTCTACACTACGGAAAAAAAGGAATTTAGCGGCGATTTTTTTTCATTTCGCGGCGGTTTAAACCGCCGCTAAATCGATTGGCGGCGGTTTTGAAAAACCGCCGCGAAATCATGCGTCGGGAAACTATTCGCGGCGGTTTTCAGAATCATCGCAGAACGTTTCGCGGCGGTTTTTTAGCGGCGGTTTTTTCTTAATTTTTTTTTAATTTTGTTAATTTTGTTATTTTGTTTAATTTTTTTAATTTTTAATTTTATGTATTTTCGCAGCGGTTTTTTAGCGGCGGTTTTTTTAATTTTTTTTAATTTTGTTATTTTTGTTATTTTTTTTAATTTCATTTATTTTTAATTTTATATATTTATTTATATATATATTTATATATTTATTTATATAATTATTTATATATTTATTTATTTATCTATTTATTTATATATTTATTTTTCGTATTTATTTATATATTTATTTTGTATTTATTTTATTTATTTATTTCGTATTTATTTTATATATTTATTTCGAATTTATTTTATTTTATTTATTTTTGGTATTTATTTATATATTTATTTATTTATTTATTTTATTTATCTATTTATTTATTTTATTTATTTTACTTATTTATTTTATTTATTTTATTGTATTTTATTTATTTATTTATTTTATTTATTTATTTATTTTATTTCGTATTTATTTTATTTATTTATTTATTTTATTTATTTTATTTATTTATTTATTTTATTTATTTATTTTTGTATTTATTATTTATATTTTTATTTCGTATTTATTTTTTATTTATTTTATTTCGTATTTATTTTATTTATTTATTTTATTTCGTATTTATTTTATTCATTTATTTTATTTCGTATTAATTTTTTATCTATTTTATTTACTTTATTTATCCATGCATGCACATCCCATGCCCATGTCCATGCCCATGTCCATGCCCATGTCCATGCCCATGGCCATGCACATGCCCATGCCCATGCCCATGCCCATGCCCATGCCCATGCCCATGCCCATGCCCATGCCCATGCCCATGCCCATGCCCATGCCCATGCCCATGCCCATGCCCATAAAATATAAAGAAATTCGGCGTTTGGTGAGATTTGGACCCCTAACCTATTGCATATTTTCCAAAAACTTTACCACCCCAGCAAGCTCGCCATGTGGTTAATAAACAGAATTTAATATACTTATATATATTAATTGAAAAAACAAATAATAAATAAATAATAGATATAAACTCAATAATAATAAATAATAAATAATAAATAATAAATAATAAATAAATATAAATAACAAATAACAATTAAATATAAATAAATAATAAATAAGGAATAAGGAATAATAAATAATAAATAATAAATAATAAATAATAAATAATAAATAATAAATAATAAATAATAAATAATAAATAATAAATAATAAATAATAAATAATAAATAAAGATGAATAATAAATAATAAATAGTAAATAATAAATAATAAATAATAAATAAGCAATAATAAATAATAGATAATAAATAATAAATAATAAATAATAAATAATAAATAATAAATAATAAATATAAATAATAAATAATAAATAAATATAAATAATAAATAATAAATAAATATAAATAATAAATAATAAATAAATATAAACAATAAATAATAAATAATAAATAATAAATAAACATAAATATTTAATAAATATAAATAATAAATAATAAATATTAAATAATAAATAATAAATATTAAATAAATAAATATAAATAATACATAATAATTAATAAATAATAAATAATTAATAATAGATATAAATAATAAATAATAAATAATAAATAATAAATAATAAATAATAAATAATAAATAATAAATAATAAATAATAAATAAATAAATATAAATAATAAATAATAAATAATAAATAAATAAATATAAATAATAAATAATAAATAAATATAAATAATAAATAAATATAAATAATAAATAATAAATAATAAATAATAGATATAAATAATAAATAATAAATAATAACTAATAACTAATAAATAAATATAAATAATAAATAAAAAATAATGAATAATAAATAATAAATAATCAATAATGAATAATAAATTTTAAATAATACATAATAAATAATAAATAATAAATAATAAATAATAAATAATAAATAATAAATAATAAACAAATAAATATAAATAATAAATAATAAATAAAAAATAATAACTAATAACTAATAACTAATAAATAAATATAAATAAAAAATAAAAAATAATGAATAAAAAATAATAAATAATCAATAATGAATAATAAATATTAAATAATACATAATAAATAATAAATAATAAATAATCAATAATCAATAATAAATAATAAACAAATAAATATAAATAATAAATAAAAAATAAAAAATAAAAAATAAAAAATAATAAATAATAACTAATAAATAAATATAAATAAAAAATAAAAAATAATGAATAAAAAATAAAAAATAATTAATAATGAATAATAAATATTAAATAATACATAATAAATAATAGATAATAAATAATAAATAATAAATAATAAACAAATAAATATAAATAAAAAATAAAAAATAATAAATAATAAATAATAAATAATAAACAATAAATAATAAATAATAAATAAATATATATAATAAATAAATATAAATAATAAATAATAAATAAATATAAATAATAAATAATAAATAATAAATAATAAATAAATATAAATAATAAATAATAAATAATAAATAATAAATAAATATAAATAATAAATAATAAATAATAAATAATAAATAATAACTAATAAATAATAACTAATAAATAAATATAAATAAAAAATAAAAAATAAAAAATAAATAATAAAAAATAAATATAAATAATAAATAATAAATATCAATAATTAATAAAAAATAAAAAATATATATAAATAATAAATAATAAATAATAAATAATAAATAATAAATAATAAATAATAAATAATAAATAAATATAAATAATAAATAAATATAAATAATAAATAATAAATAATAAATAAATATAAATAATAAATAATAAATAATAAATATAAATAAATATAAATAATAAATAATAAATAATAAATAATAACTAATATATAACAACTAATTAATAAATATAAATAAAAAATAAAAAATAAAAAATAAAAAATAATAAATAAATTTAAATAATAAATAATAAATATCAACAACTAATAATAAAAAATAAATAAATATAAATAATAAATAAATATAAATAATAAATAATAAATAATAAATAATAACTAATAAATAAATATAAATAATAAATAATAAATAATAAATAATAAATAAACATAAATAAATAATAAATATAAATAACAAATAACAAATAACAAATAATAAATAATAAATAAGAAATAAGAAATAACCAGTTACAAATAATAGATAATAAATAATAAATAATAAAGGAAACACATGAAAAAGTATGAAAAGACGTGATAAGGGATGAAAAATCATGAAAACGCATGAAAAAGGATGGAGAAACATATGAAGAATGAGGCATTAGAAAGAATGAGAACGCATGAAAACTCGTGACAACTCTGGAAAAGTCATTAATAATTCAACATAATCATCATAATAAACTACAAAAAACCATTGATAAAGATAACAAGTCATGGAAACCCAAATAAACAGTAGTAAATGGAGCTACCGTTAAAACCCGTCAAAACGGTCATAAAGAGACAAAAACATTGGACTCACATTAACGGAGATAACTTATGATCCGACAGTCCGTTTTAGATCCGCAACCTGTCAAATCAAAGATCCTGAAACGATCTTCAACCTGAAAGGTGAAAGAGTCCGAATGAACAAGCGGATCGGAAGTTATGACCATTTAAAAAAAACTGACGGGGAACAGGTGCTAGAAACGAGGCATTGAAAAACATAACAAACCCGATACCCACTAAAAAGGCTATAACATATGATCGAGGAGTGCATGTGGGCTCCGCGACCAGTCAAACTGAAGCTCAAGGAACGAGCTATGATCTGGCAGGTGGAGGAGGCCAAACTGACACGCGGATCAAAAGTTAGGTATGTTTGAAGACAAGTTCGACGGGACACCGGTGACAGAAACGGGGTTTTGGAGGCCTTTGGAGGGGTTTTGGGGGTCTAAAGTCATGAAAAAAGCTTTCTTGTGTTGAACTGGTGCGTAGCTCTCTTCGCTGGCTTCGATTTGATATGTGGTAGAGCCCAAACGGACACCTGGAGCGAAAGTTATGGCTGTTTGAAGTTGGGGAACATTTTTCAACTTTCCTATAACTCTAATATCTTCCACACCTTAGACCGCCTCACGGTTTTAATTTTATGTGCCTCTAGATCTCTTCATGATCTTCTATTTGACTGGTCGTGGCGCTTCAACGGACGCCCGAATCAAAAGTTATGGTCGTTTTAGTGATTTCGGGGTTTCTCGTGTTTGTTTATTTTTTCATTTCATTTCGCGGCGGTTTTACCGAAACCGCCGCTATTTCGCTGTGGTTTTTTAAAAAACCGCCGCTAATCCTCGAATAAAATTTTAAAAAAAAGAAAAAAAAAATAAATTTTTTTTCCCGTTTAGCGGCGGTTTTTTCGCGGCGGTTTTTAAAACCGCCGACCGCCACGAAAAAACCGCCGCTAAACGGCAGTTTTCTTGTAGTGCTAGGATGCACTACCCAAACTGAGGCATGAATGTCCTATATCATCTCCTCACACATGTTTGTCAAAACCCATACTTGACATGGATACAAAAAACCTCATCCTCACCAACAGTCCAACTAGGAGGAGGTTTATCACCTTCTACAGTCTTTGGTAGAACCAGTCCTTTTGACTCTGATAGATGCCTTATCCTAACTCTGTTGAGAAGGGTATAGGTAATAACTTATGATAATAAAAAGGTATGCCCCTGACTATTTTTCACCTCCATGTGCATCTCAAGAAACAATTCCATAAGCCTCCACTTGCTACAGTCCTATTGCACGGCATGTATCTGATTCCTCCTACTTAGTGAATTTTCCATTACATTACCCTTACTAGGCTTGTAGAAAATCTTGAAGTCAAAAGACTGAAGGTACTAAACCCACCTTCCGTGCCTCAGATTTATATCACATTGAGTAAAAATATACTTGATTATTTTTTGGTCTATGTACACCATAAAATGTTCTCCACGTAAATAGTGTCTCCAAAAGCACAATACGTGAACAATTGTAGGTAACTCGAGATCATGCATTAGGTAGTTCCTCTTATGTGACCTCAACTAATGAGATATGTACACAATGAATTGATATCCCTGTATAAGAACAACTACCAGATCAATACCTGATGTGTCACAGTGAACAATGTAACTTCTGTCCAGCCCTAGAAAAGTCGGTATCGATACTGAATTTGATCTCCATTTCTGCTCTTGAAATCTCATCTCATAAGAATCTAACCATATAAACTTCACACACTTATTAGTCAAGCCTATCATTGGTGCTGCTAAGCAAGAAATGTCCTGTATAAAATTCATGTAATATCCATCCATCCCTAATAAATATCATACCTCAAAGAAGTTCTTGGGTTAATCATAGTAAATTACAGCTCTCACCTTCTATGGGTCCACCCATACTTCTATATCTAAGATGATATGACCTAGGAAGTTAATCTAATCCATTAAGAAGTGTCACTTTGTGAGAATAGAATATAAATAATGATCTCTCAAGGTATTCAAAATGATTCTAGGATGTTTGGAATGGTCGTGTCAATTTTGATAATACACCAAGATATCATCAATGAAAACAACCATAAATGAATCAAGATAAGGATGGAAAAAATGGTTCATCAATTCCATGAAGACTACTGGAGTGTTTATGAGACTGAACAAAATAACAAAATACTTTTATAGACCATACTTACTACAAAAAGTTGGGTGAGGTATGTCTGATGGTCTAACATGAACCTGATGATAACCAGATCTCAAATAAATCTTTGAGAATACCTGAGATCCTTGAATCTAGTCAAAGAGATCATCTATCAATGGTAGAGGATAACAGTTCTTAACTATTATCTGGTTCAATTTTCGATATTCCATACATAGACTTTGTGTTCAATTCACCTTTTTTACAAAATGGATTGGTAAATCCCATGGAGAAGAACTGGGTTGAATAAAACCCATTTCCTCTAAATCCTATAAATGCCTCTTGAGATTCTATATCTTATCCATCCTATAAAGAATAATGGATATAAGTGAAGCTCTTGAAACTAGCATGATAGAGAGCTACACCTCTCTCTCTCTCTCTAGAGGTAATCCAGAAAAGTTATTTGGGAAGACGCCCTTGAAATAATCATACACTAAAGGGAAATCTATTTGATGTGTTCCATGATCATCAAGATATAAACTAGAAATATGGGTTTTCATCCCACTCATCCCACAATGCTCGAGTCCATCTCAGAATTCCTAGACATACCATTAATATTTATGTGTATAAAAAGCACCCTATAGTGATGTGAAAGTCACCCTCCAGTGATAGTAGGAAATGTAATATTGATAAGCCACTAGCCAATCCATCTCAAGTATGACATAGAACACTATCATCTTGAGAAAATAAAAATTCCTGACGAAGTGAAACCCACCAATCATAAGGGGAAATCTTTACTTTTACGTATACCCTCTACTCTAATCCTCAATGGAGTCTCATGCATGATGTAGCCATCAGAACTATGAACACTGATCCCAGGTCTCTCCACAATGAGCACCGATATAAATCTATATGAATCCCCTATATCAAAGTGTGCATAAGATAAAGTAAAGGCTACTAGAATATTACCTTTGATTGTAGAAGGTTCAGGATCCTACTCATCATGGGTCTGTTACGCTACATATACCTGGCCTGAACCGCAGACCTATGATACTACCTGGCTACCCGAAGTAGATCCACCCCATTGTCACTATAAGTCTTGGGTTTGACTACCACAGCCATAAACAGCACCTCATCTTGATCATCCATGTGTATTCTAGATCCCTACCTAATGAGGACCTCCTAACCCTACTTCTGATCATGGAGTGGGCGTAGATACTCTCTCACTAGATATTGGTGGAAAAGTTCTATAGAAGTGCTGTAGATGACCCATCTTGCCGCAATATTGGAACTCAACTGGGTCTCTCATACATAGTGGCCTCATATTTCCTAGCATACCACACCAGTATCACCTCACATAGCTAACTGAGTATGTGGTATGACTGTTAGTCTCACAGCGTGGAAGTTCCAAAAAAAACTTCCTTCTACTGGTCGATGTGGTACTATATCATGGTACCAAACCACCCTAGCTCTCACTTGCATCCTCCCTCAGATAATGCTCTAGGATAAGCACCTGGTTCATTATTCCAAAAAAATAGTTAGCCAAAATACATTTTCTCGAGATTAGATTTTGTACCTAAGAACATCCTCAAATCACCTAGCTTTCGATAACTTTTCACCCATCAGAATAGGTGATAAGCATTGGAGATCAATAAAATGGGCAAAATTATCCATAACTGACAATGCGACCTACTCTAGATGCAAAAACTCTAGGCTCTATCAGCCTTCAATGTTTCAATATATAAGTAGTCATAGAAGACCATATGAAAATCCCTCTAATATATCTCATGATGATTATCCATATGAGTGGTAACATCCAACCATCTCTTGGAGGGATCACACATCATATATGTGGAGTGATTTACCCTCCTCTCTAGAGGCATCTCAAGATGCTCGAAGATCGAAAGTGTGGTCTCTAGCTATGACTCTATATCCTATGGTCCATCATCCTTTGAAAATTTGGGAATATTCTAGAGCTAAAACTCATGAATCAACTATTTCATAGCTGGGGTAGGTCATGGTACTCCCAAAATAGTTTACATGAAGCACAAAAACCCATCACAGAACTATACCACAACCCCTATGTCTAGTATAACATTTGTTCCACCGTTGTCACTAATGGAGGATCCACTAGTAGCCTATGGCCCACCACCTCCATAGTATCATCATCTCCACTCTCCTGACATACGATGTGGGGTCATCATGGTGTCATGCCTCTATAATGATGAACACATGCCCCAAATTGATATATTAACAAGGTTCATAGCTCAAAAGTGTAGAAACAGAAATATTCTAGGTACAAGACTTACTATATAAGAACACACCCCTCTACCTACCCCATGGGTTAGGTCTGATCATTATACATGCCACATATAATAGAGAGACACTTCCAATAGCCCACTCATAAGGTTGTGTCTGGTAAAGTTCTCTACTATTGGCCATTTCAAGTTCCCCTTTGATTCCATATTTCTTTTGAATTCATTTATTACAAAATTTTAAGAAATGGTTCACCAAATTCCAATCCATGATTTCCTATAACACCACTTGAACCAAAATTCAGTGACCATATATACCATTTTTATCACATTCAATTTAATGGTAAAGAAATGTTCTACTAAATTCCGATCCAAGAGGGACCATACTCCTTAGGGACCAAAGGATAGCATCCACCTATTTCAAAGAATAACATATTTCAAATACTTATGAAACAATAGGTATATATATCACATCACATATCAAAACAACCTAAAATAAGTAATTCATCCTAAATGGAATGGCATAATGCATGAAATATGAAATCTAGCGGGTGATAATATGATGCATTAGGTGACATATTATCATCTCATTGTGTTTCAACACAATAGAACCAATAATCATAAAAATTATAATAGCAAAATACAAGTGAGTCACTAAAAAATGGAATAAAATCAATTGTAATATTCCAAATCCATAAAATAGAAATTTTATTTAAGGAAATTTAGATTTTTCTTGTACACAGGTTAGCTACGCCCAGACACAACTCATTACCAAATCCCCATTCCTTTATATCTATTTTTATTATCTCCATATAATATTGAAAACCAGAAAAGAAGACTATGATACCACTTTGTAATGACCCAGACTCGGGTGCCACTCAATAGTTCCCCAAGCTCGATGGGTCACAAGGCCATAATTGCATCTCCCCAAATTCCAATGGCTTCTGACTACTAGTGAGGTCCTAGGTGTGTTTCTAGGGACACTATTCCCTCATTACTGGAGTGTAACACAATAGATAACAAAAAGATACAAGTATAGTAAGGATTAAATCATACAGATAACAAAAGTAAATAATAGAAAACTGAAAATATAACAAACCAAAATTCATCCCATATACAAATGATGATTCATGTATTTTTTCTCTAATAAAGCAGTAAAAATAGGTACACAAGATTCATATACAATACATGTAACAAAATGATAAAAACTCTAAAAGTATCCAAGTAGCTTCGCAAGCCTTACCTTAGTTCCATGCCCTCCAGCTCCTAAGAAGAAAATCGTGTACTTGTAGTAGGGAATTTCCCTTATCAACACATTCAATAATATAATCTATTTGGGTACCAAAAAAGTGTCCCAAATAGGGTGTGAGATATAATCCCAGTATTCAACCACTCAAGGTTTGTTTCAATCTGTCAGTGAATATATATAACGTGTGTGTAAGTAGATATAATAAGTGATAGAAGCAATAAAAAGTAAAAATGCTATAAATAAAGATTCTAATTTGATAACCAATTAATTTAATAATTCAATATCATTGAATTTAATAAGTCTTGAGATCTGGTGCAATCCTGACATACCCTGCATAGTCATTAGCACAATAGATACCTCAGCAGTTCATCTAAAAGGTATAAGTCAAGACCGAATCCAAGATTATTATTTGCCATGGAAGACATGTCATAAGATTCATTCCATTTAATATTCAATTTATAACTTGATCCTTTCCTTCACATTCCTATTTTGTAATTCAAGTATCACTCCAAGTATAATATCAACTAATACCCTACAAGCATGTCCATGGTGAACCTATGAGGAACCTTATATTTCTCTAGGTGTGGTATAAAGTCCATCCAACCGAGTCCATCCTCAGCAGTCCACTACAGAAGCCTGAGTATCACCCATGGAAATAATAGTGAATTCATTTTGATTATGTACATGGAATTCTCATTTGAATCCATGTATCACTCGACATATAAGTCAAGCCTCAATGAATCCATCCATGGAATCCCTCATTTGGATCCATGTATAACCCATGGAAATAAGAAATGTTCAATCCATTGAGTTCTTCCATGGAATTATAATGTGAATCCACATATCAATCAATTCATAAAAGTTATTTACCAATTTTAAATTCATTTAAACAACTCATTTAACATGCAAAGGTCAAAACCAAGATCATTCAATTCAACCACCCCTCAAAAGGTAACTCAAGAATTAGACAACCTCAAAAGGTTGGTCGTTCAATTAATCACATGGGAAATTTTTTTTAAATAATAATTTCAAGGATAAATTTCTATTACATGGCTTAATCATCATTTAACTAACATGGAAAAACCAATACAAAAGGGAAATTCAATAATAACATGCAACTCACACTTCAAAAAGTTAATGAAGACAAGGTCCAAGGGTCAAGATCATCTATACCTTCCCTTTAATCAATTCTATATGAAATTCACAATTCATATTTCAATTCAATTTAAAATTCAATCTATAAACCAATTAATCAATTTTATTTACAATTCCATTTACAAATCACATCTCAAGGTAAGTGGTAAAGGGCACACTTATGGGGGTCCAAGGCCAAAAGCCATCAAAGGTCCATTAAATAGCCAAACACACCCAAGGGGTGGTTTCCATATAACTCAAGGTTCCAAACCTATAAAAAACAATGAAAATCCTATTTAATTGTAAAGGTCATTCCTAACAATTCTTGGATTGAATTTCAATTCAAGGAAATGCCCAAAAATTAGGCATGCAGCACGAAGACATATATAAACATCTCAATTTTAAGTGAAAGGAATGAGACCACCTACCTTAGGTATATAAATAATATCTCATCCTGTATCATCTCTTGATTTGACTTTACTTGGGAGAAAATCAAAGAACATACAAAGAAACTAATAATAGATCAAACCATATTGCTGATAAATAGTGCAACTGATAACCAGAAGAATTTAAAAAGGAATTGGGATCTTACAATTGCTTATCTGATGGGGCAGACGATGCTTAAATCTGGTACTATACTGAATATCTACCATGAACTTAAGAATAGTCAAAGGAGAGCTCTCAAGGGGGGGGGGGATATTGTGCATATGAAATAAAAACCTAATTTTAGGTTTAAAGAGAATTTATTTTAATTTATAATTCATTAATTTTCCAAAAAATAGGGGTTTCACGGTTTAGGCACACCGTTTGGAAAACTGTGTGCCAACCGTGCATGGTTTCATAAAGGAGGAGGGGCACCACATAGTTACCCCCACACAGTTTGACTAACCATACAGAAGCCCACTATCCATGTTGCACACATGACAACATGATTTGTTTGAAACTGTGCAGCCTGCCTCGCATGGTTTTCACAAACCGTATGCCAAGACATTTTCATTCCCTACTTAGGTCTCAGGCTCCGAACCATCCCTAGACACCCCTGAAACCTCCATGACCCTAAATGGAATTCATATTAGGACACATTTAATCATTTAAACTAATATTTGATGGAAAATAAGAAATATGTACCTCAAAGAATAACTATGTTCTTACATAGGCTTATAATATATTTATACTTATTCTCATCGAGTTCACTCTTGGTAATATTCATGATTGGGGGTTATGAAAACTAAACCGATTATAGGAATTCCACATGTTCTATGTGCCATTAGATACTCTCATCTATGAATGTGTGTATTTGTCCTTAGATTTGATATTATTATTAGTGCACATCATGAGTTTTGTACTTTGATGTGTTGATGAAAACTGTGACAACATATGCTTAAAGCAAAGTAGGATACATTAGATGTGTCACAAGTGATATGACATTAATGAATAAGCCAACAGAGGATCCACCCACCATCCAGAGTCAATGGAAGTTAATATCTTTGGTCATTTACATTGAATGTGAACTAAAATAAATAAATGGAATATTTAATTTAGGTGCATTTATCTTCCACGTAGTTTCATTAATGATAACCCATTATGAATGGATTAAATGAATTTACTATTCATTGAATAAGATACAATGAATTAATAGAATTGAGAATAAATGTATATGGATACATAAACATTTCCAATGTGTTTCATTTAATGAAAACGTTTCATGGATGACCATATAAAGGGATGTGATCCCTCATGTTGTAAACAACTGATTGTGAGAAAGCCTCTAAATTCTCTCTTCCTCCTATATTGTTGTTCATAATTACAAATGAAGGTGATAACACCCCTTTGACATTTGGGTATCCTAGCAATACAATCACAGATCCATTAGTTGATGTCCCCCCTTGGAGAAAGTGTACATTTGTTCACTGCTTCCTGATATTTATCACGCATTCCCATTGGACGAGGAAGAAGAATAATGTTTTTGTTGTCATTTTTCAGGTACTCTTTCTTTATAGTTTTATTTATTCACTGATTCTTGGAGATATATCTGCCTATTTTTGGGTTGTATTCCGCTACATATGGTCATATGATGATCATAAAAATCCCATATCTATTATCAGAGTATATTCATCTTTTAGAAATTAACATGTTTATTATTTTATGAAAATCACATTTTAATTGTAAAATGAGTTTTTTCAAGCCTAGAAATTAATATGAAAATTCATATTTAGTAATTAAATAAAAGGTTTATTTATTTATTTTTGTTATTCACATATATATAATTGTTCATAAAATTGGAATAACATTAATAATATAGGATTAACATAATTTGTTTTATTAACCTCGTCAAATGTGAAAAGTTCATATTTTTACTCTTGTATATTAAAATAAGTAAATAATTTATTTTAATGAAAAGAACTTAATTATTAATTGAATTATATTATTTATAAATAATGATAAAGATATTTTTAAATGTTTATAAAAATTTATGACAGGGTTTTATAAATTAATTGACTATAAAATGTTTATGGTTTTTTGATAAATATTTTTAAAATACCTTTTGAAAAATTTAATTACATGATTTATGACATATAAATAAATGATTTATTTATAAATAAAAAAATGTGATTCATAAAGTGTGTATAAATTAAAAAATATATGATATTTGGATTATATAAAAATGTTTATATAATATATATATTGAATTATAACCTATTTATAATTCAGAAAATATCATATAAATTTCATTTAATATAAAATATGAAGGGATTTGTATTGAAATGAATATAAGAATTTTATATTATTACTGATTTAAAAAATGTTTATAACTACAATTTATTAAGTAATAGTTCATAAATGTATCATGTTTTAGAAAATAAATAAATAGTTTATTTATTTCTTAAATATACTTGATATTAATGTTTAGTTCATAGTTAATTAATTTTCAATTGTTGAATTTAAAGGAGCCTTATTTTGAACATTTTTTAAGACACATCAAAAAGTGTTTTGATTATTAATATGATCAAGGTTTAAATAGTAATTAATTATGTGATATTTAGATAATGTAAAATTTTTACATAATAGAAATTGAATCATTAACAGTTTATAATTCATACAATATCATATATTTAAAAATATAAATTACATGTAATGATAAATATGAAAGAGATCATATTAGAAAGAATATAAAGAGTTTATATTCTAAATTATAGAATATACATAATGTAAAAGTTGAAATTATAAAAGGGTTTATAATTATCTTTTATTTATGAAATTGTTCATAACTACTTATATCATGTTTAAATATTTGAATTAACCATTTATTTAAAGGTTATTCTATATTTTTTCATAGTTATAAATTTTTTATCCTATAAATAATTGTATACCAAAGTTTATATGATATATTTCTTCTAGGATATTACCATGAATTACATGCTATGTATGATAATGAATTTAAATTTTAATATACCTTGACCTCAATTTGTAATTGGAGAAAGAAAAGTCAAATGGAAGAAACTTTCTTGATTGGTATAGAAACTTTAGAATCATTCTCGAGAAATAGGAGAAATTCTATGTACTCGAGAATTCACTTATAGGGAAATCCACTAGAAAAGATATTCCAAAAATAGAGTTAGATGTCTATAATAAGCACCTAAAATACTTTGTAGAGGATTTGAGTCTTATTCTTGTTACCATAGACCCCATGTTGAAAAAACAACATGGATCTATGTATGCTTTAAAAATTATAGAAAATTTAAAGAGGCTCTCTCGATAAGATGAAATTCCAGAAAGGTATAAAGTTTTAAAATCCATTATTCAAAGTAAAATGGTGGAAGTAACCTCAGTCTCCACCCATGTACTCAATATGATTGGGTATGTTAACTATTTGGTGATTTTAGGTTTACTTCTTAACTTGAATCTTACTATAGATTTCATTCTGCAATCACTACTAGAAAAGTTTCAGTAGTTTGTTGTTAACAACAATATGAATAAATTACATAAACCTTTTCCATCCCTTATTACCAAGCTAAGGATTGTTTATCATGATATGGGAGGTCGTAGCTCAAGTTCCATTATGATGGTATAGAAATACAAAGGTAATGGATATGAAAAGAAATTAAAGAAAAGAGGTTGTGAATGATTCATTCTACCAATTACTTTGAATAAGAAAAGAAAAGGACATTGGTACCATTTTGGCCAGAATAGCCATTATAGGAGAAATTGTCCAAAATACATTGAGTGTCATAAGAAATCGAGTGGATAATTTACACCGGTTAGGAATATTATAAATTTAAATTCTTTGATTCAGATGGGTATACAATACCAACTGTATATTTTACAAATGTGTTAAATATGTATGATTTCAGAAGATGAAATAAAGAATATAAGTATGGAGTTTGATGTGATAGAGAAAGTTGTTTCTACATGTATTACTTAAATTTGGAGATGATTTTTTAAATGATCATACGTTTTCATATTTAATTTGTAAAAATAATTGGTTATTTTTCAATAAAGGAGGTTATTTTATTCAAGCACATTTGATTCCACTAAATTTTATATCTGGAAGTAGATATGGATAAAAGTGTTTTATTAAGGGTAAAATTTTTATCCATCTATACTATAAACACGTAGAATTTCATTTGAGATATGGAAACAATAGTTTTTTTATCAGATATTCCCACTAAAGGTAAATAAATTTTATTTCCTAAAACACAAAGAATATTGTGTTGTATCTTAGAAAGTTATTTTGAATAGAATACAGTATATAATAAGACTGTTGAAGTTTTTTTAAACTTAGATAAATACAAATTCAGCAAAAAAAATATTTTACCAGATTTACTGTAAATGATTATTTGCTTTATTTTTTAAGGATTTGGGATTTGAGACAGTAAAAAATGTAAATAGTTACATTTTTCTACTATGATAAAGTAAATATCACTATTATACTAGCTTATTTACAAAGTAAAATTCATTTCATTTCCTAAAATATTTAGGAATTATTGATAAAGAGAAATATAAATGGTTTCATATATTTACCACAATGAATCGAATGCCAATTTATCCTAAAAGAGTTTAGGATATGCTAGATAAAAATGTAAAGAGTCACATTTCATCATTATAAAAATTGAACATCACTATTACTTAAATATCTTATACCAGTCACTACACAAAGTGTATCACTTGGTATCCTAAAAGTTTTTAGGGTATGGTGGTAAATAGAAATGTAAATAGTTACATTTTTTACCATAACAATGTGGATATCACTTTATCCTAAAAGAGTTTAGGATATGCTGGTAAAGGGATAATGTAAATATTTACATTATTTACTAAATATTTCAAGGAAAAAGTGATGGAAAAGTTTTCAAGTATGATGGAGATGTACTTAGAAATATGGCTAAGTAGACAACAAAATATAACATTATAAAATTTGATGTTACAAATTTAAGGAGTTTGAATATAATTTCAGAGAATTGAACTTCAGGAATATGATTCCTATGTCTCACTATTATTCAAAATATATTCCTTCATAAATATTACTTAATAATAGGTTAGTGGGAGTATTGTATCATATGATAACATAGGGATGTGTCATAAATTACATATAAATGTAATGGTCAAAAAATGAATCCATTACTATAGCAACCTCATGAGGTTCATGTAATATCTCTATAGGAGATCGATTGTAATTGTTATAAAAATATCATGTATTTATAATAAAGTTAATATTTATTTATGTTTCATTCATTAATACTGTAATTTTCTTTATTTTAATGGTTTAATAATAAATATACCCTCAAAGTAAAAACTTTTAGTTGTCCCTAACTTTTTGGAAAAATACCTCCAGGCAAAATTGAAGCATTTTTGGGTTGGTTTTGTTTGTTGACAGAGAGTACCTCCATGTTTGTTTTGTTGACAAGGTGGGTTCCTAAGTTTAGTTTATTGAAAAAGGGGGATTCCATGGTGAGTTTTTGAGTACAATAGATGTTGTTGACAATCTATGTAGACAAAAAGACCTTGACAATGGAAAGGACAATCTGGAGGCGACACAAGAAGAACAGATACCAGGTGGCACCATTTTCTAGTGTTTTACACAGTTTTGAGGCTAAAAATCTAAAATTGCAGAAAGGTGTTTTTGGAAAAGGAATGTGTGTGAAAATTTGGATTGGTGTGAGAAAAATGTGAAGATGTGCATGAAAAATGGTTCTTGTGTGAAAAGGATTGCATGCAGAATGCGATGTTTTATGCGCAGGAAGTTTATTTTGTGTGACACGATGGTTTTTGCATGTGGGGGTTGGTGATTCCTATAAATAATAGGTGACCCCCTTCATTTGAGTGAGCTAAACCCTTATATATAATTCAAGCTTTAAAGAGGAAATATTTTTTTTGCAATGGAAGGTGGGCATAAAATTGAAAGTTGCGTGTAAAATTAGGGGCTACACGTAAAAGTAGAGGTTTCTGTAAAATTAAAGGTTGCATGAAAAGCATAGTACGAATTGCGTACAAAAGTAGAGGTTTTGTGTGCAATGTAGGAGAATTGCGTGCAAGGAATGGTAGGGGCTACGTGTAAAATTTGAGGTTACCCGGTCCATTTCTGTGGTAAAGTGGTATTCATCAATGGATGAAAGTGGGAATTCAATAGAGAATCTACATACATAAATGGATGAATTCATTAGTGATAATGAAGGCACTTAAAAGTCTTCAAACTATGAGTGGATCTTCTGAAGAAGTAGTGATCACAATTCAGTTGAGAGAGAAGTGAGCTTTCATATTGTGATTGGTTGTAAACCAAGAGGGACAATGAGTCTCCTCCGAACTTTGTAAATAGTAGTGAGATTATACTGGATTTGGTACATCGGCACATAGCTGGTGAATGATCCTTGGACGTAGCCCAGTGAGGGTGAACCAAGTAAAAATTGTTGTGTCCTATTCATGATTTTGTTTATGTTTGTAATTTGCTATGGGAAAGAGATGGAAGATAGTTTTTCTTACAATGAAACAAGTTCTAATGGAGAATAGTTTTAAATCTGTTGTACCCTAATTCACCCCCCTCAGAATATTTGTCTTTGTGGGACTTACATTTGGTATCAAAGGGAATGGTTCAAACTCAGTAGTTCTCTCTCAGTAGAAGAAATGGAGGTGATTAGTCAAAAAGGAATTTTGATCCTCGACGACAACAACTTTTAGTAATGGAAGAATCAAGAGAAACACTATTTCTATTCTTTGGGAATGGATGTGTTTATAACACTGATGCATGGTATTTCCACCGATATCAATAGTGGGGATTTATTAAAAGACGAAAGAGGGGAATTGGATGCTGAATCCAAGGGAATTGATGTGTTAGTGGGATCCCTATCTAATGAAATCTATACGAAGGTGATTTTAGGTAAAACATCAAATTCCATGTGGGAAAATCTGTTAAATATATATGAAGGAGATTCGAAGGTCATAAAGGAAAAGCTGTAAGTTCTGGGGAAAAATTATGGAGATCTAAGAATGAATCGGAATGAGACTATTGATGCATTATTTGATAGGGTAAATGTTGTAGTGGAAGACATGCGAGGTCTTGGATAAGTCATTGAAGATATAAATATTGTGACTATATCTTGACAAAACATTCTCCATGGTTCAATCTAATAGTTTCAATATTGGAAGATAAGGTTATGAAATATCTCACACCAGATAAAATGCATAGTTACCTTGTAGCATATGAAATGAGAAATTATGATAACGATGCTATGGAAAAGGGAAAATCCAAAGTGGTGGAATTTATGTTCATGAAGAAGCTAAATGTTGAAGACTCTCAGGAAGAAGAAGAGATAGACAAGGTGATATCATTCTTTCTTAAAATCTAAAAAGAGGAAAAGGAAAGTACAAAGGGAAAAATTCTAGTTTCTTTCTTCAGATGTGGGAAGGTTGGTCATCTAGTGGTAAGATTACACAAGAATTTCTAAGAATATGATGAGGATGAAGATGAGATTCCCATGAATAATTCTTCAGCCTGTGTGAAAGGAAATAAAAAGTTCAAGAGAAATTTCTTTAAGAAAAATAATCTTCATTCATAATAATGTAACAGTTTAAATGAATCTGTGGTTCAAGAGGCTGAAGAGATAGAGAATTGAGAAGACTATGGAGAAAATTATTTTGTGGTAGCCATAAGTAGCACCTAGAAAAGTGAAGATAGTGAGAATGATAAAGAAGAAGTTGAAGTAAGAGTTGACCTAGAAATAGAGTTAGAACCCAGTCTTGAGGAGATAGATGTTTAGAGAGAAAAAAAAGAAATCAAACAAAGTGGTTCATGATGAAAAACTCTATATGCTGCAAAAAGAAGAAGTTAAGCCTATGATGGAAAAAGAAATTAAAAAACTTAATTCTTCAACACCAAAGAGTTCAAAAATGGTTTATGATTATAGGATAAAAATCATAGAACAAAAGTTTGAAATTGATAGTTTGACTAATACTGGAAGGGATCAAGTCAAACATATCAAAGAACATGAAGAATAAATAGTTGTTCTATGTAAAAAAGTTAAGGATCAAGTAAAACTCTTGACCCCCAATGTGAAATCAACAAAGAGGATCACTCAGAAGGTGGAAAGGTTGGAAGTGGAGACTAAAGTTCCAGAAAAACAGTAGCAACAGACAAATATGAATGATGAGACAAGTATGGAGCTTGATCATACACAAAAATTGGCCATGGTTGCTATCAGATTGCAAGCACCCGCACTGAGATTAAATATTTATTTTGGTACAAATAAGAATCTTAAGATTATGAGAACCCAAGAGACAACTAGCATGTCATGACCCGTCCCAGTGGGGCCTATGTCACGACTCGCCAAGCCCACCTCTAATAGGCCAGGGGCCGGTGACTAGCAATGAGTAGGCATATCACTAACATGGGAGGAATCGCCTAAGTACCTATACACATGCACACATATCCAATCCCACAAATGTGGAAATGTAAAAACCACTAAGGAACAAAATGAATGAATACAACTAAACCCATCCAAAAGAGTACAATAGAAAGTAAAGTGTGGAAAGTAAATTGGGACTGAATACATGTCCACCAAATGAAAGAGTCTTCAAACTAAAAAGTCTAATCTGTAAGAAAGAAATAGGTATTGGGACTACTGCTCATATCAATAGGAATTCCTCAATCTATAAGGATGATCACAAAGCTCAGTATGATCCTAGTCGACCCTAGACTTCTTCAATAGGCTGCTCATCTGCACAATACACGATATGTGTGGGAAAATCCCATGTAGGGGTGAGTATAACAATACTCAATATGGGACACGAAAAACCAAAAATCAATATACTAAGTAAAGGTATAGTCATCTATACAAAGTAAATGTCTACAGAACATATATTAAGAGGAACCTACCCATATATACTCGAAACAAAGACCCGTAGTCTAGAGGTACATCACAATTACTGCATACCCATGATAGGGATTCTGTTCGAAGATTCCACAAAGCACTCATCCGTGAGAACTCACTCCACAAGTTTGATAGATCTGATGAAATCCATATGAGAAGTGTTGTTCATTGGTAAAATCCATGATAGATAGAGAGATGAATTGTTAGATCTGGAGAGAGAATAGATATACTCATTTCGGTAGAACTCACTCCTGAGTGGGGAAAAATCACAATACCCATATGAGGATCACTTCTAGGGCCTTGGTGTATACCAAAACTCATCCAAATTCACCTGCTAAGTGGAGGATAGGATTCCTTTAGGATTTTTCACTTTGATACCTGACTCTACCTAGGGACAATAATGGGTAAAGAATCTTACTCCAGGCCACTCAGAGGGATTTAGACTCTATCTAGAAAGTCATGTTGAAGGGATCGTACTTCTGTGGATAGAAATGATACCTGACCTTCAGGGGTACGAGCAAAGGGGGAAATAACAAAAACAAAACTTATCGAATGCATGGTGGACAAGGAGATCAATCCATGTTCATAAAAGTATGTGGCGTGTAGAAAGGTCACATGCCATGTCCTATGACCCTAGGTACTACCCTTGTACAATGGCCCGTTTTGAATAGCATGTCGTGAAGAAAGAGATATGAATGGCATGTAATAGCGTGACACACTGTGTCCTACTATCCAGGGGCCACTGTATGTATCTTGTACATGTTCCTATACATGGCTTCAACCCGTGTCTACCAACCCATGTACCATTACATGGGGTAACCTGTGTAACTGGTATGGTCTAGCTGTGTGGTGTAGTACATGTCGTGTACTCCACCCTGTGTCCATTTATCATCAGAGATGCATACCGAGTCCCACATAGGTACCCACATTCCATGTGATATCTGTCACATGCTATGTCATCACTTTATTTAATGTGGAACCCTATCTGATTCTGAGCGGACCCCACACACCGTGTTCTTCTTTAGAGACTCTCTGTTCATCTCATTTTTCCAGAAAATGTTGTTCTTTTTTTGGTGCTTTGGGTGAATCTATGATTCTCGATCTGGGAATCCTATCATAATGAAACTCAAAATTGGAGGTCACCCCACCATAACATCAACATTTCTAGAGGTTTTGGGTGTTTGATCAACCCTAAAAACTCGTTTCGATCATCCACACAAAGAACAGTCAAAGAACGATTTCTTCTGAACCATGTAGATTCATCTTCCACCATCATTATCACATCTCTATTTGGTAATCATGATTTTGGATCAATGATTTGGGATCTTTGTGTTTCAATATATACACGCAATGATCTATTGTTCATAACCCTATGAATAATGCGAATAACACATGGGGTCGAGAGAAGAAATTCATAAAAAAATCAAGCAACGAACCACCAAAGTTGTTTGTTATGGCATTGATCTAATCTCATTAGAAGGATCAATAAAGATGAAACAAAAATGAATCAATCCTAAAAAACAAACCCAAAAAACAACCCCCCCATCTCTGCAAAAATGATCAAACCATGGGTTAACTTGTTCGTGGATTGATCAGCATTAATCATTTAAATCAAATAACGGGGAAGAACACAATTGAAATTCAAGACCCAACATCATGTTAGTATTGATCATAGATGAAGATGGAATGTTCCATCACTGGCTATGAGATCCTATAACTCATTCGGAATTGCGATTCATGAACGTTTGATTCATCACCGTTCGTTGTTGAGAGGTTTCTCCAAGGGGTCTCGTCTTTATGCCTATAAAGAATTTAAGGGTTTTGTAGCTAACCCTAGAGATTCTGCATAACATATTATTTAAAATCTCTAATCACTACATTGATTCAAATAAAATAAAATAAATATTTTAATTTATTTTATTTCCTTAAACGTCCAAAAACTAACTTCTTCATCCGACCCAAGCAAGGCGATTTTAGGAATCACCTAAGGTAAATTCGCTACTATGAATGCAATAATTCCCACATATTTCCAATCCAGGAACATTTATTCCAGTTTTTCTAGAAAATCACTCACATTCTCTATTTAAAATTTTAATTTATTTCAAACATGTATTCCGGGCACTCTAGGCCGCAGAATTGCATGTCATCACAAAGCATGGTCTCGAAATAATTCGATATAATATTTAAAAATAATATATAGAAAATCTGAGACATAAAATTCTCCCCTCCTTAGGGATTTTACATCTCAAAAATCCAATATAAAAGGGTACTCAAATAGATATGGGTACTGCACATGAATCTGAGCCTCCCACTCCCATGTGCTCTCTTGAATGTACTCGTGCTTCCATCGAACACGCACAAAGGGAATCACTTTCCCATGAAGGATTTTTTGATATCCACTGAGTAATATATGAAGGCATCTCCATACTCAATTTCTATCTCACCCCTATCAATGATGTTTGGCGGTTTAAAAATGTTCCTCCTTGGCTACGACATGTGGAAGATATCATGTAACCAGTGAAAATGTGGCGATAAAGCTAGGTGGTACACCACCTCACCAACTCTGTGTTGTATCTAAAAAGGGCCAATGAACCTCAGAGACAAATTTACACCCTATCAAAATCTCTGAAACCCTCATAGAGGTGAGACTCTAAGGAAGACATGGCATCTCTCTTCTAATTCCAAAGGTCTCCATCATCTATCATAATAAGAATTATGTCGGCTCTGTGCAGTCTTCATCTACTCCTGGATGATCTGCACCTTCTCAGTGGTAGCTCACACCAACTCTTGATCCATGATTGCTGACTCTCAAAGGTAGGTCCAGAAAAGCGATGACCAGAAGGGTCACCCATATAAAGCCTCAAAAGATGTCATACTGATAATAGAGTGGTAGCTGTTGTTGTATACAAACCCCCCAGTGGTAAATGGTCCTCCCAAGTGCGACCAAAGTCCAAGATACAGACCCATAACATATCCTCTAGAACCTGAATGGTTTTCTCTGTCTAACCATCTTTTTTTGTGACAGAATGCGGTGATCAAGAATAGCTAAGTCCCAAACATGTCCTGCAATCCATTCCACAACTGGGATGTGAAATGAGAATCGCGATCTGAGACTATCGTCGAAGGGACTCCATGAAGCCGAACTATCTCCTACACGTAGAGGCATCCCAATCACTACATGAATCTATGCTCCTGGATATCTAGGAATTTGTATGACTTTATGAGTTGATCAGTGATTACCCAGATGGAATTGTGTCCTCTAAACATTCTTGGTAAGCCCATCACAAAGTCCCTCAATATTCTATCCCACTTCCACTACAGCCTTCCGGGGGTGAGATAACCCCACTAGAACCTAGTGATCAACCTTCACCTACTGGCACGTAGGGCATTGAGAAATGAACTCTCCTACTGCCTTCTTCATACATGTCTGTCAAAAACTGACGATGGAGGCCCTGGTACATTTTTTCCACTCTAGGATGTAATGTTAAGGGTGATGTATGAAACTCCCTCAGAATATCCTCCCATAATGGAATTGAAAAAATGGAAATACTTTGAAAAAGACGATGTGTTCCCCATATTGATAACATCCATTAGGATCTTGTCATATGGATAACTGAGCACGTAAATTCTCATAGTCAATATCCCCTAATTGTGCCTCCCTGACTCGCTGTAAGAGTGGATGGGTAATAACCATCGACTAGAGATAAGATGCATCCTCCAAAACTCTAAAGGATAATTATAGAAAGGACAAATGCTTTGATACCTTGATCAATAGCTATGAACTCAACATTATACTAAGAGAATATGCCACAACATTTCCCTTCCGAGGAATATAGATGATATTGAATTCATAATCCTAGAGGAACTCTATCCATTGCCTCTACCTCAGATTTAGATCCTTCTACGAAAGATGTACTTGAGGATCTTGTGGTCATAGTATATGACAAACCATTCACTAATTAGGTAGTCTCTCCACATCTTCAAAGAGAATACTACCACTTCCAACTAAAGATCATGGGTTAAAAAGTTCTTCCCATGTGGCCTTAGTTGGAATGAACCATAAGTAATTACCACCTATCTCTGCATCAAGACACTTCCAAGCCTGGTCCCTAATGCATCATAGAAAACAAAATACTCGACACCCTCTTCTGGTAATCTCAAGATCTGTGCGCTTTTAAAAATCATCCTAAACTACTAGAAATCTAGTTGGAACTTCTTCGTCTATACGAAAGGTTTTCTCTTATGTGTCAAGGATTCCATTGGTGCTGATATTCATGAAAAATCTGGGATAAATCTCTGGTAGTGTCCTACCAACCCAAGAAAGCTCTGCAGCTCTGTCACACTTCAGGGTGGCTCCCATGCTAACACCACCTCAACCTTCGTTGGTCCATGACTAATCCATCTAGTGAGATAAAATGTCCCAAAGAGTTTACCTCCTATATCCATAACTAGAACTTCAAGAGATTCTAATAAATACAGTGCTCTCAGAGTATGTCTAGAACTATACATAGGTGTATCATGTGGTCCTCCTTTGACGTAGATTACACAAGCATGTCGTCGATGAAGACCACTATGAACTATTCTAAGTACGGCTAGAAGATCTGGTTCATAAGTTTGATGAACACTTCATGGGTGTTTGTCACACCTATAATCATTACCCAGTACTCATAGTGACCATAGCGTCACCTAAAATCCATATTCGATATATCCCCATCTCATACTTGTTACTAGTGGTAACCCAATCGAAGGCCCACCTTCGAGAACCATCACACCCCTCAAAGTTGATCAAAGAGGTCATCGATCCTCAGCATTGCATACATTTTCTTCACTGTCACCTGATTCAGGCGCCAATAATCCATGCACAACCTCAAAGTCCTGTCTTCCTTCTTGGAAAACAAAACTGGGGCCTCCTAGGGTGAAACACTAGGTCTTAAGAAGCCCTTACTTTGTAAATCCTCCAAGTACACTCTTAGCTAGAGAAGCTCTGTGGGTGCCATTCGATATGCTGGTGAGGATATCAATGTTGTCCTGGGGTGTAAGTTGATGCAGAAGTTGATTTATTGGTAGGTAGGTAATCCTAGAATATATTCTATAACTACATCATCGGACTCCGCCACTACTGCTGGGAACTGAAATCTCATAACATCAACTGCTCCAAGGGTAAGGATAGATAACTCATTAGTGATTAGCTTCACCCTCCTAAGCATGATCCCATTCTGTGCTACCTAAGTTTCTTTTTCACCAAGAAAGGAAAACCACATTCCATTGTTGTGGACACACTGCACTCTAAGCCTAAAGTATTCAATCCTGGAATTGACTGAAGATAACCAATCCATACTGAGAATGATTTTATAAGGCCTTGATTCTAACACCAAGAGGTTCTAACCAAACTCTTTCCTCCAAGGGTAATATCACACTGTTGGAAAAGATGTGTGATCATCGATTCTCCTCCTGTAGGTGTCTCCAAGTATAAGGGTTGAGTCAACGGCTCAACTGAAGTGTCATGGTTTTTCATAAGACATTTTGAGAGGAAGGAATGATTGTAACCTATGTCTATGAGTATGGAATCTAAGGTATGAAACACACAAATCATACCTCAAATCATCCATGGATTCCCTGGTTCATATGTCTTGACCACATGTAGTTACCCCACCCCTATCCCCTAGCTCCTTGATCCTGATGAAAACCTTATGGGGGTGGTGGTGGAAGTAATTCAAAGCATCTTCCACCTCCTACATCTCTCCCTACTCCTCTTCGATGTCCACCACCTGCTGGTTCTACATTCTCCACTCACTGCCTCTGCCTTGGTGGTGCATCTGCCACCTCCCTGTCATCAGTTTAATTGGTTGGGAAATCTCTAGATAGATGTTCCCTACCATCGCATGAGTAGAATCTCCTCTCCTTAGGCTAACTGGATCCATCCTGAGATCCCTGGATGGTAGATCCCCTGTCTTGGGTCCTCTTGTGACGTCTCCCACATCCTAATCCCTATACTTAATGTTGGATCCCTTATTTTGAGGTCTCTAAACATGTCTACCTGCTGATGACTACCACTAGTTTTCTTTTCTCAACCAAGAAGCTCTTGACCACCAAAGTTCTCTCAAGCACTCTTACATAAGTCGAAATGCATAGTGGCACGATAGTAGTTCAGATGTCCCATTGTAGACCTCGCTCGAAGGTCTAAGATCTAAAGTACCGATCCTTGACCATATCCATCAAGTACTGGGTGAGGTTGGTGAACCTATATTAATAGTCATCCACCATTAAACTTCCTTGCTAGAGCAGAAGAAGCTCCTAGATACACACTGCTCTCAGCGTAACTAGAGGGAATTCCTCCCTAAAGAGTCAATCTAAATATTTCTAGGAAAGATTCTCCTCTTCATGAGTCTTCATGGTCAAACTCCACCATCATCCTGCTGAACCTTGAAGAAGTTTCACTCCTTGGATCCCATTTGGTTCGCTGGTGTCCTCACTAGATGGAAAACTCTGGTCACCACCTCAAGCAAGTCCTCAGTTGCCTGAGGGACAGGCTCGCCTTAGAACCTAATGGGTATCTATCTCTGAAACTCATGGATCACGCTTATCCTTTTCTCCTCGTTTATTGGTACTATAAGTACTACATGCCACTCCACTGGTGGGGGTATATCTGGTGCACCACCTGGAGGTAATGACTGGGAACTGGTCCCTGAATTTATGCCTCACCACTGAGGGGGTCATCCTCATGAATGAGTTACTAAATCCTAGAAGGTATGCATCGCGGAGGTATGCTGTACGGAAAAAAGATGTACCATGTTCAAAAAGTATATCTGGATAGATGAAACTAAAAAACATGGAAAACACAACCCATTCTTATATGATTCTTGTACCATTCTTTTGTTTCCCTACAAATGGTTTTCTCAAGTACCGAGTTGAAAATAAGGTTATCAAAGTCCTTGTGTACGGTTATGTCAGCTGCCCACACCAACAATTGAGTCCCTATCCTAAAAGACGAGCTTGAAACCCTTAACATTATTTCCCCAAACCAATCTCATAGACTCTTGGTCCTGAGGTATATCTGACTAGATCTGATACCACCTTTTCATGACCCATCCCTATGGGGCCCATGCCGTGACTCCCTAAGCTCACCTCCAATAGGCCAGGGGCTGGTGAACAGCACAGAGTAGGTATATCAGTAACATGGGAGGCATTTTCAATGTACATATACACATGCACTCATCTACAAGCCCAAAAAATGCGGAAATGTTAAAACCACTCTGGAACAAAATGAATGCATACAACTAAACCCAACCAAAAGTGTAAAACAGAAAGTAAAGTATGGAAAGTAAACTAGTCTAGAATACAAGTCCATCAAAAGAAAGAGTCTACAAACTAACAAGTCCTACCTGTAAGAAAGAGATAAGTACTGGGACTACTGCTCATAGACGTAGGAATGCCTCGGTCTATAAGGAAGCTCACACAACTCAATCTGATTATGGTTCTCCCGGGACTCCATCAAAAGGACGTTCATCTACACAAGACACAACACATGCTAGAAAAGCCCGTGCTGGGGTGAGTATAACAGTACTTAGTAGAGGACCCCGAAAACCACAAAGCAATGTAGAAAGTAAAAGTATAGTCAACTCTAAAAAATACATTTCTACAAAACATATAACAATAGGAATATATCTAGATATAATCAAAACCCAGACCCATATTCTAGAGGTAAGTCACAACAACCGCATACCCACGCTAGGGATTCAGTTCAAGGATTACACAAAGCACTCGTCTGGGAGAACTCACTCCATGAGTCTGATAACTCTGATGATGTCAGTCTGAGAAGTGTTGTTCGTCAAGAAAATATGTGAGAGATAGAGAGATGAATTGATATATATTATGAGATAAAAAATATAGTCATTCCAAGATAAATCACTCCTAAGTGGGGAAATATCATGATACATAGATGAGGATCACTTCTAGGGCCTTGGTGTATACCAAAACTCATTCAGATTCACCTGCTATTTAGAGGATCAAAATCCTGTAGGATTTTTCACATCGATACCTGACTCTAACTAGGGCCAAGAATGGGTAGAGGATCTCACTCCAGGGCACTTGGAGGTATTATGACTCTATCTATAAAGTCATGATGAAGGGATCATAATCTTATGGATAGAAATGATACCTAACCTTCAGGGGAATGAGAAAAGGGGGAACTAAACTAAACAAAAATTTTCCAAGGTATGGTGTACAACGAGATCAATCCATGTTCGTAAAATTACACAGTGTGTAGAAAAGTCACACACTATGTCCAATGACCTTAGGGTACTACCGGTGTACAACGAACCATGTCGAAGATAATGTCACGTAAAAAGAGATATACATGTTGTGTAAGAGCAGGACATGCTATGTCTTACTATCTGGGGGTCACTCTGTGTACGCTAGTCATGTGACCAAACACGACTTCAACCCGTGTCTTCCAACCCATGTACCAGTACACGGGGTAACCTGTGTAACCGATTTGGTATGGCAGTGTGGTGGAGTACATATCATGTACTCCACCCTATTTACATGTGTCACTCGTGATACACACCGAGTCCCACATAGGGACCCACATTCCATGTAACATCTTTCACATGTTGTTTCATCACATTATGCAACATAGAACCCTAGCCGCCGCTTATCTATCCCCACACACCATGTTCTTCACAGGAAACTCCATGTTCATTGCGTTTTTCCAAAAATTGTTGTTCTTCATATGACGCATTGGTTGAAGCTTCAATTCTCGATCTGATCATCTGATTGTAATGAAACTCAAGATTTGTGGTCTCCCCACTATACCATCAATATTTCGGGAGGTTTCCAGTGTTCAATTATCCCCGAAAACTTGTTTCGATCATCCACACGAAGAACGGTCAAAGAACGATTTCTTCCAAAAAATTCTGATTAATCTTCCTCTATTGTTGTCACACCTCCATTGGGTTTTCACGATGTCGAATCTATGGAATGGGATTTTTTCATTTTGATATAGATGCACCACGATCCACTGTTCATAACCCTGCGAAGAACGTAAAGAACTTATGGGGTCGAGGGAAAAAATTCATAATTAAATCAAGGAACAAACCTACTCTATGGTTCATTATGGTATTGATCCACTCCCATTTGGAAGATTAAGTAGGATGAAGCAAATATAAATCCACCCCTGAAACAAACCCATAAAACAACCCTCCCGCAAGAACGATCAAACCGCAGGTCAACCTATTCATGGGTTGATCCGTGTTCATCATTTAAATCCATAAAACAGAAAGAAAACAATTGAAATAACAACCCCTACCTCGAGTTAGGATCTATCCCTAATGAACAGGGATTTTACTGTTGTTTTTGATGAGGTCTTCTAACTCCGTTCGTAATGAGATTCATGAATGATTGATTCTTCGTCGTTCATTGTCGAGAGGTTTCTCTAAGGGGTCTCATCTCTACACCTTCAGAGAATTTCATGGTTATATAGATAACCCTATAGATTCTTCTTAACATATTATTTAAAATCTCTCATCGCAACATTGACACAAATTTAATAAAATAAATATTTTGTTATTTTTATTTCCTTAAATGTCCAAATACTAACTTCTTTAGCTGACCCACACCGGTTGATATTAGGCCTCGCCTAAGTTAAAGTTGCTGATTTGAACACAATGGTGCCCTCAATTTTCTGATCTGGGAAACCATTTAAATATTATTCCACTTTTTCAGAAAAACCGCTCAGACAAACTTTTTAAAATTATAATTTATTTTAAACATTTAATTTGGGCACTCTGGGCCTCGAAATCGCACGCCGTCCAAAATCAAAGTCTCAAAATAATTTCATTTAAATTTTAAAAATAATTAATGGAAAATATAATACAATTCATAGTTGTGAAAAATTGACATGTATGAATGCACCCTACATTAGGTGTTATTAATGTGGGAAGATGGGACACTGACAAAATGTGTGTTCCATAGCCAAGAGATACTGAAGGGAACAAGAACAGTAGTGGAAACAAAATAGAAAATGGTACTCTAGAACATATTTTGAGGGAAATTGTTTTTAGTGTGTAGGATTTGGGCACATGGTTAGATATTGTACATCAACCATGTGGTGGAATGTTACAAAGTAGAATCCATGTGATCGCAAGCAGCAATTCAGTGAACCAACAAGTGAGCTAAAAATGAACAATTGATTATTTACTCTGCATGATGAAGCTCATCAATCATACTCATAGGATGATCAAAATTGTAAATCTATTCCTAGTGTGAAAACAAAATCATGGATCAGAAAGAAAAGAGTTGAGAAGATAGTGGTTGTGGAAATTTCCCTTAAAGCATCAGATCATTCTGGTGTATCGATCCTTGAAAGTGGTTGAACATCCCACATGATAGGTAATAAAGATTTGTTTATAGTCATAAAATATGTCAAAGTAGGAGTTTTAAGGTTTGTAAATGATGAAGTTTTGAAGATTATTGTCTCAAGAAAGGCCATGTTTGGGGGTAAATAAATGAGATGTGTTGATGTCTTAATAGTAGAAGGTCTCAGTCACAATTTGCTCAGTGTCAGTCAACTATGTGACTTAGGGCACTCTATATGGTTTAGTATGAAGATGTGTATCATCAAAGGAAGATATGGTGTAGTTATTCTAGAGGGAAAGAGAACAAAGATAAATCTATACCTTGTATGTGGAGAATAAGATATGTGAATTTTTTCCATAGAGGAAGAAAACAAGTTTTGGCATAAAAGACTTGGTCACCTAAGTCAACCATCCCTAGAGGATCTGGTAAAGTGTGATGCATCTAGAGACCTCCCTAAGCTATCAAGTGACCATACTCATACATTTTATGCATCTAAATGAGGGAAAATCATCATAAAATCATACAAGGCTAAGGAACAGAAGTCAACGAGAGTTCTAGAGTTGGTGCATGCTGATGTATGTAGACCTATATCTCCAAGATCCCTTGATGGAAAGAGATATCACATTATTTTCATAGATTATTTAATCTTAATGGAATGGGTATTTTTCATTTCCCACAAGTATGATGTGTTCAGTTTCATAAAAAAGTACCATAGGGAATCTAAAAGGATTCTTGGGTAGAAAATTCAGAAGTTTCATACTGATAATGGTATAGAATTCACAAATAGTCAAGTGAAATGATATCTTGAAGATAACAGGATAAGGAATCAAGTTTCTTTAGTAAGAAATTTCCAGAAGAATGGATTTTTTGAGAGGAGAAATTGGATCACATACAACATGACTATAATGATGCTTATCGAGAATGACCTACCCGAAAATTTTTGGAAGGAAGTAGTCTTGACATCGGTCTATATTTATAACAGATCTCTATTGCATCCAAAGGAAGGAAAGAATCCATACAATATTTGGTATGGAAATAATCCAAAATTAAAATACTTTCAAAATTTTGTAAGTTAGTGATTTATCCTTAATAAATAAAAACACAAGAAATTTGAGTCATGCAGATATGAGGGGATATTCCTTGGCTACTTCAGAAAAAGAAAATAAAATAAATGATTTTATAAGAGGTTGGAAAAAGTTGTCGAGAGAAAAGATTTCACTATAGTGAAAAATGAATAAAATATTCAACAATGCATTGAATAATTTCTTGATGAAAGTGATGAGGAGGTAAGCAACATAGGGGGAGCAGATGTGGCAGATGCTGATTCAGAAGAAGGCACCGATGATTAACATGAGGAAGTCAAATATGTATCTACAAATAAACCAAAGAGTCAAGATGAAATTGATAGAAAAAATATCATTAGTGATTAGACAACACCAGTTCAGACTCAAATAATGAATTCATTATAGTAGTCATCATTCCTATCTCAGGTAGAGTTGAAATGTTTTGTCGATGCAGTTGGAGATGAATACTAGGTTCAGGCTATGAATGAAGAGTTAGACCAAGTCGAGAAGAATCATATGTGGGATATTGTTTCGAGGCCAATGAATAATAATTTTATTGGGATTAAATAGGTATTTCATAAAAATACGAATAAAGATGGTGCTGTAATTCAAAACAAAGTAAGACTACTGAGAAAAGGATACTCCCTGATATAGGGGATTGATGTCGATGAAACATTTTCACTAGTTTCAAGGCTAGAGACAATCATATTATTCTTAGCTATAAAAGCACAAATAAAGTTCAAGGTTTTCCAGATGGATGTAAAATATGCATTTTTGAATGGGGTTCTAGAAGAAAAAGTGTATATTGATCATCCAAATGGTTTTCTCGTCATGATGATGAGAACAAAGTTTTCCGATTGAATAAAGTTATATATGGGATGAAACAAGCACCCAGATCATGGTATTCAAGGCTTGATCAGTATTTGAATAGGCTTGGTTTTACGCATGGTGTTGTTGATTACAATATTTATGTCAATAATAAAATTAATCAGTGAATGATGGTGCTGGTATATATCGATTGCATAATCTTCAGTGGATAAGAAGAAGCTCAGTGATTAATTTTTTTAAAATTCATGAAAATCATGTTTGATATATCAATGATTGGTGAGCTTACATTTTTCCTTGGTTTACAGGTAACACAAGGAAGGAATGGAACTTTCATTTCTCAATCTGAATATGCTAAGGAGGTTTTCAGATTTTTTTATAATAGAAAATTCCAAGGATATGAAGACTCTGATTGCCACTAGGATGAAGTTATCAAAAGATGATGATGCCATGGTAGTGAATATCATAGAATATAGATAGATTATTGGAAGTTTATTGTACATGATTTCAAAAAGGGATTCTACACCATTTTCAAAAAATGTAACATATTTCTTCTTACAATAAATCTTCGCATCATAATTTGACAGGAAATCCATACTGAGAATTATATCAAATTCAGTCATTGGTATGATGATAAGGATAGAAAATAAAGCACGTTTTGGTGTCTGTAGGGGGACTAGTCGACACGCCTTCATTGCAATGATACATCCTATAGGAGTTTTTACTGACATCTCCTTTATTAAATCAAATTATAAATATCTAATTTTCTTGGAAAACTGGGAAGATATAAATGAATGCGATGATCCAGAATCAAATAAAGTGTTGGCTAAGTTTGAGGAAAAAATTACATTACCTTCCACCTTGTCATTACGAACTTCAACCTTCGAGGTTGTAATCACAAATTCTCTCCCTTGCCCTCTTGGCCTTTTCTGAGTCAAGTTTTTTTGACACATAGGACACTCATTTGTATAGTGTCCCATCTCTCTACAATTGTAGCATTAAATATCAATTAATTGTTTCTTCCCCTTGCATTCATCGGATCGATGACCATTTTCTCCGCAGTTATAGCAGACTCTCATGCCTTTCAAGAATTCCTCGAGATGATTCTTTCCACATTTCTCACATATTGGGAAGAGATTTGTTCCCTTTCTCTTCTTTGGTGCTTTTACTTTTCCTTTTTTATCAGAGTACTGCTTCGTATCTTGGTTTCCTTTGAAAAGATTTGATCTAGAAAATTCCTTCTCTGTTAGGATGGAACTTGATACAATTTCATCATCTGATAAAAATGATTGAGAAGCTAGTGCCATTCGAAGACTTGGATTAAGACCTTCAAAAAAATGATCAATCTTGTATGTCGAGTCACGTACGTAATCTACGACATACCTAGCTAGATTTGTGAAAGTAACATCATACTCTACAACACTGTCTACTTCCTATTGTTTTAATCCAAATAATTTTCTCTTCATTTCGGTTCATTGCACACAAGGGAAATATTTTTCGAGGAATATTTCCTCAAAACCCCCCATTCCATATCTTCTATTTCTTCTTCCTCCATGGTATTTTGAATCAGGGACCACCATTGATCAGCGTCACCCTTGAGACAATATATCGCCAATACTACCTTTTCATTTTCATTGCATCTTAACACCATGAATATCTTTTCAAGGGACTTGATCCATTGATCAGATACCACTGGATTAGTAGTCCCACTGAAAGATGGGGGCTTCTGCCGCATGAAACGATCCAACACAGGTGTGGAATGGTTATTCGTTACAACTTGAGTAAGTTGTCCAAATATGGTCATGATCTGATCTACTCCAACATTGACTGTGTTGACTTTCTCAGTAGGGAGATCCCTACCTTACCCATGAGCATTGATTCCCCTTCTTCCATTAGATTCCATTTCTAAATAATGGGATAACCTAGGTTAGTTTATGAATCTCAAATAGAAAGGAACTCAACCTAGATTAAAATTCTACGTACAACTAATCTTATAAACACGGTTCCTATGAATAAAAATTTTACATTAAAATCCTTCATAATGGATTTGAAAGAAAATATAAATTATCCTAAGCATATCCCCTGGGAGTATCATAACCAAGAGTGCAGTAAGGTCCATTTTCATGCACCAGTTTCCGTTCAAGTCTAGCTCAAAGGAGTGTTTTAGGGTTTTAACCCCAGATATATTTATGTCAGACCCACCTCTACCTGCTCGTATCCAGGAAAAGATTTATTAATTGAAAGATCCACATAATCCATTCCTTAACAAAATACCAAGAATTTCTTGTATTTTTATCCCCAAATACTACCTTAGAGCTTTTTTCCCTACTATACATTTCCTACTCTAGTTTCCAAGTTTTCTACTAAACTTCCTCTGATACCAACTGTAACACCCTGACCCCTCTAGGCTAGAGCCAGTGCATTACTTGTGATATTGGCATAGTTAGAAGGAATGAAAATCCCAAAGGAATGATCAGTTTAGTAGTATTGAAAAAAACTAGATACATAGATGTTACACAAAATAAATTTAAGAAAGGTTACAAGGTACAATACATAACAAAACTAAAAACTACAACCACATGAACTCAATAAATGACCTTCTCTTCATCACCTGTTGAAGGTAAACAATGAAAGGGGTGAGCTCAAATGCTCAGTAAGGGTTACAAATAGAGGAAGCATGAGTACAATAATAAGTGAATCATAATCAATCTGACATAATAAAAATGTCATGGGGAATAAATGAGAAACTAATTCCATTAAGAAACTGATAATGAAACCGCATCCATAGATTTTGTCATCGTGAAAACCTCATGGATAATAATTATAACTGGTAATGAATAAAGAGAATGATTATTAATTGGACTTCATGTATCTGGAACATGAAACCATAATACAGTAAAAACAGTTTAGTTCTATGGGTAGAAACCCATATAGAGTAGAGTATATAGATTCATCAATATTTCCTTAACTAAAATAACTTTCCAAATAAACACCGTATGTAAAATGGTATACGGTTTAGACAAAAAACATATCCATGATATAAGATTATGGATATCTAATATAAGAATAATTTAAAATGAAAAGTGATCTCAAATGGGAAGTAGGTACACCACATAATGATTATTAGGTGCACAATACAAAGTTATTCACAACATAGTAGTGGTTGAGACAAGGCCCTTACCACAATGTAATTGGTCGAATCATATGACCAGAACTTAATAACCCTCAAATGAATCATTGAATAACATGAATATAAAGATAATCATTTTATTATATATATAAAATTTCAGTACACATATACCACATACAATAAATAAGTCACGAACAATGAAAATCTCACAGAAATGAAAGTGGGATGATAAACCCCTTACAAACATTTCGGCATGGAAACGAGTGTTCTTGTGAGGGAATAATGAGAGGTAAAAGGTTATAACATTATTTATATATCATAAGGGCAGTATGGGGAAGGTGATAAAACATACCCCATCATTAGGTATTAAAAATAAAAGAGCAAAACATAGGGGAGATTCTTGAACAAAAGTGAGAGAGAGGATCCCTTACGTTATGATCGAAGGTGTTCTTGATTGTTCTTAATGACCTGAAAAATCAAATTTAGATTCATTAATTAATAATTATAGAACCTAAAAAACATTTAATTTATATGGTATAACCTTATTAAGTTCATTAATGGCCTTTTTGATGGGTTTAAGAGATTCAATTTTATTGTTTTGGAAGCATTTTCTTACTTGGTTTCATGATTTGTTTACTTGTATTCGTGAATGGAAGTTGGATTGAAATATGGTTAAACATCCAGAATTTTTAATATACATTATTAGTGACATTAATGAGATATAAATGATCTTATAATGATTCTGGTTATATACCATGAGGATGACTCATTCTATGAGTTAAAAATAAACGCCTGAATTTGGCTTGGCAGTTTTGTGCTCAATTTACTTATTTTGTATTATTATTCCATATTATGTATGTGTAAAGACTCCATAACATTAATAAAGATAAATTAAATATATTATGACCTGTTTAAACCATAAATATTGTTTCATGACAAGTAATGAAGGAATTATTGAATAACGAAACTTCTTCGTCCATGAAGGTTATAAATTGGAACCTCATGGACGTTGATTTCATTTGTAAAAATAAAAGGGAGGGAGTAAGGATATTGATGATGGTTCTTCCATTCACATGATATAAATCCAGTATATAGATGATAAAGGAGTTATCATGATAACTTGGACAGATGAGGTGAGTAGAGGATAACAAATGAAGATAAATTCAAATTAAACTAAAAGAAAAAAAGGTGTTTTACCTCTTGAAATTACTTCCTCGAGAACCTCATTAAGGGAATGTATTTTTGTCTTTTGGAAAGACCAAGAGCTTCCTGGTCGTGGGGAGTGACTATGGAAGGGTATTTGGGAAGAAATTTTAGGATCTTCAAGGCTTATAGGAGTGAATAGAAGAGGTAGTGGTGATGGGGTTTTATAGTGGAGGAGAGGGGTAAATTTTGAATATTTAATTCATTATTTTATTGTTTCCCTAAAGACAACCAATAGTGTTGTTTAATGTGACCCCTAATAGTAATAAATTCATGTAAGCTCGAACCAAGTGGCCTTAAATAACTTATGATGTCATAAATAGTGTATTTAACTGATAATTTGAATATACTGTATTTTATCATATTTCACTATTCATCAAAAATTATAGAATTTCAAAAAAGTCCCAAAAATTTACCCTAAACATTTTTCGACGAGTAGAATTAAAAAATGAACTCCATTTTTCAAAATTAATTTTCTAAATATTATTAATTTAATTTTGAAATAAATTCATAGTTAATTCGAAAAATAACAATATTAAAGGTGCAATTAGTTTTATTTCTCATTGAAAAACTAATTAAGATCTCATTATCTTATTACCTTAAGAAAATAAAGTAATATTCGTATTTACTATTCATAAGGGTCATATTACTATTCATATTACTATTCATAAGGGTATGTTACTATTCACCGAAAATCAAGTTTGTTCTATCAGACTCCAAATGAATTACTGATCACAACTCTAGATGACCATTTTTCTAAATTCAAAATATAGAAGTGGAAAATTTATATTTAATGGCTAGGTTTTGATTATATCCTAAATAACCTAGTTTTGTTTCAAAGGAACACAGTGATGAATAGAATGTATTTAAGAGAAACATACCATAAAATGTTTGGGGTGATACACTCATCATAATTTATATGGTTGAATTTGATGCCATTCTTGGCATATATTGGCTTTCCTTATATAGAGCCAACATAAATTGTTGTGAGAGGGAAATCACTCTCCATGTGGAGAATCGACCCTCGATTCTATACAAGTGAAAGGAGGAAGATGAACCTTCTTTAGATCCATCATCTCAATCGTGGATATTATTTCCCTATGAGCATGCGTATTTGGATCAGATAATTGAATCCAAGGAAGAAACCATCCTTGAAGACATGCCTATTGTGAGGGAATTCACTGAAGTGTTTCCCAAGAAATATCCCAGTCTTCCTCCTAGAATAGATGTTGAATTCTCAATTGATCTTATACCTGGGGTGTTGCCAATATCCAAGACTCCATATAAAATGGTTGTTGTGGAGCTTGAGGAGCTGATGAAACAACTATAGGAGAATCTGGATAAAGGGTTTATACGCCCATGTTCTTCACCATGGGGTGCACCAGTCCTCTTCGTCAAGAAGAAGGATGGGTCAATGCACCTTTTCATCGATTATCTTGAGCTTAACAAAATCACGATAAATAAGAGGTATCCTATCCCATGAATTGATGACTTGTTCGATCAACTGTGTGGAGCACAAAACATCTCCAAGGTGGATTTGCGGTCGAGATATTATCAGGTAAGGGTGAAGAAGGAAGATATCCCTAAGACTGCTTTTCGTACAAGGTACGGGCACTATGAATTCATAGTAATTCCTTTTGGACTCACTAAGGCTCCAGAAATCTTTATGGAGTTGATGAATAGAGTCTTTAGAGATTACCTTGACAAATTTGTGGTAGTATTTATAGATGATATTCTAATATACTCCAAAACCAAGGAGAATCATGAGGAGCATCTAAGAACTGTACTAGAGACCTTGCGAAAGGAGAATCTCTATGTAAAGTACAACAAGTATGTGTTCTGGTTGAAGGAGGTCTCATTCTTGGTCCATATCATCATAAGCAATGGGATATCTATGGATCCCTCTAAGATAGTTGCAATAGAGGGATGGCCGATGCCAACATCAGTAACGGATATTCATAGCTTCTAGGGGTTAGCTGGATATTATCGACGATTTGTGGGAAATTTCTCATGATTGTCCAACCCTATTACCAAGATAACTCGGAAGGGAGTAAAGTTTTCTTGGAGTGATGAATGCGAAGAAAGCTTCAAGGAGTTGAAAATGAGGCTTTTCACTGCACCCATTCTCACACTACCCACAAGTGGAGAACTTTTTGTGGTATTAAGTGATGATTTGAAGAAGGACCTAGGATGTGTGTTGATTAAAAATGACAAAGTCATTGCCTTTTCTTCAAGGCAATTGAAATTTCATGAGTAGAACTATCCAACACATGGCCTCGAGTTGGCTGTAGTGATATTCTCTTTGAAAATTTTGCTGCATTATCTCTTTGTGGAGAAGTGAAAAATATATACCGACCACAAAAGCCTCAAGTATATATTCACACAGAAAGAGTTGAATATGCACCGACGAATATGGTTATAGCTGATCAAAGACTATGACTGCTCAATCCATTACCACCCTGGTAAAGAAAACAAAGTGGTGGATGCTCTAAGTAGAAAATTCCCAATGATTCTATCATTGATGAGAATTGAAAAGGATCCAATCTTCTTAGATTTGATAAAGATGGACATGGGAATCATAAATAAGGAAACATCATCAATCCTTTCAAAAATTATTGCTCAACCATATCTTTTGTAAAGGTTAAAGGATGCTCAAAAGAATGTTGTGGGAATTCAGAATAAAGTGGAAGCTATTGGAAAAGGGAAATCCTCGGAGTTAAATTTTAATGAAGAAGGAATTGTGAGATTTGGGATAAGACTATGTGTTCCATCAAGTCTAGAGCTGAAGAAGGAACCTTTGGATAATGCACATAGTTCAAACTTATCTATTAAACCAGGAAACCCCAAGATGTATCAAGACCTCTGAGGGAATTATTGGTGGGATAATATGATGAAGTAGATCACTGAGTATACATCAAATTGCCTGGTGTGTCAGCAAGTGAAGGTAGAGTGGAAGAAGTCTAATAGGATGATGCAACTATTGCCTATACCAGAATGGAAATGGGAGAAAATAACCATGGAATTTGTCACCGGACTTCCAAAGACATCCAAAGGAAACAATGAAATATGGGTTGTGTTGGATAATCTTACAAAGTATGAACACTTCATTGAAATTTAGGAGGATTTCTCATTGGATCAACTGGCACATATATATATCAGGGAAGTGGTAAGGGTGAATGGAGTTCCACTATCTATTATATCCAATTGATATCCAATATTCACCTCTATGTATTGAAAGAGTATTAAAAATGCTCTGGATACTAAGCTAAAATTCATTACGGCTTATTATCCTCAAACTAATGGCTAATCCGAGCAGACTATCCAAACACTTGAGGACATGTTGAGAGAATGTTCAATGGAATTAAAAGGAGGGTGGTATCAATATCTTACTATGGTTGAGTTCTCTTATAATAACAGTTTCCACTTGAGAATCTGAATGGAACCATATGCAACCCTTTATGGGAAGAGGTGCAGAACAACGACATGTTGGGATGAAGTCGGTGAGCGTAAGCTACTAGGACCAGAAATGGTCAATGAAATGGTAGAGAAGGTGAAAACCAATCAGCATCATATCATGGCAACCCAGAGTCGACAGAAGAGTTATGTAGATAACCATTGTCGAGACCTTGAGTTTAAAGTTGGAGACATGGTATTTCTATGCATATCACTATGAAATAAGGTCATGGGTTTTTGAAATAAAGGGAAGTTAAGTCCTAGTTATATCGGCCCCTTCGATATTCTTGATCATGTCAGGGATGTGGCCTATCGACTAGCACTTCCACCTACCATGTAAAATGTACATGATGTCTTTCATATATACCTATTAATGAATTATATACCAGACCCTTCACATGTACTCTCTTCAGAGGTAGCACAACTAGAGGACGATATTTCTTAAGAGGAGAAACCAGTGAAGATCTTAGATCATAGAGAAAAAGTTCTATGAAATAAGACAATGCCCCTCATCAAGGTGTTATGGAGAAACCACAAGTTGGAAGAAGAAACGTGGGAATTGGAGGAAGTGATGAAGAAGAGTTACCCACTTTTGTTTTAGTGTGGGAAAAGGAAATTTCGAAGACGAAAAGGCTGGATGATTGTAACAACCCAAACATTCATTAATGAAAATTACTCTTGATCTAATTAAATGTATTATTATGTAAAATGGATCTTTAAAATGTGAACTTATTTGGTTTTAAGTTTTTGGATTTTAAAACACCATTAAGAATTGTGACCATTCCTAATATAGACATTGAATAGTGATCACATGATTAGTATAAATATAGGACTTTAACGAATCCAATTTACATAGACAAAGGAACTGATGGCCTCATCCAATAGACTTGCCCCGTACGAAGCCCATTTGTCATAGATCAAAAAGGAGGAGGATTCATTGGTATTTTCTCTTTACCAAACCCAAGTCGAGATTTAACAATTTAAGCTTGATAGGAACCGACTACGGGAGAAGTGGACGTTGATAGAGATTACCACCCGGGAGAAGTTATCTAAGCCACCCCAATAGTCTATCACCATCGCACAACTTACCCTTCGGTCTTATGTGGGTGTTATAAGGGGTTATGTAACAGGAACTTAGCACTATTAATATGTTCATTATTTTTGTATACAATAATTAATATACATTCATTTTATTTTTGTTACTTTGTAAATAGTTTTTAAAGTGAAAATATTATTTTTATTTAATATTCAACTAAGAAATCTATTTTGATGAATTAATGGATTTTTGAATTAATTAATATTTTAATAAAATATTATTATTATTTTTAAATTAATTTTTATTAAATATAAATGATCATATAATTTTATGAATGCAATTGTAATTTTTATGAAGGTTTGAAAGCTGTTTTTGCCAAAACCCGTGAATTTTTTATATATGTCAGTTTTTATTTTAAAAGTGAAAAATAACATGTTTATAAAATTATTTAGATAAAATGAATATTATTTTTGGAATCAGGATGTCTAAATTATCCAATAATGAATTTTTCAAAAATTTCTGAGACAGTCGAATTTTTGGGTAAAAATTAAATGTCGTTTAAATATATAATGTGTTTTATGACATCATAATGACCCAATGGTGATGTAATAATATAATAGAAACATTATTTTCATCCAATATATGTTTTAACATTAAAATAATGTGATTTTGTGGTTGTTTTATTTATTTTACAAAGCTTTAGTGGACCATTCAAGATGTATAAAACATTTTGTCTTTTTAAATTGTTTTCCTTGAGAGAGTGACTCACCTCCACATAAGAAACCCTATTATTTTAAGAATTTAGGCCATTGGACTTATAAAATATTTTTTTCCACTCCCCTTTGGCAAAAACAATGTGCAAAAACCATGGGATGGTTTGTGGTTTTGATTAGTTTAATGTGAGGTGTCCCAAACCTAAATAATAAACAATTCCCTCTCATTTCCTATATAAACCCACCCAAGATCCCACTTTCTCTTCACTAAAAGACTTTGGAGTTCATCCAACCCATTACCTCCTCTCTATATAATCATCCCAAGGTTCCCCCAGCTCCCAAGAATCCTCTCTCAAGCCTCTCCCAAGCCTTTGGAAGCACACTTCCAATTAAGGGATTCATTCCTTTCTCTTTTTATCCAAATTTCTTATTATTGTTATGCCCTTTTATTTTAAATTAAAAATGTTGGGGTATGATTTCATACCTCCCCCATACTTTCCTATTATTGTTTTAATAATTATATACCCCCTTTATCTGTCATTAATTCCTCCCATGTACACCTGTTACCATGTCGAAAATCCGTAAGGAATTTCTCTCTCCTCCTTTACATTAAAGAAATTCTTTTGTATTATGTATCTAAATTCCATTACATTTGTTGGTACATGTATCTATATGACCAAATTACTGTTCATTTAATGTACATATGATGATACATCCATTTCTCTCTCATCAAGATTTTTTATTAATTCATATGTCACACCATTATGCTTCTGAGATTGCACTGCGTTTTTTTCAAGCCCAGATCATTATGTAGTGAATATCATACCCATGTCTCTATCAAGGTTATTCACCCTTATAAAAATTTAGTTATTGTTTAAATAGTTTCATGTATGTATGACACATTCCTTTATCTTAGAATAAATTATGATTTTTAATGATTCAATGTTGTATGATCCATGTGGCACACTTATGCATGAAATGAAATGTTTAAGAAGGGTGCATCCTAATAGCGCTCCAATGGATTGGGTAAAGTATAGTATCATGATACGTCATGTGCAATGAGTGATAACTCATTATAATTCAAGTGAAATGATTTTTTACTCATTCTTCATGTGCAATGAGGTTTTACTCATGCTCCATGTGCAATGAGCATTGGATCATACTAATTCTATGTTAAGTATTGTTGCCACATCTCAAAGTTATGTTTTTCATGATTTAACATGACTTTATGTTCATGTTTATCTTGTGATCCATTGATATGCCAATTGTCTAAAATGTATTGTATTACTCATGTTATTCCGTGTTTATTCCCTTACTGATCTTTATAGATCACCCTTTTCTTATGCATGTCCTTTGGTTATCCCATGCAATGCTAAGTACGAGGGAATGTAGTGGTCATGTAAAGGAAGTTTTCAATAAAGATGTTATATTTCATGTTTTAAGTTGTTATGTAATGATACTAATCCCCAAAGACACTATAAATGTCGATCTTATATGTTTTATCAAGTGAATTTTATATAATAAATTATGTTAAGTGTGTAATAAAGACCAAGGTTGTTATATTTGGCCCATTATTCATTTTTCAGAAAAAAATCTGCATTCATGCCCAAAAATATCCATATTCCATTAGGATTCATCCATTTATCCTAAAAGATAAATTTTTCCAATCAATGTGATTATTCATATTCCAAAATATAAAATCCAAATAGTTAATATGTTAATTTCACAAGAATATTATTAATTGGGCCCAAATTTTCACTTTAAACATGAATTGCACAAATGAAGTGAAATAAATTTCAATTTAGAAAATTCACTAAAATTTAAATTTATGGACAATGAAACAAACCAATATTAAGATACTTATAATTAATATTATCCTATTTCAATCTCTAATCATATATTGATAAAAATAGATTATATTATATATGGTAAGTGTTCATTGGAGATAGTCGTACCTACAACACATTCTTTTCTCTTTATGGGCCATAATGTCTTTCTAGATACCAATTTTAGATTGTGAGTTAGAATAACTTCTATTCAAATAAATTCCTATAGGGTCACGCACAAATTATACTTATAGTTTCCACTAATTTAAGGGAATTAGAGCTTAGGATAAAGTGGGATCCACATGCAAGGACCAGTGGATGTCGAAGTGAATGATTGAAAATAAATATATTATATTATATTATTCCAAATTAGAATAAAGAAAGTTGAATTTATTTCCCAAGGTAGTCACAAGTTGTTTAACTATAAATATGGGAATATGAGAAAATGTTATTTATTAAATGAACATTACACGTTCAAGATTTTTAAAACAATAACTAGAAGTATGAGCCAAGATAGAGGCTTATGGTTCATCACATGACATTTAATAATTTCACCAGTGAGTGATGAAATATTCCTGACAAACATGACTCATTTGTTTAGATATTCACATCATTTTTGGAGGGTTTAAGAGGTCTAACTTATCCAATGTCATAAATAAATTTTTTTAAAGTTAAACCTAAGTATTTAAGCTCATTTTGTATCCATGAATAGCATGGTATTCTTTTTTAATGAATTCAAAGAGTTTATCTCTTATCCTCCCTTTCATCAATCTTCCAGAGTGATAAAGATAAAGAAAGGATTGATCTAAGTTCAAGGATCAATCACATGTTCTTTTGGTTATTTTAAGAGTATCTTAAGGTCTTCATTTTTCCATGCTATCACATGTGAATCACTACATGATGCTCATGGAGTTTTGATACACATGTGGACGATCTAGAGGGTATCTACTTTGGTGCCTTCAAGAAATGATTATCCAAAGAACATAAAATATCACCAGAATCAAAACATTCCATAAAGTTACCATTTTTAACACCCAATATTTTATAATATATATCTCTTTAATTAAATTTTATTTATGTGATAGCTTTCTATACGCACAACCCCAAGTCTAAATAAAATGTAATATGGAATATCATTATAACCTAACCATTAAATTAGAGGTATGAATGTAAATAAAAAAATTTAAAAATTATGTATAAAGGATTTAGATAAAGAAAATATATTTGTAAAAAAGTACTCAATTTTTAATAAATTAATTATATTTTTTAAAAATACATTTTCCCTAAAAAATGTGTTTTCATAATTTTTATAAGAAAATAATATAAATATGTTTTCCTACTCTTTGAAAATTTATTTGAAAAAATGAACTTTATTTTTGAAATCAACATTGAAAAATATCATAGATTGATTTTTTGAGAATTTTATGAATGGGTTAATTTTCCTATATGAATAGTGAAAATATCTATTTTTATTGAAAATTGTATTTCTATTTAAAGTATTTATAAAGTCCCATTTTATTTTAAAACGATTTTAAAAGTAAAATTATTTTATTTATATTATGAATTATCCAATTAAAGTAATTTTAATTAAATTTATCACTACTAGAAAACTAGGTTATGGCCATGGTTTATAACTGTGGCTATAGACCCTAAAACAGTGGCCATAGGTAATAACCATGGTTTCATTGGTCATGGTTCTTAATGGCATGGATATAGTAAAAATTTTATATCCATGATCTATAAGCCTGGAATTAGACTCTTCTTGGTAGATTTATTTCCTTGGTTTGTAACCGTGGCCATAGAGAAATTTCCACGGTTCAAACTGTGGAACTAGGTCTACTAACATAGTTGTAAAGTGTGGATACGTCATTATATTTAAATAAAAATAAATTGTAGGTATACTATCATAGTTTACAACTGTGGATGCATCCTTTTATTTGTAGAAAAAATAGCAAGTTCACTATACGACACTACACCGCACCCTGCACTACATCACACCCTACACACTGCACTTCCTACAATACGTGCACTACCTTCACCCTAAAAAAAGAACTAGAAAGAAAATAAACCAAAAAATTATTATAAAAAATTATTCTCCCCTTATAAATTCAAAAAATTTGAATTCAATTATTTTTTCAATACTGAAAAGAGACACTAACAAAACTCTACCCGTTCCATAACTAGTCCCTTTCCTGGGAGATGTATAAATCGTGTACTAACCTACTACATAAAAATAATGATGGCGTAGATGATCAATGAAAAATTAATCTATGGTATCCATGAGGAAAAATTAATCACAAATAACATTAACTAAAATTAAAAAACATGATCAAAGGGTAAATATATAGAAACATAAAAAACACATCCTAAACCAGAGCTTCACCATCCCCCATGATTTGTCCTAGATTTATAAAGAGGGATAAATAAAATATCTAAAGTGAAAATTATCCTAGTTATATGAGAATTAACACAAAAAACCACCCAAAAAATCCCCTTCCTTTGATAAGAGTGCACCATTTCTAGGTTTCAAACATTTTACCTCAAACCCACTCAACTAACATTAAAATAAAAGGAATTACTATTGACCATATTGGATGTCACTGCATCTTCTTATGAAATAGATAACAAGAACGAATAGAAAATTTCATATAGAAAACAAAAGAATTTAAATCCAAATCATATATTACCATTTGGAACTATGATGGAGCTAAATTGCATATTTGAGGATGCAATAAAGTAAAATAACAACTTTTTAGGAAGTAAAATAGGATGTGGTAAAACCACACCTTAGGAAATCATGGAGAAGATAACAATGGGATGGAGCTCTTTGGATTGTAAGGATGAAGAATACAGGGAAAATTCTAAATAAATATTTCAAGATTTTTCCATGTTCTCAAATGAGATAATCAGGGTGCAATCAAAACAGTTATAACTTTTTATTAAAATATTTAATGTTTTCAATTTGTGAACCTGATTTATTTAGAAAACAAAAAAAATAATCAAATAAAACAAATAAACTATCTTTTAAGGGTTTTTAATTTTGGAAACTATCCATTTATAAAGAAATATCAAAGAGATGGTCCTTGAAACTCATATTGTTTGTGTTTGGATCCTACAAGTATTTAGGGTATTAAAGTTGGAGACATGATGAATGCATTAAAACCAATTCTGCTTCCTCAATTAATAAAAATTATATATTGGTGTTTTATTTTTTTGGATTATGATGTTTAATCATAAATAGTTTTAAAATTCATATATACATGGAATTGAAATAAGAGAAAAACGATACCAACCATGAATGTATTTATTCACCAAACCATGTATGATACCAAACTAATTAGGAAGTCATCAATCTATTTCACTTTATTTTTTTATGTTTTTTCTTTAGTTTACATATTAAATACCAATATACTATAGAAAAATGAATTTTCAATTATTCATTAGTGAACATGGAGTATTCATGTCCCCCTAAATTCTGACCAAAATGTCAAGTGCTGCAAGTAGATAAGCATGTTCACTAAACTTTCCATGGAATATGTGAGAATAACATACTCAGTGGGGTGTCAAAAATGTGCCTCAACTTAGTAGTGAACAATTTGGTTTATGTATAAACATTTCTACTCATTTCCATACATGTTTGATTCTATTGATCGGAAATTTTTCATCAATAAAAACATGGTATTAATAATAAGTTTGTATCAAATAGTGTAATTCAAGACTGTGCTTGAGGCTTTTTTCCATTGGTATATGATTTTTTACCTTTTCCATGAGGAGTCTCCTACCTTGATTGCATAAAGGATTAACCCTATTCCATTTTTATGAAGAGTTTTCAACCAATTCCATGATGTTTTCATGAGAAACCATTACTATAATGAATAAGTATCAGTGACTGGGAAAATCATTCATATTCCTATATAATGATACATAGTTAGTCTAAAAATTCAGCAGCAACTATATGGACTCTAGCTTCAGTTCCAACCCACGAAGTGACCCTAAACACTATTAAATTGTATAAATTTTTCTACATTTGGATTTCTACATATGTATTATATTGGTTCATTAATATGCTATAGAAGATTATATTAAAAAAGGGATGTGTGTGTGTGTGCGTGAATTGTGAGCTTGAAGCAGCTATATGTGATTATTGATATTGTATATGGGTATTCCACTTATCAAAATAGATTAATAAGTATCAATCACACATGAAAAATAATAACATGTTGTTGCAACACCTTGATGATATGATTCAAAGAAGATCCCAAAACTGAATAGTAGTATAACATTCCTTCAAAAACAATATAAGATAACCTAAAATACCAATTAAATTCAACAACATAAAAATAACAAATATCATTGAAATGATTACCTTGATTACTAAAGAGATGATTAAGATTTCTTATCTACACCTTGATGCACATAAATCCCTACCAAGAATACACTGTATAAACCAACCTAATGCACTTAAATCCCTACACTGTTGGTAGCCCTCAAACCTTGCATCTTACAGTAGAATAAAAAACAACAAGGATACAATATAAACAGAACTCAAAAAAAAATACAATATATATTATAATAATTCAAAAACTTAAATCCCTTCCAAGAATACAGTGTATAAAACAACCTGTTGCTCCTAAATCCCTTCCCTGCTAGAAACACTCAATAAAATATGATATTTCAAACACGTGCACTATGATGGAAAAATTTCAGATAAATATAGGAGAAATGCATAGGTAATATTCAAAAGTATACAATAGTACTTGAAATGTTTCAAGGGATGAGTATTCAAAAGTCAATTAATTTTTTTGAGAGTTAGGGTTGCATCCTTGCATTTCACCTCCCCTAGGTCTTCTAGGGCATGATGAAGATAATCATCGTCACCGTCCCTCCCCCTTTAGAGAGGGTGAGGGTCCTATTTGAAACAATGGATTGACCTAAAATTTTCATTCCCCTAACCAATCCGACTAGTCTCGCACCATTCTCTAGCATCATGCTATGGCCTGTTGTCCCTTATTTTGATCAAGAGTTTTCAAAATTTCGCTTTCCCTGTGGGAGTTCATGGACTCATAAAATTTTCTCAACCACACTATGGTGAGTCAGTTTTTCCATAATCAATCCTCAATTGAGGACATATAATTTTTAGTCTCTAATGAATTGGATTTATAGGATCATGCATTCATCGGTCTCCTAGGCCCCTAACATCTCCTCATTCATTTTGTGTCAAAATAATATCTGATCACTACCAGGTCCTCCGCCACATGATTCTTTAGTGGATTTTAGTTTTCTAACCTCAATTGGTCCTATAACTTCCAATTGAAGTGGTATCCTCCTAACTCATCTATTTTGGTAATCCTTCTATTGTTACTGTAACACATGAGCTTCAATTACAATAATCTTTTATTTTTAAAGAAACAATAGCACAATACAAATAGTTTTATTAAAAAAAGTAATTAAAACATAAATTCTAAAAAAATTTAAATTTAATTTTCTTAAATTGATTTAATTTTTGAAATCATCATATCAAAATTATCTTAGGGGAGATTTTTTGTTGTTGAAATGATTGATTTTTTAGTGAATAGTGTAAAATAAATATTTTTCATATATTATCATTTCTTTTCTTTAAAAAAAGTAATTTAAAAGTATCATTATATTTTGGATTTTTTATTAAAGTAAATCATGATTAATTTAATTTAGAATAATATAATTAATAATTTTTGTGATTTTGATATAAGTTAATTCTTATGATAAAAAATGTTGTTTTCTAAAAACTGTTTTTCGTTGCATTTTACACATTTATATTCAAATAAAATTTTAACACTTCTAGAAAATGAATCTTAAATAATGGATACAATATTTGTAATTAAGAGGATATATATTTTTTAAATATTTCCCTTTTATTTATAGGAATAATGAATAGTAAATGTGGTAAAATTTATCACGTTAGTGCAGGGTGAATTAGATAATTAAAGTTAAAAATAATGTGATAAGGCATAAAACTTCCCCTAACAATTGTATTTATCTTATTGGATAGGTGTGTTTCAAATTTTACTATAAAATATTTTTAATTTTTTTAATTTCTTTCTAATTTTCTTTGATTATAACATTTATATTATTTTAAGTAAATATGATGTGAACATTTTCACCCTCTTACTTTTAACATCTATAATATTTGGAGATAGGGATAAAAAATAATTATTTATGATTCAAAATTTTTAATTTAGGGATAAATTATTCTTTTCTCTTGGAAATTTATTTATTGTCTTTAGTGATAAAATATTTACATTAAATTATTATGCAACGCCGCCACAGTATTTATTCAATTAATAAAAAAATAAAATAAATTATATTAAATACTCTAAAAGTAATATTTTTTTGCGTGAGTTAAAGTGAGACATTAATTTTGTAGATATATATGAAATATTATATATGTGTTAAAATTATATATTCACATTACATATTTTTATTGGTTTCTTTAAAGTCAAATTAAATTAATAGTGATAAAATGACGTTATTGATATTTTCGGAAAAATAATATTTTATTAAATTAATTAAAAATAATAAAAATATTAAAAGATGTAAATTAGGATAATAAATTGTATAAAATCTCATATATTATTCATTTATAAAATAAATATTACCTTGTAATTAAATTATAACCATTTAAGATTGAAAAATTCATTACTACGGTTAGGGTTAAAATTGTTTATCAAAGGGGTTAAACAAAAAAGATAAGGTTTAAAATACCCATTAAACCAATCATAATTTTATTGGTTGAATTTGATTTAACTATATAATATATTATCTTCAAAATTAGGGCCACATTATTCCCCTTTTACTTGAGAAATTATTTATTATATTTAAAACTTTTTTTAATTCCATGTCTGTTATTTTTTCAATATTAAAATTCACCACATATCATCTCATATATACACCAACTAGAGCCTATTAGCTAAACCAAAAACTATAAAAAAAATTATTATAGATATTATTATCCAAGTTATATAGGTGATGTTATTCTTAAAATACAAACCCTATCTCCCTTAAATAATATCTAAATGAATAGGTAATCATCTTTACCGACTCGTTCAAATTTATTTCTTATTCTCAATATTCTATAAATAAATTATAACCATCCTAAAATAATCAATAAATTATTTTAATTATAATTATAATTATTTTATTTTTATATTACAACCATTTTCCATATTTTTTTCATCCTATCAAAAGAGAAAACATCACTCACGTGTACATATGACTTACCGTCACTATGTAGCAGTGTAATTCATTTTTCATCACCACTTTACGTGGATGGTTATAAATATAATAATAATGAATATATATAATATTTATGAAATAAATATGTTTATAGAATTATAATTTCATATATACCTTCTTACCTTATAATCCATTGGAAAATTATAACATCATTCATCATACGTGTGGACTACCACCTCCACGAAGTGATTTTTTTTTTCATTTTCCCTTTAAATTAAATGTAATAAGGATATATTTAATAGATATATATAGTTTTTATATAATTGTTAAAATTATTTAGATCATGGAATCATAATCTACATTAAAGTATAGAAACTTCCGTGACAAAACATGCCTGAGAAAATAAATCAGTTAACACCTAAAACAATGATAATAATAAAACATTATTAGTGAATAGTTAATAAGATGTCATCAGAGGATCATATATGATATTATAAATATTAATATGATTCTTTTATAACTTAATAACATGTTTTAAACCATTATACATGAGTCTATATCATCTTTAACTAGTGGGAAACAAGAGTTGAGGGTTTTTATCTCATTTCCCACTGCATTATGACATATTTTGAAATATGTACCTATTAACTTTTATGTGGTTTATATACTTACCCTTTGATGTATTTAACATGAATATATATTTATTTAATATGATTAATGTTTCAATTAAGGTTACTATTTCAAGGGGTTACAATTTTAATTTTAACAAAGTGGTAAGAATTTATTTTACAGTCTCATTTATTTAGGATTTCTCTTATTTTAATTTAAGTAATATTATAATATATCCTTCATAAACTCTATATATTTTATTATCCTCTATTTATTTAATTTTTTCCATGTTTTCTTTCAAAATTTATTATCTTTATCACTTGAGTCGTTAAAATAATTATTTAAAGATAGTTTGATCTTATTTTTCTTTTGATTGGGTACATTTTTTTCCCATGTCCATATTTTTGAAAATTGTTTTACTGATGTCCTTTTTATTATTAAAATTATTTATTAAGGAAATTTTTTATTATCTTTTAATTTTTAATGTTTTAAATGAATCTTTATAATTTTTTCCCAAAGGTTTATTTTCTACTTTCATTGAAAAAATTCAAATGGATTTTTTTAATGTATATGTTGTTAACATACTTTCTTCTCACCATAACCATTTTATACCCTTAATATTACTATATAAGATTTCAATGATTTTACAAAAGAAACTATATATGTAGAATTATTATAAATATTTAATTTTCATTTTATTCTATTCTTTAAAATAATTAATTTTATTATAAAATCTAATTTTATGATGATTATATCTCATATATTTATTAATTTTTTACTCATTGAATTTTGCTTGAATCATTCACTTTATTTTTATCATCAATCATTATAAATTAAATTTATATTAAATATATATATTCTTTAAATCATGGATATGATTATTGCCTAAAATAAATATGTTTCTTACATATCGTGTTTTAATTTTAATGTTATTTGATTGACTCGGGAGATATTGATACTCTATATTCTTTATTCAATACAGACATTTATTGATAAGGAATATTATTTATTCATTAAATTGATCATTAAATGTATGAGGAATGCATTGGGAATGTAGTGATGGGTGGGCCCCAAAATTATATAGCCACTTTATGCATCGACATGTCTCATGAGACAAATCAGTTTTTAAAAATTAATAAATGGGTTTCTTTGTGTATTCCTACCCATCGTTTGTGTTGTTTTAGTATATGGATTTGATGGTATAAATGTCATGATTTATGAAATAATGACATCCAACATTATTCATTTACATTATTGATAATCTGGTTATTATTATCCATGATATTAATGCATTGATATTATCCATGGATGCATTTTTTTCTCAAGTTATTGATTAAATGGTATGTGTTTCCAGTTATTTACCTTTCCATATTGATTATCCCTTATTTACTTATAACAGTTTCCATTGTACTTAACACTTACTGAGCATTTGATCTCACCCTTATTATTTCTTCCTTTATCTAGTATATGAATAATATTTCTTTGAATGAGTTTAAAGGATTCTGAACATTTTATTTTGTTAGGTTTTATATTGTATTTATAATGTGAAATGGGAATCTTGTATGTATCTGGTCTTTATTACTACTAAACTGACCATCCATTCCGAATTAGATATTGTTTATTTATGCTAATGTAAAAAGGTATACATTGGATTTGGGTTACTCGATTTGGTGTTATTATAATTGGTTTCTGAGTGGGGTTTAGTATAAACCTTGGGAGCTAGTTTCTAAATGAACGTAGCTAACTTGGAAATTATAAAAATCCCTTATAGCATTTAATAACTTTCACTACTTGGGGGATTTCTATTTTATAAATCAATTTTCATGATGATTATGATCTAACTCTATGTGTGACATTATATACTGATGGTTCCTAATAGAATAAAGAGAATCAACACTATTGGTTAATGTAGGGATTTCCTCGCTGATCAAGACAATAAAACCAGTGTTATATCTAAGCATGCCATGGCCATATTAGGGAATTTTACCAAGTTAATGTCTAATAACATTAAACATATGAGACAACATGATATTGCATGACATGATACATCTATATTGGGTTGTTTCATGTGATAGAAGCCTCTATATTTTAGAGGAACTAAAAATCAAATGTTAGTAGAGAAATGGATTAAATATTCTAAAAATATATTTATAGCCATGGGATGAAATAAAAGGGAAAAGGTTATGCTGGTAGTGTATTATATTAGATTTAATTCTAATAAATTATGGACATTGATACACAAAATTGGGAAGGAAGAAGATGTAAAACATATGGAATGGATATCTTTTGAAGTAATATTCTTCAAAAACTATTTCCCTCAAGAAAAATGAACTAAAATGAAAATAAAGTACCTCCGCTTAAAAGAAAAAGGATGAATATATTATAATGGAGCCTGAGGATAGATTTACAAGGAAAGGTCGGTATGATATGGATTACATATGTAGTCCATAGAGTAAGATTTTCCATTTATTTAAAGGCCTTCCCCCAAATCTATGAATGGAACTAGTTTCTCAAACTTTTTCATCATATGATGAAATAGTATTATGTAGCATCAGAATAGAGAATGAGTTTTCTAGATCATATATCTTTAAGGAAAATCATGTTAATAAGAGATCGACTAAGAACCAAGAAAATGGTAAATTATTAAAGAAGAATAAGGGAATAACATAATTTCCATCATGTGAAATTTCTGGAAAGAAAAATATTGGAACTTTTTTTAAGGGAATGTGAGTTTTCTACAAGTGTTAAGATAAGGTTTACATAGTAAATGAATGTAAGGGGAAGAAAGAGACCAATATAATCCAGTTCTTCAAATATAGATAAATGAGTAATTATTCACACCAATATACCAACCATCAAGTAAACCTATCATATAAGAGGACAAGGGGGAATCCCAAGATCACGAAATCATTATAGTTGAGGTTAAATTTCCTATTATTTTTGCAGAGGATACTTTAATCATAGCCACAATTTTACATAATTATTTATTTGATTATGGATATTTGCATTCTTTCATATCTTCTATATTTTGAAATAAAATCAGATATTTCCATTGTACCTTAAGAATGGAATTATCAGTCAAAACTCATAGTAGAAATATAAATATAACAAGGATGTGTCAGTAAATTTTCATTATGATGCATAAACATTCCCTATTTTTGTATGTGATTATTATACCTATTGTTGATTTTTATATAATACTTATAATAGAATGGATTTAAAAATTTAATGAATTTTTTTTTGAAGATAAGGAAACTAATAACTATGATGAAGATTTAGAATTCTATATCTTTAGAGGGGACACTTCATCATCTAAGTCATGTACAGATCCACCACCTATAAATATTTTGAATGTTATTCTTAGGGAAGAAGAGAAGACACAATCTTTGTATATAAATGGTAATCTTTAAATTGAGGATGTACCAATTGTATAGGAATACATTGGTGTATTTACTAAGTAATTACTTGGATATCCACTAGAACTAGAAGTTTAGTTTCCATTGATTTAATTCCTGATGTATGACCTGTATCAAAGAATCCTTATACAATGATCAGTGTGGAATTAGTGGAGTTTAAGAAACAAATAAAAGATTTGTGTGATAAGGGTTTTATATTCCCTAGTGTTTCACCTTGGGGAACCCCTATTATTTTCATTAAAAATAAATATGGATCTATGAAGCTGTGTATTGATTATAGGGAACACAATTTTATTACTATAAAGAATAAGTATAATCTTCCTCGTATTGATGACTTGTTCGATCAAATTTACAGAGCTCAATATTTTTCAAAGATTGACCATTTTTTTGGTATCATAAAATGTGAGTAAATAATGAGGATATTCTGAAGACAACATTTCATATGAGGTATGGGCATTAAAAGTTTTCATCGGTTCCATTTGGTTTGACTAATACAACCTCTATTTTTATGGACCTAATGAATAGAGTATTCAAGGAATATCTTGATAAATTTTTTTGTGGTATTTATTGATGATATCTTGGTGTACTCTAAAAGCTATAAGGATCATGAGAATAAAATGAAGATCATTCTTGAGACTCTTATAGAAAATGAGTTATATAGGAAATTTAGCAAGTGTGAAATCCAGTTTCAGAATGTTTTCTCTTAGCTATATTATCACCAAGGATAGAATCATAGTTGATCTAGAAAAGAAAAAGGATGTCATATAATGTCCTGCATCAATAAACATGACTAAGGTACATAGTTTCATTGGATTAGTGGTTTATTATCATTGATTTGTTAAAAATTTCACCCGACTTCATAACCTATTAAACAAGATTACACATAAAATATTTAAGTTCACATGGATAAAGGAATGTGGTGAGTTTTTTTTGAATAATTGAAGAGAATATTGGTGAATTCTATGGTTTTGACTCTTCCATTATGAAATGAAGGATTTGTAATATATAGTGATGCATAGAAGAAGGACTTCGTCATGCCCCTATACAGAAGCGTAAATCTATTTCCTATGCATCAAGGTAGTTAAAGACTTATTAATAGAACTATCAAACATGTGATCTTGAGTAGGTTATTGTAATATTTTATTTGAAGATATGTATCCATTATCTCTATTGTGAAAGATGTGAAATATACATAGACCATAAGAGACTAAAATACATATTTTAATAGAAAGTGATCAATATGAGGGAAAGGAGATCTTTCAAGATACTCAAGGATTATGATTTATCAATACAATACCATCCAAGGAAGGAAAATAAGGTAGTTATTGCATGGAGCATGAATGATCATGGATTCCTAACCAAAATGTTGATCGATAGGGATCCAATGTTCATGGATTTAGTGAAGAAGGATATGGAAATTATTAAGTAAAGAAAAAACATCACACCATTCTAAAATTATTTCCAAACTATATTTATTAGAAAAGATAAAAAATTCCCATCTCAATGATTATAATTCTCAAAAGAAAATTAAAGTCATGAATGATGGGAATTTAGTAGACTTTTTATATAAATTGGAATTCTGATATTTTGAAAGAGGTTAGGTATCCCATTTATACCTGAGCTAAAAAGGTAATTATTTTATGATACTAATAGCTCTAATTTCTCTATACATGATGTAAAATCCAATATGTATAGAGGTTTGAAGGAACATTTTTGGTGGGATAATTTAAAGTGGAAAAAATTACTAATTATGTGCCAAGAAGTTTAGTTTTTCAATGGGTGAAGGATGAAAAATAATATCCTTAAGTATTAATTCTATCTCTACTTATTCTTATATGTAAATGGGATGGAATTACTATAGACTTTATCATTGTATTTCCAAATACTCCTATAAATAATGATGAAATATGGGTTATTATTGATTGCCTTATCAAATTTTCACATTTCCTCACTATAAAAGATGATATACTTTTTGAGAACCTTGAGTGACTTCATATTAATTAATTTTTAAGACATTATGGTGCACCTATTTCAATTGTTTCTGTTCATGATTTATTATTTTCATTGAAATTCTGGAAATGTTTTTAGAAGACTTTGGATACTGAGCTTCATCTGAGTACTATCTGTAACCTTCAAACTGATGGATAGTTCAAAAGAACTATTCAAAAATTAAAAGACATGTTGAGGCCATGATCCCTTTAATTTCAATTTATGATGATAATTGAAGGAAATAGGTTTAATTTCAAGAGGTAGATCATGTTTTGATGAAATTATCTCCATGGAAGAGTATTATATGGTTCAGTAAGATAGTAAAAATTAGCATTGGGAACATTGGACATTTTCATATTCTAGAAATAATTAGAGTTGTGTATTACCATTTTAAAATAATAACCTGCCTCTCTAAAGGAAATTATGGGTTCCATATATCTTTATTTAGGAATTACATGCTAGATCCAATGCATGTGATCACCTCTGAGAAAATAGAACTCGAACCTGATTTATCTTATAGAGAAGAGCCTATCCAGATTATGGACATTATAGAACAAGTGATAATGAATCATTTGACTAAAAAGGTAAAGGTAATTTATAGAAATCATAATATTGAAATGTTTATGTGGTCACCTAAAGAAATTATGATGAAGAACTACCTAATTTTTTTCATGGGGTGACATTTCGGAAATTTCGAGGGAAATGTTTTTTGAAGGAGTTAAGAATGTTACACTGGAGATTCAACTATAAAATGATTTTGTTTTTAAAGAAAAAACAACATAATATAATTTTCTTATTCAATAATTTTATTGAAAACTAAATTTTAGCACCTGAATATTTTTATGAAATATTTGTTCTTAAATAATTTGATTTCTTCGATAGCTTACATTGCACTCAACAACGAGTTTAGAAAAACCATGTAACATTATTAAAATATTGTCGCCTGGCCATTAGATTGATTCAAATGAATATCACTAAATAACTTATGAAAAATAAATTTTCTACACATTTAAAAAATTAATTCATTAATTATAAAATGATTATAAAAAATCAAAAAATATTTGAAAATAAAAGTGATGTTTTTTATAAAAAATGATTTTTATTCACACAATGTAGTAGTAAATTAAATTAATCTCTATTATTGAAATATTTTAATTAAATTTATATATTATTTACTTCATAAAATGTTTTAAATATTCAAAAAATATTTTTATAATCAATGGATAAGAATAAATCCAATTTTATGCTTAAAATGTAATTATTTTCTAAAAAGCTCATTTTAGTCTCATTTTGCAAACTTATTTTAAAGTTAATTTATACCACGTATAAGTATTGAATTAGATAAAATTAATTTCATATTTATAATTAGAATTTTTATATTTCGTAAATAGACCGCATTTATTTTTGTTCAATATGAATAGTATCCATGGTAAAATTTATCACATCGGTAAAGGGTAAATAGGGTTAATCTAGATTAAAAATAAGTTATAAGGTCATAATATTTCCTCATAATTCTAATAAAATGAAGTTAATTCAACCATTATCACTTTAGAATATAATTCCATATGTTTAATTGACACTTCTCCATGAAAATAACTTATATATTATTTAAATCAAATGAAGTTACAAAATGTCGCCCTCTTTATTTTTAATCTCTTATATTTCCACATAGAGACACAATTATGTTATTAATGAATATAAGTATCTATTTTTATATTAATAAAATCATTTTCGTGATATAAATTTATTTTTTATTTTTAGTACAAATATAATGACCCTAATTTTTTATGAAATACTGATGCAATATTTCTCCAATTACTAAAAAAATATAATAAATGATTTAAAAAGTATTAAAAGAAATAAAATTTGAGTGATTTAATGTTTTACATGAATTTTATTGGATAATATAACATATTATTATTGTTTTATAAAATTATATTTTAATTTCAGAATGTATTTATGTATTTTATGTCAAATTATATGAATAATGTCTAAATTAACAATATTGATATTTTATGAGAATAATATTTTATTAAATCACATAAAATCCTTAAAAATATTAAAATAGTAAAAATGGGATAATATAAGGTCTATAATGAAACCCCTTGTCCATTTATAGTTCATTTGGAATAATTTGGCTTGAGATTGACTTAATTATATTTTAATCTTTTATGTAATTCCAAAAGTGCCCCTCCCCTCTCTTATAAAAGGGAACCTCTTATTTCTCTTATTAACATCACAATCAGCCTTATATATCATCCATATTATAAAAAATTATCTTCCCCACTTCTATATCCACATTATGGAGGTTTTTTTCTTCTCAAAAGGCCAAATCTAGGGTCCTTAAGAGGAGATCTAAAGGAGTTCCTTCCAAGAAGTGGTAATCACCTTAACCGATTACATTCTTTTATACATTTTTTAACACCTATTAATCTATGGTATTTATCATAAAATAATAAATTAATTATCTTAAACATTATAAAATGTTATTATGATTATGAAAAAATAATTATACACCCTCTTTCCTATCAAACAAGATGTGAATGTATCGCTCGTTCGTGCGTACAACCTACAGTCTCTGCGTAGCGATACGATTTATTTTCAACACCATATTTTAGGGATGGGTATTATGATGGTTTTAATACCTATATATGATATTTATGAAATAATTATACTTTTGGAATGATAATATCTTGTCTACCTTCTTACCACACAATCCTTTGGGAAATGACAATGTATTTCGTGCGTATGTGTGGACTACCACCTCCACAAAGCGATGCGATTCGTTTTTCATTTATATTTTACTTGGATGGTAATGAGGATAAATTTTATGAATATATATGATATAAATTAAATAATAATTATTATATAAACCTGAATTATTATTTAACTTTCTTTCATTCCATCAGTCAAAAAATTGAAACAACTTTCATGCGTACGTAAGACCCACCATCCCAATGAACTGTGTAATTCATATTTTCTATCTATAAATTTTATGGATGACTCTAAATATGTATATGAGGAATTAATATGATATTTATGTCATGATTAATAATATGTAGGTGATTCAACCAAGATAAACGTACAAGGATCGAAACAACTGAAGTGAAATCCTCATGATAAATGAAATAATTAACTCTCAGAAATAACGATTTTAATAAGGAATTATTGACAAAAGGGGTATTAAAATTTTAGAAAGTGATCACATATGATGTTATAAGTATGAAAATGTCATGAACCATCTCACATGGGCCCATATCATTACTACCCCATTCCCACCTCTGATAGGACAGGGGCTGGTGACTAGCATCGAGTAGGAATATCCCACAAATGGGAGGAATATTCCTAAGTACCTACATACACAAATATCAATGCCCAAAATTATAAAATGTTAAAAAAACAATAAGTAAATAATGCATGAATACACTAATATACCAACCACAGAGTACTACAGTTATAAAAATTAGAAAGTAAACATGGATAGATTATAGGCCCATCAAAAGATGAGTCTGTCAAAGCGAATTCATAAGCTCCTGAAACTTGTCAACAGAAAATCCTACCTAAAGGGTAGGTGTAAGATAGGTTTCTGATGAAATAGGGACAAACCTTGTCTTCCTGATCACAAAAAGCAACACCTCGTCCTAGTCCACCTTGAACTCCATCAAAGTGTCGATCATTTTCACAAGACATGACACATACAAGCAATGTTCATGTAGGGGTGAGTAAAATAATACTCAGTAGGAAACCCCAAAAACACAATGGAATACCAATAAGAAACACATGAAGTATACTACAAAGAAATACATGAAGTATACCACAATGAAATACACAAAGTATAGTCATCTCACATAGGTGTAAGTCTAAAGGATGAAGAGAATGGTTTTCAGTTGTAGTACAAATATCTCCTTGTTTATATGAGACATGCAGTGTCAATTATGCATGAATATTTGATGTTACACGAAGCATTGAGGGAACATAGAGAATCGATGGTTCACAAAGCATTGATGTTGCACAAATCATCATTGGCTCATGGAGCATTGATAACACATTAATATTCGATGGAGTACAGAGTTTCGATGGTGCATAGAGATTCGATGGTGCATGGAACGTTGATGGTGAATTTATAATGAATTGTGCACAAAGCTTCTATGGTGCATGAAGTGTCAGTGGGTCATTCAACTCCCAAGTCACATAGTCACCAAGTCACAGCTAGCTGTAGTATTTCACTCGCAGTGTTCTTATTCTGGGAGAACATGATTCTTAAGAAATTAGGCCATAAACCAACCTCCAAAAATCTCACTTGGAGTATATCAAAAATACTACCTCGTCACAAAGGTCCCAACACTGAAAACGACTCATCAAACAGACACACAGTTTGAACGTTACAATTGTTTTTTTGTAAAAATTATAACTCGGTCTAACCTGGTCCAGTCTAGTCCGGCCTGAATTGGCCTGGCCCATTGGGATAGATGGATCAGGCCCACTAGGACACTAGGTCTACCTCCCTGGGCTGCTGAAGCAACCTAGATTCCCTAGACTAGAATTCCGCTTGTGGACCCATCTGTTGCACCATATGTATCCCTCCCCAGTTGTGCCCATTCTCCGGTGAACGTGGCACCATTCTAGGTTTCACATGGCTGGCCTGATTCATCTGAATGCCTCGCGACATCACTGCTATGATTTACTTCGATGCAGCTTCGAGCTGCATCCCAACTCGCCGTTCTGGCCTCCTTCCATTGCCCCAGTCACTTCCCATGGACTCCCCTACCATAGGCTCCCACGTGGTCCCTTCCGAACCATGTTCCACCTATACTGTCGGCTACCTTATTAGTGACCCCGTCCTTCTCCATGCTCTACCTTTCCTAGACTCTACCGTCGCGCCGCTTCTTCCTCTGTCGTTGGACACCCTACCGATGACCTATTTTTCACCACGAGCTCTGCTTGGGCTCGGTCGGAGCCGCTGCTCCAGGCACCATAGTACACCACCACCTTGTGACACCATAACCCACTGCCTTGTGTGATTCATGTCGCACCTTCACCATCACAGCTTTACGATGTCATTGTAGTGTCAGATCCATAGTCTTGGATCATTTCACTATAGATTAAATGTGCAAAAATTCCCTATTCGTATTTCACGAAGAATGAGGAACATAGAGAGATTTGGTGGAAAAAAGATAAATCACATGAACACCCAAAGAATGGATCTTGTCTTTGTTCATGTTGGCCTTGACCCATTCTTATTATAATGTTTAATGAAGAACCACAATAGATAATCACAAAGATCTATCTTCCCTTTAAACCCAGCAACAACTATCCATCCTGCATGAACGATTGAACCATAGATCAACCTATTCATTGGTTGTTACATGTTCATCCTTGAATCTAAGATGGGAAGAGGAAATCATAAAGAGATCATCATCCTACCTAGAGTTTGGATTGATTGTTGATTAAAGGATAACCTATATCATTGTCGTTCGTCGATCCAATGTTCTCCGATCCAAGTTTTGATATTGATTTTCCAAACCATCAACGTTCATTGAGAGAGCCTCCCTCTCATTGTATTAGGGAAACTCTAGGGTTATGGTGATAACCCTCAAACCCTAGCAACCCTAATATAATGAAAAGAGTTATTGCACCAAAAAAATAATTTTTTTAAATATTATAATGATGTTTACATCGAAAAACTAAATTTATTATTTGGCTCACACCAAACGATGTTAGAACCCTCCTACGGTAACGTTTCGGTTATAAATTCAATTGTCTCCTTTAATTTCTTATATGGGAAACTATTTATAATTTATTCTAGTTTAAAGATAAACCACCCTCGTTCTTTAATTATAAACTAAACTTTATTCAATTAATTTTTCTGATCACAGTGGGTCTTTTAATCACACGCTGTTTCAGTTCCAGGTCTCAAAATTTTCCAAATTAATTTATAAAAATAAAAATGGAGAAAATAAAAGTCATTAAATTCTCCCCACCTTAGGGATTTACATCCCCGAAATCCAAAATAAATCTACTCAATAGAAATGTGAGGGTACTGGGCATGAATCTCAGCCTCTCAATCCCAAGTGCTCTCCTAGAGATTCTATCGTTGCCACTGAACATGCACCAGAGGAATCTAATGACCATAAAGGATCCGCTCTTATCTACCCTTAATCTCTACCGTGTGCTCCACAAAAGTCACCCCATCATCAATGTCCAGCTCGCCCTAGTTGATGACATGCAATGGATCATGCACATACCTCTTAGACTACAACACGTGGAGACATCGTCACCTAGTGTAACTGTGGGGGTTGATCTAGGTAATATTCCACCTCACCAACTCTACTCAGAATTTGAAAACAGCTGATGTATCTCATAGATAACTTGTCGCCCTGATCAAATCTTTACAAACCCCATCTAGGTGAGACACGAAGGAACACATAGTCTCCCTCCTTGATGTCAAGAGGTCTCTATATCCTTTTAGAAAATGACTTCTGTTGTATATGTGTAGTCCTCATCTCCTCCTTGATGATCTTCACCTTCTCGGTGGTAGGCCTCACTAAATATGGACCCATGAGTGCTGACTCCAATGGGTCCATCCAGCATACTGGTGACCTATATGGTCTCATGTACAAGGCCTCAAAAAGTGTCATACCAATAGTGCAGTGGTATCTGTTGTTGTATGCAAACTTCTTCATAGGTAGGTGATCGTTCTAACTATGACCAAAGTCTAGGATGAAATGACATAGAAAGTCCACTAGAACATGTATGTTCATCTCTCTCTGGCCATCTTTCTAGAGATGAAATGTCATGATCAAGCACAAATGAGTCCCAAATGACTCTTACAATCATTTCCACAGCCGGGATGTGAAACGAGTATCACAGTTTGAAATTTTCATCAAGGTAACTCCATGAATTCTAACTATCTCCTATACATAGAGGCATCACAAGCTCTCTACTGAAATATACTCCATGATAGGTAAGAAGTGGTATGACTTGGTGAGTCATTAAATGATCACCCAGATGGTATTATGTCCCCTGGACATGTGTGGTAAACCCATCATGAATTCCATCAATAATCCATCCCACTTACACTCTAGCACCTCAAGGGGTTGGATAAATCCTACTAGAACCTAGTACTCAGCCTTCAATTGTTGGTATGTGAGGCATCGGTAAACAAACTTTGTCACTTCCTTTTTCATCCCCGTCCAACAAAACTGATGTCAGAGGTCCTGGTACATCTTTGTTGCACTATGTTGTACAACTAAAGGAGATTTGTGAAACTCCCTCAGTACCTCCTCCGATATCTCCACCGATACAACTATGTGCCTTATGAAGAGGATGACGTGATCCCCACCTATCGAATACCCATCAGGGACCTTCCATGTGGACCACTGAGCACATAGGGTATCACATTCAATATCCCCATGTTGTGCATCCCTGACTCGCTATGGGAGTGGAGGGGTGAAAACCATCGACTGAAGATAAGATACTCCCTCACTATCTACAAAGGATAAATATAGTTGGGACAACTACTCCAATAACTCACTCATCAACTGCAAGATGGATCTCTTGCTGAGAGCATCTGCCACCACGTTCCCCTTCCCACGAGTATATATAATCTCAAATTCAAAGTCCTGGAAGAACTCTAGACATCACCTATTTCTCAATTTCATATACTTATAAGTGAATATATACTTGAGACTCTTATGGTCAGAGTATATAGTAAACTGGACACCCATCAGGTAGTGTCTCCACATAATCAATGCGAAGACTATCACTACTTGATGAAGATCATGGGTCCTGTAGTTCTGCTCATGTTGTCTCAATTGGTGAATGTAGTAGGAAATCAGTACTTTCCCTTAAATTTGGAAACAACCCAACCTAGTCCCTAACACATTAAATAACACTACATACCTGATGAACTCCTCTGGTAGTCTCAAGATGGGAGTGCTTGTCAACCTCTGCCTCAGCTTCTGAATGCACTGATGACACTTCTCTTCCCACACAAAGGGTTGTCCCTTCTGTGTCAAAGGCGTCAAGGGTGCTAATAATCTAGAGAATTAGGGTAAATACCTTTGATTTTACCCATTCAAACCTAGGAAATTCCACACCTCGGTAACACTCTTTGGAGGCTCCCAAGAAAGAACTGCCTCAATCTTCACCAGGTCCACTGCAACTTCATCCTCTGAAAGGTGTGTCCTATAAAGTAGACCTCTTCGGTCCAGAATTGAAACTTAGAGAGATTCTCATAAATCTGGTTCTCTTCAAGTATTTCAAGGAACATCCCCAAGTGTATCTTGTTCTCTCCCTTAGATGTCGAGTACACCAGGATGTTTTCAATGAAGACCACCACAAACCTGTCTAAGTATGGTTGGAAGATCATGTTCATGAGTCGCATGAACACTGCTGAGGATTTTTTCACACAAAACGACATCACTAATTAATCATAGTGGTTGTACTGACATCTTAAGTCTGTCTTCGGCACATCCTCATCCCGTGCATGAAGTTGGTGATATCATGACCTAAGGTCAATATTTGAGAACCACCTCCCTCCCTTCAGTTGATCGAAGAGGCAATTGATCCTGGATAGTGGATACTTGTTCTTCAAGGACACCTGATTCAAGCATCGTAAGTCCACACATAACCTAAATCTCCCATATACCTTTTTGGAAAACAAAATTGGGGCCGCCTGAGGTAAAATACTGGGTCTCATGAATCCCTTTCTCTAAAATTCCTCCAGTTTTACCCTCAACTCACGAAGCATTACATGATCTATTTGATATGTAAGTGTATATATCAGTTCCATATTAGGGTATAGGTCAATTTAGAAGTATACCTACCTATAGAGAGGTAATCCAGGGATATCCTCAAGAAATACATCCTCATACTCTACCACCACTATAGGAAACTGTGGACTCCTATCATCCACTATACTAAGGGTGACACTATCCAAATGGTGAGTATTCGGTTGTACCCTCCATTGACTAAGTATATCTTGTGATGTATGCATTTTATTTTCACCAACAAAGAAAAATACGATCCCATATCCATAGATACAGCAAACTCTATGCCTAAAATAGACATTCTGAGCATGAACTATGGATAACCACTCCATACCGAGAACGACGTCGTAAGGACTCGATGCCACTACTAAGAGATCCAAACCGAAACTCTCACCTCCAAGAGTAATCTCACATTGTCGGTACTTTTGTGTGATCACTGAATCCCCTCCCATAGAAGTCTCTAACTGCAAGGATCATGTAAATAGTTCCATTAGAATCTACGAACCTCGAACAAGGTTCGTGGTAATAAAATAATGACTGGAACTTGTGTTTATCAAATATGAAGATCGAGTAGAAAAGATGCAGAACAAACCTATAATCATACCTAGAGCATTGGGGACATAAGACTCCATCTCTTTTAGATGTCCTTGTCCCTATCCACAATCTCCCTAAGCCTGGTGAGGGACACTTGGTGGTGGTGTTGTCAACACGTCAAATCTCTACCCACCGCCTGCTGCTCTACCTGCTCCTCTTCCACATCTGTTTCCCTATGGACCCCCTTTCGCATTCCTCCTCCTCTTCCCCGGAGGTCCCTCAACCATATGTTAATAATCTGTACAGCAAGTCATGAAATCATGATCTATGTGTCCCTAACTGCCGTATGAGTAACACAACATGTCCTTCAATTGACTGCATCTACCCTTGGAACATCACACCACTAATACTGTGTCCTAGGGCCATCCCCTAGAGTTCTAGACCTATTTGGGTCCTTACATATATTTTCAGATACAAACCACCAAAGACTCAACTACCTAGTGCCTGTTGATAGCTCCCACTACTGGCGCTTGCTCCACTAGAAAGCACTCCACTATCAGAGGGTGATCCAATACCACAACACATGTAGGGATTATAAGAGATATCATGGATTCCTTGATATCCCAGAATAGCCCCTTATCGAGTTCAAAGACCTGAATAATAGGTCTGACACCATATCTATGGAGTAGTGAGAAAGATCAGCAAAAGTCACCGGGTACTCCTCAACAGTCCAACTGCCCTGATTCAGATGCTGGAGCTTCTATACGCACACCGAGCATAACGTAGCTAGGAAGAACTCCTCTCTAAAGAGTCACTCGATGTCTCCCCAGGAGAGAGTCACCTCATCATGTCTCTGGATCCGTAACCTCCACCATTTCTCCATTGATCCCTAATGGAGGCTCACAACTAGAACTTCCATCTAGTCGGGATGTGTCCTTACAAGGCAGAATACCCGAGTGACTTCATCCATCCAATCATCAACAACCTATGGCTCTAGATCATCCCTATATCTGATAGGTCACTTCCTCTAGAACTCGAGCAATGCACTCATCCTATGTACATCCTCAACAGGTAGCGTTGGTAGTAACTTTTGCTCAATGGGTGGAACTACAATAGACAAACCACCTAGAGGTGACACCTCTGAAACATGGCCCTGTATTGATGCCTCATCACTAGGAGAATCATCCTTGGGAACATGAAATGGAATATTGGATGGATACTTGCATGGAGTCATCCTAAAATACATCAATATGTACCATAGTCAATAGAGTATACCCGGTGAGCTGACTCAAGAAGGACATTAGAACATGCTCAAAATCCTATATGATGCATGTACCATTTATTCCATACAACTAGTGTTTTTATTTATTGATCCAGAAATAAAGTTTCTAGAGTCTTGGTGTATGGATATGTCTTCTAACTCACAAACACTAGAGTCCCTAGACTAAAATCTGAACTCAAAATACAAAACATTTTTACTCCAAACCAACCACAAAGACTCACAGTCCTTAATTAGAATCGACCACTTTGATACCAATCATTCATGACCCATCTTAGGGAGGCATGTGTTGTGACAACCCCATGCCCGTTTCTGGTAGTCTAGGAGCTAGCGACTAGAACCAAGTATGAATATCCCACAAATGGGTTGAATTTTCCTAATTACCTATACACATGAACACATCTCCATGCCCAAAATGCTGAAATGTAAAAAAACACTAAGTAAACAATGACTGTATACGCTAAGATACCAACCACAGAGTATGAAAATCAAAAAACTAGAAAGTAAATAGGGCTAGAATACAATCCAATAAAAATAAGAGTCTATTAAATTAAATGCACAAGTTCGTGAAACTCCTTTGTAGAAAACCCTACCTGAAGGGTAGGTGTGTGAAAAAATTTTGAATCCATAGGAGAACAACTTGTCTTCATGATCACCCTAAGCACCTTTAAAAGCATCGATCATCTACATAAGACATGACAAATGGGGTCAATGACCATGCATGGGTGAGTAAAAAAATACTGAGTAGGACACCCTAAAACCATAAAGTAATACCACTAAGAAACACATAAAGTATACCACAAAGAAATACATGATGTATATCACAAATAAATACATGATGTACAGTTATATCACACAAGTATAAGTCTAAAGCGTGAAGAGAAGGATTTTCAGTTGTATTCCACAGATCACCCAGTTTCCATGACACATGAAGCATTGATGGCTCATGTATTTTAGATGGTGCATGGACCATCGATGGCATAGGGAACGTTGATGGCGCACAGAGTGTTCATGGTGCACAATGTTTTTATGGTTCACATATCGTCGATGGAACACAGAGTGTCGACGATGCACATAGAATCGATGGCGCACGAAGTATCGATGGTGCACAGAGTGTCGATGGTGCATGGAGAGTTTATGGAACACCGAGCATCGATAGCGCATAGAGAATTGATGGGTCATGTAGCCCCCATGCCACATAGTCAACAAGTCACAGCCTGTCATAGTATTACTCTTTGAGTGCACTTATTTCGAGAGAACTTACTACTCAAGCCATTTGGTTGTAAACCAACTTCTAAAATATCCTCCTAAGAGTTTCAAAAGGACCACCTCATCTCAAGGGTCCCAAAACTACAAACGACTCATCAAATGGACACACAGTTCAAAAGTTACAGTTGTTTTTGTCAAAAGTTTGACCTAGGTTCAATCTAACCCACCAGAACCAACCGGACCCGTCGACCCACCCGGCCCGATCTAGCTGACCCCACCCTTTTCAGATGACCCGACCGAGTCCGGCCGACCCAACCCGATCCAGCCGACCGAACCAAACCCAGCCCGGTACGGTCCAGTGCAACCCGAACCAGCCTAGCCTACTAGGCTCGGTCCACTAGGTTCGGCCCACTAGGCCACTAGAGAGAGTCATCTTCTTATGTCCGACCCACCACATGAGGGCCAGTCTTGTGCGCCGAATGTGGCCCAACCCATCCACATTGCTTCTCTGGTCAATTTAGCATCGTGCCACATTTCACACGACCATCGCGCCTCCTCCACACACCCCGTGGCATTGCCACCATAGGTTTCTCTGATGCGGCTACGGGCCACATCCCAGCTCACAACCATAGCCTCCTGACATGGCCCTAAGTCACCACTCCTAACCTACATCACCGCAGGCTCCCAGGCGGTCCCCACCGGACCACATTCCACCTCCGCTGCTGACCACCCTTTCGGTGACCCCATCTTACTTTGTACTTCACCTGGCCCAGCCCCCGTCGCTAGGCTATTTCTTCCTCCACTATAGACCACCCTCTCGGTGGCCTGCTATTCACTTCTCCCTTCACCTAGACCTGGCCAGAGCCACTGCTCTCGGTGCTGTCATACACCACCACCTTACGCCACCATAACCTCCTACCTTGGGTGATTCGCACCACACCTTTACTGTCTCACCTTTGTGATGTCATTGTGGTGTCATATCCTTGGTCTTCGACCGTTTTTTCATAGATATAAGGCATAATGATCCTCTATTCATATTTCATGAATAATGGGGAACATAGAGGGATTTGGGAGAAAGTGGATAAAGGACAAAAACACCTAATGAATGGATCTTGGCCTTGTTCATGTCGGCATTGATCAGTTCATGTTAGAATGGTTAACAAAGAACAACAATAGATAATCACAAAGATCTATCTTCCTTTTAAACCATGCAAAAACTATCTATCCTACATGAAGGATCGAAACGCAGATCAACCTGTTTGTTGGTTAGTTCACATTGACCATTTAATCTAAGAGGGGGAGAGGAAATCACAAAGTGATCAAAATCCTACATGGAGTTTAGATCTATTATTGACAAAGAGTGAAGCTATGTCGTTGTCGTTCATTGATCCATCATTCTACAATCAATGTTCCAATCTTGATTCACCAAACCATTGAAATTCACTAAGAGAGCCTCCTTCTTTTGGTCTCTAGAAAACTCTAAGGTTATGATGATAACCCTGGAACCCTACTAACCCCAATATAAAGAAAATATTTGATGCATTGAAATAAAATATTTTTATTAAATTTTTTAAAGATGTTTCCATCCAAAAACTAACTTTCACTTCTGGCCCACGTCGGACGATGTTAAGACCCAACTAAGGTAAAGTCATTATTATGAGCACAACAATGCCCTTGTATTTCTGATCTGGAAACCCGTTTATAAGTTATTATAGTTTAAAGATAAACCACCTACATGCTTTAATTAAAAACTGAACATTATTCAATGAATTATTTCAGGCACACTAGGCCTCATAATCATACGTTGTCTCAGCGCCTGGTCTCAGAATTTTCTCAATTAATTTTAAAAAATATAACTAGAGAAAAAAATTCATTATAGAAAAATAATTTGGTATAGACTTATGATAAATTTAAATTTATTATAATTGAGGTTAGAGTGATTTTGACATAAGGATAACTCAAGCTAAGAGTTTTATTTCATAATCTCATAAATATTAAGGATTGTTTACATTAAATATGTGTTGGGAAAATAATTAGATATTTTTCTTCAATATCCATGTTTTTTTTAAAATGTTTTAAATAAAGTTTTTACTATTATCTTATGATTTTTTAATGTCATTTGTACTCATGTTTGACTTTTAAAAAAAAATTAAAGGGAATATTTTTTCATTTTCCAAACAAAGTACTTTGTGACTTTTTGAAAAACATTTGAAAAGAATGTTTATTTAAATAATATGGTATGAATGTAATTTTCCACCGCTATGAATCCTCAATTCTTTGAAGATTACATTACATGTTTACAAGTTTATTTTCAATGAAAAATAATTTCTTTATTTTGTACACAAATTTATAATTTAGAAAGTGATTTTTTAAATTTGAAAGGGGTATTTTCCTCAATATGGTTTTAATAATATTATAATGATATATCTATTTATCAAAAACAACAGCCCTTGATTATACATAGGCTTTAATGGGGTTATAATCTATGGATACCATCCTTATTATTTCTCTGGATGGTTTAGGTTTATGAAAAAAATATGAAATGTTTATGAAACTCATTTCTTTTCCATGGGTTATGGTATGATGAAATGTTTATGAAACTCATTTCCTTTCATGGGTTCTGATATAATGAATGTTTTATCATATTATAGCACACACATATATATGATTTTCATTATGTGAGGGGTGGGTCCTGTATCTCCCTCTAGTTAATTGGGTAAATACTTATTCCTAATGAGATATTTACGGGAAACAAATTGATGTGCTTGATCCATTATGGGAAACAAGTTGAAATGATTCATCTGTTATAAGAATCAATTAAATTTTCTTCATAATTGTTATGAAACATGTGTTAATACCTAATCTAATGGTATTGGTAATTAACCTTGAAATATAAAATTATTTTTATACTTATGATGATTCCACACACATTTATGACATGAACTTATGATTCGTGATTGAGTTATGATGATTTATCATTCTTATGATTTATGTCTTTTGAAATGATAATGTTTTATTCCATAACTTATGATTATTATTTTTTTCATATTGGGTATAAATTTTTTATGTTATATTAATTTTATCATACCCATATGTTTAGATTATGCTTTCATATGATTATCAATTTATATCTCTCATGTTTACCCTTACTAAGCATCTGAGCCAACCCTTTTCTATTGTTTCATTTCTCCAAGTTATGAAGAATTTTTTTAGTAGGGTTTTCCAATGAAGAATACTATGAGGGAATATATTTATGAGATATGTTTAATAACTTTCATAAAATAATAAAATTATATATCTAGTCCTCAAATACTCTAAACCTTTATGGTTCTGGTGTAAATCATATTGTTATATATTGAGTATTAATCTAAATAGATCTAATATTTATATATTAAAATATCATGATGTCATATATATTCTCAAATTTTATAATTTTAATTTTTTTAATTTAATTTCATTTTTAAATCATCATATCAAAATTAACAAAGGGAAAAGTTTTGATATTTTCCTAAAATGATTAATTTTTTAGGGAATGGTGAAAAATATTAATTTTTCAAATACTGTTATTTCTTTTCATTAAATCAATTAATTTAAAAGTATTATTATATCTTTGAATTGGTGTTAAAGTTAAATATGATCCATTTTATTTATAATAATCCAATCAATAATTTTTATGATTTAGATATCTGTTTTTTTTATCCTTAAAAACACTTTTTAAACCATTTTATATTTCATTTAATAATTTTATATTGAAATTATTTTTTCCAATTATATAAAATGAATCATAAAAAATAGATACCATATTTGGAATCATATTGTTAATATTTTTAAATAGGTCCCTTTTATTTTTAGGCATTATGAATAGTCACCATGGTAAAATTTATCACATCGATAAAGGGTAAATTAGGTAATTATGGTTAAAAATAACATGATAAGGACTAAAAATATCTCTAACAATTGTATTTATTTTATTGGAAAAGTTTTTTTTAACCATGAATATTCAAGATTTTAAAATTTAGCAATTTATTTCAAATTTCTTTTGATTATAACATTTATATAATTTTAAGTAAATATAAAGTAAAAAATTTCACTCTCTTGGTTTTAATATCTATAATTTTTTGTGAAAGGGATAAAAACAACATATATCTGATTAAAATTTTATATTTTTGGGATAAATGGTTTTTTTTATCATGAGATATTTTTTTAATTTATAGTGATGAAATAATTTCCTCAAAATGTTTATGCAACACCAACGCAACATATATTCAATTAATAGAACAATAAAATCAATTATTGTAGAAACACTAAAAGTAATATTTTTGGGTGATTTATAGTGGACCATTAATTTTATAGATATTTATGAAATATTATAGATGTGTTAAAAGTATATATTTTAATTAAATATATGTATTGACATCTTTAAAGTCAAATTAAATGAATAGGGTCAAAAATGACATTATAGATATTTTATGAAAAATAACTTTTTATTAAATTATTTAAAAAACATAAAAATCGTGAAATATGAAAATTAAGATTATTAATAGTCTAAAATTTCATCACTTCTCCGTTTATGAGAAAATTATTAACTTATAAGTAAAATTATAACCCTCTATGATTGAAAAATGATTACTGTAGTTAAGGTTAAAAATATTTAACGAAAGGGATAAACAAAAAGATAAGATTTATAATGCCACATAAATGTATCCAAATTTTATTGGTTAAATTTATTTCAACCATATGATGTCTTATCTTTGAAATTATCACCACATTATTCCAATTTCACAAGAAAATGAATTTATTATATTTATTTTTTTAGTAATTCCACGTGTTTCCTTTCAGTCACCATAAAAAGGAACCACCTCTATTCTCTTATATACTCCACATAGAGCATATTATCTTGAAAAATATTGAAAAAAACTATTCTAAACATCATTATACATGTTTTGGAGGTCTTTATCTTCCTAAAATTCATCCATAGTCCCCTTAAGAGAATATCTAATTGAGCTCTTTCGAAGAAGAGGTAATCATCTTTATCGACTCTTTCAAGTTTCTTTCTTATTAAAATTAATCTAGATCTGTTGTAACCATACTAAAATAATAACTCCAATTTTATAAATATAATAAGATATTATTATTATTCTACATCCATTTTCCATCTCTTTTGTTTCCGATGAAAATAAAAAACATTGCTTGTGTGTACCTACGTCCTACCGTCTCCATGTAGCAATGTAATTAATTTTTCATCTCCACTTTACTTGGATGGTTATAAAGATAGAAATAATTAATATATATGAAATTTATGGCATAAATATGCTTATATAATTATAATATTTCATATACCTTCTTACCTTGCAATCCATTAGAAAACTGTTACGTCACTCGTGCGTACGTGTGGACTACCACCTCCACAAAGTGATGTGATCCATTTTTCATTTCCAATTTACATGGAAGATAAGAAGGATATATTTAATGGATATATATGATATTTATATCATGGTTATTATTTTTTACATTATGGAACCATAATCAAAGTAAAAGGATAGAAACTTCCACGACAAAACATACAAGAGAAAATAAAGCAGCTAACACCCAAAAAAATGATAATAATGAAATATTATCGACGAATTGGTGATAAGATGTTATAATAGGATTATATATTATTTTTTAAATATTAATTATATTCTTTTATAAATCAATAACTTGTTTAAAAAATTATATATGAGGTTCAATCACCTTCAATTAAGTGGAAATGTTAGGTGAGGGTTTTCATCTCAATCTCTACTCCATTAAGACATATTTGGTATTGTGAACCTATTTAATTTTATGTGGTGGATATAATAACCCATTTATATATTTAAGATGAATATATAATTATTCATGATTATTAAATTTTCAAATCATATTACACTTTCAAGTGGTTATAATTTGAAAGTTACCAAGGAGGTAAGAAATTATTTTACAATTTGATTTATTTGGGATTGCTCTTATTTTTATTAAAGAAATATTATAATATATCCTTCATACTCTCCCTATATTTTCTTATCATCTTGGTATTTATGTATTTATCATGTTTTATTCAAATTTTTACTCTTTTTATAACTTTAATCATTAAAATAATTATTTAAAAGAAAATCTGATCTTATTTCACTTTTAATCAGGTATAATGTTCTTCAATGTCCATATTTTTCAAAATTATTCTAAACGAATCATTTTTATTAATAAAATTATTTAAGAAGTAAAATTTTATATTATCCTTGAATTTTTAATTTTTTTTAAAAGTAATATTTTTAATTTTTTCCATTTTTTTGAATTTCATTAAAAAAAAAGTTAAAAGGAATGTTTTTTAACGAATATAACGTTAATATAATTTCTCACATCCATAACCATTTCACACCCTTTATATTATTATATAATATTTCAATGATTTTAAAATGGAAAATATTTATAGGAGATTATTTTAAATGGTTCATTTCCATTTTATTATATTCTTTAAAAGAATTTGTTTTATTACAAAATCTACTTTTCTCGTGATCATAATTCATCTATGGATTAATTTTATATTAATTGAATTTATCCTGAATCATTCACTTTATTATGATCATATTTAATTCAATATTACATTTATATTAAATATCTATATTCTTCATATCATGGATATGATTATTTCTTGAATCTTATAATATTTTTACACATGGTGTTTTACTTTGAAAGTTATTTAATTGACTGCAGAAATATTGATATTGTGTATTCTTAATTAAATAAAGAAATTTATTGATAAGACATATTATTTATGAATTAACTTGATCATTTTGTATATAAGGAATGAATTGGAAATGTAGTTATGGGTGATTCCTATAATTATATAACCCCTCAATGCATCGATGGATCTCATGAGAAAAATCAATTAGAAAAAATTATTAAATGGGGTTTTTGTGTATACCTTCCCATATTTTAAAATGTCTTGGTAGAAATATTTTTCAATAGAGATATCATGATGTCTAAAATCATGATGTCCAATGTTACTCATTTCCTACATTGAGAATTCAATTATCATTATCAATGATATTACTCTATTGATATTATCCATGGATGCATTTTGTGATCAAGTTATTGATTAAATGGAATGTATTTATAGTTATTTACCTTACCATATTGATTATTCCTTATTTACTAAGAATAGATTCCATTTCACTTAACACATACAAGGAATTTAATTTCACCATTATTCTGATTTATTTCCCCATCATATGAATAAGAATCCTTTGAATGAGTTTAAAAGATGATAAATATTTACTTTTTTATGTTTTATATTATATTTCCAATGTAAAATAGGAATCATATATGTATATGTTTCTATAAGACTACTAAACTAATAAATCTATCAATATTAGATCCCTCATATCTATTCTAATGTAATAAAGTATATACCAGATGTGGGTTACTGGAGTTGGGGTTGTTACAGTTATTGTTGTTATTTCAAAATCTTTTGATCCTTGAGATGATAGGAAATATGGTTTGTAGAATTATATTATTTTATAGTAGATCCCAATATTTTTTTCCTACCCATTTCTCTTAGAATCAGTGTTGAAAATTATTTATTGAAACCTTCTGTGAAGTTTGTGTGGATATAGATTGAGAATGAACATCAATTCAAGAAAGAAGTGAACTTTGAATCTTAAGTGGATTTATGCTCTAATTTCAATTTAATGGGTAACCTATAACATCATTTTAGGCATGGATTAGTGATATATATGAATACTAGATTAGCTCCAATTTTTTGGGATACTACCAATCATGTTAAACATTGTGTAAAGGATTTTTCTTCTTCTCTTGTAGGCATCTAGGCTAGGTATTTGGATGAAGTGGAGACATGGTGTGAGGGTGGAATTGAAAGAGCTATAATGGTCAGATTTTTAACAGACCCAAGGAACAATAATCAGCCTATAGTTTCCTCTTTTTTATCCTATTCACATGAGTGAAATTCATATTCTTATGTTTTGGCATTTCCCATAGTTATAAGGTAAGGTTTCATTGAAATGATGGTTGTAGATCTGGTAAGTACCAGATGAAGTTTCAATCTAGTGGAAAGTCCACTAATGGTCCCCTATAATGTCTGTTGTTCAAAATTCTCTCGGGATGAGGTCTATTAAAAATTTTCACTCAAAAGGAAAGAAGATAGAACATCGGTATCTTGAACAATTAGTTTCTATCATTTTCCACTCGATTCACGAGGACTTAGGAATTCATCAGGTTACTCCAAGAAATCTATCAAGCTATTCTATCATATATATTAGAAGGTAGGAAACCTATTAGGAATATGATCAAGAGGATACAAGGGTGGAATTTGGAGTAGGGGTGTAGGTGCTAAGCTCTTCCTTATAGGTGAAGATAGTCATGCAGGGGTATGTCTTAGGTTCTCTGCCACATAATAGATTCAGTGTATTAATAGAGGTTAATGAGGGTACTTGTGACAATGAGTGTTAGAAAACCATTAGGAATAAGGTGAAATAAGGACTATTCAATGACATCTTTAAGGCCGGGATTATGGAACAGAGGCAATAATCTAGAATTGATACAAATGTGAATCAAAATGGTAATGAGTTTTCCCCATTCTACTCTAACTATGAATTATATAGGCATGATACTACCTACTATCGCTCATGTGATAAATTCATGAAAATATGTGGTATTAATTTGAGGGATTACGTTGTTGACAAAGGAAAAAATTCCAGAGACATAAAAGACTAATCCAACATCCAAAAACTAAAAAAAATCAATAAATCAAGAATGGAATTGAAATTATTCCTCAAAAAGGTTAGTGGTGGTTCAGAATAACACTAGATAATAAATAATGGAAATTGAATTTGAATTGGGAAGGAAGACCCCGCCGATTTAAAGTAGAGGGTGAGAATGTAGGACCACTTTAACACATTTTATAAATTATAAGGAGGAAATAGAGGGAAAAATCAATGTAAATTCCACTTAGGAAGAATATTATAAGATGTGTGATCGATCCATTCAAGTAGAAACAAATCAAGAACAATCATAATGATTGGGATCCTAGAACCATATTTTGGTTTGGGGTTTTAATGAGTGGAAGATTAACATGGAAGAGTACATCATGACCTAGGCCAATATGGCCTCATTATTTTAGGATATTATTCATGGGGAACAAGAGTGGAGTCCATATATAATCATTTGGAGCCTTATTAGGATATACAATTCTATTAATTTATGTTTTTTTATAGAATGAGTATCTTTCTATCATTGAGTCAAAATTAACACCTATTTGTGTTCCCACTCAACCCTAAAAAGTGTTTTTTTGAGAAAAATGAATAAAAAAACAACTGGAATACAAAGGATATGTAATTTTTATTTGGATATAAAAGAACACTAGTTATTAGGGTACACAAACTAGTCTTCCTGAATATCAATTTTATCTTATATCATAATTAGGATAAGGAAATAAGAAAAAGAAGCTCATTAAATTAAGTGGTATGAATATCTACAAATACTGAGTATGTTTTGGCTTTCGATGCAGCTAAATAGGTGGTATAAAATATGAAATTATTTGTTCCATTTGTTGTAACCATACCTAGAAAATAAAAAATTATCATAATATAAATTATGATAAGATTACCACAACTGTACTAGAAAATATGTTGAGTTGTGATAGAGAAAAATGGATATACTTGTGGATATTATCTATTTAGAAATATTCACTCATGGAGGTGAAGTAATAGATAACATAATATCCATTAAGAAAACATGAAAGGTATTATAACTAAATCCATATCTCAATAGATGCTTAATTTTATCACGTGAGAGCTAACAAGTTGATAGTTAACAATTTAACTATAGTGCAAGTGAGAGTATTGTAAAATTGGGTTCACTAGACCCAACTTGAGTGGTACTTTTTGATTATCATATCATATATAAAGAGAGTTATTCATGATGTAATCTCACCATAATAGTTTTAAAACTTCTGCATACTCTATTTTCAAAGTAATTTACTTGGATTACTTATTGTATCAAAAGGTTATATAAGTTCGTAACTATAATGAGAAAATCGAGATACTATGAAAATAATATTAAAAATATGTATTATAGTCTAGTTACGTCATACTAATGGGATACATAGATGTTTGACTATTAGGTGTTGGGGGATTATTAGCATTGAGACTTCTTCTCTTGAAATTTTTATTTGGTGATCTAGGGTATAGGAGATTATAAAAATTGTCCCAGTAACAGGAACACCACATATTTAAGGTGCTATTAGTTATTCCTATTTTCAAGCACATTTTTTGGTCTCACCACTTGAGATCATTATAAATGTGTATTATTTTATCATGTATTTGATATAAGGTAAAAACCATGACATTATTTGGTGTTGAGGAAGCTTGCATTGGGTGTGTCATTGGTGGTATGAAATTGATAGAATGATCAATAAAGAAATTCTCACCTCGAAAAGGAAGAGATATCTCAAACCTAATTGAAAAGGATGGTAGTACATTTATTAAGTCCATGGCCATGGTATAAGGTGGTAAATCCATCTAGAATAGTCATTAAAAAATCATTTAAGGATGGTGATTAAAGTTTTGAATCCTACTTTATGAGATATCATGATACAAAAAAGATTATATTGTGGTCATAGGTAGTTGTTGTTGCTATGATTGAACCTCATACCCTTAAGGGAAATGATGTTCTTCTATATAATACTCTTGGTCTATAATCATGACTCACTGATATTGAGATAAGATCCTAGAGGTTCACATACAAATTGTATTCAGGCATTTTCTCATTTCTAATGAATTAGAGATTAGGAAATAGTGGGCCCCGCAATCGGGGATGGGTTATATATGAGTTTAAATTATTTTAAGAAAAAAATAATTATAATTTTTTTTTGTGTTTAGAATAGTAGGTGTTGAATTTATTAACTCTAATTATTCATAAGTTATTCAGTGAATATAAGAAAATAATTTATGAATGAATATTATTATTCAAGGTTCATTTACTATTAATGGAATAAATGAGTTGATTTAATGAACCATATTTTATCATATAAAATTATTTTAATGTTTCATGTATGTTATGAGATAATTATGAATTTTTTGACATGGTTACTAGGTTTCACATATTATTTAAGGCTTATTTTGGTGGTTGTACTTGTTTAGGGGGTAAATTGAGATTTCTGAGAGTATTAACCTACCTATATAAGTCTCAAGACCCAAATTCATGGGTAATATTGCTCAATAGAATTTGGGATCATATCTATCAACTCTCCCATATTCTATAGTGAGGAGTTAATCCAAGAACCCTAATAAAATTTCTTCTTCCCAGGTTGAAGGAATGGTTCTACAAAAATCGTTGATATATCTATGGATTCATCAATTATCCATGCTAGAACCCATAAATCAACGATTGATGCATCAACATGATTTTATAGCATGTTTTGATGATCTATAAGGTTGAAAATTTGGTTACTCCGAGTTGTGATAACCAATTATGAGTTGAACATGTGATGGATAAAAATAAAAGGAGATGTGTTTTTTGATTTTATATTTTTATGTTTTATTAAATCACATGAGATCCTCAAGTTGATTATGGCATACTGGAAACAATGTTATGATATTTATAGAACATGAAAATTTTAATTTTATCTCATTCTTTACTTTTTTTGAACACCTGATACCAAAATGAATAGATACAACAAGATCATAGGTTAAAATTAGTTCACTCAATATTTTGGGGAACTACCCCTATCTTATCTCACAATGTGTCACTTCACTTATAGAGGAAAATGTTGTGAGTCATAGCGACAGATGATTGAAAGAAAAATAAAAGGGAAAAATAAAAGAATGAGATGATTTAGGGACATAGAGATTAACGTGTTTCTGAAATAATCCATATGTCCATGGAGAGGTAGAATCACTTAACAATGAAATCCAGGAGAAAAATTACAGGGAGTATCCCAGAGTTTCTAACACCCATATACCATTGCCCAAAATGATCTAATAAAGAAGATGAATCACTATTTTAACTACCACAGAGAAAGTTCACTATGCTATAGTGAAAGGTGGATAGAAGTCAACATCACTATAGTTCCATGGTTACCCAAGTCCAAGGAGATATAGTGACCAGTGGAAAGAAGTACACAGAGTTACAGTACCACATTCTCTAAGTCCAAGGTGATACTGCGGTCTGGTGCACAGTATTGGACACAAGCATTCGACCCAACATCATCCAATCATATTAGGATACACTAATCTGACATTACATTATAGAATTTATTAATGATGATACAAGGAAGGTTTTTTTTACATTCTTAAGAATAATTCTGATGAATTTCAATCATTAATTAAATTAAAGTCCATGGCAGAGAGGAAAACATGTAAAAATATAAAATTATTAATTTTTGAAAATGGTGGTGAATACAATAGATGAGACTTCTAAATATTTTATCAAATGTATTAGGTTAAAGGAAACTATTATTGGTATACCAAAATATAATTTTGTGGTAAAAATATGAATTATATATTAATATAACAGGTATGGAGTATGCTAGTACACATAATGCACAAGTCCATTTTGGTAGAATCGGTTAAAATCGAAACATGCTTGGTCAACCGAAGTTTGTTTTCTCCTATGGGAGATAAATTTATGGAAAATATGTGAGATAAAAAACAATCTCAAGTCCTCTCCTAATTTTTTTAATCCATTCATATATTCTTATGTATACTAAATATAGAGACATGCATGAGGCAAAGTTGAATACATGCTTCATTGTGGGATATGGAGTAGAAAATTTAGGATTCCGGTTATGGGATGATGATAAGAGACAAGTCATTAGAAGTTGGTATGTTATATTTAACAAGAAGGTTCATTGGATGTAATTAGACTTAGAATATAAATAATTTAACAGAAAAGGAACAACTGTTAAAAAACAAGTCGGCCTAAATGATAGTATTAGATGATCAAAAGGTCTGATGAGTTCATATGAATCCATTGGAAGTCAGGATATCAGATTAGTGAAAGATGTTCCAAAAATATCAAGATATTTTGAGGCTTTAGTGGGAGTATTGAAATTCCATAATTTGGAAGATAAAGTGTCAAAAAATTCACCACTAAATAGATCCAATCTAAAATAATTTTTAATATATATGATATTAAAAAAAATAGTTTAGAGGTTTGGGGTTAATTTGAACTTCTTACATCTTACATGTAGTGGGGAACCAAAAATCCTAGATGAGGTGGCCACTCTTAGTAACTCTAGATTGTGGAAGTCAAAAATTGATGAAAACATTTTTCATTGAATTATAACAGGATGTTAGAGATGACTAATCTACATTGGGGAAAATTACTTGAAAATAAGTGGATTTTTGTTGAAAGAGGAGTCTGATGGAAGGAGAAGGTATAAGACATGACCGGTGGAGAAGATATTTAAATAGAATGAGAGAATTTACTTCTCTAAAACATCCGTGCAAGTGATTAAGAATGATACCATATAGACAATGCTAATCATGGTGATTAGAAAAGATAGATATAAAGATAATCACCCTTCAGTGATATTTAGAGGAAGATATTTTCATAAAAAAACTGATGTTTTTCAGGGATGATGTGAAATATGACTTGGTTTACCAGTTAAAGAAAAGTATTTACATCTTCAAATAGGTGTTAGGGTATTGGAATTGGAAGTTCAACACCTTTATAAAGGATGAAGGATCCTGCAGGGAAACACAAACTATTATTTCTACAAGAAGGAATGGAATGATAGGAGTTTCATCATAATTATTATTTATGTGGATTATATATTGCTAGTCGGAATAAAAAATTAATTGATTTATAAGTTGAAGAAGGATATGTTCAAAATGTTAAAGATGAAATAATTGGTACATGATAAGAATAATTTTACAATGATGATTGATGGATATAGAAATGTTGGAACTTTGGAACCATCTTAAAAGGACTACAGCTATAAGGTCATTGAAAGGTTTGGGATGAATAGATTCAAGATGGTCTCAAATCCATTAGATGAACACATCAATTAGTCCAATCAAAGGCTCCAAAAATGAAATGTGATATCACATAAATGGAGAAGGTTATATTTACATCAGCAGTATAAAGTTTTATGTCTGAGATGATTTTTACACAACCATACATTTATTTTTTATTGGGAGTAAAATTCATGTAAGATCCAATAAGGGAACATTGAGAGGATGTGAAAAGGATCATTCAAAACTTAAAAGGAACAAAAGATACAACCTAGTTATTTGGAACATATGATCCTTTATGAGGGTATGTTGATACACACTTTTTTGGTGATTTAAACACATGGAAGAGTTCAACTGGATTTGTGTTTATCTATGGAGGGATGATGGTTAGTTAGATTTCATGACCATGACACATTATTACCCAAATTACAATGATAGAAGAGTATGTAGTATCAATGGATGCAAGGGAGGTGATGGTTTGGTAAACGTGGTTTCTGAAACATCTCGAACAAAGTTAAGAGGGGGGACTAGTATTATTCTATGATAATTGAAGTGTGATTCATTTGGATCAGAATTCATTATTCCACATAGAAGAAAAAAAATTGACCTAAAATACCAATTCATCCTTAACTTTACAGTGTAAAAATATATAGCTATGAAATATTTTCAGAATCCAAAATACAATAGACATATTTTCCATCGTTTATACCATGAAATTCTATGGAAACATTATGCCTTAGTGGGACTTAGGAGAACAGAATATAAAATAAGAATTATTCTTGTTTTGGAAATTGGAGGATGTTTTTTCATGATAAAGTGTTGGATAGATTTAAAATTGTCACTGAAGTGGGTGAGATATTGTTTGGATATGAATCCCACATTAGTTCACTAAACCGAGTGAATCATACAATAGAGAGTCGAATGATACATTACCCATGAGACTCAAACAGGAAAAATATATCTATCAAGTGAATGGTAAAATGATTCAATGGTGATTTTTTTGGTGAATGCGTTCAAGTTTGGTGGTCTAAAAAATATTTAAAATATTGTTATTGGATAATTATATCTTGATATGTTCACCAGGATAAGTGTTCAAGTTTTAGAAGGATACTAGAGATCAGAAACTACTATTCCAAATAAAGAGACCTCCATGGATGTAGAAGGTTAGTGAAACTTGTATAACTGGCTATGAATTCCTATAAAATGGAGTGGGGACCTACATGCATTGTGATCTTGTAATCAAGAAATTATAGAAGACTAATATCTATAATTAATCCACATTGATTGGTTTTTTCAATTTAAAATGTAATCCTTGTATTGTATGATTCTAATAGAAAGAATCATTGTTTCTCCCATGTATACATGTAATTTTATCTTAGAAATGTAATTTCTTATGTCCTTTCCATTATCGTTTTCCCCTTTTATTCTTGTAAGGTGTGAGTTATCTTGAGTTTTGTGTGAAGATCGACTATGTGCGGTGGGTAGGGTGTGAGGCCTTCTATCGTCTAGTATAATTAGTTGAGGAAATCTATTTGGAAGACCTGTTCTTTTTTTGAGTATCATCATGAGTTTTGATGTGTAATGATTGGATGCAGGGGTTAGGATTCCTAATATTTTGATGATTTTATAAAAGGAAAAAAATGTTGTTCAATGCAATGTGGTTCGTTATTGCTACTAGAAGGTGCATAATGATGGAAGTTTCATTATTATTATTCTCTATGTTGATGTAATTCTCTTAAATGGATTGTTGATGTAGAGTTTCAAAGTGTTAAAAATTGTTTTTTATAAGATTACTGATTAAAGATCATGGTTCCTTAAAGTGGATATTAGGGATGATGATCCGAAGGAGAATAACTTATTGAACCTTCTAGCTAATTGAATATATAATTAATGAATGAAAGGGGATACTAATTATTGACCATCATCTGGTTCAGTCTTTGATATTCCATACATAAGTGAAAACACCCATAAACCTTATTAGAAAAAAGAACGAGAGAACCTCATGGTGATGTACTAGGTCATATGATCCTCTCTGCTTCCAGAACTTCCAACTGAACTTAAAAATCATGAAAATATGATGGTGCCTTTCTATACAGAGATATAGAAACTGGATCATCTCTCAACACCAACTTGATAGGGAAGTCGATCTCCTACTAGGGAGGTAATCTAGAGAACTCTTTGGGAACGATGTCTTGAAAATGGTCCACAGTTAGAGGAAATGTATTATGCTGCATTCCTCTATCATCTAAAATAAATTCTGTTGTCTAAGTCGTAAAACAATCCAAGTTTCACCAAATTGGTCCCACACAACCACCCTATAGATCCCACTCAACTAGGTGAGTAAATATACCCTATAATGACCCGACCCACCGGATCCCTCTTAGCCAGTGAAAGGTCGAGCCGACACTACCCCAAGCTTGCCTCCAATAGGTCATGGGCTAGCGACCACTGCTGACTAGACATATCACATATATAGGAGGCCTTAGCCTATGGTTCATGTATGAAATCACACACATCCGTATCCATTCAAAAATGAATAATTAATAAAAGTATTGATACAAAAATTCATGCATACATCTATATCACATAGAGTACCACAGTGCTGGAAAACATAAAAAGGGAAAAATTCATTCCCAAAAAACTAAGAGTCTGACCTGCTCAGAAGGAGGGGACTGTTGTCAAATGCACGATTTGTACACACCTTAGTCTAACCCAGAACTATGCTCCACCCACTACCAGTCCTCTAAGGATATATCAAACATACCAATCACCTGTACAAGACATGACATGTTCTGGAAGAGCCTGTGTAGAGGGAATATAAAAATAATCAGTAGACACCCCCAAAACCCTAAAATAAAATTTAGAAACTGAAAGACAACATTCCTATATACCCCAATCCATAGGAGGAAACCAAGGAGATAGAATAAGAAACACCATATTGACCTCTTCTTAGCTATAGAAGACTATATCATCTTATCTCCACATGGTGTGTCAATCAAGATGTGTGATAATTCCACCTGGACTCCCATAAAAACCCAAATATATTCATTTGAGACTCTAAGTGTCATGAGGTATCGACCTTATGGCCAACCACATGATTCTATTGAGGCTCAAAGGTATCCATCATCTGGGATATCCCAATCTATGAGCCATATCATCGATGATGGTACTCATCTGAGAGATATAAATCAGTGGGTAAAGCACTCTCAGTCCAACTCTAGTGTCTAGAACCAAAGGTCTTTTCTCTACTATTTTTCACACCATGCATGCTCATAATAACTCAAGTGGAGAGACCTTCCCCTCATCACTACACTCACAATATAGGGATCTCTAACTCCATACCAAGAACCACATGCAATCTTAGGAGACAAAATGTAGGGATCCATACCTCACCACTTCCCTATAGATAAGAGAGTACTAACTCTTAACCATCTCGCAAAACCTTTGTATAAACCATATAAAGAGACCCAAACCTCATCACAATGAGGGAGCAATAAATCCTCACCAATGTAGAGGATGTAACCCAGGTGAGAGAGAATAAGAAACACCATCTCAACCACTCCTCAACTATACAAAAATAGGTCAGCTCATGCCCACATGGTGTGTCAATATAGATGTGTGACATCGCAACAAGGACTCCCAGAAAAACCTAGATATAATCATATGAGACTCCAAGTATCATGAGGTCTTGAACACATTTCCATACACAAGATTATATTGAGGATAAAAGGTATCACTCACCTAAGAGATACCTCTCCATGATCCCTGTCATCCCTGATGGTACTCATCCAAGAGATATCACTCATTGAGAAAATATCTCTAGGTCTTACTCTAGTGACAAGCACCAGAGTACTATCTTGGATATTTTATGCCCTATTTCAACCTCATAATAATTCAAGTGGAGAGGCCCACCCCTCACCACTAAACTCAATGTTGAGGGAGCTCTAACTTCATACCAAGCACCACATGAAAGCTCATGAGAGAAAATGTAGGGAACTACAGCTCACCATTACCCCGTAGCCGAGGGAGTACTAACTCTTAACCATCTCATGAAACCTTTGAAAAACTCATATGAAGAGGCCCACACCACATTGAATCAAGGGAGAACTAACTAATCACCAGGTATCACAAATATAAAGTAGAGTGGTCCACTCCTCACAACTGCTCTCCACATCCAAGGGAGCTCTAACTCCCATGGAGGACCCACGTGGTAAAACATCAAAGATTTGGGTCAAACACCTAGATCAACTTTCAGAGGGTCCCTAACAATCATATATGGGATTTAAAACCTTAAAAATTCATAAATGAGGATAGGTACATAAATATCATAAATATTCCATCCTCTTGGCGAAACATCAAAGATTTGGGTCCAAAATGATACATGAAACCTATTGCACCTCGATTTGATGATGACCGGCGTTAAAAACTGGTGAACGACAACACCCCTCACCTCGTTTCTCCCATGGTCCATCTGTTTCCCTACATAATCAGACTTTATGTCGCACCTAGGGTAATATATGGGTTATGAACTCAACTGTAATATCATATTTCCGATCGAAGACTTGGATCGGGTTTTATTCTGGCTTTACTAAAAAAGATTCTCGCATGTGAAAAAATATATTTAATATCACCGCACCGAGGCTCTTCAGGCCACATAATCCCATAAAAAATAAACACATGGATTTATAAATATTAGTAGAAATATTCCAAAGTCTTACATGACAAAACAAGTGTCGCTACACTCTCCGCACCTTCATGGTTTTTTATCCCGAATAGAGAAATCCTAGGAATAAGGGGGGAAACTAAACCCTTAACAGGATATCCCATGCCAGTGATATCACTGGAGTGTTCCCATGCTATCTACAAACATGAAATCAGGGGAGCCACAAGCCCTATAAGGGTCCTCTCTAGTTAGAACCCAAACACCACTGGGAACCTCATATGGTTATTCCACACCTATTGTCCATCTTAAACCAAGTTGGAATCGTGTACCAATGTGTACACATGTATCCTCATCCACAATAGGTGGAAAATACTAACCACTCAATCCAACTATGGTCTTAGGGTCTAGAAGTATGCCACTTCACTAACCCAATGTAGATATTGGGATTACCTGGATGTCCTTATCCACCCTTGGATGAACTACACCCTCAACATCCATCACTAGCACCAAATCTAGGCCCATAAACACTATATCCCACTGGATTTAACCAGTACAAAGGTGACCTATATGACCTCCAAAAAATGGCCTTAAATGGTGTTACACTGACAGTAGAGAGATAATTGCACCATGTCAACATGAAAACCCAAATCATATTCTCCATAACCCAAATCGTACGCTTTACTAGGCACAACCACCTCACTCATAGGTGTACCATTGAGGGAAAGAAACCTCCTCATCAACTCACCTCACAACATGACTCGTGTCATCATCAATCCTTGTGAGGTATATATACTCCACACCTTTGAAAAATCCATCAAGAACACATGCAGTGCATATCTATTCATGCAAGACCTTGTGAATAGAGTCTCCTAGTTTTTCCAACCTGCCTTCCTAAAAAAACAGTGGGGTAACCAAAAATAACTAGAGACATAACACATCATCCTCAATAATCTGACATGAATATATGATGCCGGGAACACGAGTGTACCAACAAAAAATACAGGGCTGCCCAAGTGTACAAGCTTGTTCTTACTGGACCTTCCTTTCAAAAAACTCCAACTACACCACATCTCACAAATCTACACAGGAGTCAATCAATATGATAATGAAAATATTAGGGCAGTCCTTGGGTGTTAGTTTGTACAGAAGAAAACTCCCAGTGGGGAGGTAAATCTAGCACATCCTCAGGCAGACGTCCTCAACTCCACCAATATAGTAGGAAACCAAATGTTCATAACACTACTATTCCAAGGTCCATATGAGTAATATGATAAAATTTGATTCTATCTTCTTACACATGAGCTCATCCTCAACAGTCTAGGATCACTCCAACCCAAAAGAGTAACTCCATACCAAAATCCAAAAACACTATCACACCCACTGCCAGCAACCATCAGATCATGGATGGTAGGAAACCCATCCAGACTAAGAAAAACATCACATGTCTTCTTTAATACACTACAGGAAGGTTCTATTTGAGGATATCACAACACCAGATTCGGGTCACACTATAGATAAGAGTTCATGGACTCCTATCCTATTAGAATTTTCCTCCAATAACAAGGATCGAGAAAAAATGATCCACTGATATTGCCTAGTCTTGAACAGGGGCTACTCTCAGGGAGAAGTGTCTAACAAATCTTTGTTAAATATATATGGGGCAGTGTAGCCAAATTTCATACCTCAAACCACACTCAAACCTCTAGGATAGAAGCCCCTTTTTCATGAATTTCATCCTTTAACTCACCCACCTATATGCCACAAAAAAGTCCTACTTCAACACCTAAACACACAAACCAACCCTAAATACACAAGTCAAATGAACTCATCCATCACACCTAGACACTCTCTGATTTGGGAGATATTGACTCTCCCCCAAAGTTTTGTATTATTTCACAAAATGCAGCTTAGTGGGGGAATTTTCCCTTTTCCTCATGAGTCTATAGATATGCTAAAAATTACTAAAAAAGATCCCAATCGACACCCCATGTCACCCTAGATAATCCTCGAGCACTCCATCATAAGTGGGAATGCTCAACGATATCACTGAAACCTGGGTATCCTGGTGCAAGACCTATTTGATGGTTTGTGCTCAGTAAAATGAGTCTTGAACAATATCTAGGGAGTATTTTGAAAGGTCTGTAAACATCACCAAATACTCTACCATGATCATTCTACTCTATCGAAGCTACAGAAGCACCTGGATAAACACCAATCACAATGTGACTTGATAAAAATATTCCTAATGAGCTGCTCAAACTCCATCCAAGTGAGCGTCATCTCGACTGGATGAACATCTAAAGATACCACATCCCGTGAAAACCCATGCACCAAAGACTCATACCTGGGAGGATCATCATCAAAATCCTTCCATGGAACCATGGTTGGTTGTCATCGTAGTGAAATCCTAAAATCGAATTAAGAAGCATCATGGTGAGTTAGTATATTTGGAGAGCTTACTCAAGGACATAGAACCCACAAACCAATACTATATGTTGCATGTACCAAATTTTCCCTACAACTAGTACCTAAATGTTATGAGTTAATGAGAAAGTTATCAGAGTCTTGATGTATGGATACATAGGCCACAAAACCAACACTGGAGTCCCTGACCTGAAAGCTAAACTCGAAACACTTCAACATTATCGCCATAAATCTCCAACCAAGCTCACAGCTAGAAAACTCCTAAAATCAGTTCTAAGGACCTTCTATAATACCACTATATAATGAACCTACCCCCTAAATTTCTCATGACTGGTGGAAGGTCGAGCTACCACTACTCCATGCCCACCTCCAATAAGACAGGAGCTAGAGACCAGTGTCGAGTAGGCATATCACACACATGGTAGGCCTTGTCCTATGGTACATGTCATATGAAAAAGACATGACATGTGTGGGAAGAATCCATTAAGGGGTGATTATACAAATACCTAGTAGTTTCCCTGAAAACCCAAAATAAAATGGAGAAACTGAAAGTCAATAGTCCACTCTACTCCATGGTAGAGGAGAAACCCAATTGAGAGAGAATGAGAAACTCCATCTCAGTCACTCGTTGGCTATACAAGACTAGTCAACTCATCTCCACATGGTGTGTCAATCAAGATGTTTGAAATCACCATAAGGACTCCCAGAAAAACCTAGATATTTTCATCTTAGACTCAAAGTCTCATGAGGTTCTAACCATACATCCATTGCAACTACCTGGACATTTATGAATAAAATTCCCTTTATTTAAATTAAATGTATTGTAGATATTGAAAACACAGGAACTATTTTGGATTCAAATGTCCATTAATTATCATTACCATCGATAATATATCCATTGAATAGTGATCACGTGACTAGTATAAATACCGGGTTCTAACAAATCCTTTTGGCACAGAAAAAGGACGTGATGACTTTAACCAGTATGATCCTACCCTTTGAAGCCCATTTATCAAAGAATCTGAGGGAGATATTATTTCTAGGCTTTAACCTAGACCAATACCAATCTGAAATCTAACAACTTATTCATGAGCAAAACCATTTATGAGATAATTTCATGCTCAACAAGATCATGGCCCAAACCATGTTTACCGAACGACCCCATGAAATCCCCACTATCTCACATCGTAATCTTAGGATGTATACTTATGTAATAAAGGGATATATATCATGAACCTATAATTATGAGTATGTTCACTATTTTTGTATAGAACAATGAATATACTTTCATTCTATTAATGTTACCTTGTAAATGATTTTTCCCACACAAATAGTATTTTTGGTTAATATTCAATTTCAATATATTTTCATGAATTAATGGTTTTTAATATTAAATAATTGTTTAATAAAATATTATTATTAAATTATATTTATTAAATATAATTGATCATATAATTTTTTTGATGTTGAATGTAATTTTTATTAAGGTAAAACTATTTTTTTCAAAACCTGTCAATTTTCAATAAATGTTAGTTTTTTATTTTAAAAATTAAAATTCACATATTTAATAAATTATTCAGATAAAATTAATATCATTTTTGGAATTATGACATACAAATAATCCAATGGTTAATTTTTCATAATTTTTTGAGACAATCTAATTTTTGGGTAAAAATAAAATACCATATAAATATATAATGCATTTTATGACATCATAATGACCCAATAGTGATGTAATAAAATACTATAAATGGTATATTCGGACAAAAATATGGTTTAACTTTATAATAATGTAATTTTAGATTTTATTTATTTATTTTATAAATCCTTAGTGAATCCTTCAAGACCTATAAAATATTTTAATATTTTAAAACAATTTCCCATAGAGTGTGACTCATCTCCACATAAGAAAGGGAAATATTTTAATACCTTCATACCTTATTCTTATAAAATATTATTTTCCACTCCCCTTTTCTAGAAACCATGGGATAAAGCCATTGGATTTTTTGTGGTTTTAAATATTTTAATGTGTAGTGTCTAAAACAAAAATAATATAGAATTCCCCCTCCTTTCTGATATAAACACACCCAACCACCCATTATTATTCACTTAAACTCCTTTAATATCATCCACACTATGCTTCTAACTCCCTATAGTCCTACCAAGGCTCCCCTAATCTCCTAATAATCCTCCCCCATCCCTTTGGTATCACATTTCCAAGTAAGGTATTCTTCCTTTCTAATTTTTATCAAAGTTTCCTTATATTGATACGCCCTATAATTTTCAAATAAAAATGGTGGGGTATGTTTTAACACCTCCCCCATACCAACCTTGTTATGTTTTAATGATGATAGACCCATTTCTCTCTCATTAATCCCTCTTGTGTACACCTGTTACCATGCCGAAATTTAATAAGGGATTTATCTCTTCTCATTTCCATTCAAGAATTTATTTTATATTATGCATCTAAATTCAATTTCATATGTTGGGATATTATGTTACATGACTCCCTTACTTTATGTATTGTGTATAAATGATGAGATAACCCTTTCAATCTCATAAACCCAATTTATGAATTTCCATATAACGTCGTTATGCTACCAAAATTGCACCGTGATTTTCTATGACAGAATCATCGTGTAGTGAATATCATACCCGTTCCTCTATCAAGGGTATTAATATTTATGCACATATACTTATATAATGGTTATGTACATGTATTAATTCCACATTACTTGATCGTGGAATAAAAAATGATGTTTAATGAATCCATTTTATATGATCTATGTGGAACACTTTAGCATGAAATTAAAATGATTATGAAGGGTGCGCCCTAATGGCACTCTAATGCATTGGGTAATGTTTAGTATAATGATACGTCATTTTGGGACATGGGTTTACCTGATTCCTTTATATGAATTTTTTCCACCATGTTGGAATATGGCTTTACGTAATTTATTTATCTGTATGATGCAATGTTTTAAGTTGTTGCCACATTTCCATGTTATGATAACCATGATATACCATGCCATTATGTTAATGTTTCTCTTCTTCTCCATTAATATTCCTATTTCCTAGAATGTATTATATTCTTCATTTTAATCATTTTTTAATCCCTTATTGGGCTTTATATCTCACCCCTTTCTTATGTCTTTCCTCAGGATATCCCATTAAATTTTGATTACGAAGGAATGTTGTGGTCATGTAAAAAAAGGTTTCAATAAAGATATTGTATTTCATGCTTTAAGTTGTTATGTAATGTTTCTAATTCCCAAAGACACTAGACCTCTCAATATTTTGATTTGTATTTTGTGAAATTTTATGTAATAAATCATGTTTAAAATTGAAATAAATAGCGGGGTTGTTATAGTTGGTATCAAAGGATAGATTTAGTTATTTCTAGGATTAGGAATAGAAAACTCTAGTAAAAGCCTTAGGGATAAGACTAAGCATAAGAAAAACATCCCTAAATTTTTTTGAATATAGAGTAAGTGGTTTATCAAGAAAATACATACCTATCTAAATACGAATAAGTATAGGTGGCTCTAGAACATATGTATCTTGGGGTAAAACCCAAAAACACCACTTTGATCAAGACTCAAATGGGAACTGGTGCACGACAACGGCCCTTTCTGCACTCTCGGTTCGACACTCCTGGGGGATATTATTAGGTAAATTAATAAGTTTATTATGAACCATTAATAAATTTGTAAGAAAAATAAACCCATAAGAATATACTTTATGAAATAGATCATGGATAACTTAGATTGAAGCCTAAAAAATTCATAAGTTAAGGAAATAAATTCAATTTATAAGTTATCCATTTTTGTCATTGGATTTCCCTTTATGTGTTTAATAATTTAAATTAATCACCCCTAATTTTCCTTTTATTCTAGACAATGGATGGAAACAGGAGGAATCGGGCTAACAACCAATGTGAAGATCATTGTGAAGGCTACTCTAATGAGATTCCCAATCCGATGGGAGTGGGAATCACAAACTTTATCATGATAATATCTCAGTTAAATCATGTTTTGAATAGAAACTTAGATCAATAGGACCTTCCACCCCCCCCCCCCAAGAAAGAACAAGTCACAATCAAGAGATTCAAGAGAAAAAGGCCTTCTACTTTCAATGGATCATCTAATCCCTCAATTAAAGAACAATGGATCAAATCCATTGAGAAGATATTCCCCATATTTCAATGCTCTGAATAGGGAAAGGATTTTATGACTAATTATCATATGGAGGGTGAAGCTGATCAATGGTGGACACTGATCAAAAATACTAAGCTTGAGGAAGAGATTGAGGCGATGGGATGAAAGGATTTTTTGACAAAGGATTTTTGATAAATATTTTTCCCGCACCCCCTGGAAAGAGTTTTCCTTGCACTTATGAAAAAGGATGACGAATCTGTTGGGGCTTATAAGGAAAACTTTAACAAACTTTCATGATATGCCTCCGGTTTTTTTGTTATCCTTGAATGCTAGGTTGACCGCTTCTTTTGTGGGGTAAAACCTAGCCTATGTAAATCCCTCACGATTCATGACTTTGACATCCATTAGGAAATTGTATGGTGTTCCCTCAAAGTATAAATAGAGATCAAAAAATCTCAGGGGTATCATGGGGATCAGAATTGGAAGGTGGAGTCAAATTCTGGCATCCTGATAAAGAGATCTAACGGTTCCATGAAATTTCAACATCAAACTTACCAAAGGTGCAGATAGAACCACCCTAGAAATTTCCTGAAGGGGATGAGGAAATGATTTTGATGCGAGAAGGAAGGGAACCTAGCCCGTAATTACCAGTAAGAAAAACCTTCTACTGTGACTGAGGAAAGGAACACTCTTTTCGATCCTCAATACATTATTCATTGCTACAAATACAAGGATCCAAGTAACTTTGAGAAGTAGTTCCCAAAGGAAATGGTTTTTTGAGTCACCCCCCAAGCTCTAAGGTAGAAAGGGTGAGCATTTACAATCACTACCTCCAAAGTGAATACTAACAACGAAGTGGTAACATGTACACCCGTTATTTATTCAAGAATAGTGAAAATATTTTTTATTCTAGTTCTACACATTCATTTATATCCCTAATGTTTAGTAGAAAAATCCAAACACCACCACAAATCATGTAAGTAGAGATGTCAGTGATAATGGAAAATGGGGAAATTATAGCATCCCATGCATATGACTCCTACCCTTTCACAATTTTTGGATTGAACTTCCCAGAAAACTTCATCATACTTCCCCTGGTAGAATTTGATGCAAATCATAGTATATATTGGATTTACTTATATAGATCCAACATTAATTTCCACGATAAGGTTATCACTCTCTCTATTGAGAACCATCCACCGATTCATTACAAATACAAGGAGATGGATGAATCTTATTTAGCATCATCAACTTAAGCATGAATATTATTTCCCTATGAGAAATCATATCTAGATCAAATGATTGAGTCTAAGGAAATAATAATCCTTGAAGACATTCCCATCATGAGTTAATATGTTGATGTGTTTCCTGAGTAATTTTATGGTCTTCCTCCTAGCCAAGAGGTTGAATTTTTAATCGATATTAAACTCAGGGTGTTGCCAATATCCAAGAATCTGTATAGAATAGATGTTGTGGAACTTGAGGATTTGAAAAAAAAACTATAGGATAATTGGGATATAGGTTTCATACACCCAAATGATTCGACTTGGGGTGTGCTAGTATTCTTAGTCAATAATAAGGATGGGTCAATGTGCCTTTGCATCTATTATTGTGAACTCAACAAAATCATGATAATGAACAAGTATCCTTTTCCATGAATTGATGACTTGTTCAATCCAAATGTGGATCACAATACTTATCTGAGGTGGATCTATTTTCGGGATATTACCAATTAAAGGCGAAGAAGGAGGATATCCCCAAGAATACTTTTTGTACAATGTATGGGCATTATGAATTTGTAGTGATGCCTTTCGAACTCACAAATACTTTAGAAATCTTTATGGATCTGATAAATAGAGTATTTAAAGATTAAGTTAACAAATTTATGGTAGTATTTATTGATAATATTCTAATATACTCCAAAACCATGGAGGAACATGAGGATCATTTAAGAACTATGCTAAAGACTTTTCAGAAAGATAATCTCTTTGAAAAGTATAGAAAGTGTGAGTTATAGTTGAAGGAAGTCACATTCTTGGGGCATATCATCACAAGAAATGGGATATCTAATGATCTTTATAAGAAAAAGAAATTGATGGATGGATGAGGCCAACATCTATGATGGATTTTTTTATTTTCCTTGGTTTGGCTGGATATTGTTGATGATTTGGGAGAAATTTCTCACGATTGTCAAACCCTCTTACCAAGCTCAATCAGAAGGGAGTAAAATTTGTGTGGAATGATGAATGTGAAGAATTCTTCCTAGAGTTTAAGAAGAGGCTTATCACTACTACTATGGTCACACTACCCAAAAGTGGAGATATTTTCATTATTTTCAGCAAGGTTTCGTAGAAGTTCATGGGATGTGTGTTGATGAAAAATGAAAAAGTCATTGCTTATGCCTCATGGAAGTTATAAATTCATGAAAAAACTATCTCACACACGATCTGGAGTTGGAAGCCATGATCTTTGAATTAAAAATCTTATAGTATTATCTCTTTAGGGAGAATCATGAAATATATATGGATCATAAAAGTCTCAAATATATATTCACACATAAATAGATGAATATGCACCAACGAATATGGTTAGAGCTCATCAAGGATTATGACTCCACAATCCATTACCACCCTCAAAAATAGAAAAAGGTGGATGATGATCTAAGTAGAAAGGACCTTGTGATTCTATCACTGATGAGAATTGAAAAGGATCCAATCTTCATATATTTGATGAAGATTTACATGGGAATCATAAAGATGGGAACATCATCAATCCATTCACAAATGATTGCCCAGCTGTCTCTATTATAAAGGTTAAAGGATGATCAAAAAGATGTTTTGGGAATTCAAAAGAAAGTGAAAACTATCAAAAAAGGGAAATCCCCGAAGTTTAATTTTAATAAAGAAGGTGTTATAAGATTTGGGTTAAGACTACGTGTTCCATAAAATCCCAAGTTAAATAAATAACTTTTGGATGATTCACATAGTTCGGATTTCTTCATTCACCCAAGAAACTCAAAGATGTATTGAAATATCTAAGAGCATTATTAGTGGGATAAGATGAAGAAGGAGATCACCGAATATACATAAAATGTGTCTGGTATGTTTTCAAGTGAAGGCTAATAGGTAGAAGTTTAAGGAGATGATGCAACTATTACCCATACCAACATGGAAATGGAAAAACATCACGATGTACTTTGTCACCAAACATCCAAAGAAATCCAAAGGAAATAATGCTATCTGGGTTTTGGTGGATTGTCTTACAAAGACTACACACTTCATTATGATTCGAGAGGATTTATCACTGGATCAACTAGAATAGATATACATTAGAGAAGTGTTAAGGATACATAGAGTACCATTATTTGTTGTATCTGATCGAGATCCAAGGCTCACCTATAAGTTTGGGAAAATTCTCCAGCATGCTCTAAACACTGATCTAAACTTCAGCATGGATTATCATCCTCAAACTGATGGCCAATTTGACCGGAGTATCCAAACACTTGAGGACATATTAAGATCTCTCTCAATAGACTTTAAAGGTGTATGGAATCAATATATTCATCTAGTTGAGTTCTATTACAACAATAGTTTCCACTCAATCATCCAAATGGATCCTTATGAATCCCTTTATATCAAGAGGTGTAAAACACTAGTATGTTGGGATAAAGTTGGGGAACGAAAACTTATAGGTCATGAAATAGTCAAAGAAGTTTAATACCATTCTGTAGCAAATCAAAGCTACTCAGAGTCTAAAAAAGATCTATAAAGACAATCATCGATGTGACCTAGAGTTTGATGTTCGAGACATGGTATTCCTCTTGATATCTCCTTATAATGGAGTGATGTGATTTGGTAAGAAGATAAACCTTAGTCCAAGGTAAATCAGACCTTTTGAGATCCTTGATCGCATCAGATCAATGTCCTATCTACTAGCACTACCACTAAACCTGTCTTAAGTAAATGATGTCTTCCATGTACCACTCGTGAGGAAGTACATACCAGACTCCTCACATGTACTCAATCTAGAGGTGGTACCATTAGATTATAACCTCTCTTATGAAGAGAGGACAATGAATATAATAGATCATAGGGAAAAATTATACAAAATAAGACAATTCCCCTTGTCAAAGTGTTGTGGAGAAAACACAAGTTTGAAGAACGAATGTGGGAACCATAGGAAAGGATGAGTCAGATTTACCCTCATCTATTTTATTATGGGAAAAGGGAATTCCAGTGAAGGAATTTCTTACCCAAGGAAGGTTGTAATGACCAGAACATTTAGGAATAAAATTCCATTTCTTTAAATTAAATGACTTATAAATATAGAAAATACATGTACTCTTTTAGAATAAAATTAACATTAATTATCATTATCATTGATAATATATCCCTCGAACAGTGATCACATGACTAGTATAAATACCATGTTTTAACAAATCCTTTTTGAACCGACAAAGAAAGTTATGGATTCAACCAGTATAATCCTACCCTTTAAATCCATTTATTAGATCTTAAGACGGAGATAGAATTTATAGGATTTTCCCTAGACCAATCCAAAATATAGATCCAACAACTTAATTGTGAGTGAAACCGTTTATGGTAGAATTTCAAACTCATCGAGATCACGGACCAAACCATGTTAACCAAATGGACCCATAAAATCCACATCATCACACACCTTAATCTTAGGGTCTATACTCGTTAAATAAATGGATATGTATCAAGACCATAGAATTATGAGTATGTACATTATTTTTGTATAGAATAATGAATAAACTTTCATTATAATAATGTTACCTTGTAAATGATTTATGGAACACAAATAGTATTTTGGGTTAATATTCAAATTCAATCTATTTTGATGAATTAATAGATTTTTTTAATTAAATAATATTTAAATAAAATATTATTATTAATTTAAAATTATTAAATATAAATGATAATTTAATTTTAATAATGTAAATGTAATTGTTATTAAGATTTGAAAACTGTTTTCTCAAAACCTATCAATTTTCAATAAATGTCAGTTTTTATTTTAAAAGTAAAAATTCACATACAAAGAATTTTTTTTGATAAAATTAATATTATTTTTGGAATCAGGATGTCAAAATTATTCAACAGTGATTTTTTCATAATTTTCTGAGACAATCGAGTTTTTGGGTAAAAATTAAATATCATATAAATATATAATGTGTTTTATGACATCATAATGACCCAATAGAGATTTAATAGAATACAATAAAAGAGTTATTCAGAAAAAAAATATTTTTTACCTCTAAAATAATTTAATTTTATATATTTTTTATTTATTTTATAAATCCTTAGTGAATGTTTCAATACTTATAAAATATTTTAAGATTTTAAAACAATTTCCCTTAGAGTGTGACTCACCTCCACATAAGCAAGGTAAATATTTTAATAACTTCATCCCATAGCCTTATAAAATATTTTTTTGCACTCCCATTGTTAGGAAACTATGGGAAAAACATGGGTTGGTTTTTGGTTTTGAATATTTTATTGTGTAGTGTCCAAAACCAAAATACTAAAGAATTCCCCCTCATTTCCTATATAAACCCACCCAAGAACCCATTCCTCTTCAATTAAACTTTCCGAAGCTCTTAAAAAATCTTATCCCCAAATTCTAGAGTCCTAACAAGTCTCCCCAATTCTTCTAAGAAGCCTCCCCTAAGCCTTTGGGATCATACTTCTAGGTAAGGGTTTCTTCCTTCCTCATTTTTACCATGTTTCCCTATGTGGCCACACCCTTTTATTTTCAATTACAAATGGTGGGGTATGTTTTTTCACATCCCCCATACTTCCCTTGTTGTTTTTTTAATGATTATAGATCCCTTTATCTTTCATTAATTCATCTTATGTACACCTATTACCATGTCAAAATTCTGTAAGGGATTTCTCTCTTCTCATTCCCATTCAAGAATTTCGTTTATATTATGCATCTAAATTCCATTTCATATGTTGGGATATTATGTTACATGATCCCCTTACTATTTATATCATGTTTAAATGATGATATAATCCTTTATATCTCATCAACCAAATTTATGAATTTCCATATGACGTCGTTATGCTATAAAAATTACATCACGATTTTCCATGCCTAAATCATCGTGTAGTGAATACCATACTCATTCCTCTATCAAGGGTATTCACCTTTAGTCACATATAAATATCTAATGGATACTTACATGTATTAATTCAATATTCCTCAGTCATAGAATAAATTATTATGTTGAATGGATCCATGTTGTATGATCTATGTGGCACACCTACGCATGAGATTAAAATAATTATGAAGGGTGCCCCTGATAGCTCTCCAATGCATTAGGTAATGTTTTGTATCATGATAGGTCATTTTGGGATAGGGGTTCACATGATTCCTTTATAGGAATTTTTTCCACAATGTTGATATAGAGTTTTACCTGATTCGTTTATGTTTATGATGTAGTGTTTTAAGTTGTTGCCACATTTCCATGTCATGATAATCATGTTATACCATGCCTTTATGTTCATGTTTCTCTTACGGTCCATTGATTTGACTATTTCTTAGAATGTATTTTATTTTTCATGTTATGAATTGTTTACTCCCTTACTAGGATTTATATCTCACCCCTTTCTTATTTCTTTCCTCAGGTTATCCCATATAATGTTATATACGAAGGAATGTTGTGGTCATGTAAAATAAGTTTTCAATAAAAATGTTGTATTTCATGTTTAAAGTTGTTATGTATTATTCCTAATCCCAAATAAAATTATACCTCTCGATCTTATGAGTTTTATTAAGTGAAATTCTATTTAATAAATCATGTTTAAAATGAAATAAAGAGCATGGTTGTTATATCTAGCCACATAATTCTACTCATGGCTCAAGGGTATCACTCATATGGGAGATCCAACTCTATGATCCCTAACATATCCCTAATGGAACTCATCTAAGAGATATCACTCATTGAGAAAATCTCTCTTGATCCAACTCTAGTGTGCTCAGCACCTAAGGTCCCATCTCCACTGTCTTACAACCACATAAGCTCATAAAACCTCAAGTAGAGATACCCAACCCTCGACACTACACTAATTGTCAATGGACCTCTAGATCCATACCTAGAACCACATGAAACCTCTGGAGAGAAAAATTAGGGGGCCGCATGTTAACGCTGCCCTGCTACCAAGGTAGTACTAACTTCTACCCATCTCTTGAAACCTATGAAGAGCCTATTTAGAGAGGCCCACAACTCTTCACATAGAGGGAGAACTAACTCCTCACCAGGTATCATGTGTTTCAAGTAGAGGGGGCCCCTCCTTGAAACTGCATTCCACAACGTGTGATCAGGAATTTTGAATGGGAACGCCCTATAAGACGCAATAAACCCCAAATTTCTCCAAATATACCATAGATCAACCCTCAATGGGGTCCCTAGAATTCATCTAAGGGAACTAAAACCTTAAAACAACAAATAAATGGGGATCAAGATGTAATTATAATAAATCCTTCTACCTCATGGAAACACTCTGAATCTTCAGGTCCAAAACAACACTCAAAACTCAGTACACCTCGATCCGATGATGATCGGTGTAAAAAAGGGGATTGAAGACACATTCTCATCATGGGAAAACCTCCCCTCTCCCTTATTCATATAGGAATCCAATAGGGGAGGTTTTAATTTAATTTTATTAAATTAATAAATCTCTATTTAACACCCCACCAAATGGTCGCCTCCATCCAGGTTCCCTACACCAAAAAACATTATGTCGCGCCTAGGGTAAACCTCCAATTCTAAACTTAAGTAGTGTCCTATATATCCGATTCGAGGAACTAATTAGTAGTTATTCCACTTTTAATGAAAATTGTGAATGTGTTATAAAATATATTTAATAATTTCAATATCTCCGTAGTGAGGCTCTCCGGGCCATGAAATCCCATACAAACTTTGTGTCTCTCTTCAGAAATATTCCAAAGTCTTACACACAAAAACTAGAGTCACTATATACCCCTTCTAAAGATGGAAATATAACTATCTTTTGATAACAATAGATATGAGAATAGTACAAAACTAGTCAATACATACCAAAAATCAAATCAATGTTTTTTATTTCCAATGCAAACAATTCCCAAAAGAAACAAGAGCCATTGATTTTAAGAGAACATTCCCTACAACATCTGATATTTTATAACTACAATCATTCTTAAATTTTTATTGTCATAGTGTCATCAAATTTATCTAAACTAAGACATTGGAAAATTGATCAGATAAAAGTAATGTGATTCTCATGTATCAAAAAAAAACACAAATTGATCAGATAAAAGGAATGTGATTCTCATGTATCAAAAGAACACAAGAAAGTGTTAATGATACAAAAATCAGACATTTGATGGTAGAAAGTCCAGCATCTAGATCGGTCCGAGTGGATTGCATAGTGTGCAGCTAACTAGCCCCTCTGCCTTGATCTCTAGATTAAATCCCCTATGTTGTTCCAAATGATTGGTGCTATCACACATATATTGGGGTACCATGTCCCCTACCTCGGCCTAAATATTCCATGGAACTCCAGCTACCAGTCTGTTGAGGAGTAGTTAAGTCCTTTACAATCTTTGAAGTCTGTCTTGATCCACTGCCATCGATCTGCTATTGGGGGATCCTACAGAACTTTTGAATATGACTAATCCTACCGCAAGAATGATACTCTATAGCAGGATTAGGTCACTGAATCCACTTGTGTCAAGTGTTTCAACACTGAAATCACTCTAACAGTCTATTATTATGAGTCATATGTTCATTCCCCTAGCCCATCTTTCCACTAATGTCCTAGTGGTAACCATCATAGCCCATCCTAGAAATTATTTTCCCCAACTACCTCATCAACTACTAAGGATGAAAGAAAATGTTATAGGTCGATGTAGCATGGAACATGGTCTATCACTAACATTCCCTCCTATGTCAAGTTCATGGACTCACGATCCAACCCATCCTACAACATCTTTGGATATAAGTGGCTCAAGAACCTCACATCATATTCATTCCAAGTAATCTCCTCTTACTGATAATAATGCTCTACAGTGCCCTACCAATTCTTGGATGATCCTCACAACATGTGTGCAATATGCATCAATCTCATATCTGTGGGTGTCTTGAGGTGCTTAAAGATCATCTGGGATGACACAATCCAGAACTCATTTTCCTAGGGGCCTCCCATCCCAATGAACATAGATTAATGATAAAACTAGAACTCTTTGATGAGATCAAACATCGAAGGTATGGTGTGAATAGTTTCCCTCCCAATGGAATGCATGACTCTAAGGAAGTTTTCATGGAGTCAGATCAATTATTTGATTCTTCAGAGTTGTGGGAAGTTCCGACTCAACTACTTTAGGAGTGCATTGATTGCCACTCTCCAGATTCTTGATTTGGAGGCATTGAGGATGAATTTCCTATACAAGGGTTAACACATGCCTTAGAACATAGGAATACAATAAGGTAAACCTCAAAAGGTGAAAAAATAGAGAACTACTGGCTCAAGGATGAAACACTATATTTTATTTATTATTCTCAGATTAAACAGGAAAATATACGTTACAGGTTGTAAATATGTCTCCGGCATGAATAATTCTTTTCAACATATATCACTACATACATATAATGATGCATGAATACCCATCATGTCATACTAACCTACATGTAATATCTCAATAAATAATGACACCAAACAACAATTGAATCACATAATGTGAAATAAAATAAAAAATGTAACAAGATAATAGCATAAACAACAATAGCATCCATGGACACTCAGTTTTTCCCTCATTCATAGTTTAGATACTCACATGCACAAGATCATTACTAAGATTCGAAACATCTTAGTCTCATATCTACCTTTCCCAAATAGTAATGAAATAGAAAAGAAACATGACTCCAATGACACCACTATGTAATATCCCCTGACCCGGTGCTCCCTCGCGTGACCAAGTTGGGTTGGCCATCAGACCTTATATGCACCACCCTGTATGCCATAGGCTACCGACGAATAGCAGGGGTGTAAGGGATATAGTGGGGATAATTTACCATCTAGTAAAGGTTTCAAATAATATAAAAAATAATATAAATAAACAAAAAAGAAACTTAAGTAGAACAAAGAACAAACAAAACAATCCAAATAATTTAATCATGTAATAATAATCTGAATGTAGATAAATTACATGTTGAAATTAATGTAAGTAAAACACTAAATATAATTTAAAAAACCCCATAATCCCCGATCTTGAATCCCATGTCGGTATCTTCTATAAACTTCAACCCATCCAACAAGTAATCAACCAACATCGGGACCCATTCCCTTTTCAATAATTGCATCCATGAAATCTATTCAAGTACCAATCAGTGGATGAACAAGGTATGAGTACAACTCAGTAGGCTGATACTCATGTTTTTTGAAAAATCTTGTCTGCAGGTTTCATTCCTTTAAACCCACCCCAGACCTACCATGTATATAATACACTCAATTATATGATAAAGAGGGGTGTTAACTAATAAATTAACTGATCACAGAGGGATTTTTCCGTCGCTCTCCCCAGATGATGACCTAGTTGGCCGATGTCGGCCGCGACAGCCCCTCCCCTGCCGACGGGGGAGGGGGGATCTCCTACTGCTCAATTCTATCTTCTTGATCAGAATTGGTGCTTAGATATTCTATCCATAGAGATAGGCCCGAAGGTTCCTGGTTTCTCATAGGGTCTTCTAGTGGTTTAAATCTCTTCATTGGAGTTTTCCCTCACCTTGGATCAACTTGTCTTGGCACTGGTTTCTCGCTTCGATCGAAGAAGTCCATCTTTTCGTGACTTCTCACTACATATCAGGTCATATTGGTGCTTGAAGAGATTCATCTCGATCGGTATTCTATATTCAAAGAGTTTCTTGCCACTATTTCAAGAGGAGTAAGATTTTCTAGGGGATTGGTTATGTGAATGCCGGGTTTTCGGTTTGTTTCAATGGTTTATTGACTATCACATTATTCAGGATCCGCCTACGGCCGTGGTGTGGGTACGCCTTCCAGGTTTACCCCTTACCTATTTAAATCCTTTAATTTTACATCTAGTATGGAACACTTGTGGTAGATTATTGTGCTCGGATCTACGTTCAACATCGCTGCAACATCCCATTTATTCCTTCCTGTGTGTGGAAGATAAATTATCCAAACGCCTCACTAATTTCATCTGGATCAGTATTGTAGGGGAATATCACTTCAAACAATAGGTGATTTATGAAGTGTGTCCACCTTTATGTGAAATATGATGCTGGAGAGGACACACTACATCTGGTTTCCACAAGGTGGTTTGCAGTAATCCCTTGACCGCACCCCAGATGGGGGAAATGAAGTGAGGTTGGACTGGTAGTGAGGTTGGGGATGTCTTGGGTGCTTCCCAACGGAACGCCCATCTCCCTCTAGTTGACATTCATCCTGAGTTCCGTTTTGGGCCAAGAGAAGACTCCGACCCTAAACTAGTGGGTAGTGATCTCCAAGAGAGTGGAGTGGTGATCAGTGGGACAATGATTCAAACTACTTATCAGCATGAGCAAGGGGCATCTAGGGTGTCTGTAATTATTACTGGTCAGGTATCAGATTTGGGAGGAAAGGATGAGAAGTCTAAGAAAAATAATTTTCAAGAGAGGACTACAATTATGGATAGGGTGGTAATAGTTAGGGGTCAGTCTGAGGTAAGAAACTCCCAAGGGGAGGTGTTAAGCCCCCCCAACATACTAGAAAACAAGGTCATAGAAAATGTATGTCCTAATGTACAACCAATAGTAGAGGGAAACTCAGTAGTCTAATTTAACTGATTTGGGCACTGGGAGAGATTGATGAAGTATGTAATTTTGGAGGTGTTTAAGCAATTAATGTGGTTGAAAATCATTATTCTCCCGAAAAGTTTTATATTAATGGAAGAGATATTGATGAAGTATGTAATTCAGCTTCTGTCTGGGAAGCAGATGTCCTTGTTGAAGGTTTTTTCGCTTAGGTAGGAAGAAATGGAAAAAAGACTCTCAGGATTCTGGGGACTTTCTAGCCCCGGTGAAGAATAAGACCAAGAAAATGAAAGACTATTCTTACCATCCCAATCCTATTCTAACTAGAGAAAAGGGAAATAGGGTCACTTCCCGAGGAGTCATGGGCCAAGGTTGTGAGGGAAACTTTACTTCAAAATCTCTCTCAGACTCTATCCCCATGAAGGTGGGTGTATCTTCAGGTGATTATAAGGGAGTTTCTATGAGAACCCCAGTTCTTAATGGAAAGATGATAGCACCATTTAGTAAGTTTGGGAAGGCTATAAAACAGGAGATCAGTAGGTCATGTATTTAGGATGAATCCTTGATAGCGGAAAAGTGGGATAGACTCGTGTAGGAAAGATATCTAGAGAATCTCATCCTAGAACAGATGGCGTAGTACACATCACAACTTGATTTCTTATTCTAGGATTTTGGCCCTACAGTTGATATGGACTCATTCTTAGAGTTGATGGATTTTATTACAATCAAGTTAGAGGGTTTTGTCACCTCACACCCAGATACCGTAATCAAAAACTTAGCGTGGAAGTACTGGGCAGATCCAACTAGGCAGCCTCCCCAGTGAGGTATTATTTTTTTGGATTTACAATTGTATTTTTCTATAGTGGTTTGTTTATTTTGTAATGTCTAATGATTCACCCCAAGTGGGATCTTTTGAAAATGAAATAAAAACATACTTTGTAAGGATTTAATAAATTAATACATCACATAAAATAACTCAATTGACCCTCAAGCTCCATGTTGACACTCAGGGTCAACCAAACTTGCTTCAACTCCATGCTGCATATCTCTATCATGTGATAGGTCCTCCTACATTGGGAAAAATCCACCAAACTATTGGAGGATTCTCCTACATCATGATGAATTATTAATATCATGTCTCAAGTAGACAACTAGAATCCATGTGTATATCCCCATGGTGGAGTCTCTTATGTAATCCTATGATGCACATCTCCAAGGGTTATTTTGACCAATCAAACTATGCTCCATGTGTAAATTATCATGTTGGAGTCTCTTACATCTTCCCATGTGCACCCCATCAAGGGTAAAGTAACAATGTCACTGGGTTCCATGTGTAAATTACCAAGCTAGAGTTTCTCACATCTTCTCATGGATCATGGAACCAAGTGGAAATTATTCATATCATAACAAGTGGTGGATTATCATGCATCCTAAAAAATCAAAAGCGCCACTTCCCATGAGATAGTGGATCAAGACCTTAGACATAATTTCAGCAATATCAAGTACAAGAAAGCCAAATATATCATTTATCATGTTACATCCCATTATCAATCTTCCATGTATGTCTTTAAACCATTCATGGTTTTCCTTTTCCCATTGTCTATATAGTTCCAAAAAAGAATTGGTATGATACCTAAAATGGTGAAGTTGTAGATTTTTTGGACTCTTAGCTTTATACCTTCTTTTTCTGCAGGTTGTAGAAAGATTTTATGCTGTGTAATTTTGTTACACGATGTGTAAGATTTGTTGTATGTAAATCATGAAATATTTTGAATGGTTACATGATGTGAAGGGCCTTTACACATCATGAGTTAATAAAACTTTGGAATTTTAATCTGAGGTGACAGGTTTTCCAGCATATATGGGACTCCAGTAGTTACACATCATGTAACCGGGTTACACGTCGTGTAAAATCATGTGTATAGTTTTTAAAAAAGGCGTGTGGATGATTTTATTTTGGTTCATTCTCTTGAATTCCTTTCCCTCAACCTAGTGAAATTCCTAGGTTATTTTTGGAGACTCCACTCTTTCTAGATCAATCTATTTGGCATTTGATCTCTTTTTTAGTTGTGGCACATCTCTCTGAGAAAGAGACCTTTCCGCTTCTTTATTTCCATTTATTTCGATAGCGCCCATGGGTTTGATTAACAGATTAATTTGTTTAAATTTGTGTTTCAACATGAATTCTTCTAGATCTGTTGTGGGATCTCATTCTAGAGGTTGTTCCTTTGTCTGTCGTGGTGTGGTAGGCATTTATTTTTGAGGTATGTGGTATTTCCTCTTCTTCCTTGACCCTCTTTCTCAGTTGATTAAATTTTGAGATGTATAGATTGGATTTAAGGGCCTTCGTTGATGTTTTTGGGTTTTCAGTATTGGTGGATCTTGTTGAGAGCGTGTGGAAACTGAGTTTCAAGGTAGGTGGTTATGTCTCTAGCCTATTTTGATGAACCATATTGATCTCGGTTTACAAATTGATTTATACAAGTAATTGTCATGATTGTTTTGTGTGTGTTGAAAAGATTTTTTTAAAGAAAATGGTTTTTCTCGAGTTTTTGATAAATGGAATGAAAAGGGTTATTTTTAAAGAATTGAAATGGATTTAAGAAATAGGTTTTTAATGGTTTTAAAATAATTGGAATTAATTGAGAAAATGAGTACATTGGTTACCTTGGGTACTTATGTGGAAGGTTTTCATTGAGGCCATCGTCCATTTGTTTCTGATTATCAGAAGGTTTTCTCATTGGGATTTCCTCTATTTTCTAGTCCTATTGTTCTAGGGGACTGGTATTAACATTGATGGGGGGTTTACTCATGGGGTATTCTCCTTCTTCCAAGGCCCGTATTGTAGGAACTATATTGTGAACTTGATTGATTGTGGTATGATTAGTCTGCTAGTTTGAACTATAGTGATCCTTGGTACTGATGTAATGTCCCAGAATTCTATCAATGATATTTTCCTTCCGATGTTAATTTCATATAGTATAGGGCACACGAAATCAATTATAGAAAACAATAAAAACTTTATAAATGAATGATGAATGAGATAAAATTTATTTCAATAAGTCAATAAACCTATACCGATGAAATACTAATTTGACCTTAGGAATAGTAATATGACCCTTTTGAATAGTAAATCAGCCAGATAAATAGTAACCTCACCCATGAAAGTATAACTAAAATTTAGGAACCTTATAAATGAATGTATGATATAATTATATCATATTATAAGTAAGTTAATATTTTAAAAATTAATATTTAAGTGTTGGTATTTTTATAATTCATAAGTATTTAATTATAATTTTATAATTAATAAAATGGTTTAAATGGAAATTTATTTTCATAAAATGTATTCAAAAATTAAAATTTTTTTGTCTTATAATTTTATGATAATTTTATGAGACCTTAATTAATTTTTGAAAGAGTTAAAAAAACCAATTATAAATTTAAAATTTATATTTTTCGAGTAAATGGTGATTTTAATTAAAAATTAAATTTATCATATTTAGAAAATTATTTTCATAAAATGGAGTCCATTTTTTAATTCTAAACATATAAAATTTATTATGGTGAATTTTTGGGATTTTTCTAAAATACTATAATTTTATGTGAATAGTAAAATATGTTAATTTACGGTATAAACACATTATAAGTTAAATACAAAATTCCTTGAGTCATCGCTGATGTAAGAATCTAATCTAAAATTCATATTAATTTTGTTAATATATTTTATGATAATGATAAAACTATTAATAGTCTTAATCCAAAATAATAAACAAATGAATTAAATATTCAAAAAACAGCCCTCCCCTCGACTATAAATACCACCCCTCACCACCTCCTATTACCACACCTCCCAAGATTTCAGCCCATTAAAATTTAGACAAAATACTCTTCCCAAGACCCTCCCCCACATCCAAGATCTCTTGGTCTTAAGAAAATAACACAACCATTCCCCTTTAGGAGGTTCTCAAGGAGAAGAATTCAAGAGATAAATTCCTCTTCCTTTTCCTTCTAATTATTTTTCAAGTTCTTTTCTTTTATTATTATATCATCACCTCCAATAATCCAAATTACATGAAAACTATAGTACCTTACATATAATAGAAATTTATCATTCAAATGTAATAATCCATCATCAATACCCTTCTCCTATACCTTTTATTCTAAAAATGGAAACGTTGTCCGTGAGGTGTTGTTTTATCACCTTCAAGGATGAAAAGTTTTATTTTCCTTCACCGTCGTCAAAGATGTTCATGAAAACATTTTAATGGTTTAAAAATATTTTAAAATTTATATTTTATACATTTTTATGTTCTAGACGTAATATATTTACATAATACTAAATGATAAAACAAAATGTGTTTTTTTGTGATCTAAAACCGCTTAAATTAATCTAAACGAATACACTGAACATGTTATCTAATGATTAATCCTAATATTAGGGAGAAAAACAATATATAAAACCAATTAAAATTCTATATGTTCATTAATAAAATATAATTCCAATTTTGGAGAATTGTACCCAATTTTTATGAACTATATTACTTATAAACAAGTGAACCAATCATGAAAACCAAGAAAATGAATGCTCCAAAATGATGAAATTAAAATTTATTACTCATCAATATGGACATAAATTAACTTAATAAAAACATAATGAATATAATACATGTATAAAAGTTTATTAATTAATTAATTAATTAATATAATCTTATTATCTAAGACATTAAGGTCAAGTTCATAACACATTCAGATGTAAGGTAAGAGTTTTCTTCCCGAACCTCCGTTTTCATTCGAGTTATGCTTTCTTCCTCTATACACCAATGTAAATCTTCATTATTTTTATATATTTATTATAATATATATATATATATATATATATATTCCAAAATAATATATCCAAATTAGTTCATCAATATTTTATGGGATAATAAATCTTTTACAAGGTTCCCCTCTCATTTCTTCCTGATACGCATGCCCGATTAAAGGGAACATCATGATTTCCTACCCATTTTCTAGTACCATCCATAATCTGTTTTAAAAGACATTATTTTTATAAAATCACTAATTTTTTCATGAAGAACTATATTTTTCATTTTTTTTATACAAACAATTATGAAAATTATAAATGACTTTTCCAAAAGAACTCTTTGCAAAGTAAAAAAGGGTTTTCCTCTCAAGAATTCCTCGATGGTTTTATTAGAGTATTTTCATCCCTTTAAAAAGATTTGTTGAATTTTATTCTTTATTGAGTATTATCTATTATCTTTATAAGCCACCATATTTTATTAAATGGTTTATGATTATTTTGACTATGGATGTGTTATCTTTATAATATTCACCATAATACTCAGAATGGTTAGTTATTATGTTTAATGATCGGGGAAAGTAATTTAAATTTCTTATGTATATGATGTTTATGTTTATACCTATTCATATTAGGAATTAATTGGACTTAGTAAGTGATAGGTATGGAATCCTATATCCCCTATATGAATCGGTAGGTCTGATGACAAAAACTAGACTGGTTTTTAACCATTACTTATGGTGTCTTGGATGAGGCCTTGACATTATGTTTATGATGGAAGACATTGTCATGAACCAACCTGGGTCGACCCTGAAATGGTCACCCGATCCGGCCTGTGACATGGCCCGAGGGGCATTCCCGATCCCCACGGGCTGGAAACTAATGTCGAGCATCAAAATTAAACAGGTGGGAATGATTTGGCCCAAAAGAAAATAGACTAAGAAGCGGAAAAAAAGAACAAAAGAAAATAAAGGAAGAACAACCAACAACACTACTAACCTGACCACGACCAAAACTCCATGTGACCCTATGGGTCACTCTCCAATACCACAACCAACGTTGCTCAAGGAGAACAAATGAACCTGGAACCTCCAACAGAACTAAAAACAAGAAAACACTATAGGTGTGAGTATTAAAATCAGTAGGTTAGCCCGATATCTATTCCCAATGCACATACCATTAAACAAAGAATTTATCAATTCTAGGTTTGAACTAAATTATATAAAATGTAGTTTCCACACACTTTCATTTTTAAAACAAGTAGCAGTCCATTTCACTTTTTAATTTAGGACAAGTTTAATGTTGAAAGAAACAGGTGCATTGCATTTTTAAAACATTTTGCGAACAATTTAGAAATCCAAACTTTAGTTGTTAGTCAAAAGGAAAAATCACACACAACACACACTAAGGTAAATGAAAAAAGAGGCACACATGGGTCAGCAACCAAACTCGACCTCTCAATTGTCCTCCACATACCAATAAACACTAAAAGAAACATGGGTCGAACCTAGGAGATCATGAACAATCTGGAACATACTATACATATGAATCATCCTTAAAGCATTCTCTAAATCGATGATGTCATAATTCCCTAACACCCGACATATCCCTACATGTCCTAACAGATGGGTCCAATCCCCATAGCAGCAATAACTCAGTATTCCCCTGCTATGGGGCCACTAGCCAGTGCGTATTCTAAACTAGTGCAGCAATCGTTCTCAAATAATTCACTCAATATGCCAGGTTCCCATGTCAACACATACAATAAAAAGGGGTGTGTCCACAATGTAAATCAATCAGTCATGATGCACAAATATCACACACAACTCACGCAATCAATGCACACCAAAGATCACCCCTTAGTGGGTTTTCAAAAAGGATTTATTTTATTAAAGTGCCAAATGGGCCTTAACCAACTTTAAAGAAAAACATCATTTCTCAAAAGAAAATGTAAAACCCTTGTTCAGAAGAAATCAGATATCTTTAAAACGATAAGTACATTTGAAATTCCATGAATTATGTTTAAAGTCCAAATGGACATTATTTCAATACTGGGTGTCCACTCGTCAAGGAAGTGTTTCAAGTGTTCGATATAAAATAAACGGATCTTTTTTCACCAAATAATCATTTAAAAATTAATTATTTTATTTTATTTCCAATTTATTAAAATTAATAAAACATCAAGCAATTAATAAATTCTAAATCTAAAGGTAAGTGCAGTGGGGGACCTACCTTAGCTTGTAGTCCAAACGCAACGGCATGTCACGCCTCGCACAAACGCACAAGCAAGCGCAAACTAGTGATCGCAATATCGCAGGGTAACCTTGGAAACGCACTGCAACAAACACACAGTGACTAAAATTACACAAAAATAGACCAAAAACAATTCAAACGAACAAACAACGCAAAAGAACCACCTCGACACACTTTCAAAACACAACTCGCATCATCTGTACCGTTTAAAAAAACCATTTTAAATTTTATAAAACAAATTCCAAATAGTAACCCACGGCTTATGCACCAAATAACATGACAAAACAGAGTTCGCATCCCTTTCGCGACATAATAAACCAACAACGAAGTTTATAAAACACAATTAAAGTCTCAACATGGGTTTTCACAAAATCAAAACATTCATATCAAATAAAAACTCTACTAAACACATCAAAATAATATTAAACTTCAAGTAAAAATATACTCGCACCAATTAAACTAATCAATGAGTAAGATAAATTAATTAAATAAGAAAATTAATTCATCAAAGAAAACTTATATGCTGAAACCCCTACCTTCGGTGTCGAAACACCGCAAACGCAGTGCGCCAACTCCGCCGCACCTCAAATGCACTGCACGGGACCTAAGACAAACAACGGAAAAAAGGAAATTACCAAGAATTTATACCAAGACTAATATGGTATGTGATCGAAACCAAAACCCCAAATAAAAAAGAACCAAAACCCTAACTAAGAGGAAAAGGGGCTACCGGAGGGAATAAGTGGGTTTGGCCAGAGGGAGGCCGCTCGCTGGAGGAAGAACCACTCGCCAAATGAAGAGGGGGCGCGACAGAGAGAAGAGAGGAGGCACGGTGGGAGGCCTCGACTGGTGTGGGTCACACGACATGGAGCTATCCGGGGGAGCTGGTTCACAGGAGCTGGGAAGGGAAGGGGGTAGGTCGGCTGCGCAAATAGGAGTTCGTGGGGAGGTGCGTCGGATGATGGGGGAGCTGATAGGAGATGACGGCGAGCAGGATAAGGGATGATAGGGGGAGGCTCGCACAACAATAAGGGGAGAGGTTGAGCTCATCCTGGAGCTGGTCGGGTTCAGGGCGGAGTCTTGTAGCAAGGGCGGCTGGTGTGACGGGAGGCAGGGTGTGGGTCTCCGGCGAGCTTGCGGCGCGCATCGAGGATGGCAGGAGGTGGCGAGGCTAAGGGCTGGTCAAGGATAGCGGAGGGCGAGGCGGTTGTGCATGGCGGGATTCACATTGCGGCGCAGGGGAATGGAGATGGGAGGATGGGGGGCCGCCGAAATCTAGGGTTAGGATCTCTTCTTATTTTTTTATTAAATAACTAATGAAAATCCCCTAATAATGGTACTAATATAAATAATAATAATAAAAGTAACAATGTGAGCAATAATAACAATAATATATAAATAATAATAATAACATAATATTATTATTATTAACAGACATTATTTTTTTTTAAACATACTTCATTTAATTATCAAATTTTGAAAACCGGGTACCCGCACGCTCATCACATGGATTTAAAAAAACGTGCACACAAATTGTGCACCTCTACGCAGCCCGCTTGGGCACCTGCATAAGAACATGGGGCGACCGCATGGTCATTGCTAATCATGCGGTGCCCGTGCACGGGTCTGGAACCCACCCAAAACATTAAACATCAGTAATATTTAAACTAGGACCCAGCCGGATCCTTGACGTGAGAATGCGGAGCTGATAAATAAAAAAATAATAGAATTAAATTAAATTAGGAAGTCTGGGTGTGACAATTCTCCCCACCACAAACACTTTCTGCCCCCAGAAAGTTACACAGCCGAACGATGGTCCAAACAAGAATCAATGCCCAAATAAAACTAGAAGAAACCACAACATAAGAGAATAAGAGAACACGAGAGGGTTCTCCCCATCATAAGAACTCAACTAGTGTAGAAATTGTAACACTCAAATATACCCCCCCGGGAGGGGGGGCAACGCGGGAACTCCCAACCGATCCAGACTAACCTCTATAGCACGAGCGAAACAACACCTCCTCCAAAACTTGGAAATCTCGACTCAGACCAAAGAAATCCCGAAGATGATAGAAAAATCTTCGAGCAGAACTTAATCTAAGCAGTAAACCTGAGCATAACCGCAAACTTGGACTCCTCCGCAGGCACTTATATCTCCAAACGAACACCGCTAAACCAAGATTAACCCACACAAGGTCCAAACATACCTTTAAGAAAAACGAACGATCCTAAAAACCATAATCAGACAAACGAGACTATTTGGGTTACAAACGAACACGTTCATCCCAACCTCACGACGACACAATGAACCTACAACAATTCCAAAACTTTAACAGTGGAAGGACAAGAACGGAAGGGCTTTAAATATTTCGTTGCCAACACGGAACACAGAACCCAAACTGAGGCGTCACACCCTCGACAACTCCTAACTGTGCACGAGCTTCACCCTAAGACCTATGGCTGGGGCTCTGATGGTTGAAGAATCTCCTGCCTCACAGGCAGGCACTGGAATTTTCTGGTCATAGTGTCTTCCTCAGACGATGCTTCCTTTAAAACATCTCTAGATGACTTAGACACCTGCAATGATGGCAGGTCTTCAGAGGGGTGCGACATAATGTCTTGTATGCCCTAAACATCCATACTGACAGTACACCATTAGACGGTCTGACGAACTGGAAGCTAGAGCCACTGTAGAGAACTCTTTAGAAACAAATTTACCTGGCACACTCTGCTCGTTAGATGAGGTACCTTCACGAGCAACTGGCTACGATGGATTTTCCAACCGTTTTCACTCCGAAGACCAACTCAGCTAAGAACACCTCATGCACCAACTTCTCAAAGGTGATGCTCCCAAAAAGGGAGGACTCGCTCCTTGATCTCTGGATAAAGACCCCTGGTGGAGGGAGAAGTCTTCATCCAGTCCTATGACACCACCCCCGGAAAAAGAGACACAAGATCCTTGAAATGTTCAACATATGATTTCACCATATGCTATCCATGTTGAACATGCATGAGCTCTTCCATTTTCTTCGTCTTCACCTCCACAAGTATAAACCATTTAATGAAGACGACTTTATAGAAATACCACATCATCCCAACTTGCAGTAATGGCGGGGCGAACAACTCCTACTCGTCCAGAGCTGGACCTTCGAACAGAACCAAAAAAGTATGCACTCTAACAGCTTTGGGAGTTCCCAATACCCTAAAGATGTGATCGACCTCTTCAAGACACCCCACTATCTCCAACAGGCTCCAATCAACATGAAGGACAGACAACGTTCGAGAAAGACCGAAAACTAGGCATGACTCATCAAAACTCTGGGGACCTTTCTGGGATGCATTTCTGAACAACATATAAAACACCAATCCGAAACCGATATCATTCAAAGAAACATCAATAAATAACCCTCATCCCAAAACAATCTACTCAAATCCAAACAAAAACAAACACAACCCCAAAACCGCTTTTCATTTTATATTTCAAAACCACCTTCTTTCAAGGCTACTTTCCAAAACCATTTTCCTCTTTAATAGCCAATTTAGAAAACAAGGTCAAGAATTTAATTTCAAATACACCTAGGTAATCCCATGAACCGTTGCACATGTCTTCATCCACTTTCATTCATACGCACCAACACACACTTTCCACGCATCCTCTCACATGTGCAAACGTTCATAAGAAGTACCTGAGGTTTCACCCCAAACCATTCTCGACTAAATTCCAAGAAAATACCAGTTTTCCAAACTAAAGGCTTTCATTTTTAAAACCCATTTCATAAATTTAAAGTCATTTAAAAAAAATCAGTCCCATTTTCAAAAAACCTTTTTTTATTTCCAAAAACGCACTTACACCAACCAAAATGAAAATGACACTCAACTTGCATCAAACCACCAGAGTGAGGGACTAGCGGTCACACTTAACCTGAAAACATGGTAGTGGGTCATGCCCCAAGTAAACATCAACAACTAGGAGGGATTCAAACCGTGTACCCGGACTCCACATGGGTCACTACTCCATGTGAGATCACGATGTAACATCGGTCTACCTCTATTGTCATCCCTCAATCCAAAACAAACCAGAGCGAAAAAAAGACTCAATTCCCGGACTATGCCTGGTGACTCGAGGTGCGGCACGGGCGAGGGTTGATGACGTCCTTACCGTACCTACCTCTCGAGTCCCGACAATCCTAATCTCCATCTACCGGACAACCCAAATAACAAGGGCCTCCACTGATACCATTTTGTCACGAACCAACCAGGGTCGACCCTGAACTGGTCACCCGATCCGGCCCATGACATGGCCCGAGGGGCGTTCCTAATCCCCATGGGCTGGAAACTAGTGTCGGGCATCAAAATTAAATAGGTGGGAACAATTTGGCCCAAAAGAAAATAGACTAAGCAGCGGGAAAAAAAGAACAAAAGAAAATAAATGAAGAACAACCAGCAATGATACTAACCTGACCATGACCAAAACTCCATGTGACCCTGTGGGTCACTCTCCAATACCACAACCAACGTTGATCAAGGTGAACAACTGAAGCTGGAACCTGCAACAGAACTAAAAACAAGAAAACACTATAGGCATGAGTATTAAAACTCAGTAGGTTGGCCTGATATCTATTCTCAATGCACATACCATTAAACAAAGAATTTATCAATTCTAGGTTTGAACTAAATTACATAAATTGTGGTTTCCACACACTTTCATTTTTAAAACAAGTAATAGTCCATTACCCTTTTTAATTTATAACAAGTTTAATGTTGAAAGAAACAGGTGAATTTCATTTTTAAAACATTTTGCGAACAATTTATAAATCCAAACTTTAGTTGTTATTCAAAAGGAAAAATTACACACAACACACACTAAGGGCAATGGAAAAAGTGGCACACATGGGTTAGCGACCGAACATGACCTCTCAATCATCCGCCACATACCAATAAACACTAAAAGAAACATGGGTCGAACCTAGGAGATCGTGAACAATCCAGAACATACTATACATCTGACTCATCCTGAAAGCATGCTCTAACTTGATGATGTCATAACGAACTAACGCCCGATATAGCCCTACATGGCCTAACCGAGGGGCCCAATCCCCATAGCAGCAATAACTCAGTATTCCCCTGCTATGGCGCCACTAGCCAGCGCGTGTTCTAAACTAGTGAAGCAATCATTCTCAGATAATTCACTCAATATTCCAGGTTCCCATGTCAACACATAAAATAAAAAGGGGTGCGTCCACAATGTAAATAAATCAGTCATGATGCACAAATATCACACACAACTCACGAAATCAACGCACACTAAAGATCACCCCTAAGTGGGTTTTCCAAAATGATTTATTTTATTAAAGTGACAAACGAGCCTTAACCAACTTTAAATAAAAACACCATTTCTTAAAAGAAAACCTAAAACCCTTGTTTAGAAGAAATCATATATCTTTAAAACTAGAAGTACATTTGAAATTCCGTGCATTATGTTTAAAGTCCAAACAGGAATTCTTTCAATACTGGGTGTCCGCTCATCAAGGAAGTGTTTCAAGTGTTTGGTATAAAATAAACGGCTCTTTTCACACCAAATAATCATATAAAAATTAATTATTTTATTTTATTTCCAATTTATTAAAATTAATAAAACATCAAGCAATTAATAAATTCTAAATATAAAGGTAAGTGCAGTGGGGGACCTACCTCAGCTTGCAGTCCAAACACAACGGCGCGTCACACCTCGCATAGACGCACAAGCAAGCACAAACTGGTGACGGCAATATCATGGGGTAAACTTGCAAACCCACTGCAACAAACACACAGTGACTAAAATTACACAAACATGGACCGAAAACAATTCAAACGAACAAAAAATGCAAAATAACCACCTCGACACACTTTCAAAACACAACTCGCATCATCTGTACCGTTTAAAAAAACCATTTTCAATTTTATAAAACAAATTCCAAATAGTAACCCACGGCTTATGAACCCAATAACATGATAAAACAGAGTTCTCATCCCTTGCGCGACATAATAAAACAACAACAAAGTTTATAAAACACAACGAAAGTCTCAACATGGGTTTTCAAAAAATCAAAACATTTATATCAAATAAAAACGCTACTAAACACATCGAAATAATATTAAACCTCTAGTAAAAATGTAATCAAACCAATAAAACTAATCAATGAGTAAGAAAAATTAATTAAATAAGAAAATTAATTCATCAAACAAAACTTATATGCTGAAACCCCTACCTTCGGTGTCGAAACACCGCAAACGCAGTGCGCCAACTCCGCCGCACCTCAAACACACTGCACGACACCTAAGACAAACAATGGAAAAAGGAAATTACCAAGAATTTATACCAAAACTAATATTGTATGTTCTCGAAACCAAAACCCCAAATAAAAGAGAACCAAAACCCTAACTAAGAGGAAAAGGGGCTATCGGAGGGAATAAGAGGGTTCGGCCAGAGGGAGGCCGCTCGCTAGAGGAAGCGCTACTCGCCAAATGAAGACGGGGCGCGACGACGAGAAGAGAGGAGGCGCGTTGGGAGGCCTCAGCCAGTGTGGGTTGTGCAGCATGGAGCTATCCAGAGGAGATGGTTCGCGCGAGATGGGAAGGGAAGGGGGTAGGCCGACCGCGCAAATAGGAGTCGGCGGGGAGGTGCGTTGAATGATGGGGGAGCTGAGAGGAGAGGGAGGCGAACATGACAGTGGATGATAGGGTAGGCTCACGCAGCAATAAGGGGAGAGGGAGAGCGCATCCTGGAGCTGGTCGGGGTCAGGGCGGAGTCCTGTAGCAAGGGCAGCTGGTGTGACGGAAGGCAGGGTGCGGGTCTCCAGAGAGCGCGCGGCGCGCAGCGAGGATGGCAGGAGGCGGTGAGGCTGAGGGTTGGGCAAGGATAGCGGAGGGTGAGGCGGTTGTGCGTGGCGGGGTGCACATTGCGGCGTAGGGGAATGGAGATGGGAGGATGGGGGCTGCCGAAATTTAGGGTTAGGAGCTCTTCTTATTTTTTTTATTAAATAACTAATGACAATCCTATAATAATGGTACTAATATAAATAATAATAATAAAAGTAACAATATGAGGAATAATAACAATAATATTTAAAGAATAATAATAACATAATATTATTATTATTAACAAACATTATTTTTTTTAAACATACTTCATTTAATTATCAAATTATGAAAACTGGGTACCTGCACGCTCATCGCATGGATTTAAAAAAAACGTGGACACAGATTGCGCACCTCTACGCAGCCCGCTTGGGCACCCGCACAAGCACATGGGGAGACCGCATGGTCATTTCTAATCACACGGTGCCCGTGCACGGGTCTGGAACCCACCCAAAACATTAAATTCCAGCAATCTTTAAACCAGGACCCAGCCCGATCCTTGACGCGAGAATGCGGAGCTGAGAAATAAAAAAAATAATAGAATTAAATTAAATTAAGAATTCGGGGTGTGACAGACATTATGCATTCCCTCATCATGAAACTAGTAATTGATAGTTTTTGTGGTTTTTTACATGTCGAATACCTATGTTTATGTTTTATTATGGCATTATTTAGTCATATTTTATTCTTACCATTTTATGATCAAGATTATTTTTTAATGGAATGTGTACTTTCAGTTATTCCCCATGCCTTATTATTTTTGGTTTCACTATATTACTTACCCTTATTTAGATTATTAGATCACCCATTTTTTATGTTTTATTTTTCCCTGGGATGAGAATATAAATATTATGAATAACTTTCATGGATAATCTAGGAGTTATAGATGTTTCTAATGTAATTTATGTATAGTATTTCCTTTTGAAGTTGTAATGTAAAACCTTTGTTTGTATCTAGATTTCCAAAACTACTAAAATTTTTAGTCCTTTGGGATATTAATTCCTTGTTTTTAATGCCAATTTATGGAATTAAGGAACCGACTCTAGGAAACTAGGGTCGGGGTCTCTATAGTTGGTATCAAAGAAGGTTTAGTAGAAACCTTGGAAACTAGATTTAGATAATGTAGTTTAGGGAACATAACCCTAAGATAGAATTTGTGGATAATAATAGAATAACATCATAGAATTTTGGTATGTTAGAGATTATGTGGATCTTCCTAGAAATACATCCCTTTTTGGATACTACAATTGTATGTGGTTCTCGCACAAATGTACCTAGGGGTAACAACTCTGAAAAGGTCTCTCAGGCCTGACTTGGGGTAACTTGGTACACGAGAACGGGCCTTACTACACACCTTATTTGAAAATCCTGGGGGATATACTTAGAATAAGTAACATTTTATTTAGTAACCATTATGAAGGATTTAAAAGTAAATATTTTCCCAAAGAAACCATGTTTATGATTATGAGATTAGCTCTGCATTAAATTTAAATTTATGTTAAGTGTTTTCTATTTTGAGATTGTACATTATGATTCATAACCTAATCTAGTGCATTCCATTATTTAGAAATGGTCCCTTTTGGAAGGAATGGATATTGTATCAATGCACGTATCCCATATAGGGATTTCTATCCTATGAAAGATAATGATGTTGATATTAGAGCTATGACTGGGGTGAGAAACTTATAACTATACTGGGACAGCTGACTCTGGTTATGAACAATAACCTTACCCATATGGAGCATCCCGATCCACAATGTGGAGGAGAAATTTTAGATTGATTAATGTGAAAACAACCTCTATGATTTAATGGGACAAAAAACCCATTTTTAGCAGAGTAGGGGATAAGTTCCTTAGAAAAGATATTTCTTACTTAGGGAAGAAAGGAAAGGGAGAAGGTTATCATGGTAGTGAATTGTCTCTAAGGAGATGTTGTTCAATGGTGGTCATTGATTCAAACCAAAAAGGAGGAGGAAGAAATTAAAAATATGAAATGGAGGTATTTTAAGGAAATTTTCCTAAAAAAGTATTTTCCTCGCAAAAAATGAGTAGATATGGAGAGTCTATTCTTGAGTCTAAGACAGAAAGAGAATGAAAACATTTTGAAGTATGAAACTAGCTTTACAAGGTTAGAAAGGTATGCCGTAGATGTAGCCCCCTAAACATTTTATGGTATGTTTCTATAAAATACATTTTATTCATCACTGTGTTCCTTTGGAACAACACTAGGTCAGTTAGGATATAGTCAAAACCTATCTATTAAATATAAATTTTCCAATTCTATGTTTTGAATTTCGTAAAATGTTCATCTAGATTTGTGATCAGTAAGTCATTTGGAGTCAGATAGAACAAACTTAATTTTTGGTGAATAGTAACATACCCTTATGAATAGTAATATGAATAGTAATATGGCCCTTATGAATAGTAAATAATAATATTATTTCATCTCATTAAGACAATAAGATAATGATATCTTAATTAGTTTTTCAATGAGAAATAAAACTAATTGCACTTTAAGATTGTTATTTTTTTCGAATTAACTATGAAATTATTTAAAAATTAAATTAATAATATTTATAAAAATTATTTTTAAAAAATGTATTTCACTTTTGAATTCTACACTCGGATAAATGGTTAAGATGAATTTTGTGAATTTTTCTGAAATAGTTGATTTTTTAGTGAATAGTAAAAAATACAGTTTTTAGTTTCGGTATGTTTATGACATCATTAATGATGTAATAATCATGTCATAAATCTGGTCTACTTTTGTATAGTTAAATAATATGTGAGGTGTCCCAAGTGGATTTAACCATTGTCAAATACCATGGGCAAGCCCATGGTTTTGCAAATACCACCCATGAGGTGTCACTTGGAAATTATTAAAATAATCCCTCACTTTTCCTATAAATACCAACTCTTCCCTTCATTGAATTTATTACCAATTCTAACTCAACGAATTTATTTCCTCCTTAACTTAATAGTAGTCCTCCCAAGTTTTCCTCAAGCTCCCAAGGTCCCAACCTTCACGTTCTAAGGGTTACTCTACAAGGTAAGAAAATTCTCAATTTCGTTCTTTTTCCTTTCAAGTTCTCTTTTATGTGGTATATCTTTCAAGTTTCCATAACATGTTCTTATTTTTCTTCTTATTCTTGATCTAATCTATATTATTATTCATTTCTTGATAGGTGACCCTTGACCCCTCTCTTTTTATTATTTTCTAAAATCATGTTGCGTAGCCGTTAGGCTGCCGAATTTTTGTAAGCAATTTCAAAATTATTCTTTTATTTTGAGTTCTTTATTTATTATTTCATCATCTCTTCTTACCCAAGAGGAATGAAATCTCCAGAATCTTGTATATTCTGGATCTTATAATTTTCATGAGAAATTCATCATCAATATTCTTCTTTCCCCCACTTGTTCAAGGAATTAAAAACATTGTTCGTGACGTGTCGAATTACCGATATCGTAGACGATGTGATTTCAATTCACATTAATTCTTTCAAGTCTCGACATGAAACCATTTATATGGTTGAACCAGGTTAAATTATATGTGTTATTATTCACCCATTGTTTTATAATTATTTGGTACTCATGGTTCTAATTTATAAAACAAAATGAGGTTGTTATTTTCAAAGAACCACTAAAACGATCTAAATGAACATCATTAATGATTTAACTAATGAATAATCATCTTGGTATATAACCCAAAATCATTATAATATCAGTTATATCTCCATACTTTCATTAATAATATGTATTAACAATTCTGTATGTTTAACCATGTTTCAAATGAACTTCCATTCATGGAAACAAGTAATGAACCATGAAAATCAAGGGAGAAAATGCTTCCAAAACATGAAAAATTGAACCAATTGAAACCATAGAAAGGACCATGAATGAACCTAATAATGTTATAATAAATCAATTACATGTATATGAGGTTCTGGAAATATTATTTAATGAATCTAAATTTGATTATTCAGGTCATTAAAACAAACGAAGAACACACTTGAGCATAAGGTAAGGGGTTTCTCATCTCACTTTCATTTTGGTGAGATTTCCATTATTCGCCAATTATTCCTTATATTTGGTATATGTGTACTTAAATATGATATATAATAACATTATTATATTTATATTCATATTATTCAATGATTCACTTGATGGTTATTATGTTCTGGTCATACGGTTCGACCGATTATGTTGTGGTACGATACTTGGTCTCTGCTTCTGTTTTCGTTGTGACTATCTTAGTATTGTGCACCTAATAATCCTTATGTGGTGTACCTACTGCCCATTTGAGATCACTTTTCATTTTAAATTATCTTTATATTAAATATCCATAATCTCATGTCATGGTTATGTTTTTGTCTAAACCGTATAACATTTTACATACGGTGTTTATTTTGGAATGTTATTTTAATTATGGAAATATTGATGAATCTATATACTCTACTCTATACAGATATTGAAAAGGCATATTGATCTTGTATTGAATCAATGTATAAGGAATGATTTGGACATGAAGTGGCGGGTGGGGCCCACTATATCCCCTCGATGCATCTGTAGTTCTCATGAGACAACACAGTTTAGCGACAAACCCTTCGAGTTTGTTTCCAAAAAAAATCAGATGGGTTTCTACCCATAGAACTAGATCCTTTTTACAGTATTATGGTTTCATGTGCCAGATACATGGAATCTGATTAATAAGCATTCCCTTTATTCATTATCAGTTATTATTATTATCCATGAGGTTTTCACTATGAAAAAATCTATGGATGTAGTTTCATTATCAGTTTATTAATGACATTAGTTTTTCATTTACTCACTTCCATATTGATTATGTCAGATTGTTTATGATTCATTTATTATTGTAATCATGATTCCTCTATTTGTAACATTTACTGAGTGTTTGAGATCACCCCTTTTATTGTCTACCTTCAACAGGTGATGAAGAGAAGGCCTTCTTTTGAGTTCTTGTGGTTGCAGTTTTTAGTTTTTTGTTATGTATTTTATTTTGTAGAATTTTCCAATGTAATTTGAGTTATATATATATATATCTAGTTTCTTCAAGACTACTAAACTGATCATTCCTTTGGGATTTTTATTCCTTCTAACCATTCCAATATCACAAGTAATGCACCAGCTCCAGCCTAGGGGGTCAGGGTGTTAGAGTTTGTATCAGAGGAAGTTTAGTAGAAAACTTGGAAACTAGAGTAGGAAATTTATAATAGGGAATAAATCCCTAAGGTAGTATTTGAGGATAAACATACAAGAACGTCCTGGTATTTTGGTAATGAATAGATTATGTGAATCCTTCTAGCAAATACATCCCTGTCTGGATACGAGCAGGTAGAGGTGGCTCTGGCATAGAGGTACCTAGGAGTGAAAGCTCGGACAAGGAGTTTCAGGATTGACCTGGGGTATCCTGGTACACGACAACGAGCCTTGCTACACTTTTTTTTGACACTCCCAGGGGATATTCTTAGGATAATTGATATTTTCCTTACAATCCATTATGAAGGAGTTTATGTAAAATTTTCCTCAGTGGAACCTTGTTTATAAGATTATCTATGTATAAAATTTCAATCTATGTTGAGTGATTTTCTATTTGAGATTCATAAACTAATCTAGTGTATCCCATTATTTAGGAATGGAATCTAATGGAAGAAGGGGAATCAATACTCGTGGGAAAGGTAGGGATCTTCCTACTAAGCAAGTCAACACAGTCAACGTTGGAGCAGATCAGATCATGAAAATATTGGGAAAACTTACTCAAGTTGTAACAAATAACCATTAAACACCTGTGTTGGATCGTTTCATGCTGCATAAGCCCCCATCTATCAGTGGGACTACTAATCCAGTGGTTGCTGAGCAATGGATCAAGTCCCTTGAAAAGATATTCATGGCATTAAGATGTAATGAAAATGAAAAGGTAGTACTGGAAGTATATTTTCTCAAGGGCGACGCTGATCAATGGTGGTACCTGATTCAAAATACCATGGAGGAAGAAGAGATAGAGGATATGGAATGGAGTACTTTTAAGGAAATATTCTACCAAAAATATTTCCCTCGTGAGCAACGAACGAAAATGAAGAGGAAATTCATTGGCTTGAAACAAAGGGAAGAAGACAGTGTTGCAGAATATGAGGCTACCTTCACAAGGCTATCTAGGTACGTTGTGGATTACGTACGTGACTCGGTGGACAAGGTTGATCATTTCTTTAAAGGTCTTAAGCCAAGTCTTTTGAGGGCACTGGATTCTCAAACATATTCATCATATGATGGAATTGTATCAAGTGCTATCAAAACAGAGAATGAATTTGCTAGATAAAATTTTTTCAAAGGAAACCTAGATAAGAAGTGGCATTCTGATAACAAAGGAAAAGGAGAAGCACTAAAGAAGAGAAAGGGAACGAATAGTTTCCCATTATGCGAGAACTGTAGAAAGAATCATCTTGGGAAATGCTTGAAGGGCAAGGGAGTCTGTTATAACTGTGGAGAAAAGGGTCATCGATCTGATAAATTCAAGGGGAAGAAACAATTCAATGATGTTCAATGATATAGTTGCAGAGAGATGGGACACTATAAAAATAAGTGTCCTAAGAACCAAGGAAACATGCCTCAGAAAAATTCAAGAGAGAAAGGGAGAGCCTATGTGATTACAACCACGGAGGTTGATGTTCCTTGTGATTTGGTGGAAGGTAGTTTAATTGTTTCCTCAAACTTAGCTAACACTTTATTTGATTCTAGATCATCTCATTAATTTATATCCTCTCAGTTTTCCAAAAAAATAGATATATCCAATTTGATTTAAGAAAGGAGTTGTCAGTCAAAACTCCCATGGGATGTATCATTGCAACAAAGGCATGTCGACTAGTCCCCCTCCAAACACCAAAACGTGCTTTAGCTGCTAACCTTATCATCATACCCATGACTGAATTTGATATAATTATCAGTATTGATTGGTTGTCAAATTATGATGTGAGGATTTATTGCAAGAAAAATGAAGTTACAATTTTTGAAAATGGTGTAGAATCTCTTATCTTTAGAGAAGAGACTTCGCCATCTGATTCTTATCTAGACCCACCCCCAGCAGCTCTATTGAATGCAATTCTTGGAGAGGAAGAGAACCCAATATCTATGGGAGAGGAAATAAATATTCAAATTCAAGATGTGCATATAGTGAAAGAATACATTGATGTGTTTCCAGAGGATTTACCTGGACATCCTCCTAAGTGGGAAATTGAGTTTTCCATTGACTTAATTCCTGGTGAAAGACCTATATCAAAGACCCAATATAGAATGGCCACTATGGATTTAGTGGAGCTGAAGAAACAACTAGAAGAGTTGAGTGAAAAAGGATTTATTCGACCTAGTGTTTCTCCATGGGGAGCCCCTGTCTTTTTTGTAAAGAAGAAAGATGGATCCATGAGGCTATGCATTAATTACAGAGAAATCAATTCTATTAAAATATAGAATAATTATCCTATACCTCAGATTGATGATTTATTTGACCAACATCATGGAGCTAAAAAATTTTAAAGTATTGAACTTCAATCCGGATATCATCAACTAAGTGCGAGGAAGGAAGATATTCCGAAGACAGCATTTCGAACCAGGTATGGGCATTACGAGTTTACAGTGATGCCTTTTGGACTGATGAATGCACCATCTGTTTTCACGGATTTAATGAATAGAGTTTTCAAGTAATATCTTGATAACTTTATTGTGATATTCATCGATGATATCCTCGTATACTCAAAAATCTATGAAGACTATGAGAGTCACTTGTGAGTTATTATGGGAATGCTTAGAAGAAATGAATTATATGAGAAGTTTAGGAAATGTGAATTCTGGTTTCAATCAGTTTATTTTCTAGGCCATATTGTCTCGAAGGATGGAATCCTAGTTGATCCTGCGAAGGCCAAGGAAATCCAATATTGGCCCACACCAACAAACATAACTGAGGCACGCTATTTTATTGGCTTATCAGGTTATTATCGGCGTTTCATGGAGAATTTTTCCCGACTGGCTAACCCACTAACGAAGCTCCCACGAAAAGGGGATAAATTTGTTTGGACAAAATATTGTGAATAATGTTTCGAATAACTGAAGATAATATTAGTCAATGATCCTATATTGACTCTACCATCGGGGAATGATGGGTTTGTTATTTATATTTATGCTTCAAAGAAAGGACTTAGTTGTGTCCTTATGCAAAATGATAGGGTTATTTATTATGCATCATGATAGCTAAAAATTCATGAGCAAAACTATCCTACTCACGATCTTGATTTAGCTGCTGTAATATTTGCTTTCAAGATATGGAGACATTATCTCAATGGTGAAAATTTTAAGATTCATACTGATCACAAGAGTTTGAAGTATAGTTTCTCACAGAAAGAAATCAACATGAGGAAAAGGAGATGGCTTGAACTACTCAAGGATTATTATTTTACGATACACTACCACCCAGGGAAGGAAAATAAGGTGGCAGATGCTTTGAGCAGAAATGATTATGGAGTTTTGAATAAGATGAGAGTTGAAAGGGATCATATTTTCATGGATCTAGTAAAGATGGATATGGGAATAACCATGGAAGGTGAAACATCAATTCTTTTTCAAATGTTTTCCAAACCATCATTACTAGAAAGGATAAAAAGTTCTCAGGCTGATGATGAGGAATTTAAAAAGAAGATTAAAGCTGTGAATAATGGGATATTGAGTGACTTCATATATGAAGATGGAATTTTGAAATTTGGGAAGAGACTTTGTGTTCCCGATATTCCTGATCTAAAAAGGTAATTGTTGGATGATGCTCATAGTTCCAATTTCTCTATACACCCTGGTAACACTAAGATGTATAGAGATTCGAAGGAACATTTTTGGTGGGACAACATGAAGAGGAATATTTTTGATTTTGTGTCAAGATGTGTGGTTTGTCTACAAGTGATAGCTGGAAGGAAATGGACCGGAGGAGTATTGTAACCTCTTCCCATACATGAGTGGAAATGGGATAATATCACGATGGACTTTGTTATGGGACTACCAAAGACTCCTATAATGAACAATACAATATGGGTTATTGTTGATCATCTTACCAAGTCAGCACATTTTCTTTCTATAAAAGAAGATCTACCACTTGAACATCTAGGAAGACTATATGTTAATGAAGTTGTGAGACTTCATGGAGTTCCTCTATCGATTGTTTCTGATCGTGATCCACATTTTACATCAAGATTCTGGAAAAGTCTCAAGAAGTCTTTGAATACTAAGATTCATATGAGTACTGCATATCACCCTCAAACTGACAGACAGTCTGAAAAGACTATTCAAACTCTGGAAGACATATTGAGATCATGCTCTCTTGACTTCCAAGGTATGTGGGATCAATACTTTCCTTTGGTGGAATTTTCCTACAACAATAGTTTCCATTCTAGTATTCAAATGGCTCCATATGAAGCATTATATGGAAAGAGATGTCGAACTATAACTTGTTGAGATGAAGTTGGTGAAAGGAAAGTTATAGGCCCAAAACTTATTGAAGAGACCATGACAAAGGTGAAGAAAATACAATCCCATATTAAAGCAGCCCAATGTAGGTAGAAGAGTTATGCTGACAACCGGAGAAAATACTTGGAATTTCAAGTGGGAGATCATGTATTTCTGAAAGTATCTCCATGGAAGGGCATCTTAAGGTTTGGTAAGAAAGGGAAACTGAGCCCCAGGTACATCATACCATTTTAAATTTTTTGAAGAATCAGAGCTGTTGCTTACCATTTAGTGATGCCTCAAAATCTCTCTAGAGTTCATGATGTGTTCCACATGTCATTGTTAAAGAAATACATGCCATACCCAACGCATGTACTCACATATGAAGGAATAGAATTGGAATCGGATTTTTCATACTGTGAAAATCCCATCAGGATTCTCGATACAAGGGAGCAGGTATTGAGAAATCGAACAACTAGTCTAGTAAAGGTTCTTTGGAGAAACCAGAATATGGAAGAATAAACATGGGAACCTGAGGATTTCATGAAGAAGAACCACCCACATCTTTTTGGTGGGCTATATACATAAAATTTCGAGGACGAAATTTCCGAAGGAGGGAATAATGTAGCACTCTAAACATTTTATGGTATGTTTCTGTTAAATAAATTTTATTCATCACTATGTTCCTTTGAAACAACAATAGGTTATTTAGGATTTAGTCATAACCTAGCCATTAAATATAAATTTTCCAATTCTATGTTTTGAATTTCGAAAAATGGTCATCTAGAGTTGTGATCTGTAAGTCATTTGGAGTATGATAAAACAAACTTAATTCATGGTGAATAGTAACATACCCTTATGAATAGTAATATGACCCTTAGGAATAGTAAATAATAATATTATTTCATTTTCTGAAGACAATAAGATAATGAGATCTTAATTAGTTTTTCAATGAGAAATAAAACTAATTGCACTTTAAGATTGTTATCTTTCGAATTAACTATGACTTTATTTAAAAATTAAATTAATAATATTTAGAGAATTTTTTTTGAAAAATGGATTTCACTTTTGAATTCTACACGTCAAAAAATGGTTAGGGTGAATTTTGGAAATTTTTCTGAAACCGTTGATTTTTTAGTGAATAGTAAAAAATACAGTTTTTAGTTTCGGTATGTTTATGAAATAATTAATGATGTAATAATGATGTCATAAATCTGGAAGACTTGTGTATAATTAAATAGGATGTAAGGTTTCCCAACTGGCTTTAACCATGGGCAAATACCAAGGGAAAGCTCATGGTTTTGCAAATACCACCCATGAGGTGTCCCTTGGAAATTATTAAAATAATCCCCCAATTTTCCTATAAATACCAACTCTTACCTTCATTGAATTCATTACCAATTCTCACTCAACAAATTTCAGGCCTCTTTACCTTCATAATAGTCCTCCAAAGTTTTCCTCAAGCTCCCAAGGTACCAACCTTCAAGTTCAAAGGGTTACTCTACAAGGTAAAAAAATTCTCAATTTCTTTCTTTTTTCCTTTCAAGTTCTCTTTTATGTGGTATATCTTTCAAGTTTCCATACCATGTTCTTATTTTTATTCTTATTATTGACCTAATATGTATTATTATTCATTTATGGATAGGTGACCCTTGTCCTCTCTCTTTTTAATATTTTCTAAAACCATGTTGCGTAGCCGTTAGGCTGTCGAATTTTTGTAAGCAATTTCAAAATTATTCTTTTATTTTGAGTTCTTTATTTATTCGTTCTTAATATATTCTTACCCAAGAGGAATGAAATATCCATAATCTTTTATATTCTAGATGTTCTAATGTTCAAGAGAAATTTATCATCAATCTTCTTCTTTCCCCCACTTGTTCAAGGAATTAAAAACATTGTTCGTGACGTGTCCAATTACCGACATCGTCGATGATGTGATTTCAATTCACATTAATTATTTCAAGTCTGGCCATGAAACAATTTATATGGTTGAACCAGGTTATAATATATGTTTCATTATTCACCTATGGTTCTTTAATTCTTTGGTACTCATGGTTATAATTTATAAAACAAAATGAGGTTGTTATTATCAAAAAACCACTAAAACGATCTAAATGAACATCATTAATGTTTTAACTAATGAATCATCATCATGGTTTATAACCCAAAATAATTATAAGATCATTTATATCTCCATACTTTATTTAATAATATTTATTAACAATTCTGGATGTTTAACCATGTTTCAAATTAACTTCCATTCATGGAAACAAGTAATGAACCATGAAAATCAAGGGAGAAAATGCTTCCAAAACATGAAAAATTGAACCAATTGAACCTCTAGAAAGGGCCATTAATGAACATAATAAGGTTATAATAAATAAATTACATGTATATGAGGTTCTTTAAATATTAATTAATGAAGCTAAATTTGATTATTCAGGTCATTAAAACAAATGAAGAACACACTCGAGCATAAGGTAAGGGGTTTCTCATCTCACTTTCATTTCTGTAAGATTTCCATTGTTCGCCAATTATTCTTTATAATTGTTATATGTGTACTTCCATTTGATATATAATAACATTATTCTATTTATATTCATGTTATTAAATGATTCACTTGATGGTTATTATGTTCTGGTCCTACGGTTCGACCGATTACATTGTGGTAAGAGACTTTGTCTCAGCTTCCATTTTCGTTGTGACTGTCTTTGTATTGTGCACCTAATAATCCATGTATGTTGTTCCTACTGAGCATTTGAGATCACTTTTCATTTGAAATTATATTTATATTAAATATCCATAATCTCATTTCATGGATATGTTGTTGTCTAAACCGTATACCATTTTACAAACGATGTTTATTTTGGAAAGATATTTTAATTATGGAAATATTGATGAATCAGTATACTCTACTCTATACGAATATTGAAAAGGCATATTGATCTTGTATTGAATCAATTTATAAGGAATTATTTGGACATGCAGTGGCTGGTGTGGCCCGCTATAGCCCCTCAATGCATTGGTAGGTCTCATGAGACAAAACTGTATGGCGACAAACCCTTCAAGTTTGTTTCAAAAAAAATCAGACGGGTTTCTACCCATAGAACTAAACCGTTTTTTACGGTATTATGGTTTCATGTTCTAGATATATGACGTCCAATTAATAATAATTCTCTTTATTCATTATCAGTTATTATTATTATCCATGAGTTTTTCACTATGACAAAATCTATGGATGCAGTTTCATTCTCAGTTTATTAATGGAATTAGTTTTTCATTTACTCACTATGCCATATTGATTATGTTAGATTGTTTATGATTCACTTATTATTGTACTCATTATTCTGCTATTTGTAACCCTTAATGAGCATTTGAGATCACCCCTTTCATTGTCTATCTTCAACAGGTGATGAAGAGAAGGTCTTCTTTTTAGTTCTTGTGGTTGCAGTTTTGAGTTTTTTGTTATGTATTGTATTTTGTAACCTTTTCCAATGTAATGTTAGTTACATATATGTATCTAGTTTCTTCAAGACTACTAAACTGATCATTCCTTCGGTATTTTCATTCCTTCTAACCATGCCAATATCACAAGTAATACACCGGCTCCAGCTTATTGGGGTCGGGGTGTTACAGTAGACTACATACATAATCCAAGGAGCAATATTGATCAATTATTTGATGGTTTAAAACAATTCCTCTGAAGGGCACTGGTCCCCCAAAATTTCTCATCATATGAAGATATAGTCTCATGTGCTTTCATGATAGAAAAATAATTCTCTAGGTCATATGAATTCAATGTAATACAAGAGAATAAGAGGGTTGTTGAACACTCTGTAAAAGGAAATAAGGAAATGGGGAAGAATGGAAGAGTTGATTTTCAATCCTATGATAATTGTGGGAAGAAATACCCCCTATACTTTCCTGAAAGGTATGGGTGTTTGTTAGATGTGTGAATCAAATATCCACCAAACCTATGATTTTAAGAGAAAAAAAGAATCTATAAATTTTCAATTATATAATTTCAATTATATGGGACATTATGAAAATGATTGTCCTAAGAATCAAGAAATTTTTCCCCAAAGGATGCCAAGGGAGAAAGGCCAGGCTTATGCGGTCAAAACTATTGAGGTTGAAGTTCCCAATGATGTTGCTACAGGTACTTTAATCATTTCATAAAACTTATCCAATGCTTTATTTTATTCTAGATCATAATATTCTTTTATATATTCACATTTTTTCAAGAAAATTAGACATTTCTAATAACACCCCTAGCTTCCATAGTACGCTTCTTTTTAAATAATTCAATAGATTACATTACACACAACACCGAGTTTGATCGCACCACAATTGTATGATAATTTTAATATGAATGTTTATATTGATTATGTTTCACCCTTTTCATATGAGTAGTGTATTGGACTTAGTAAGTGACGGGCAGGACCCACTATAGCCCATCGATGCATTGGTAGGTCTCATGAGACAAACTAGTTTTGGTTTTTACCCATTTATGTTTGGTCTTGGCATAAGGCCTTGATTGTATGGTTATGATTTCTGGAATTATGAATTCCCTCATTACGATATTAGTTATTGATATTACATGTTGTTATTAATCTAGTAGAATATCCACGTTAATGTTTAAATGGAATTATTTGATTTATTCCTACCATATTATGCTGAATATTATGTTTAAAATACTTGTGTTTCAGTTTTGTACCATGCCTTACAAGTTTATAGTTATTTAGGATAGCTTCTGCTATATTTTTTATCCTTACTGAGCATCTAATATCACCTTTTTCTTATGTTTAACTTTTTCCAGCATGCGAAGAAGTATATTATTACTGACCTACTCGGATAGTCTAATAGATATGAGTGTTTTCAAAGGATATAGTATGGTTTTTTTTCATTTCCTGATGTAATGTAAAAAATTATGTTTGTATCTAGTATTTTCTAGGATACTAAACTGATCAGTCCTTTAGGATTTTATTTCTCTTGATCATACTAATGTAATAAAATAATGCATCGACTCTAGGATTCTGAGGAAGGGGTAGTATAGTTGGTATCAAAGGAAGTTTTGTATAAACCTTAGAAATTGGATTTAGAAGAAAATTTGATAAAGTAACATCACCCTAAGATATAATTTGAGGATAAGTATAGAAGAAAATCCTAGAATTTTGGTAAAATAGAGATTATGTGGGTCTTACAAGAAATATATCCATGTTTAGATACTACAAGTGGACGTGGTTCTGACACAGATGTACCTAGTATTAATAACTCTGATAAGGTGTTCCAGTCTTGACTCAGGGAAACCTGGTACACGAAAACGAGCCTTACTATGCACTTGGTTTGACACTCTAGAGTGGAATGCTTAGGATAATTCAAATTTTCTTTATAAACCATTATTAAGTATTTATGTGTAAATATGTCCCCAAATAAAACATTTTTTTATGGATTATATATGCATAAATTGTTTAATTTATGTTAATTATTTTACTAGTTTAAATTATGTATTATTATTCATAACCTACTATAGTGTATTTAATTGTTTAAAAATTTCACCTAGTGGAAGGAATGGAAACCATATCAACGCACATAATCCATGTAGGTATTTACCTCATATGAAAGATAATAATAGTGTAGCTAGTGATACAACTAGTGTTGGACAGATTATAATCATACCGGGATTTCTGACTTAAGATATGAATAATAACATTACCCATATGGAGTAACCTGATCCACAACACAGAGGATCAATGTTAGACTGCTTCATGAGATAACAACCACCAATATTTAATGGGACTACAAATATATTTGTAGCTGAGAAATGGATAAGTTCCTTAGAGAAAATATTTCTTTCCTTGGGGAGTAATGAAAGGAAAAAACTTGTCCATTAGTTTATCATCTCTCAAGAGATGCGGGTCAATGTTCATCATTAATTCAAAACATAAAGGAAGATGAAGATGTAGAAAATATGGAATGGAATTATTTTAAATAACTTTTTTTATAAAAATACTCTCCTCATGAAAAATGAGCTAATATGGAAATAAAATGTATGCGTTTGAGGAAAAAGGAGGATAAGAATGTTGCAAGGTATGATGCTATCATCAAACGGTCAGCAAGTCATGTTGCAGACTATATATGTAACCTAATAAGTGAGATTGATCGATTCTTTTATGGGTTAAAACCATTCCTTTTATGTACATTGGTCTCACAATCTTTCTCATTGTATGAAGATATAATATCATTTTCTATTAAAATGGATAAGGAATTCTCTAATTCTTATGAATTTATAAGAAATCAAGAGAAGATGAGTGTTCTTGAACACTCTAGAAAGGGAAATAATGAGAATTTAAAGAAGGGAAATATTGAATTTCCATCCTATAATAAATTTGGAAAGAAACATCACGGAACATGCCTATTGGTAATGGGAGATTTTTATTAGTGTGGAGAAAAAGGCCACCAAGATTGTGATTTCAAGGGGAAGAAAGAAGCTGTCAATTTTCAATGATACAATTTTAAAGATATGGGATATAATTCAAATTTGTTTCCTATGAATCACAAAAATTTCGCCCCAAAAGGCTAAGGGAGTAAGTCCAGGATTATGTGATCACAACTGTTGAGGTTGAAGTTCCTAATAATGTGGTGGTAGGTGCTTTAATATTCTCCTCAAACTTATCCAATGATTTATTTGATTTAGGATCATTGTATTCTTGTATATCTTCCTAGTTTTCTAAGAAAATTAAACCCTTATCTTTTGATTTAACAAATGAGTTATCAGTCAAAACTCCTAAGGGAAGTCTCATTCCAAAAAAGATATGTTTTTCAATTCCCTTTATGATACATAAATGCACTTTAGTTGCTGACCTTCTCATCATCCCAATGATTGAATTAGATATAATCCTTGGTATGGATTGTATTTCAAAATATGATCCAAAATTTTATTGCAAGAAGAAGTAAATTATGATATGTGAGGAAGAAGAAGATTCCCTTATCTTTAAAGAGGAAACATCATCACCCAATTCTACTCAAAATCCACCCCCAATAGCATTACTGAATGAAATTATTAGGGAGGAAGATCAAATAACATCTAGGGATTAAGAAAGTAATTCTCAAATTGAGAATGTGAATAATGTAAATGAATACATTGGTGTTTTCCTGAAGATTTTCCTAAACACCCCACAAAGTGTGAAGTTGAGTTCTGTATTGGTTTAATCTCTAATTCAAGACTAATATCGAAGACTCCCTATATAATAGATATATTCGTATTAGTGAAGTTGAATGAACAACTTGAATTGTTGGGTAAAAAGGGATTTATTCCATCTATTGTTTCTTCATGGGGATCCCCTGTTCTCTTTTTCAAGGAGAATGATGGATCCACAGGCCTATGTATTGATTATAGGTAAATCAATGTTATTACAAAAACAAGAACAAGTATCCTCTACCTCATATCGATGATTTATATGATAAAATTCAAGGAGATCAGATATTTTCTAATATTGACTTTCATTTTTCATATCATCAATTATGAGTTAAGAAGGAAGACATTTTGAAGATTACTTTTCGGACAAGGTATGGTCATTACAAATTAACAGCAATTCCATTTGGATTGACTAATGCTGCCTTGGTTTTTATGGATCTCATGAAAAGATTATTCAAGGGATATATTTATGATTTTTTTGGTGTTCATTAACAATATTCTGATATATTCTAAAAGCTATAAAGACTGTGATAATAACTTGAGAATCATTCTTGAGACTCTCAAAAGGGAATAATTATATGTTAAACTTAGAAACTGTGAATTTTTTCTTCAGTAAATTTATTTTTTTGGCATATTGTCTCCAAGGATGGAATCTCTACTGATCCTGCAAAGACAATGGAAATCCAAGAATGGCTAACACCGATGAGCATAACCAAGGTATATATATTTTTTTGGTTTATAATGATACTATTGGAATTTCATCCAAAATTTTTTCCAATTGGCTAACCCATTAAAAAATTTCGCACGTAAAGGGGTTAAAGTTGTTTGGATAAAAAAATTGAAGAATGTTTTTAAGAATTAAACAGAAGATTTTTCAATACTCCTATCATTACATTACCATCTGAAAATGATGGGTTTGTGATTTATAGTGATACATCAAGGAAATGACTTAGTTGTATCCTTATATTGGATGATAGGGTTATTTCATATGCATCAAGTTAATTAAAAAATCTTGAACAAAACTATCCTACTCATGATCATGAGTTAGCTACAATAATCTTTTCTCATAAGATATAGATAGACCATCTCTAAAGTGAAAAATGTGTGATATATACTGATCACAAGAGTTTGAAATATATTTTATCACAGTAATAACTCAACATGAGACAAATATTATGGCTTGAGCTACTCAACTATTACGATTCCACAATACACTACCACCTAGGGAAGGAAAATAAGGTGGAAGATGCTTTAATCATGAGGGACCATGGTGTTATGAACAAGATGAGATTTTAAAGGGATCACATGTCCATTTATCTAGTAAATATTGATATGGGAATTATCATGGACGTTGAAACATCATTACATATTAAAATGGTTGCCAAACCTTCTTTACTAGAAAGGACAAAAAGTTCTTAGACTGATGATGAGGTGTTTCAAAATAAAATTAAAGTTGTGAATGATGGGAGATTGATTGAATTCATATTTGAACATGGAATTTTTAAATTTGGGGAGAGTATTTGTGTTCCCACTATACCTGAGCTAAAAATGTAATTATTGGATGATTCTCAAAGCTCCAATTTCTCTATACACCATGGAAACACTAAGATGTATAGAGATTTGAAAGAACCTTTTTAGTGGGATTATATGAAGGGGGAGATTGATGATTATGTGTCATGATGTTTGGTTTTTCAATAGGTGAAGGCTAGAAGACAAAATTTTAGAGGATTCATGAAAACTATTCTAATACCTGTGTGGAAAAGGGATGATATTATAGTGGACTTTATTATGGGGCCACCAAAGACTCCCAAGAGAGATGATATGATATGGGTCATTTTTTATCGTCTTACCAAATCAGAACATTTTCTTACTATAAGATAATATTTAATACTTAAATGTTTAGCAATAGTATATATTAATGAAGTTGTAAGACATCATGGAATTCCCCTATCAATTGTTTCAAACTGTGATCCCCATTTTATATCAAAATTATGGAATCGTCTTCAGAAGGCCATAGATACTAAGCTTCATTTGAGCACTGACTACCACCCTCAAACTAATGGAAAATCAGAATGGACTATTTAAAATTTATAAGACTTGTTTATATCTTTCTCACTTGACTTTCAAGGTATGTGGGATCATTATTTACCTCTAGTAGAATTTTCCTATAATAATATCTTCTTTTCAAGTATTTAGATGGCACCTTATGAAGTGTTATATTGAAAGTGATGGCATACACCAACTTGTTTGGATGATGTTGGTGAAAGAAAACTCTTAGGTCGAGAACCTATTGACGAAAGAATAGAAAATGTAAAGGCTATTCAAAAACATATCAAAATAGCTTAAAGTAGGAAAAAAATATATGCCAATAACTGAAGGATGGATTTTGAATTTCAAGTAGGAGATCTTGTTTTCTTGAAGGTTCCTCCATAGAAGGGTGAGATAGGATTTGATAATAAGGGTAAATTAAGTCCCAATTACATAAGAACTTTTGAAATTGTATAAAAAAATATATATGTAGCTTACTATTTGGAAATGAGGCCAAGCCTCTCCAAATATCATGATGTGTTCCGCGTATCACTGTTAAAGAAATACATGCCAGGCCCAATGCATGTACTCACCTATGAAGATATAGAAATAGAACCTGATCTATCTTATTGTGAAGATCCTATCAAGATTCATGATACCAGAGAAGAAGTGTTGATAAATCAGATGACTCATTTGGTAAAAGTTCTTTGGAGAAACCATAAAATGAAAAAGATGACATGGGAACCTGAATAACTTATGAGGAAGAACCATCAGAATCTTTTTATGAAGTGATATTCTTGAAATTTTGAGGATGAAATTATTTTAAGGAGGGAATAATGTAACACCTAAAGCATCCATAGTATAATTCTTTTTAAATAATTTAATAGCTTGTGATTCACACAACACCGAGTTCGAGCACACCACGATATATCAAACTAGCCATTTAAAAAGCAGTTATGAATAGTATTAACCAAATAATGAAATTTTATTAATTTTATTTATCAAAATAGACTTCATTTTTGAATTAGGAATATCAAAATTATCTTAGAAGGAAATTTTTGTTAATTTTCTGAAAAGATTCAATTTTTGACGAATAGTGAAAAATACTGCATTATTGTTAAAAACCGACATTTAATTTAAATAATTATTTTACATTAAATTTATATGAAATTTAATATATATATATATAATAAATAAACTAGTCCAATTTATATCATTTTAATCAACTTTATAATAGAATTAGATATAAAAAAATTTATTGATCATTCAAATGTCTCTTTTACTTGCCTTTTATCCACATCTTTGGATTAGAATTAAACATAATTTGACCACTTTTGTGAAGTTAATTTCAAAAAATGGAAATAAGTGGTTGTAATCAGTATGAAAAATGTTTTCTAATAGGATCAAAATAATTTTTGGTGAATAATAACTTTTGAATTTTACTTACCATGGTTAAAGGTAAATAGGGTAATTAAAGGTAAAAATAATATTATAATAATATAAAATTACCCTCACAATTGTCCTAATTTCATTGGATAAGTATGTTTTAACCAAAATAAACCTTATTTATAAAATATGATCCTTTTTAATCCACTTGTGTAAGATTAGGACATTTTTTATATTTTATTTAAAGAAGAGTTAAAAATGTCATATTCAATTTTTAATAACTATATCGTTTTTAATATGAGGATATATAAGTGATATGGTCGAATATAAATTGTATTCGAAAAGATACATTAATTATATACATCATAATAATTTTTTTTATAATTTTTAGAGATTAAATAATTACCATTAATGATGACACAATAGTGAAGAAGAAATTATTTTAGTAATAGAAATATCAAATAAATGATATTAAAAATATTAAAATAAATATAATTTGACTTAATTAATGATATCAAAAATCATTATAGATAAAATTAACATTTTAGTGACATATTTTAAGTATTTTTTTGAATTTATCATGTTGGTTTGATATTTTTGAAAATTAAAATATTGAATAAAATCAAAATTGGCATAAATGATATTTAAAATAAATACTATTTTATTAAATAATATAAAAGTCGTAAAAATATAAGGTTCATCAAAAAAAACTTGGATAGTGTTAAATATTTCTTAAATTATCCCATTGGGGTTATTTTGGAATTTTAAAGTAACTATATTAACCCTATAGTATAAAAAACAAGTTATCATGGTAAAAGTTAAATTATTTAACTATGGGTTAAAGCCAAAAGATATGGTTAATTTTGTGACCTAAACATGTTTAAAATTCATTGGTTGAGATTATTTTGACCCAACCTGATATTATCTCTGATATAACTCATTTTTGAGCAGTTTTAATTATAAGATCAATGCATATTAAATTAATAGTTTTTGAGCTTCCAAAAGAACCCCTCCTCTCTCATATAAAAGGGAACATTTCCTTGTAATTTATACACACATCTAAAACCATTTATTTCAGCTAAAACCAAACAAATTCTCCCCCAAAATTCATCCAATTAATCATAGAGACCATACTTTGGGCATAAAACCAACCTAAGGATTCCTTTTGTTCAAATCAAAAGGAGATACCTGAAAAAGAGGTAATTTTTTTATTAAATATTTCAAAGTTATTTTCTTTTTCTACTTCCAATTCCCATGTTATTTCCAATTTAAAGTAATAAATATAATATCATATACATTATTATATGTTATTATAATAATGGGAAAACCATATTTCCCATTTTTATGTGTCCTACGAATAACAATATCACTATTTGTGTGTACGTACAACTTACCGCACTACTAGAAATAAGGTCTATTGCCACACCTCTATACCAATGGTTTTCCAGAACCATTGGGTAAGGAAAATACATGATAGTATATACCAATTGTTTCATAAAAACTATTGGGATAGACCTCCCAAAATCCCTAAAACGCCTGCTTCTCCATCGAAATCTCCTTCTCCCATCTCGACTTCCCCTCGTGCCCCCTTCTCCAATCCATATAGCACCACTCTGCTCCTCCCCTCTTCAGTGCCACTCCCATCCTGAATCCCCCTCACTGCCAATATTATCCCCCTAACTCTCCCTCCTCCCCTCCTAACTCCACCTCATCGCTCGCTGCTCACTGCTCACCGCTCACCACTCACCACTCACCACTCACTGCTCGTTGCACCCCGCTCCCCACTCCCCGCTCATTGCTTACCACTCGCTATCTTTTTCCTCACCGCTCCTCCCATCCCAATCCGTAGAAGCTGTCACTCGACCCTCCCCCGCAAACTCTTCTATATACCTGTCATTCACAAGACATCCACAGAGGTATTCCACCTCCCTTCTACATTGTTTCCCTTATTAAATTTCTGATTTCAAAAGTTTCTTTTTTAGGTTTATTCATCGATTTCACTAAAGTATGGTGAAATCAATCATTTATGATAGAGTTTTTTCTATGAATAGAAATAGCGGAACCCATGATCATGCCTTCTTATTTTTTGGCATCGATCCATTGAGGTATTCAACGTTTCATATTCTTTCAAGGGGTTTTCCCAAAATCGATTTTATTAGCTATTGAATAGGCATTTTTAATTGGTGATTTGTGAATTATAGATTCATGGATACATTGGGAGAGGATTGTGTGTTTTTGTTGATGGTTTTGACATAGAAGAATGTCCCAGTGAGTTAACTGATAATATGAAAGGGTTCAATTTAATTAATTAATTAATTATAATTAATTAATAATTGTTGATTGATGTAACTTAGAAGCTCAGGGTGATGTGATGAGCCTAGTTGATCAATCGAGAGGGTAGATGAGCTTGGCAAGCCTTAATGGGCCCTGGTAGATAATTTTGGCCTATAGAATCAAAGTGGAAAAGCCTTGGTAAAATTTAGGTGGCCTTTAATACTTTCCTTATGGAATTTACTTTTTTTTATGATGCATGTGGATGCTTAGAAATGTCATTGAGGTTTTTTCCCGTTATTAATTTATTTTAAGAAAATTATTTAATTCAAAACGCTTAATTGGAATTGATAAAATGAAAAACACTTGTGTGATTTTTTAACACTTCACTAATTTGTAATGTTTGATACATGTTGACAACCCTATTTAAATGGGTTTAAGACCTTTTTGTTGTTGTTGAAACAGATGAATTCATTTGGTGTGTGCATTTTTGTTTTTCCTTTCAAGTGTGGGTAAGAGATGCCTTTTTTTCATTTCTCTGATGGCTCTGTTACTACTAGTTTATCACTACAATTGGGTATTACATCTTAATCTTATTCATCTTGTTGATTCTTTAGTTTATTTTTCTACCTAATAAGACAATACTTCCCATATCATTGTTTTATCAACTCTAATTCACCAAAATTACAACATTTAATTCCAATATTACATGAAAACCACAACACATTATCCCAACACGACATAACCTAAAAAACCATCCCATGAAACTCACTCAAGAATTTAAGGGAATAGAAATGCTCTACACAAAAATTATAAATGGAAAATTCCTAAAAATCATGAATATTTCATGTCACTTCTCCCCATCAATGACATAATGTTTTATATGCCTGAAAGACATCATTAAATCTATCAAAGAAACCAAAGTAAAACAAAATTATAAACTCTAAGAAACACCAACTAATTTAAAATAATTTTATGTGGATGTCAAGGTTGATACACTAGGAATGATATATAAATGACTTAAATTGGTTAAAATTTATAAATAAAACAAAATATATAAGTTGGTTTGGTTTTGAGAAAAATGAGATGAGTGGACAACAATTTTTTATGTTTAGGTTTATGCACATAATGAGGGATAGGTGTTGTGATTTTAATTTAAATTATGTCAGTACCAAACAATGGTGATCCTCCTCTCATATTTATCAACCTATATTTTATATACCCTATTTTCCTCTATTAGTTAATATTATAGTTTATAGATCAGATTTTAGAACCAAAATTTAACATTTCTACCACAAACTGATGCATTTTTTGTGATTCATTTCTTAATTTTGAATTGATGTTAATTATGTTAATAACATTTGGATTATTTATATTTTTTTACATCTATTTATTTGATGTTTCATGGATGTCAAATGTATGGGTGACCCATTCTAGATTCTCAATAACTGATTCAATGTCTTTAACATAGTCTTGAGGATGAAACTGTTTATAATGTGATGTTTTGTGATGATCTTCTAGTAGTTTACAGCCAGTAGTGACCAAAAACAACTTATGTGATGTGTGTGGTTTTCTCTCAACTGTTCATTTTATTTTTGATCACTGTAATTGAAATTATATACTCACCAATTCATGAATTATTCAATTCCATGTCCATTAAATAGGTCCAATATTCCTCTTGGCCTAAACCAATCCATTTTATTTTACCTAATCATTATTTTTTGGATTTTCAATACATCATTCCTTTCTGTTTTTATACAGAATCACAAATTCAGAACTAGATTTTTTGGAAAAACTGAAAATTCACCGTGGGTTTCGTGTTTGTTTTGTTCTATTTCAATTCATTTTTTTAATTTAGGGGTTTTTGGGTTGATTTTTCTTTGTTTTTCTAGAGTATTTTGGACCTCACTATGGTGGTTTTAGGTTTTCATTGTTAAAGGAAACTTTCACATGTATGAATTGTTGAAATAGTGGGCTCTGTAGACCCAACTATTCTGTGTTTTTGATTACCATATCGTGTATATAGTAAGCTATGCATGATTTCATCTTACCATTATAGTGTATAATTTTCTGTGTCCACTATTGAAATGGTAGTGTCCAAAGATTAATTTTCGTATCGAATGGTTATAAAAGTTCCTAGGCCATAATGAGAACCTATAGATACTATGAAATTAATCTTAAATATATGTTATATAGTCTAGATACATCTTATTTAATGGACACATTATATGTTTGACTATCAGGTGTTGGGGGCTCATAAGCATTGAGACTTCTTCTCATGAAGTTCGCACTTGGTGATCTCTAGTAGCGAGATCATGAGGACTGACCCGCCAATATGAACACCACATGTTTCAGGTGTCATTGGATGTTCCTATCTATGATCATGTGTAATGGTCTCCTGACATGAGATCATTACCAATGTATGTCACTTGATTACGTACTTTGATTCAAGATGAAAACCATGGCGATGAAGTCATGGCGAGGTAGTTTGTGTCGGGTGTGTCGTTGGTGGCATGGCATTGGTTGAATGGTCAAGAAAGGATTTGTCGCTTCCATGTTATGGAAGTAATATATCTCAGTCCATGTTGATATGGATGGAAGTACCTTTATAATACCATGTCCATGGTAGTCAAGGGTAAATCCGTCCAGTTAAATCAACAAACTATAAAGCAAGAAAACGACGATGACACGTGAGTGCATCCTGCTTTATGAGATATTACAGACAAAGAGATTATATTACACAGTGTGTGTTCATAGGTTGGTTGTCACTACTGTGAAAATCCTTATTTCTTCATGGGTCATGATGGGTTACTAGATCCCGCTCTTGGTCAGTGAATACTATTCACAACAGTCGAAATAAGGGCCTAGAGGGTCACACACAATAGCGTATTCAAGAATCGGCCCTATTCAGTTGAATAAGAGTTTTGGACATGGAGGGCCCCACCATAGGGGTCCGGGATTTGTCCAAAGTTAAACGATCACCAATGAAATAAATAAATTCATATTATTCGATTTTAGAATAATGAGTATTGAATTTATTTATTAAATGTATTTACAAGTTTTAAGTAAATACATGAAAAAATATTAATTGATGAATATTATATTATTGAAGGTTCAATTAATATTTATGGGAGCGACGAGTCGGGTTAATGACTTAATTATTATCATTTAATATATTTTAATATATTACAACTAAATGATAATAATATTTATGGCTTAGTTTAGTAGTTATAAAATGTTGTTAATAGTGCGTTAAGTATTCGGGGATGGCAAGGTGATACCGTGTATTTTAATTGATCACTATAAATAGAAGAGGAGGGGAATTTTCCAAACACTATTCATGGAGCTTCTCTCTCCTCTCCTCTCTCCCACACTCTAGAGAGAGATTCACTAGATCCAAGGACCTCAGATGGAGCTCTATCTTGGGCATCTCTAGCGAAGAGATGTAGTGATCGTTGGAACGTCGAAGGCATCGCCAGTATTTTGCGCTAGCACCCGGACTACGAAGAACGACGCTCATGCGGATTCCTTGAAGCATGTGTGGATGATCTAGAGGAATTAGGCTTCAGATTCTTCAAGCAGCGACCACCAATGACAAGCAGACGTCGTGCGCGGCTTCGGATTTAAACAAGGTATTTTACGGTTTATGTTTGTGCTTAAAATCCTCCATGCATGGTCCTCGGCTAAGATCGGGATGCTCTTCTCCGACGTCGACAAGTTTACATCGACCATTGGTGGATTGTTTTTAAAAACCCACCTGTTTAGGGCTTCCTCTGAATGTCTAGTTCCAACAAGTGGTATCATAGGGATGCGTGTTGATTTTAAGCCAAGAAAAATTAAATTTGCATTAATTCTTGAAAAGGGCGTCGATACGGTCCCAATACCGCAAACTGTGTGTTAATCCGACTTCGGATGACCATTCTGCGGTCATCCGAAGTTTTAATTCGGATTTAAAAGTGGTAAATACATAAGAAGTTTTAGATCTATCAACCTCAATTTCATCCATTGAGATTTCATAATAATTATTATTATAATAATTTCATTGTAATAATAATAGTTCTATTATAATAATAATTTGATTATTATAATAATTTTGTCATAATAATATTTTAATATTATAATATTATTATTTTTTTCTAAAACTATATATGGTTAAGAAAATGAAAAATAAATAAAAGGAGATGACTCAACTTTGTGGGTCAAGTCATCAAAATAAATAAAAGGGGCATTCCAGCATGACAAAAAAATACACAAAAACACAAAAAAAGAAGAAGTTAGGGGTCGATCAGCCCCCCGGTTCACCGAACAGAGGACCCAACCACGGCCTCTCCGTCACGATGCAACAAGACACAACCAGGGTCACCTCCCTCTTCCTCCTTTACCCAGCCCGAGCGATCTCCTCTGCAGGTCCTGCTCCCGCGGCACATGGCCAACCGTAGCCACCTCGGCTCAGGCCCTGGTGAACCAGCCTGAGCCTCTCCCTCTTCTGGAATCGGTGCCCCATAGGAACTGCCCCCTGGTACCCCCCACTGTGGCCTCTCCTTCCCGCAGATGCTCCAGGTGGTGTGGCGACAACCCTCCACGGTTTTTCCGCCCTGAGTTGTGAGGTACAGCAGGGCACCCCAGACCGCCTCTTGTACCAGCCAGGCGCGGCGGTAGCAACACACCACCAAGTCGCGTGCACAAGCTCCGCCCTGCACTCCAACCCATCGTGTTACAGCGGCAACGCCCCACGCCAGACCCCTCTTGCACTTGATGCTTGAGCCAGCATGGTCTTCCCCTCTAGGAGCCCGCCGGCAGCCCACAATGTCTCCAGTGCCCTCCCAGCCAGCTCTGGTCGGGTTCCTCCTCTGCCGCGCTGCAGTGGCCAGGCCGGCGCTGCACCGAGGCCACCACTGCATGGATGTCTCTTTCCTGCTCCAGTTGCACAGCACCTCGTGTTGACGCCGCACCCCGTGAGCCCCCTAGGTGTGCTGTCTTCTTGGGCAAGGTAATCCCTTGCTGCTTCACCTAAACAAGAACAGCCTCGAAACGAGCATTGGCCGGTCTCCCCAGCCCAGAACGGGCTTGGGCAGACCTGCCCGACCCAAAATGTAAAGGAGGTTGGTACTGCCCATACTGGGCCTGCGTAGGTTCGCCCCGACCTGTACAGGCCCTGCCAAAATTATTAAGGGCACGAGTGTTTTTTTTAATTTAATCAAAATTAATTAAAATAATTAATTTAATATTAGTTGATAATTAAATTAATTAAATATTAATTTGGGTTATTAAAATCTAATGCATCGTAATTAATTTAATTGTGATATTAATTAGGTTAATTAATTAATTTAAATTAGTTCTAAAATTGAATTAATTAACCAGGACCGAACGATGTTAAATTGAATTAAAAACAAGAGTGAAGTTTTTAATTCGATTAAATGTCATCCGAATTTATTTAATGAAAGTTTAATTTTATTATGCATTTATTTGATATACGCGAGTTTAATACATATATGATTGGTCATGAGATGAGACTTACCAATTCATGTCTGGTGTTTTTTTATTTATTTAATTATTTATTTAATTATTTCATGTGGTTTTTTAATAATTATTTTAAATAAAAAGGTGATCTGCGTGTCATCTGAGAGTTGTTATATATATAAGGGCATGCGCGCCCATTCTTAGAGTTGTATATTTATACCCCGAGACCCCCTCGCCTACGTGCGAGTATAATTGTATAATGACGAGATGACTGGTGATGCATTTCGTGCCCAGTGACGGCGACACACCAGACATGAGTTGGATGCATTGGATGAGCATACATTACTATTTATGTTGCAAGACACACGACTAAAGGAATTTACCCTTAGGGTTTCGGTTGGTATGTTATTCACTCGACGGATCAATCAATAGTACCGGCTCAAGATCAAGTGTTTGTTTTAGTTCTGGATGGTTTATTATTTTTGTGCATGTGTAATTTATTGCTCAATCACATAGTATAATAATAAATAAGCATGCAAGATAAAATGAACATGTGATGTGCTGAAATTTCTATTTCACGCATAGTCAATTGTGAGTGCGATCACATAGTAGGTGCTTATAAAATTAGAAAATGATTTCTTTCATCACACTAAAATTAATAAAACCCTCAAAGATATATTAATTTTAAACATCCTTCCGTCATTCAAATTTGGACAAAACTAGATGTTTGAGGTGCCGATCGTGCGTTAGCTGACGGTGCCTCTTACTACTAGGGAGTCCTTATAAGAATGATGGGTCGACTTAACTAAAGTTCTAGTAAGTATTATCCATAGATAACTTGCCATCATTTTAGAGGAAAGCATTGAGTAAATCAAAATTTTATTTTAAGAAGCTATTACTTCACTCAACAGATCAGGGAACCACAAGTTAAAGCGGTCGGCCAGCCAAAAGCCTACCTAGAACCCTCTAAGTAGGGGCGTAGCCTTAGCTTGTAGAATATGAGGGGTGGTTCTGGGATCCTTTCCATTCGAATACTAAAACGACAGGGTATTCCGATTCTAGCATAGAGGGTTCCTAGAATCCGATAAAATAGTGGGAGACATTAAATGATTTAAGTAATTAATCAAAATGTCTAAACCGGTAATCCAGATAAAAGGCACTCATCTGCTAAAATTTATTTTTGTAGAAAAATGGAAAGTTATACCAAAAGATTAAAACTTCAATATTATAATGGAAAAAGTAAATTTTCACACTGACACTAGTATCCATGAATAGTACATGCGCGTGCGCATAGTACTATGATATAGGAAACTCAAGGTGTCAATGTCCCCAACACTGTTAAACTACCTCAATAAGAAAGGGTGGAAAATTCTTACCGGATACTAATGTACAAAGCATATGATAGTTATATCATCATGCATTCATCAACGTCTGATGTCAGTTGCATTCACTACACCAGGACATAGATGATATGACATAAAGTCTCATCTCCGAGAAGTTTTCAAGGAGAAAGTGACACAATGATATGAATAAGGCGATGTACACCAGCATGTGTAAATTGAAATATCGATCATGATATTTAAATATCATTTTCACCACATTACTCAAGTCTTGTTTTAAGTTACAAAATGAACAAGTATTGAGTAAATGCTTCATTACCAATGTAGGTAAGGTTCGCCAAGTGAATAAGAATAAAAGACAATTAAGATTTAATTCTTATGGCAGATAAATTGAAAGACAATGTGAAAAGGTCAAAGTCTTTTAATTTCAATGACATATTCGTGACACCCTTCAATTAATGAGGTATTAACAGAGGTTATTTTTATTGCATATTATAAAATAATACTATAGAAGTTTAAAAACAATAAACTAATTTAAAGAAGCAAGTTTTCGCTTCTACATCAGGCATATTCATTAATGTAATGTTTCCTTTTACTACTTGGGTATTTAATACTATATGCTTTTTACATATGTGTATTTAAATACAATAACCAAGTAAGTATAGAAACATTACTAGTAGTCAGGTGTATTCTCTAAGTGGCTGTGAAAGGGTGATACCTAGGCCAGTGGTGAGAAGTACACGACTTATTTAATTGACAAGTGAAAGATTCATGTTGAAATATTGTTGAGTATAACCAAAAACATTAATCTCATGTGTCCTTGGATGCAAGGAGACATTCTTTCAGTTTCTGCAATGAATGTTGTTTTTGGTAAACTCAATCACTAGTTCAGTAATACATGAATCATAGGAAATTAGTGATGAATATAAATGTAAGACTTATACCCAGTTGTGACAGGATAATTATTTGTCAATTAATACTAAAAATGGACGTCATGAATATACCAAGCATTCTATTTAGGCTCGGCACAGCTAAATACTTTTGGTATTATCGATGTCTTTAGTTTGGACAAAGTAGCCTTTAGAAATAAAGGTATGTCACAAAGCTTTTGGAAATAGTTCAACACGAAAGTGTGAACTATTCCAAGTATAAGTTATAGGTATATATACTTCATAAGATTCTTTTAAGTAATTAAGGAATATCAAAGTGAAGTATTTGCATGGTCAGGAGATATGAGTTTCTTCGGGTTGGGATACTGAAGAATATCTCGACCAAGCATTCATCAATCATGATAATGTAGTGTGGATTAATTTCTAAATGCACATTACCTTATCGAAATCACAACATTGATGTTAATGAAGATGATTGATGATCAAGTCTTACATATCAACATTGATCAATAAACATATAGCGTGGATCAATTCCTAAACGCATATGTTATACATCAAAATATTGATCTAAGTAATATCAATGTTGCAACTAGCAGAAACTTCCATTGTATTTCATGAAATGCTTTGCAAATAACAATGATATCCCACAACCATATGCCAAATATAATGACAAATGGATATCATATGAGTAATAGTATGATATAAATACATTATGCCATAAGGACATGTGTTTGGATGAAAATGGTTTGTTCGAATACAAGCAAACTTGCATCAATATAAACACATTGTGCATCTAAGGTACGTATCCTAACGATTTATTAGGATATTACATAAATCCCTAAGATATAAAAGTTATAGTCAAGTAAGGGACTACATATCTATACAAGGGTGCACATATCTAATAGAGATAGTGGGAGCTATATTGACTTCTCTTTAGTCAACGCTCAAGATGCACAAAATAGCTGGCATAGGAACTAGTTCCACAAGCGCATGTGGAATAAAGTGTGTTCCAGAGACACATACTGTGTGTAAAGGATAAAACCATGGTGATGGTTTTTATATTCACCGTGGTTGGTGATCTATTATTCAATGTGAATAAAATTTCCTACAATTAAGGAGTGTATGGCAATTAGCTATAATTGATAAGACCAACTAAAATTCAATTAATGGATTCCATGTATCAAAGTGAAAAAGGGGATATTATTTTGAATACAACGGTGGGAATTCATGTGAGTTGATACATGGATGGTACGATCTTAGTACCAATAAGGCTCGATTGGTTTCACCAAGTTGTTATACCTAAATCCGTTAGAATTTTACTTATCATAGTTAATATCTATGATAAATTTATTTAGCATTGGATGTCATGAAACCCAATCGTGGATGGTGTCTATATGATGCAACCAAAAAGGGATGGTCACGTCACAGAATTCCAATATAGGTTGGAAGTTATTAAAATCCGGTTTAGGATTAAAGTAAGTAACATGATCATAGAAAATACATTTTCAAAAATGTTTTACATGTGTATACGTAAGGTTGGTGGGAGAATCAATGTTTTATAAACAAAATATGTTCGGTAACATATGAAAAACATACATTGGTCTGACAGTTAGTTAAGACCAAAATAAAATTTACTCTCCAATGATTGACTTAAAGTAGAAACCTAAGTTCTAGGGAACAGGATCTACTAAGGTAGATCTATAGGTTTCTTGGTCCTAGTCAATCATACATATAGTGATATTTTATTGAAAAATACATGTCGGAACAATTAAAGAGATGAATTGATGCCTATGTCACAGGGAATAATCTCTCCATGTTGATCTGTCCGTGACATGGGAATAGATAAATGCGGTGAGTTGAAATCCATACATCGGAGTGATGAAACAATCACGTATTCCATGATATGTACAAGAACCGATATTGCCAATGTATATTTTACAATATGAAGATATCAGTTATATCTAGGAGCATTGCAAGGGATACAGTCAGAACAATCTAATTGTACTTCGGAAAGTACAAAAGATATGTACCAGGTAAGTGGAGAAGAAAGAATACTAGTTTTGGGGGATATGAACTAGTCTTCCATAGATCAATGTGATCTAGTATTTCAGTTCGGCTAAAGGAAATGAGTGAGCCAAGCTCATATTAGACAGTGGTGGCCATACCTACAAACCCTAGTACATTCCAGCTTCTAAGATATCTTAAAAGTAGTTATATGTAATGATTTGTTCCAGTTCTTAGAATTGAACCGGGTGAGAAAAGTATTATCATAATCTAAATTATGATAGTCTTACTAGCCAAGATGTCATATTATGATAGTGGACAAAAAGGGATATAATCGGGATACCATCACTTGAGAAGTTTTACTCAAGGATATGAGGTTGCTATAGCAGAGTAGCCACGTGGAGGAACCGTGGAGGACCCAGTAGCTAAAGCCATTACTCAACAGAAACATGATGTTCATCATGTGAGTAGCTAACAAGTTTGGTTAGAAAGTTGGCTCTAGTGCAAGTTGGAGTGTTGAAATAGTGGGTGCCCTAGACCCAACTATTTTGTGCTTTTGATTACCATATCATGTATACAGTAAGATATACATGATGTCATCTTACCATTATAGTGTAGACTTTTCTGCGTCCACTATTGAAATGGTAATGTCCAAAGATTAATTGTCGTATCGAAAGGTTATAGCAGTTCCCAGGATATAATGATAACCTCTAGATAATATGACATTAATCTTAAATATATGTTCTATAGTCTAGATACATCTTATTGATTGGACACAATAGATGTTTGACTATCAGGTGATGGGGGCTCATAAGAATTTAGACTTCTTCTCATGAAGTTCACACTTGGTGATCTCTAGTAGTGATATCATGAGGAATTACCCGCCAATAGGAACATCACATGTTTTGGGTGTCATTGGATGTTTCTATATACGATCATGTGTAATGGTCTCCTGAATTGAGATCATTACCAATGTATGTCACTTGATTGCGTACTTTGATGAAAGATGAAAACCATTGCGATGAATTCTTGGTGAGGTAGTTTGTGTCGGGTGCGTTGTTGGTGGCATGGCATTGGTTGAATGGTCAAGAATGGATTTTTCACTTCCGGGTTATGGAAGTAATATATCTCAGGCCATGTTGATATGGATAATAGTACCTTTATAAGACCATGGCCATGGCAGTCAAGGGTAAATCCGTCCAGTTACACAATTCATGTTTGCAGTGATGACATGTGAGTGCGTCCTGCTTTATGAGATATTACAGAGAAATAGATTATATTACACAGTGCATGTTCGTAGGTTGGTTGTCACTGCTGTGACAATCCTTATTTCTTCAGGGGGCATGATGGGTTGCTAGATCCCGCTCTTGGTCAGTGAATACTATTCACAGCTATCAAAATAAGGGCCTAGAGGGTCACACAAAATAGCGTATTCAAGAATCTTCCCTATTCAGTTGAATCAGAGTTTTGGACATGGCATGCCCCGCCACAGGGGTCCGAGATTTGTCCAAAGTTAAACGATCACCAATGCAATAAATAAATTCATATTATTCGAGTTTATAATAATGAGTATTGAATTTATTTATTAAATGTATTTTCAAGTTTTAAGTAAATACATGAAAAAATATTAATTGACGAATATTAAATTATTCAAGGTTCAATTAATATTTATTGGATCGATGAGTCAGGTTAATGACTTAAATATTATCATGTAATATATTTTAATATATTACAAGCAAATGATAATAATATTTATGGCTCATTTTAGTAGTCATAAAATTTCATTAATAGTGTGTTAAGTATTCGGGGCCGGTAGCCCGATACCGGGTATTTTAATTGAGCACTATAAATAGAAGAGGAGGGAAATTTTCCAAACACTATTCATAGAGATTCTCTCTCATCTCCTATCTCCCACACTCTAGAGAGAGGTTCTCTCGATCCAAGGAGCTCAGATGGAGTTATCTCTCGGGCATCACTAGTGAAGCGATGTAGTGATCATTGGAATGTCAAAGGCATCGTCGGTATTTCACGTTAGCACCCAAACTACGACGAACGGTGCTCCTTCCAATTCCTTGAAGCACGTGTTGACTATCTAGAGGAATTCATCTTCAGATTCTTCGAGCAGTGATCACCAACGACGAGCAGACATCGTGCGTGGCTTCGAATCTAAACCAGGTATTTTATGGTTTATGTTTGTCCTTAAAATCCTCAACGCATGGTCATCGGCTAAGATCAGGCTGCTCTTCTCTGACGTCGACAAGTTTACGTCAACCGTCGATGGAAAAATTTTAAAAACCCACCTGTTTGGGGCTTCCTCTACATGCCCAGTTCCAACATGAATAGTTAGACATATACATATATAAATTCCCCCACATATATATATATTCACTCATGGAGGGATGAATATATATATTGGGGTTAGGTGTGCATATGTATATATATGAAAAATGCATACGTGTGTAAGAGAAAGGGGTATATGCATGTATAACCATATATCTTAGGATCCCTTTATACATATTTTTCCATGAAAATATTTACATAGGGGCTAGGTGTCCTTGTATATATATGAAAGTGCATATGCATGCAACTGGTAATATGAATATATTCGATTTGTTGTCTTTATAAGAATAGAACCTTCAATTCAAGATAGGTTCCCTATGAATTGGCCTTAAAATTTAAAGAATCATTGATTGTATGTATTTCAAACCATGTTTTTGTACTAAATAATGATATAGATCATTTGGAATAATTATTTTATATGAAATGAAGTGTTTACTTAATTTAATCAAATCAAATCAACCTGACCTGGTCCAAATCAAAACAAACCAATTTAAATGAAACCAGAATGAACTCATTTAAAATGAATTGAATGAAATAGAACATAATATAAATAGGAAGAAACAAAATAATCTAAATTGTGTTAACCTATAAAGAGTAAAACTAAATTTTCTAAAATGAATCTAAATTAAATTAAATTAGATTATACCGTATAAATAAATTAAAACTAACCAGATCTAAAAAAAATCATATCATGTTGTACCAAATAAAATCATGCATAATCAGTATAATCTAGTTAGACATCTCCTAACCTACCTCAATTAGGATTTCATCAAACATAACAAACCAAGATGAACTAAAAGAAACCAAACCAAATAAGATTCTGAAGAGTAAACCCAAAATGATTTGAACTAAATAAAGTGGAACCATAAAAACTCACAATGGAATGGGTAAAACCAAATAAAAAATAAAATGAAACATTTAAAAAAAATTCACAAATTAAATCGATTAGAACCCAAATGAATGAAATTTTCCAAGATAATATAAAAAAACAAAACAAACTAAATCTAATGAAAATTTCCCGAACTAACTTGTATCGAAAAACCAAACTGCCCCCAAATAATTAACACACTATCAACGACATTTTATGACTACTAAATAGAGTCATAAATATTATTATCATTTACTTGTAATATATTAAAATATGTTACATGGTAATAATTGGGTCCATAACTTGAATCATCATTCCCATAAATATTAATTGAACATTTAATAATTGAATATTCTCCAATTAATATTTTTCATGTATTTACTTAAAACTCATAAAGACATTTAATAAATAAATTCAATACTTATTATTCTAGACTCAAATAATATGGATTTATTTATTTCATTGGTGATCATTTAACCTTGGATAAATCCCAAACCCCAGTGGAAGGTCCCACCACGTCCAAAACTTCTATCCAACTGAATAGGGAAGATTCTTGAATACACTATTGTGTGTGACCCTCTAGGACCTTATCTCGATAGTAGTGAATAGTATTCACAGACCAAGAGTGGGATCTAACAACCCATCATGGCCCTTGAAGAGATAAATATTGTCACAGTAGTGATAACCAACCTAATAACACACACTTTGTAATATAATCTCTTTGTTTGTAATATTTCATAAATCAGGACGCACTCATGTGTCATCACCCTTTTCTTTCTTTATTGTTTGTTGATTTAACTGGACAGATTTACCTTCAACTGCCATCGCCATGGTCTTATAAAGGTACTGCCATCCTTATCAACATGGCTTGAGATATATTACTTCCATAACCCAGAAGTGACCAATTATTTCTTGACCATTCAACCAATGTCATGCCACCAATGAGGCACCCAACACAGAATACCTCATCATGACTTCATTGCCACGGTTTTCATCTTGCATCAAAGTATACAATCAAATGAAATACATTGGTAATGATCTCAATTTTGGAAACCATTACACATGATTGTAGATAGAAACATCCAAGGACACCCAAAACATGTGGTGTTTTTATTGGCGAGTCAGTCCTCATGATCTCACTACTAGAGATCACAAAGTGTGAACTTCATGAGAAGAAGTCTCAATGCTTATGATCCCCCAGCACCTGATAGTTAAACATATAATTTTTCCAATCAATAAGATATATCTAGACCATATAACATATATTTAAGATTAATTTCATAGTATCTAGAGGTTCTCATTATATCCTCCGAACTGCTATAACCTTTAGATACAACAATTGATATTTTGACATTACCATTTCAATAGTGGACGCAGAAAATTCTACTCTATAATGGTAAGATGATATCATGAATAGATAATAGTATAAATGATATTGTAATCAATAGCACTGAATAGTTGGGTCTAGGGAACTCACTATTTTAACACTCCCACTTGCACTAGATCTAACTTGTTAAATAAAGTTGTTAGCTACTCACGTAATGAACATCATTTTTCCACTGAGTAATGGATTTAACTACTGGGTCTTCCATAGTTCCACCATGTGGATATTCTAATATAGATAACTCATCTCCTTGAGTAAAACTTCTCACGATATGGAATCCCGAGTATATCCCACTTGTCCACTGTCATAACTTGACTTCTTAGCTAGTAAGAATATCATAATTTACATTATGATAATACTTTTCTCACAAGGTGAGATTCAAAGAATTGGAATAAATCGTTGCATTTAATAACTTCTTCTTAGCTTCCTGAGAAGCTTCAACATACTCGGTATTTGTAAGTATCCCTACCACTAGCGTTTATGAGATTGAATTGATCATCACATTTAGCCTAACTGAAATACCAGATCACATTGATCTTTGGAAGACTAGTTTATGTCCCCTAAAAACTAGTATCCTTCTTCTCCATTTACCAGGTATATATCTTTTGTACTTGACGAAGTACAATTAGATATTTCTGACTGCATCCCTTGTAGTGCTCCTAGATATAACTAATATTTTCATACTCTAAAATATACCTTGTCAATATTAGTACGTGTACATATCGTAGAATATGTGATTGATCCATCGCTTCAACGTATGGATTTTACTCATCACCTTTATGACTTATCATATCCCGAACATGTCAATCTGAATAGATTATTCCCTATGACATAGGAAATAATTCATCTCTTGAATTTTTTCAACAATGTCGCTATATATACAATTCACTAGGACAACGAACCCTATAGATCTACCTCAATAGATCTCATTCCCTAGAACTTAGGTTTCGACATTAATTCAATCACCAGAGAATAAATTTCATTTTGGTCTTAGGTAACTTTAAGACCAATTTTTTTACTAAATGTTTCTGAACATATTTTTCATGGAAAATGTTGGCGCTCCCACTAACATTTAGTAGACACATGGAAAACATTTTTTTCAAATTTATATTCTATGATCATGTTTCTTACTTTAATCCTAAATCAGATTTCAGTAACTTGAAACATTTATTAGCATTCTATGATGTGACCATCCCTTTTTGGTTGTGTCATAAAGACACAATCCAAGATTGGTGGTCATGACATCCAATTCCAAATAATTTGGTCGTAGATATTATCTATGATAAGTAAAATTATAACAGATTTAGTCATAATGACTTGGTCAAACTAATTGAGTCTTATTGGTACCAAGATTGTACCATCCATGTATCAACTCACTTGAATAACCACTGCAATATTCAAAATAATAATCCCCTTTTCACTTTGATACATTGAATCCATTAATTGAATTTTAGTTGGTCTTATCAATTTTAGCTAATTTCCATACACTACTTACTTGTAAGAAATATTATTCACATTGAATAATAGATCACTGACTGCGGTGAATATAAAAACCTTCACCGTGGTTTTATCATTCCTACACAGTATGTGTCTCTGGAACATACTCCATTCCACATGCGCTTTTGAAACCTATTCCTATGTCAATTATTTGTGCATCTTGAGAAATGACTAAACACAAGTCAATATATCTCCCACTATCCCAAATAGAGATGTTCACCCTTATATAGAAGTGTAGTCTATCACTTGAATACAAATTTTCTATCTTAGGGGCTTATGTAATATCCTAATAAATTGATAGGATAAGTAACTTAGATGCACAATGTGTTTATCTTGATGAAAGTTGTTTTGTATCCAAATAAACTATTTGAATCCAAACCCATTTCTTTATGGAATAATGGATTTACATCATACTGTGACTTGTATGATATCCATTTTTTATTTATAGTTGGCATATAGTTATTGGATAAAGCTGTTATTTGTGAAGAAAGTCATGAAATATAATGAAAGTTTCTACAAGTTTCAACATTGATATTACTTACATCAAAATTTGGATGTATAACATATGGGTTTAGGAATTGATCAATGATATATGTTCATTGATAAGTTTTGATATGTAAGACTTCATCATCAATCCTACTCATTAACATCAATTTTGTGATGTCGATAAGGTAATGTGCATTTAGAAATTACTCCACGCTACATTATCAGGATTGATGAATGCTTGGTCAAGATATTCTTTAGTATCCCAACCCAAAGCAACTCATATCTCATGACCATGCATATTCTTCACTTTATTATTCATTAATTACTTAAGAAATCTTATGAAGTATATATACCTCTAGATTATACTTGGAATAGTTTATGCTTACTTGTTGCACTATTTACATAATCTTTGTGACATACCTTTATTACTAAAGGATCTTTTGTTCAAACTAAATACGGTGATAATACCGAAATTATTTATCTATGTCTATCCTAAATAACATACTTGGAATATTTATGACTTCCAATTTTGGTATTACTTTACAAAGAATTAAATTTTCACAATTGGGTATAAGTCTTTCATTTTATATTCATCACTAATTGCCTATGATTCTTGTATTACTGAACTAGTGATTGATTTTACCAAAAAAAAATTCATTCTATAACCTTAAAGAATGTCTCCTTGCATCCAAGGACACATGAGATTAATGTTTATGGTTATAATCAATATTAGTTCAACACTAATCTTTCACTTGGTAATTAAATAAGTCGTGTACTTCTCACTACTGGACTAGGTATCACCCTTTTCCAACCACTTGGATAATACACCTGAGTTCTAGTAATATTTCTATACTTACTTGGTAACTGTATCTAAATACACATATGTAAATATCATATTGTATTTAATACCCAAGTAGTAAAACTGAAACATTACAATTAATGAATATGCATGATGTAGAAGCGGTAACTTGCTCCTTTAAATTAGGTTATTAATTTTAAACTTCCACAATATTATTTTATAATATGAAATGAAAATAATTATGGTTAATACCTCATTAATTGAATGGTGTCACAAATGTGTCATTGGAATTAAACAACTTTCAACTTTTCACATTTTCTTTCAATTTATTCTCCATAATAATTAAAAATGAAATTATCTTTGATATTCTTATTATCTTGGCAAACCTTACCAAAATTGGTAATGAAGAATTTAATCAATACTTATTCATTTTGAAACTTAAAAGGAGACTCGAGTAATGTGGTGAAAATGATATGAGAAAGGGATCCATTTAAAGATCATGATCAATATCTCAATTTACACATTCCAGTGTAACAATTTCCTTATTCATATCATTGCTTCGCTTTCTCCTTACAAAAATATCGGAGATGAGAATTTATATTATATCATCCATGTCCTGGTGTAGAAACTGAAACTGACACTGGACGTTGATGGAAGAATAATGATATAACTATCATATGCTTTGTACATTAGTCTCCTGTAAGCAATTTTCACCCTCACTTCTTGAGGTAGTTTAACAGTGTTAGGGACACTGACACCTTGAGTTTCCTATATCATAGAACTATGTTCATGCGCATGTACTGTTCATGGATACTCAAGTTAGTGTGTTCATTTAATTTGTCAAATATAATATTGTAGTTTTCAAACATCTGGTACAACTTTCCATTTTTCTATAAAAATGAATTTTAGTAGATGAATGCTTTTTATCTAGATTACAAGTTTAGACATTTTGATTAATTAATTAAATCATTTAATGTCTCCCACTATTTTATCGGATTATAGGAACCCTCTATGATAGAATAAGAATACTCTTTCACTTGAGTATTATAGTGGCAAGGATCCTGTAACCACCCCTCATAGTCTACAAGTTATGGCTACGCCACTACATGGAGGGTTCTAGGTGGGATTTTGGCTGGTTGACTGCTTTAACTTGTGGTTCCTTGATCTTTTGAGTGAAGTCCCAGCTTCTTAAAACTAAAACTTTATTTACTCAACACATGCATCTAAAATTAAAAAAAGATAGTTAGGGATATTTCTTTGCTGTAATTATAGTTAAGTCAACCCATTACTCTTATAAGGACACCCCAATAGTAAGAGGCACCCTCATATATGGCATGACTGGAACCTCAAACACCCAGTTTTGTCCAAATTTTAGTGACGGAAGGTTGTTTAGACTTAATATATATTTGAGGATTTTATTATTTTTAGTGTGATTAAAGAAATCATTTTCTATTTTTATAATAACATACTATGTGATCGCACTCACAACTGATTGTGCAAGAAATAGAAATTCCATCACGTCATAAGTTTATTTTATCTTGCATGTTTGTTTATTATTATTCCATGTGATCGCACAATAAAATACACATGCACAAAAATAATAAACCATGAAAAAAATATTAACAACTGATCATGAGCCGATACTATTGGATGATCCATTGAGTGAATAATGGACCAACCAAAACCTTATGGGTAAGTAACTTTAGTCATGTGGCTTGCAACATGAATAACATCGTCTGCTCATCTAATGCATCTAACTCTTGTCCGGTGTGTCGTTGTCACTTGGCGTGAAGTGTATCACACCTCGTTTGGTCATTATACAATTGTACTCGCACACATGTGAGGGGGTCTCTTGGTATAAAATAAAACTCTAAGAATGGGCGTGCAGGCCCTTATACATATAATGACACTTGAGACGACACACACATCATCTTTTATTTAATTAAGTTAATTATTAAAAAACCATTGGAACAAATAAATAATTAAATAAATGAAAATAAATAAAAACCACAAGACATGCATTAGTTGGTCTAAGGCTCATTATCAGTCATATATGCATGAAACTCATGTATATTAAATAAATACAAAATAAAATTAAACTTGCATTAAATAAATTCTGAGTGCATTTAATCGAATTAAAAAATTTACTCTTATTTTTAATTCAATTTAACTTCATTCAATCCTGATTAATTAATTTAATTTTAAAAACTAAAAATTAAATTAATTAATTAATTTAATTAACTACCAATTAAATTAATTATTCCGCAATAATTTTTTAAACCAAAAATTAATATTTAATTAATTTAATTATATACTATAATTAAATTAATTATTTTAATAAACGTTTGATTAATTTAATTCACTCGGGCCCATGAAACTTTGATCAGGGCCTGTGCGGGTCGGGGTGAACCTGTGCAGGCCCAATCCGAGCGGTAACGACCCCGTGCAGGGGCATTCTAGACTAGGTCGGTCTGCCCAATCCCATTCCGGGTTGGGCCGAGCCACCAAATCATGTTTCATGGCTAGTGTGGTCTATGTGGAGCGGTAAGGGGATTACCTCTAGAGGTGTGTTGCGGTGGGTCGGTCCACCGGAGGTGAGGGTCCGCTCGCCAGTGGCGCGAAGGCGTAGGCCGCATGGGTCTTCCGCGGGATAGTCTGGGTAGAAGGGGCCTCAACTGACGGTTCTGGAAAGGTGAAACCTTGGCTATGTGGGGTGTCGGTGAGTGCAAAGGAGGGAGGTGCCCAGTCCATGGTGGGCATCCTAGTCTGTCCGCGGGGCAGCCACAACGAGCACTGCTGGTTGGGGTGCCATCTTTTCGGGCATTGTGCATGCAGGTTGGCGGCTGGCAGGAGGGGTGCCCGTCGCCACCCCTGGAGAGGGTTTTCGCTGGTCTCTATGGGAGGGAGATGATAGTGGGGTGCCAGTGTGGCCATGGTCTGTGTCTGCTAGGCGCCGGGGTGATAAAGCGGTGCAGGGGGGAAGCTCATCGAGAGGCATCTCTGGCACCTGCTAGTTGGGGAAGGCCGCCATGCACCTGGTGAGTGAGAGGAGGTGATCGAAGGGAAAGGGAGAGGCCAGGGCTTCTGGGGTTGAGGTGGGATGCCAGTGCAGGGTAGCCATAGGTGGTGTGGGAGGTCGGGATGTAGGTCTTCAGAGTGGCCAGAGTGCGGTGCACCGCTACACACAGAGGAGAGCCGCGTAGGCTCCGTGGGGAAGACAACCGGAGGGCCCTTTTGTTTGTTTTTTGTTTTACCCAGGAAGCTGATTTTTTTTCTAGGTTTTTTGAAAAAAAAATTTGCCTAAAAGGGATAGGGAATGCGGTATTTTTTAAAAAGGGTTAGGGCATACGATATTTTTAAAAACGGGTCCGAGATGCGTGAACCCCATTCACACATCCCCAACCCCGGGAAGATGCGTGAACGGGGTTCACGCATCTTCAACCCGAGCGAGATGCGTGAACCCCGTTCACGCATCCTACAGAAAGATTTTTTTATTTAAATTCTTATTTTTTGTTTTGTTTTGTTTATATATATATTTATATAACAAAAAATTTCAGCAGAATTTATCTGCTATTTAATATCCAGCAGTTCTACCGTTACACCAGTCTGGATTCTGACAGACACCCTCACCCATGGCTCTCTTTTACAAGAGGGTTGGCCCTAGAAATCCTTCTGCATTTTCGATTTGGGACTCAACTGCTATCTTCCCTGCGCAGAACATTCTGCATTTCTGATGTGGGATTCTGTTTCAAGTACGTCACTTTGAAAGACTATAAAATACAAACTATATGACCAATATAAATAAAACATAAAACACGGATTAAACATATAATAAATTGTTGAAAATAAAAATAATTTTTTAAAAAATGTTGATGAATAATAATTTATAAGCTTTCAAAGATACCAACTTGAAACTTAAAAATGTTTCAAATACGTGTCTTTGAAAGACTATAAAATAAAAACTATAAGAGAAATTTGAATGAAACTTAAAACATGAATTAAACATATAAGAAATAGATGAAAATAAAAAGAATTTCGTAGAAAATGTAGATGAAAAATAATTTATAATCTTTCAAAACCACCAACTTGAAACTTAAAAACGATTCAAGTACATGGCTTTGAAAACCTATAAAATAAAAACTATAAGACCAATATAAATGAAAATTAAAACATGGATTAAACATATAAGAAATATTTATTTATTAATTAGTTAATTAGTAATATAATTATTAATTAGTTATTAATTAGTTAATTAGTAATTATTAATTAGTTAATAATTAGTTAATTAGTTATTTATTAATTAGTTAATTAGTAATATAATTTAATAAATGATAATAAATTAGTTATTATGTAATATAATTATTAATTTAAAATAAATAAATAATTAATCAATTAATTTGTAATATAATTAGTAATTAGTAATTATTTATTATAATTATTCATTATAATTATTAGTTATTAATTATTAATTATTAATTACTAATTAACTAATTATTAATTAGTTAATTAGTAATATCAGTATTAATTATACAAAAATTAATTAATAATATAATTAATAATTATAATTAATAATTATAATATTAATTATTAATTATATACTAATTAATTAGTTAATTAATAATTTAATTATTAATTATAATTAGTAATATAATTACTAATTATAATTATTAATTATTAATCACTTAATAATTAATTAGTAAATTTTTAATATAATTATTCATTATAATTTTTAATTTTAAATTATTAATTGTTAATAATTAATAATTAATTATTCTATAATTAATACTTATATTACTAATTAACAAATTAATTATTATATAATTAATAATTACTAATTATAGTTAATAATTATATTAGTAATTATAATTCATAATTATATTAGTAATTATAATTCATAATTATATTACTAATTATAATTAATAATTACATTACTAATTCACTAATTCTTTATTATATAATTAATAATTATATTACTAATTAAAAAAATTAATTATTATATAATTAACAATTAATAATTAAAAACTAATAATTGTAATGAATAATTATAATTATTTATTATATTACTAATTTACTAATTAACTAATGAATTATTATATAATTAGTAATTATATTACTTAATAAATACTTAATTACTATAATAATTAATAATTATATTACAAATTAACTAATTAATTATGATGTAATTAATAATTATATTACAAATTAACTAATTAATTATTATATAATTAATAATGATATTACTAATTAACTAATTATTAAATAATTAATAATTACATTGCTAATTAACTAATTATTCATTAACTGTTTTATTAATTATTAAAAATTAATTATATAATAATTAATTAGTTAATTATTATATAATTAATTAGTTAATTATTATATAATTAATTAGTTAATTATTATATAATTAATAATTATATTACTAATTAACTAATTTATTATTATATAATTAATTTTTAATAATTAATAAATAATAATTTTAATGAATAATTATAATTATTTAATATATTACTAATTTACTAATTAACTAATGAATTATTATATAATTAATAATTATATTACTTACTAAATACTTAATTATTGTATAATTAGTAATTATATTACTAATTAACTAATTAATTATTGTGTAATTAATAATTATCTTACAAATTAACTAATTAATTATTCTCTAATTAATAATGACATTACTAATTGACTAATTATTAACTAATTAATAATTATATTGCTAATTAACTAATTAATCATTAACTATTTATTATATGTTTAATCCATTTTTTAATTTTCATTTATATTGGTCTTATAGTTTTTATTTTATAGGTTTTCAAATCCACGTATTTGAAATGTTTTTAAGTTTCAAGTTGGTTGTTTTGAAAGCTCGTAAATTATTTTTTAGCAACATTTTTTACAAAATTCTTTTTATTTTCAACTATTTCTTACATATTTAATCCATGTTTTAAGTTTCATTCATATTTGTATTATAGTTTTTATTTTATAGTCTTTCAAAGACACGTATTTGAAACATTTTTAAGTTTCATGTTGGTGGCTTTGAAAGCTTATAAATTATTATTTGTCAACATTTTTTATGAAATTATTATTTTTTCCACTATTTTTTATATGTTTAATCTGTGTTTAAAATTTCATTTATATTAGTGTTATAGTTTATATTTTATAGTCTTTCAAAGTCACGTACTTGAAATACGTAAAACATTTTTAAATTTCAATTTGATGGTTTTGAATGGTTATAATTTATTTTTGATCAACATTTTTTATAAAATTCTTTTTGTTTTCAACCATTTATTATATTTTTAATAAATGTTTAAAATTTCATTTATATTAGTCTTATAGTTTATATTTTATACTCTTTCAAAGTCACGTATTTGAAACAGAATCCCACATCAGAAATGCAGAATGTACTGTGCAGGTTTGGAAGAACCTATATCCCACATCGAAAATGCAGAATAATTTTCAGGGCAAGCCCTCTTATAAAAGGGAGTCCTGGGTGAGAGTTTCTGTTAGAATCCAGACTGCTGTAATGGCAGTACTGCTGGCTTTTAAATAGCGGATAAATTCTGCTAATTTTTTTTGTTATATATATATATATAAACAAAACAAAACAAAACAAAAAATAATTTTTTTAAAACTATTAAAAAACTTCCTGCATGATGCGTGAACGAGGTTCACGCATCTCGCTCGGATTAAAGATGCGTGAACCCCGTTCACGCATCTTGCCGGGATCGGGGATGCGTGAACGGGGTTCACGCATCTCAGACCCATTTTTAAAAATACTACAAGCCCTATCCCTTTTAGGCAAATTTTTTTTTTCAAAAAACCCAGAAAATTTTTTTCCAACCGCTGCCCATCTTCTTTTTTTATTTTTTTTAATTTTTTAATCATGACCTGCTTTGTAGGTCAACTTTTCACCCCCTTTTTTATCAAGACTTTCTTTTCAGGTCTTTCACCCCTACCTTAATTTTTTTTGGAAAAACTTGACTCAAAAAGATGGGTCATCTCCCCTTTAAAAAAATTCCAAAACCTAATAGATAGGCTTTGAAAAATAATAATTATATTAAAATATTAAATTATTATAAAAAATATTATAATAACGAAATTATTATTATAATATAACAATTATTATTATAATAAAGTTTTTATAATAATAATTATTATCAAAATTCAATGAAAAACACTATTCTGGTGTAAACAAGGGATTTGGAGAATTAAAATGAGGTTTATAGATCTAAAACATCATATATTTACCAGTGTTAAATCCAAACTAAAAATTTGGATGACTAAAGAATGGTCATCCGATGTTGGATTAATACATGATATGCGGTGTTGGGACCGTATCGATGCCCTCCATTATATTTTTTGAAATTTTAATTTATTTGGCCTAAAATAGATACATGTCACTATGATACCACTTGTTGGAACCAGACATGCTACGTAAGCCCCAAACAGGTTGGTTTTTAAAAAAAATCCATCGACAATCGACGTAAACTTTCAATGTCAGTGCAGAGAAACCCAATCAAAAATGAGGATCTCATGTGAAGGGATCTAAGCACAAAAATAAACTATAAAATATATGGTTTAAATCTGAATCCACTTATGACATCTTCTCATCGTTGGAGATTTTTGATTGAAGAATCCAAAGATGAATTCCTTTATATTGTCCACACATGCTTCAAGGAATCCACGGGAGTGTCGTTCATCATAATCTGAGTGCTAGTGCAGAATTGCGATGATGACTTCAACTCTCTAACGATCACTGCATTGATTCACTAGCGATTCCTGAGAGAGTTCTTTATCAAAGCTCCTTGGATCCAGAGCCTCTCTCTATAGATAATGGGAGAGAGGAGAAGAGAGAGAAGCTTTATGAATAGCATTTTGAAATCTCCTCTCTTATATTTATAGTGTCATGTAATTACAAGGAAAAACCAACCCGGGCCCCCGAATAATTAAGGCACTATCAACGACATTTTATCACTACTAAAATGAGTCATAAATATTATTATCATTTACTTGTAATATATTAAAATATATTACGTGATAATAATTGAGTCTATAATTTGACTCATCGTTCCCATAAATATTAATTGAACCTTGAATAATTAAATATTTTCCAATTAATATTTTTCATGTATTTACTTAAAAATCATAAATACATTTAATAAATAAATTCAATACTCATTATTTTAAACTCAAATAATATGAATTTATTTATTTCATTGGTGATCTTTTAACGTTGGACAAATCCCAGCCCCCAATGGTGGGGCCCATCATGTCCAAAACTCTTATTCAACTGAATATGGAATATTATTGAATACGCTATTGTGTGTGACCCTCTAGGACCTTATCTCGACAGTAGTGAATAGTATTCACGTACTAAGAGTGGGATCTAGCAACCCATCAAGGACCCTGAAGAGATAAGGATTGTCACAACAGCGACAACCAACCTACGAACATGGACTATTTAATATAATCTATTTTTCTATAACATCTCATAAAGAAGGACGCACTCATGTGTCATCACCCTTTTCTTGCTTTATTTTTTTACTGATTTAACTGGACATATTTACCTTCGACTACCATGGTCATGGTCCTATAAAAGTACTGCCATCCTTATCAACATAGACTAAGATATAGTACTTCCATGACCCAGAAGTGACAAATCCTTTCTTGACCATTCAACCAATGCCATGCCACCAATGAAACAACCAACCCAAATTACCTCACCATGACTTCATTGACATGGTTTTCACCTTGCATCAAAGTACGCAATCAAATGACATACATTGGTAATGATCTCCGGTCAAGAGACCATTACACATGTTCGTAAATAGGAACATCCAATAAAACCCAAAACATATGGTGTCCTTATTTGTGGGTCATTCCTCATGATCTCACTACTAGAGATCACCAAGTTAAAACTTCATGAGAAGAATTCTCAATGCTTATGAGCCCCCAACACCTGATAGTCAATCATCCACTGTGTCCAATCAGTAAGTTATATCTAAACCATAGAACATATATTTAAGATTAATGTCATAGTATCTAGAGGTTCTCATTATAACCTGGGAACTTCTATAACCTTTTGATATGATAATTAATCTTTAGACATTACCATTTTTATAGTAGACGCAGAAAAGTCTACACGATAATGGTAAGATGACATCATGCATAGCTAACTGTATACACGATATGATAATCAAAAGAACTGAATAGTTGGGTATAGGGAACCCATTATTTCAACAAAATGCTCCCATCCTTGTATTGAAATTGAATACCAAGATTTTTAGGAAAGATTAAGGTAACAAGTTTAGGCCCCTAGAAGAGAACCAAATAATGTTTTTGTCCTACTACCTATTCGTTTATTTCCCTAATTATATTCCAATCATGATGTACCATTCTTTTATTTTATTATTTAGTATTCCCAAATTCTGTTAAATCCCATGACAAAAAGTGTGTTCCACTTCTTTGTCCCCTTATTTGAATAAGTGTGTACTAAAGTGAATTATCAAACTAAAACTGGGTAAGACTAAGTGTAAAAAAGGGTAAAATTAAAAATATAAACTCTAACAAATTATAACTAATTTAAAATATTTTTTATGTGGATGTTGAGGTTTATGCACTAAGAATAGTATAAAAATGACTTAAATTGTTTAAAACCCCATAAAGAAAACAAAAGATTAAAGTTGATTTGTTTTTGAGAAAAATGAGATGAGTGTACCATGATTCTGTAGGTTTAGGTTTATGGACTTAGTGAGGGATATGTGTGGTGATTTTAATTTAAATTATGTCAGTACCAAACAATGGTGAGCCTACCCTCATAATGATCAAACTATATTTTATAATCCATATTTCCCCAATTAGTAATTAATATAGTTTATAGATATGATTTTAGAACCACGTTTGGACATTTCTACCCTTAACTGATGCATTTTTGTGAAATAAGGGTAAATAGTTGATGCAAATTACAGTCAAACCCTTATCTCTCAGCAATGGTCAACATGAGATAGAAGGGTAATAATTAATATGAAAGGATAATATGCAACAACCCATTTAATAAATATGACCCACTATAATAGGCATGTGTCACCATAAAGAACAAACAAGATTCATATTCTGATTTAAACTTGATAAAATCAGAACTTAAACATCTTCTACGTGCATCATCCAACATATCTATTAGTTTGGATGAATATTAACTCTAGTTGATTATCTCATTCCCTTTTTTATCACTTAGTTAGTCCAAATAAAAACTCTATTGAAAGACTATCCAAGGATCATGTAACTAGGAAGAATACAAACCCTATCTGATCCACATATTGAGGATGCTTGTTCCCTTTGTAGTCATATGGGAGTAACCAACCCTTCCATAGGATTATGAGAGGGATCCACATTCTCACATTGATTCACTTCCAAAAAAGGTTTCTAACTACTGAAGAATTCCCTGAATGACATGCTTGATATCTGTTGTTTCGTATCCAATCTAAATGGGACAAGAATTTTAATATCAATTCATGGAAAAATATGTAATATATAAGAAAAGGTAATCATCAAAATCTCAATGGAAATATTACAAATTAATTTCTTCCTACATGTCATGATCTGACTTTGGACAAAGCGATAAGTCATGTGCATGAATTTGGAAGATATAAACAATGAGTAATATTGTATAGAGGGTGTGTAGAACTAAGAGAGGTACTTGGAATTTACCTTATCTTATAATGTAATGTAAATTTATGCACATGATGGGTACCACTATGCAACGTCCCGACCCGACTCACCTCTAAGATGATGGTCGAACTGGTGTATCACATGAACTCAAGCGCATATCCCCGGACGCAAGAGGCTACCGACTTACAGCGAGGGATTTTTTAACGTTTATATGGGGGAGACTATGCCCTCATAGGAAATAGTTAATACACAGTGGAAGTAAACAAAAATTAATAACAAATAACAGAATCATATAAATGAATAAACTATAGCATAAGAAATATGGATAATCCAACTGAATAAGAGTCAAGTACAGAAGCTCACAAAACAATGTCATGTCATGATGTCTTTCAGAACAAAAAAAATGGTAAATAGAAACCCAAGCATATTGTCAACTAAAAATAAAAGACACAAAATGCAACAACTACATCACGAGCAAGGCTCGGTCCTCTACCCCAGTCTCCATCCTAAGCAGCAAGAAACAATCAAACATTAGAAGCAGCACGCTTCCCTTTGTAAATACCTGCAAACATATAATCTACTTGGGTGTCAACGACGCCCGAGCAGGGTGTGAGATAAAATCCCAGTAGGCCGGCACCCACGGTGTCTAAACCTTCCCATTTTGTGCAACAATAAAATTCATTGTGCCATTATATAACAATTTCAGGTAATTTATTAAGTGAAATGAAATAAATAACTCATCCCGAGTTCCCAACTACACACATCCCTAATTATCTGCTTCGACCTAAGCCATAAGTCTGAAAGGAGTACGTATAAGTAGAATACACATATGCATATATATAAATCCTAGAAGAGTAAGTTAAAAAAAGGAAGAGGCATACTCCTAAGCTTGTTCTTTAACTTGGGGTCTAAGTCATGTGTCAACCAAATGTACTTCAACACACTAGAGAATATCTCAAATCTCAAGGGACAAAAAACAACATTAATATAAACCTTTAGTGCATCATTATTAAGGTTCAAGTTGAGAGTTGGAGTCTGAGCTTGTCCAGATGGTATCTCTGCAGAACATCTTTCAATTATCCAATACCACCGAGCCATACCAAAGTAATATTTCGAAAGACCAAGTATCGCTCAAGGCATGGCCTTACCCTGAGTCCGTCCCAATCTCACAAAAGTGGTCGAGTGTAATCTAAGGCTGGATTAGCCACATTGCCAATGGATCCATCTCGATGGTACCTTTTGGAACCGGTGTCACTCATAAGTATTAGAAATCCCGGGGAAGTCTCAGTCTGGCAACGCCAACGACACCGCCCCCCGGTGCGTAGTGGTAACCGTCAAGAACAAAGGGTATAAGAGTGGCCCTTAATATGAGACTCGCCTGAAGGTTCCGGGCGTAGTGAAAGAACATGGTTGGATGTTCCCACTTGTCTTTTTGTCATTAACAATGATCAATCCGGGATCAATACGACGATAAATTCCAGTCTCCATGGATCGAATCACAGAAAAAGACAAAGAAGAAGGTTTGACCCATAACCAAAAAGTAGGATCATTACAGGTTTATTATAATTAATTTAATTAATTGAAAAGAAATACATTTTGGGTGTTCTTTATTCGTTTATGTTCTTGATCACATTCTAATGTGATTCGTCGTTGTGTCGTAGAAGCCAAGTGTATACTTCCTCTAGCGGTGATCCACACGTGTACCTCATATCTAGGGACATCGCTAAAGGAGTATCCAGGTGCTAGAGTGGAGAAAACTTTTCTTGCATTATCCTCCTTAGATCATCTTGATCCAATGGAAGAGGATCTCTCTCAGTCTTGAGAGCGTTCTTGGAGGAAGAGGTTCTTTCGGGCTTGAAAGAATTCTCCAGAATTGTTGTGTGTGGGTAGGAAAAGAGTTGGGGTTGTGAGGATATTTATAATCAGGTTTGAGGTTGTAGAGTTATGACAATAAATAAATGTGTTACACATTTTATTTATTTCATTGACTCTTATTTAAAACCCCCATGTCGAATAATTAATTCCTTGACATGCACCCACGTGGATTATAATAAATATCATTTAAAACAATATTATATCCTCAAAATCCCAAATGGAAAAACTACACAGTGTGTATTAATAAATACATGGAATGTACTTGTTTTTCATTGAAAACTACATGGAATGTACATTAAATGTACACGGCGTGTATATCTTGTTTTCATTTATTCATTTCCTTTCCATAAAGAAAAATACACATCATGTAATTATTAATACACGACATGTATATCTTGTTTTTCATTTCCTTCTTCCTCCATGATTAAAATGATTTAGGATTACTTGAATAATTATTAAACCACGTATGGGAATAATCTTTATTCTACTTGAGATACTTGAATACACTTAGTGAGTGACCCTCTAGGCCTATTTCTCGTTGGCATTAGGCAAGCTTGCCTAAAGTCCAAGATTACTGTCTAGAAACGGGTCAAGGCACCCAAGAGAAAGAAGTTGACGCTGCATTGATGTATCACCTCATAAAAATGATTACTGTGTAATTTAATCCCTTTGTCTCGATATCTCATCAAGCAGTTTTCATGGTAGTGTCATGAACCTATATGCTTGATCTGTCGTTCTTTGACTACCTGAAATAAACTCGTCGTTTACACCATGGCCATGGAATTTAATGCGACAGTTATATTTCAATCAAAGGACCGAGATATCAACTTCCACAAATTGAAGGGACAAATCCTTCCTTGACTTATCCATTAACAACATGTCACTCGTGACGCACCCAACGTACCCTACTTCCCGCCAACTGTCTACGTGACAGTTTTCGTCAGTAAATCTAAGTGTGTGAGTCATGACATGAGTTAATGATAATCTTCCAGTCTAAGGACCATTACACACGCTCGTAGATAGCAATGTCCTATTACACCAATACATGTAGAATTGCTACTGGCATGTCTGTTCTTATAATCTCATATCTTGGAGATTACCAAGTGCGAACTCCATAAGAGAGAGTCTCGTCTTCTTACGAGTACTCGCACATGACGGTCTGTATACTATGTGTCCTATCATAGTATGTCATCCAACCGCAGAACTTTATTTAAGAATATTGTTATAGCATTTCAAGGTTCCCATCTTAGTGGGGATCTGCCATGACCTTGTTAATGCAAAAAATATTCCAGGACATTATTATATTATATTCATGCAGAACAATGAACAATATATAATAAGTTAATATTCATGTAATCAAAGTACAAAACAGTTGGTTCTCAGGACACCAACCCTCACAAACTCACACTTGGACTAGAGCCAACTGCCTACGACTTTTAGTCCGCTAGACCTCGCATGATGATCATGTTTCTGCTGAGTAAAGGCTTCAGTCAAGGGGTCTTCCACGTTGTCTTCCATGGAAATACTTCTCACTGCAACATCACCTCTCTGAGAAAAATCCCTCAAGAGATGATACTTCCGAAGTATGTGCTTTGTCCGCTGATGTGACCTTGTCTCTTTTGCAAGTGCCATCGCTGCAGTATTATGACAATAGAGTGTGATAAGATCTTTACTGCTCAGTACAACATCCAGCTCTTGGACGAAGCTTCGCAACCAAACTGCTTCTTTAGCTGCCTCAGAAGCTGCGATATAGTCGGACTCAACTGTAGAATCTACCACCACACGTTGCTTTGAGCTCTTCCATCTCACTGCACCTCCATTCAAACTGAAGATGTATCCAGTCTACGACTTCATTTCATCTTGATCAGTCTGGAAACTAGCATCTACATTTCCTCATATGACTAGTTCCTCATCTCCTCCATAAACTAGGAACATATCCTTAGTACACCTCAGATACTTAAGGATAGTCTTGACTGCCATCCAATGGTTGTCTCCTAGATCAACTTGATATCTGCCTACCACACTTAATGCGTAAGAAACATCTAGACTCGTACATAGTATAACATACATGATTGACCCAATCACGGATGCTTAAGGGATCCTTGACATTCTCTTTCTTTCCTCATGTGTCTGAGGACACATTTTTTTTGGAAAGATGAATTCCATGTGACATTGGAAACAATCCCCTCTTGGACTGTTCCATACTGAACCTCTTCAGTATCTTGTCAATGTATGTACTTTGACTCCGGCCCAGCATTCTCTTGGATCTATCACGATGGATCTTGATCCCAAGAATATATGCTGCCTCACCCAAGTCTTTCATGGAGAATCATTTATGCAACCATGCCTTAACTGACTGTAAGATAGGTACTTCGTTTCCAATTAGTAATATGTCATCAACATATACTATTAAGAAAACGACTTCACTCCCACTAAACCTCTTATAGACACAAGGCTCACATTCATTCTTAACAAAGCCAAATTCTGTTACGGCTTCATCAAAATGAATGTTCCATGACCTTGATTCTTGCTTTAATCCATAAATAGATTTCTGCAACTTGCATACCTTGTTGGAATCCTTTGGAGTCATAAACCCTTCAGGTTGTGTCATGTAGACATCTTCCTAGAGGTTCTCGTTAAGGAATACTGTTTTGACATCCATTTTCCAAATTTCATAGTCATGGTAAGCGAAAATGGCCAATAGGATTCTGATGGATTTCAGCATCACAACCAGTGAACAGGTTTCATCATAGTCAATTCCTTGACGCTGTCTAAAACCTTTTTCAACTAGTCGTGCCTTGTAGGTACTGACTTGCCCCTCCATGTCCAGTTTCTTCTTGAATACCCATTTATTACCAATAGGCTTTACATCAACTGGATGATCTATCAAAATCCAGACTTGGTTTTGGTACATGGAATCTATTTCATAATTCATGGCTTCTTGCCACTTGGCAACGTCTGTGCCTTCAACTGCTTCCTTGTAGGTAAGAGGGTCATCATTGTCAACCAATAATGAGTCACCATCCTCGGTGACAAGAAAACCATATCGTTCTGGTTCTCTCACCTCTCTCGTGCTCCTACGCAGTTCTTGTGTCTTTGGAATAGATTGTTCATCCACGGGGCTTTGTGGAATCTGTTCTTGTAAGAACTGTTGTGTATATTGATCCTCGACTTCATCGAAGTCTATCTTGCTCCCACTATCACTTTTGGAGATGTGCTCCCTCTCAAGGAATATGGAGTTTCTTGCCACTGTAACCTTTTTTTCTGAGGGGTTGTATAGGTAATATCCCCTGGTTTCCTTGGGTTATCCTATAAAGATACACTTTGTGCCTCAGGGTGCAAGTTTGTTACCTGAAGAGGCCTTAAAAAATGCTTCACTACCCCACACATGTAAATTCGATAACATGGCTTTGTGTCCACTCCATAACTCATATGGAATACCATTTATTGATTTATTTGGTACTCAGTTTAGTATGTGTTCTGCTATTTGTAATTCATATCCCCAAAAGGATAATGGAAGACTCACATGACTCATCATTGATCTCACCATGTCCAACAAGGTGCGGTTCCTCCTTTCACTTACACCATTCCACTGTGGCGTGTAAGGAGGAGTGAGTTGAGATAGAATCCCAAACTCCCGTAAGAAATCAATGAAGTCCTGATTAAGATATTCTCATCCTCTGTCTGAGTGGAGTTTCTTAATATTCTTACCAAGCTAGTTCTCAACTTCATTCTTGTATTATTTGAACTGATCAAAAGAATCTGACTTATACCTCATTAAGTAGATATATTCATATCTACTAAAATCATTAGTAAAAGTTATGAAGTATGAGAACCCACCCCTTTCCTCAACTGGAAATGGCCCACACACATCTCTGTGAACTAATTCTAGAAGCTCTTTGGCCCTTTCACCTTTCCCACTAAATGGGGCTTTGGTCATTTTGCCTTGTAGACATGCATTACATACACCAAGTGGTTTTAGTTCGAAATAATCTAAATACCCATCTTGATGTAATTTTGTCAAACATTTCTCATTAACATGACCTAGCCGGTGATGCCAAAGTTGGGTGTGGTATGAGTCTTGTGAATTAACTTTGTCATCGATGGCCATCACTTGGTTTGTGTAGCCTAACACATAAAGTCCATTATATAAATGTGCCCTACCAAAACAAATGCTATCTTTATAAAAGTAGCAACATTCATTTACAAACTTGAACATGAATCCATCAGTATCTAATATGGATACTGAAATAATGTTTTTAGAAACAGAAGGCACATAATAACAACCCTTTAACACTAATATCATTCTAGTTGGCAACGTGAGGTGGTAGTCTCCGACAGCTACAGCAGCAAGTCTGGCTCTATTAGATGTTCGTAGATCTACCTCCCCTCGATCAATCTTCTTGAATCTACTTGGTTCCTATATTTGGATACAGATGTTAGCACCGCAAGAAGTATCTAATACCCAATTAGTAGAAACAGATAGATTTCATTCGATAACAAATGCACGTGAAGCTTCCCCTTGCTTCCTTGGCTGGGTGTAGTTTTTCTTCCAGTGGCCCTTCTTACCACATGCGAAACAAAACAACATCATATTCCCTTGCCTCCCCTTTGATCTTCCTTTTCATGGAAGGCATTGAAGAAGCTTTGGGCTTAAAGCTCTTCACCTTCCCTTTCCTTTTATTCACCATGAGGACAGAAGGATTTTCATGCTTCATGTCAGTGTCCACTTGGCGAATGAGGATGAGAAGATCAGACAGAGACTTCTCAATGTTGTTCATATTGAAGTTCACAACAATGTTTGAGAATCTCTGGGGGAGTGATGCAAGAACGAGATCAGTACCCAGTTCTTCGGGGAGTTTAAACCCTAGAACCTCCAAGTGCTCAATGTAGCCAATGAGATTGACCACATGAGGCTTGGCTGGGGCACCCTCTCCAAGCTTGCTCTGAAATAGAGCCTTGGAGATCTCAAACCTTTCCTGTCTTGCTCTCTCCTGGTATAGACCACAGAGGTTCTCAAGCATGCTATAGGCATCCATGTATTCATGAGACTTCATGAGCTCACTAGACATCGATGATAGCATCAAACATTAAACATCGAGAGAGTCATTCAAATGTTGATCATAGACCAGGAAATATTCATCACTCACCCCTGGGGTAGGAGAATTAGTAAGTGAGGACTCCAGCACGTAAAACTTTCATTCATGGAGAAAAATAACCTGAAGGCGCCTAAACCATTCTTGAAAGTTACTACCGGTGAGGATATTGTCTTTATCCAGTATTGATCACATGGAAAATGTGGTTGATGAGTTTGTCATTTCGATTCTACAAATTAAAAGAAAATATTTATCAGTACTTTCTTGATTAATTTTTTTTGAGAAATAATTAATTAATTAATTCTCCCACTATTTTATCAAGTCCCAATGGCCCTCACCATTAATCTCGGAATGTCCAGTTGCTTCGACATTCTAGTGTAAAGTATCCATATTTCCCTTCACATAACCCCAACAAGGGTTGGTCAAGCTATTTGAAGGTATTTAGGTAGGCAGGTCTTTGCCAACTGTGAGCTTACAGTTTCTTGATCTGTTGAGTGGACTCCCCAATCCTGAAATCCTGACTTGGATTTCCTCAACTCTTGCCTCCAATATTACACCAAGTCTAGAAAGGCCTACTTCTATTGATGTAATATGGTTAAGTCAACCCGAAACCTTTCATAAGGGCATCCTTTATAAAAGTAAGTGTCCCAACAAGGGTTGGTCAAACACATAGTTTTATTGAGTCTTTCCCTTAATCAGGTAACGAAAGGCTTGGTCTGACTTAATATGGTATTGAGGGATTTTTTTTCCTTTATGTGTAGTTTCTCATTATCACATGCCTGTTAATATTAATTGATGCTTTCCTAAGTGATTAACCATGTTCTGATAATGTTTACGCATAGTATGTTTTTTATTTTATTCTATCTTTTCATGCTTGTTCATTTTATTAATTATGTGACTGCGAAAACACATACATAATAAATAAACCATGCAATTGGAAAAAAATAAAATAAGATGGCTTGATCATGAGCTTCTATTGGTTAGCTTATCTAGCAGTTTTGATAAGATAACCCTAACCTAGGGAAAACACCTTGAACCTGTTGGTTCATGTTTTGCAGCTCCCACCTCTCCACCTTTGTATATTCTTGCGTCAGTTTCGCATCGACTTCGGGATTTGAACTGTCTCCTCTGTCTTGGGAGATCCTCCATTACATGGGTTTACATTAAAGAAACTACGGGCATGCAGGCCCTACATTTTATTGGAATAAGGCTCGCAGGCCAAAAAATTTAAATTAAATAAATTTAAATGAAACCATACACATACAAAGGGTCTTTGGTCTAGCTCATGATCATCCATAGCAGGCATTGACATTTACACATATTTAGAATTGAAATTCTTTTAATCTCTCTTTCATTTAAGATAAGTCGTGCTCGAATTCAATTAATTATGATCTTATAATTAATCAATTCTTTATCTTAAATTCCTTTATGAATTTCCTTGAGATTCTTCTCATCCATATTCCTTGTACGGGTCTTTGTACATTGGAGGAAACCTGGTGAAATTCCATTTCTGGAAAGTACACGGCATGTAGTTTATATTTACATGGCGTGTATTTCTTTTCACCTTGTTTCCAAAGTACACGCCGGAAGATTTGGCATGTTTTCTCTACTTTGGAAAGTTTGGAGTACACTGCATGTAGATGAATCATACACAGCGTGTACTTGTTACACGGTAACCGGATTGGCAATCCCGTGTACACGGAACACGGCTTCTCCTTGTACATGGTTTCACCTGGACTGGATCGGACTACACGACATGTTGTTCCGACATACACGTCGTGTATTACGGTTCCCACGCGCCGTTCAATTCTAGTCAACATGGCATGATTAATACTTAGGCATAATCAATTCACACTGTGTGGTTTTCCGGACCAGTGCCAGTTCATTGAACCTAAGTACATGGCGTATAGTTTTAATTACATGCCGTGTAATCCCAAGTTGTACAGACAGAAAGAGCGACTCCTCCGGATGAATTCCTCGTTTTTATTTTAATCAAAATTAAAATTAAAAATCAGTTTCTGTGATATGAATCAAGAAACGAAGGAGGAAGAATAGATCTCATTTATTCAGATTAATAGAATGATATATTTCGAATTGAATCAAATATAAATGTGTAAATTATAAATGAAAATTAAATAACTATAATCAACGTTGTAACCTCTCTCTGATACCAATTGAAGGTTCCGGGCGTAGCGGAAGCACGTGGGTGGATGTGAACACTTGGATTTTTGTCATTAACAATGATCAATCCGGGATCAATAGGATGATAAATGCCAGTCTCCATGGATTGAATCACGGAAAAAGACAAAGAAGAAGGTTTGTCCCAGAACCACAATGTAGGATCGTTACAGGTTGATTATAATTAATTTAATTAATTGAAAATAAATACCTTTAGGGTGTTCTTTCTTAATTTATGTTCTTGATCACGTTCTGATGTGATTCGTTGTTGCGTCGTATAATCCAAGTGTAGACTTCCTCTAGCGGTGATCCACACGTGTACCTCGTATCTCGGGACGTCGCCAAAGGAGTCTCCGGGTGCTAGCATGGAGAAAACTTTGCTTGTGTTGTCCGCCTTAGATCGTCTTGATCTGATGTAAGAGGATCTCTCTCGGTGTTGAGAGCATTCTTGGAGGAAGAGGTTCTTTCAGGCTTGAAAGAATTCTCCAGAATTGTTGTGTGTGGGTAAGAAAAGAGTTGGGGTTGTGAGGATATTTATAATCAGGTTTGAGGTTGTAGAGTTATGACAATAAATAAATGTGTTACGAATTTTATTTATTTCATTGACTCTTATTTAAAACCCCCATGTCGAATAATTAATTCCTTGACATGCGTCCACGTGGATTATAATAAATATCATTTAAAACAATATTATATCCTCAAAATCCCGACTGGAAAAACTACACAGTGTGTATTAATAAGTGCACAGCGTTTACTTGTTTTTCATTGAAAACTACACGGAGTGTACATTATATGTACACGGCATGTATATGTTGTTTTTTTTATTCATTTCCTTTCCATAAATAAAACTACACGGCGTGTAATTATTAATACATGGTGTGTATATCTTGTTTTTCATTTCCTTCTTCCTCTATGATTAAAATGATTTAGGCTTCCTTGAATAATTATTAAACCACGTATGGGAATAATCTTTATTATACTTGAGATACTTGAATACACTTAGTGTGTGACCCTCTATGCCTCTTTCTCATTGGCATTAGGCAAGCTTGCCTAAAGTCCAAGATTACTGTCTAGCAACGGGTCAAGGCACCCAAGAGAAAGAAGTTGACGCCGCATTGACGTATCACCTCATACGAACGCTTACTGTGTAATTTAATCCCTTTATCTCGATATCTCATCAAGCAGGTTTCATAGCAGTGTCATAAACCTATATGCTTGATCTGTCGTTCTTTGACTACCTAAAATAAACTCGTCGTTTACACCATGACCATGGAATTTAATGTGACAGTTCTATTTCAATCAAAGAGACGAGATATCAACTTCCATAAATGGAAGGGACAAATCCTTCCTCGAATTATCCATTAACAACATGTCACTCGTGACGCACCCAACGTACCCTACTTCCCACCAACTATCTATGTGACGGTTTTTGTCAGTAAATCTAAGTGTATGAGTCATGACATGAGTTAATGATATTCTTCCAGTCTAAGGACCATTACACACGCTTGTAGATAGCAATGTCTGATGACACCAAGACATGCGGAATTTCTACTGGCAGGTCTGTTCTCATAATCTCTTATCTTGGAGATTACCAAGTGCGAAATCCATGAGAGAGAGTCTCGTCTTCTTACGAGTACTCGCACATGACGGTCTATATACTATGTGTCCTATCATAGTATGTCATCCAACCACAGAACTTTATTTAAGAATATTGTTATAGCATTTCAAGGTTCCCATCATAGCGGGGATCTGCCATGACCTTGTTAATGCAACAAATAATCCAGGACATTATTATATTATAGTCATGCAGAAAAAATGATTTTATTAATATTTTCATGACTTATTATATTCCCCCTTTACTTATTTTATATGAAATGTGCATAATTTGTGTGAAATATTAATGTTTTAATTTTAAGTATAATATTTGAGCATTTTTAGAAGTAGTCCAATTGAGTCAGTTTAATGTTTTAATAATAATTATCACTATACGGATCCAAATTGTGTGGTTCTTGTTTTTTAGGATTCTCATTTCAATTTATAACATTTAATTATGAGGTACCATGAGGCAATTCTACCATTTTAAGGGTCATATGGTCCTCACAAACAAGACCAAACAATCTGTGAAGAAACTGGACTATTCATGAAGATTGATTTACTGGGCTCAATACAGAAGTCCAAAAACCTTAAAACTCCACCATAATTTGGGGGACACTACATTTAATCGTGGATAAAACTTTCAAGGCCCAAATCTAAAAACAAGGGGCCCAACATATGCTTTGAAGTCCAGCCCACCATTCTGGACGAGAATTAAAATCAGTATAGTATGCATGACATATCTCATGATGTAAGCATCAAATCGAGCTGATATTTTTCAGTGTGAAAGATAAGATATAGGAGGCCGACTTTGTTGAAGAAGTCATTCGGATTTTAAGGCATCTTCCTATTCAAAAATCCATTCACATTTTGGACATCGAAAAAGCATGGATAGAAATGGACAGTTTACCTTTGTTTAATAAAACCGACATAACTTTGGATCCACTTGTCCAAATGCCTCCATATGTTGACAGTAGTCGGAAAACTTTATTGTCTACAACTTTGAAGAAGGAGATATATGAAGATTCGGATGTCTGAATAGCCAAATTGGCGATGCAAGTGGAGGGACAGATTGGGAATGCAAACAGTCCACTCCTTGGGCTATAAATACTCTCCCCTTCTCTCCTTGAGAGGGGTTGGCATTTCAGAAGAGAGGATATCATATTGGCACGAACAAATCCTTGAAAAAGGCTTGGGAGGACCTTCCATACTCATGTTTTCACTTGATATACCTTTCCTCCTCTCTTTGTTTTCACTTACTTTTGTGTTCTTCATTTTTGTAATCCTGTAATTCTCTTTCTTTGTAATTCTGTTTTAATGCAAGTTACTTCTTCAATATCTCTTATTCTCATCCACCTTCTGTAGTTTAATATTTATGTTCCTAAAATAGTTTAAATTCAGTTAAATCCCCTTCCCTTCTTTTGCTTCCTCATTTAATCGAAAATCCGTTTTTAATTATCATCATCGTTCGTGTGTGTGTGTCAACGTACCACTCTTTTCTAATCCCTTTCTTTTTCTTCTATTCTTAATTTATCATCATAATTATTTTAACCAGAATATTAAACATCCAAATGGATGAGTAAATCTCTCATTGGGGTGAGTTATAATTCGGGGATGTTAAGTGATTGAGAGTTTTTCTCGATGAGTATTCTTTAAATTAATATTGTGTATGTTAAACTTAATATGTCATGGATTAATGATATGTTTTGTTTAACGAGTGGTTTTCATGGATTATTGGAACCATAAATACACTACCATAAATAAGTTTTGATTTAGATTAGAAACCTAAGTTAAGTTAAGTTAAGGCTTGGATTAAAGCCTTCACAGTTAGGAATTCCAATCAACGTCAACTTATGACATGGGTGTTAATTTAATGCAATACAAAGTAAGGCTCAAGGATATCACATGCTTAACTCCCCAATAATGAACTCACCCCAATATTTATCAATTTGGTAAATCAAACATCATTCATTAAACATTTCAATTAAGCTCTGCAAACAAACCCCCCTAATCAAAATACAATCAACTAAAAACAAACAACTACTACGAAGTACCATCGCCGAGGATTCGACCCGAGTGCTGCTATACACATTAGCAGAGCACCGGAACTTTGAACGGTCGATAGGCGACAATCGGCTGTGTGTTTCAACAACAAACAATATATAATAAGTTAATATTAATGTAATCAAAGTACAAAACAATTGGTTCTCAGGACACCAACACTTACATCGCCTTCTTTCCCCACCCTGAATTTAATTAAAGTTTTCACAGTAGCAGATATGACATCAACATATGTAATTGCATCTTGAATCTAAACAAGAACACCCATGCAACACATAGTGAAAATTATCTATTTCAGTATTGAAATATTTACAATGAAAAGTATTGCATCAACATAAGCAGATAAAATGCACTTTTAAATAAATATATAAATCAGCACAACCAACTAACAAAGATCCAACAATTTCAAAGTTCATAATTAATCTAAATTAATTATTTAAATTAAATGTCACATAGTGAAAAATTAACTATTTTATCATAACAATCTTAAAAAGTCAAAGTACGACATCAACATAAGTAGTTAAATTCATTTTTAAATTAATAAGTAAATTAGCACAACCAACTACTAAAGATCCAACGATTTCAAAGTTCATAATTAATCTAAATTAATTATTTAAATTAAACACAACAAAATTGGTTGTGAAAACACATGGAGTTAAATAAATTAAATTTCTGGGATAATGAAAATTATAACGACCACGTCGGAATGCCCAAAGTGGTGTCCGAACTTGTTGCAACAACTTAAAAAATTTAATTCCTGAAAAATTGTACTGCAAAAATTATGCGAAACAATTAAATTAAAGAAATTGGATGAATTTTCACAAAGCCGGTAGACACCAACGAAAGGCACAACGGTCCGTTTTTATAAATCGCAATGAAACAGAGGGAAAGAGAGTAGACACATTACTATAAGGTGGAAGATGGTCCTATGATCTGCGGTTGGCTTTGATTTTACTTAAAACGGAAGAAAACAGATGATTTTAGAAAAACCCCAAAATAGGGTAAAATCCTTCCATGACAAACTGCACAAGGGATAGAGAATGAGGTCGTACGATTCTTGGTGCGTGACATAAGCCTCACCGATAGGTTCACAGCGCACTATATGGCGAAGAAAACGGAAAATGAATAGAGGTGTGGTGATCTTCCTAAAAGAGAGAAAGGTGGTGCACACCACATAGGGAGAGGTGGTGCACCATGCACATGAGAGGGAGGAGAGGAAGAGAGGAGAAAAGAAATAAAAAGGAAAGAAAAGAACATAAAAAGGAAAAAAATAAAAAGGAGATAAATAAAATAATAAAATAAAATGGTGGAAGAATGAAATAAATAATTAAAATGGTCTTACCCCATTTTAATTATTTTTAATTTCTCTCCAACTATATCTATTTTATTATTTATTTTTATCCCTCTTTAAATTTCATTAATTTCCTTTAATCCTTTTTAATTATTTTTAACCTGGACGTTGCGCTATGGAGCAGCGTAAATTTTTTACATAAAGACCGAACAATCCTTTAATTAATTTTAATAGTTGTCTGGGACCCGCAATAGGGTGCGCATACACGCGCCCTGTGTCACTTTAAAGATTTGGATTAAAAACTTAAAAGTTCACACCTTTATTTAAGTTGAGATGTTAAATGCATTTATGTAGGTAATTAATAATATTTTATCTAACCCAACAATAAATATTGACCCATGTATATACATGTTATATATATATATATACACATCTATATATTCATATATATACACCCACACATGTATATATAACTATATATATATTTAATCTCATATATATATATGCCTCATATATAAATATATATCAAAGTTTTTGTCTCAGTCTAATAATAAAAACTATAATTAGAATTATTATTATTTAATAAAACCTATCAATATCACTATTAATATATTTAAAAATGAAAACCATTATAAAAGGATAACGGTCATTAAATAAATATTGATTGCGGATTTGTATTTAATTAGAACAACTAATAATATCACATTTATTACATTGCATAGTTATTATTTACACTGCAACATGATTTATTAATTGTAAATGTGAATTTTTATTTATTGTCTTCAAAATAAATATAATATTAATAATAAAATTATTATTATTATTTCCAACAGCCAACAAAAATATTTATAACCAAAATAAATTATCTTTGGGTGCGACATGACCAAATGTTCAACACTCGCAAAGGTTATACCATGCCTAGGGTAACCCCCTCGTCCCAGAACTATCGGTCGTCTCAAATTTCTCATTCGATGCACTGTTTGAGAGAAAATAATTATTTAATATATAAAAAACTGAATAATTAATTAATTAAAAATAAAGATGGTATTATCATGTGAGAGGGTTCCAAACACCCGATGTGAATCAAGTTTATACCCCACCTAGGATAAACTTGGCATTTCGGACCTAACGGTGGTCACGGATTTCTCATACGACGCACCGTTTGAGAGTTGTCTCTTTTTTTTGAAAGGAAACAAACATGCGTATGAATAAAATAACTTAATATTTTTATTCTATCAACGTCACAGTGTAGACTATCGGAATAAAAATTTTCGATGCTTGGATTTTAAAACTGGCCTGCCCAGTTAACGGGAAAATTTTATTTCCTGCGTTTTTTTCATACGGTTCAAAATACGGAACGTTACAACCTTCTAAACTTAGAACTTCTCATCCCCAAGAAGCCTTCGGGAACAATGTTACTCTCATCAGATCTAAAAGGTCATGAAGTCTCATACAAAAGGTTGTGTTTCATATCTAAATGCCCAACGCACTCTCAAACATTGGTTAGTCAAACGACACAAAACCCATTAAGATCTAAGTCAACACTCATTCTCCATCTGAAACACCGAGACAATACATGTCCAAACACGTTCAGTTAGAGACATGACTGTATCATCATCTCATTAACTTCTAGCCTAAGTTACTTCCCACCTTAGGTTTTAATGTTTTAATGGAGAAAATTCTGAGTCACGACACCTACGAGTATTAGAATTTACTACAAGGAACGCCCTTAAGCATTCTAGCGATGCTTCTCATGTGATTTAGGAAACAAATAAAATGGTCAATTCCCATTGACCCTTAAAGCCCAAATCGAGCCAAATTTTAATAAAAAGCCCAGGTTGACACAAACCGCACTCATCTCACCTGACGACATGCCAGAAAAAGGCCCTTCACTAAGTGCTTCATTGAACAAGATAAAGGACTAGTCAAGAAACTTCGGTTGACCATTTCAGAAGACGCTCGGCTTAGATGGACTGCGTTTTATGAACTAAACTACAAAGAATTCTTCCAATGTATCTCACATTTAACAGGAACACATCCACCAAAGTGCATACCTGACCTCCAGTGACGTTCCTTGATTTAGGCATCACTGAGCCCGACAACAAGTCTAGGGTGACCTCGGACTGTCACAATAGGAGTGAAAGAAACTAACTCATGGTAGTCCATACTCCATGCCAGTGAGTGACACGTTGGTACAAGGATAAGATGTCTAGAACAGGTCGTTGACTGAGCCCATAGGGACATCCACCTAGTGATCACGGCAAAAGAAATAGTTGATGTACAAGAGTTCGTCCAATGAACTCCTACACGGAAATCCAAGGGTCACTCAAGACTAACCAAAACCTCAATAAATATGACGTGTCAGCATGAAACACTAAGAAACCCATCCTAAACATTCCCAACAACTTTTAAATCTTTAGCAAGGTGTAATACTGATGCTCTCTTAGTGTATCAAGGATGGAGGAAAGATATGGGACATGCTCATCACTTAAGGAAGAGTACACTAAGAGGATTTGGACATTACCAGAAGTAAAATGTTTAATCAATAGGCATGAAAGCCCAACCAAACTGGCTAGTGTGTCAAACACCTGATTCTCTAGAAGTCATCACGAGCATTTGGACAAACTTGATTCCTTTAACACAAAAGTCACTGCACTATGAAGATGACCCAAAACATATTTAATAGTGCAAGTCTTGATGATTACACTGAACTCAACTAGTTCATCACAGAATTAAGAACTCAATGACACCGCGTACGTGAACGCATACTACCCTGAGGTGATACAGAATAAATATGAATTTAACTTGGATAACGACATACTAAGTCATCCATCTCTGTAGAGAAGAGAGGTTCAAACGACCTATGAATAAACTAACCATTCATAAGGCATGGATAACCTACTAGAAATGAGCATTACTCGATGCTCAAGCATGAAAAAAAATTCAAGGAAAACACGATCACTCGTCCGAACAAGGGTGTCATTTTAAGCAAGGGGGTCCGACTAAGGACAACAACATGTGAAAGGTTCTGTTCTAAAGAAACTCAAGGAGAAACTCAACCTACCCTTATACCAGGGTCTTAAACAGAGGACATCTCTACAGGTTCCATATCCAAGCCCCTTATATTTAATCACAATTAATCTTTAATCATAAAAAGATTTAATAAAAACATAAAGTAACATTTTTCAAAACAAAACACAAGGTACTTGATCTTAAACAACGCCTCAAGGGAAAATAGACAAGTTTTATAAAACTCCATTTTAAAACATTTTACATTAATTGGAATCTCGTCCATAACTAGGAAATATATCACAAAAATTCCTTTTATGTAGATAAGGCGACCTACAAGGATCCCACTAAGCCGACCTGGGTTCATTAGAATGCAACCCAAAAATATTTTTTTAATTATTAAGAGTCACAACACCCATACAGGGTTATCTCATAAGGAACATGCACCAATTATCCTACTTGTACCTAGTTGTGCCTTTAGGTAGTTAGCCAATTTATTTGAGATTATAACGTTCTCAAACACATATCAGCCTAGATATATGGGTGTCTATCAACCTATAAAGTGACCATACACTTTTTAGTTTTTGAAATATGGGTCTCATTCAAAGGCAACCAATAAATTTTAGCAAAGAAACTAATTACATAACAAACAAGCTAGCAGGTCACTACAAGAAGCTAATAGAGAGAGACATGTTGTGATCATAGAAGCATAAAATTTTAATCACAGAGACATGCTAATAGGCACAGAAGCATGATACAAGGAAAACATGGTATTAAACATGCATCCTAAAAATTGGATAGCATGCTATATATATCACTAAAACATGGTATCTAAAAGGCATGCTAAATAATTACTAGACAAGGAATATATTCAAGGAATAAAATTTGAATCAATAGGCAACCTAAAATGCAACTACATGGCATGTCACTATGCATGGAATGCGAATTCTTATGTGCCTATTATGATGCAGACGATGATTCATCCTTACCTTAACAGGTCAAGGGTAAAATATTATAATGTTTATAAATTCATAAGCAGTCGAAATTACACCAATCACTCGAGGTGAAATCATATCAATTGTAACATTGAAAATCATGGACAACAATCCCAACCATGGCCACTTGGTCATTTCCCGTATGTGGGGTGATCAGTCCATGCACGACTATTAACCAAGTGCTGACACATTCCTAGTATCCTGTCTACCAACCCAAAATAGTAAGACAAAGGAAAAAAATACCACCTCTGATACCACTTTGTAACGTCTCGACTCGGCTCACCTCTAAGACGGTGGCCGGAACGGTGCGTCACATGACCTCAAGCGCATCTCCCCAGACGCAAGAGGCTATCTTCTAGCAGTAAGGGCATTTTTAACATTTCTGTGGGGGAGACTATGCCCTCATAGGTAATAGGTAATACACAGTGGAAATAAACAATAATTAATAATTAACAGTGAAAGCATATAAATGAATAAAGTACAGTAGAAGCAATATGGATAATCCAGCTGAATAAGAGTCAAGTGCAGAAGCTCACAAAACAATGTCATGCCATGATGTATTTCTAAACAAAAAAATGGTAAACAAAAACCCAAGTATATTGTCAACTAAAAATAAAATACACAAAGTGTGACAACTGCATCACGAGAAAGGCTTGGTCCTCTGCCCCATTCTCCATCCTAAGTAGCAAGAAACAATCAAACATCGGAAGCAGCACACTTCCCATTGTCAATACCTGCAAACATATAATATACTCGGAGTCAACGAAGCTCGAGTAGGGTGTGAGATAAAATCCTAGTAGGTCAGAACCTGCAGTGTCTAAACCTTTCCATTTCACGCAATAATAAAATGAAGTGTGCCATTATATAACAATTTCAGGTAATTTATTAAGTGCAATGAAATAAATAACTCGGACCAGGTTCCCAACGACACCCATCCCTAATCAACTGCTTCGGCCTAAGCCGGAAGTCTGAAAGGAGTACCTGTAAGTAGAATACATATATGAATATATATAAATCCTGGAAGAGTAAGGTAAAACAAGGAAGGAACATACTCCTAAGCTTGTGCTTTAACTTGGGGTCAAATTCATGTGTCAACTAGGTGTGCTTTAACCCACCAGAAAATATCTCAAATATCAGGGGACTAACAACAACATTAATATAAACTTTCAGTGCATCATTATTAAGGTTCTAGTTGAGAATCAGAGTCCGAGCCCATCCCAAAGGTATCTCTATGGAACATCTTTAAATTATCCAATACCACCAAGCCCATATAAGGAAATCTTCCAAAAGACCAAGTATCTCTCGAGGCATGACCTTACCCTGAGTCCGTACTGATCTCGCAAAAAGTGGTCGGGTGTCATCTGAGGCTGGATTAGCCACATTGCCAACAGATCCATCTCGATGGTACCTTTTGGAACCGATGTCACTCATAAGTATTAGAAATCCCGGGGAAGTCTCGGTCTGGCGAAGCCAACGACACCGCCCCCAGCGCATAGTGGTAACTGTCAGGAACGGAGGGTCTAAGCATGACCTTTAATACCTGAATCACCTTCTTTTCCCACCCTGAATTTAATTAAAGTTTTCAGAGAAGCAGATATGAAATCAACATATGTAATTGCATCTTGAAACTAAACAAGCACACCTATGCATTACATAGTAAAAATTAACTATTTCAGCATAGAAATCTTAAAAATGAAAAGTACCACATCAACATAAGCAGATAAAATGCACTTTTAAATAAATAAATAAATTAGCACAACCAACTACCAAAGATTCAACAATTTCAAAGTTAATAATTAATCTAAATTAATTATTTAAATTAAACATCACATAGTGTAAAATTAACTATTTCATCATAAAAATCTTAACAAGTCAAAGTATCGCATCAACAAAAGCAGTTAAATTCACTTTTAAATAAATAAATAAATTATAACAACCAACTACCAAATATCCAAAAATTTAGAAGTTCATAATTAATCTAAATTAATTATTTAAATTAAACACAACAAAATAGGTTGTGCAAACACATGCAGTTAAATAAATTAAAAGTCCGAGCTAACGGAAATTATACCGACCATGTAAGCATGCCCAAAGGGGTGTTTGGCCTTGTTGAAAAAACATAAAAAATTTAATTCATGATAAATAGGGTTGCAAAAATTATGCGAAACAATTAAATTAAAGAAATTGGATAAATTTACACAAAGCTGGTAGGCACCGACGAACGACACAACGATCCGTTTTTATAAATCGTAACGAAACAGAGGGAAAGAGAGTAGACGCCCTACCATAAGGTGGAAGATGATCCTATGATCTATGGTAGGATTTGATTTGACCTAAAATGGAAGAAAAAGAATGATTTTAGAAAAACCCCAAAATAGGGTAAAATCCTTCCGCGACGAACTGCACAAGGGATAGTGAATGAGGTCATACGATTCTTGGTGTGTGAGATAAGCCTCACTGAGAGGTTCAGAGCACACCTGATGGCGAGGAAAACGGATGACGAATGGAGCCGTGGTGATCTTCCGAAGAGGGAGCAAGGTGGTGCTTACCACCTAGGGAGAGGGGGTGCGCCACACACAGGAGAGGGAGGAGAGGAGGAGAGGAGAAAAGAAATAAAAAGGAAAGAAAAGAAAAGAAAAAGGGGAAAAATAAAAAGGAGATAAAGAAAATAATAAAATAAAATGGTGGAAGAATGAAATAAATAATTAAAATGATCTTATCCCATTTTAATTATTTTTAATTTCTCTCCAACCGTATCTATTTTATTATTTATTTTTATCCCTCTTTAAATTCCATTAATTTCCTTTAATCCTTTTTAATTATTTTTAACCCAGACGATGCGCTATGGCGCGACGTAAAATTTTTACATAAAGCCCGAACAATCCATTAATTAATTTTAATAGCTGTCTACGACCCACAACAGGGTGCACAGATGCATGCCCTGTGTCGCTTTAAATATTTAAATTAAAAACTTAAATGGTCACACCTTGATTTAAGTTGAGATGTTAAATGCATTTATGTGGGTAATTAATAATATTTTATCTAACCCAATAATACATATTTACCCATGTATATACGTGTTAAATATATACACACACATCTATATATTCATATATATACACTCACACATGTATATATAACTATATATATATATTTAATCTCATATATATATATACTAATATATAAATATATATCAAAGTTTTTGTCTCAATCTAATAATAATAACTATAATTAGAATTATTATTATTTAATACAACCTATCAATGACACCATTAATATATTTAAAAACTCCAACCATTAAAAAAATGATAACGGTCATTAAATAAATATTGATTGAGGATTTTTATTTAATTGGAACAACTAATAATATCACATTTATTACATTGTGCAATTATTATTTAAACTGCAACACGATTTATTAATTGTGGATGTTCATTTTTATTTATTGTCTTCAAAAATAATAATAATAATAATAATAAAATTATTATTATTATTTCCAATGGTCAAAAAAAAATTTATAACAAAAATAAATTATCTTCGGGTGCGATGTGACCAAACGTCCAACGCTCATAAAGTTTATTCCCTGTCTAGGGTAAACCCCAGGTCCCGGAACTATCGGTGGTCTCATATTTTTTATTCGTCGCACCGTTTGAGAGAAAATAATTATTTAATATATTAAAAACGGAATAATTAATTAATTAAAAATAAATATGGTATTATCATTTCTGAGGGTGCCAAACACCTGATTCGAATCAAGGTTATTCCCTATCTAGGGTGAAACCGGTGTTCCGAACTTAACGGTGGTCTCAGATTTCTCATACGACGCATTGTTTGAGAGTTATATCATTTTTTTAAATGAAACAAACAGGTGTATGAATAAAATAACTTAATATTTTTATTTTATCAATGTCGTAGTGTCGACTATCGGAATAAAAAGTTCTGATGCTCGGCTTTTAAAACTGGTCTACCCAGTTAATGGGAAAATTTTATTTCCTGCATTTTATTAATCCGGTTCAAAACACGGAACATTACACACTATCACACACAACCTATAACTCAATATGGTTAGCAAATGATTACTTAGAGAAGAACCAAAGTCATTTTCCACCCATGGTACATGCAGTTTGGTCATGAAAAAAATGGTGTTTACATCGAAATTATCTAATGAGAGTGCACTCCCTATTCATGTGAGGATTTCAAATATAGGTACACAATGTGTGTTATAATATTTAACATCGAGTGATATTAAATATTATATAAACTATATACACTACTTCCTTCAACGTGTCTTCCCAACTAGACCATGTAGTCTGGAATTTTGGGCCAAATTGTGGTTTTACTTCAAGCGACCAATTCGATTGCTTCTCCTTCAAATTTCATGTTCCAACATTCTTGAAATGAAATCCCAATAGGTAGGTATACCTATACCATAAACTATGGTGGTGTTAAATTCCATTTCCCAATGAGAAATTTGATCCATTATAAAGTTGTGAGAGGAGAAAATTCCATAGAAATTATTCTAGTTTTGTACATGTTGATTTTAGCATGTGGGATAAGAAAGAATGAAATGGGGGTTCTGGTACAAAACTATTATAATACTATTACTAAAATCTAGTCTAGCGTTTCCTTCAGCTTGCTGAAGGCCTCCACCAGCTAGCTGACAGACCATCCATCGGTCTTGGGTGACCCAGGGACTGGCAGGGGTGACCCACGAGCTAGGTGGTGGCTACAAAAGTTGTAATTTTATTACTTCCAAGCCCTCCATTTGGTTGATGGAGACCCTTAAATAGTATGATGGAAACATAATAATTGGTGTAGCCATTTCCAATCTGGTATATGGAGATCCTCCAATAGTCCAATGGCTACAACATATTTGGTGTAGCCACTGCCAATCTAGCCAAATGGATGGTGGCACTAAATAGTAACATGGTGAACCACTTTTAGCATCTTTATATACATGTTTAGGTCCACAACATCTCTAAAACACCATAACACCTTCTGAACCCTAATAAAACTAGGAATAAAATAGAAAAATAAGGTGGAAGACAAAAGAGATTACCCAAAGTCATGATGTGACCCCACCAACAACATCCCACACAAACCACTTAAATTGGAACAAGTTATCAATATTTTATATAAATAAGAGAGAAACTTTTTATAATAAATAAATTAGAAGAAACCAGTTTAGAAACCATGTGAAAACCATGCCATGATACCCCAATATAATGAAACATGGAATCCCTCAAATTTCATAAGTCCTCCCAACGACTATTTTCAAACAAAATTAGCCAGAACCATTCCTTGGACCGTGCTGTGGTGTGATCTCCCTACAATTTTTTAATAAACCCCATGAAGCCAAGCATGAACAACCACCATGGGAATCCACCATTACATTGGGAAAATTCCCTAGTCATGTCTGTAGCAACCCCATGTATGGAACCATGGCCTACACTGTGGTCTTTACCATATCATATTGAACCATAGTGAGCCAAAAAATCTCTTCTCCAACCACACTCTGAGCACTCTTCGTTAAATACATAGTAATCATAGGGAATCACAAACCAAGGTTGTCACATTCTCCCCACCATTAGGATTTCCATACTCAGAAAGATATAGGTTATTCAATTCTAGATCGAAGATTATATCACTTGTTTAACATAATGGTGTACCCATCCCAAGACTCATTATGGTCCCACATATGCTACAATGACACATGAACCAAAAGGATTTAATCAGTTTCATATTTTCTTTTCTTGACTATATAGAGATATGAATTTCTAAGTGAAACCAACAATATATCTATATTGAACACTAAAATATTCAAACTACCTATAAAATGAATCAGATTCACTAGTCATCTATAAGATATGAGAAAAACGATACCACATAATTTTGTTAACCAAAGAGGTTTTTTAACCACTTGGAAAACATTTAAAAGTGTATATAATTCATGAAATTAATTGGAAGTGTACAAGAAATATAGGAATGAAACAAACAAAGGAAAAATATAATCACAACACACATAAGATTATGTGTCTATGACCCCAGTCGTTTTAGATTCTTCACTTTAAAAATTCTAACACCAAGATTCTACAATCCTATAGATTTCCAGTACATTCAACTATATAAATATAATAGGAAATGACCTCCATCAATAATTTTTATCTTCTATAAATTTGGACATAAATCAAACTATAGAACTCAGATTGAAATCTTCACTTAGTGAAACCAAAGCATGTGCAGTTCTTTTCTCCCACTAAATTTCATCCTGGTTATGAACCTTATAGGATACTTATATTTTTCTAAATAACCTTATGATACTTGTAATATATTCTTAAAGTCATTCCCAAAGAGTTATAATCCACCAAAGTCTTCATCAACACCCTTTGAAAAGAAATGTGCTTGTGACTTTGGGTTTCCCCTCTTTTAGCCTTTGACGTGGTCATGGTTTATTTTCTTTAAAACATTGAAGATGAGATAAAAACATCTATACTAATACCAAAAATGTATTAATTCTAGAATACATTACCCCAAATGAAATATAACATTCCTAAACTGGAAGATAAGTAACAAGACAAAAAAAGACCATAACATCTTGTACTTCTGTTTCTAGAACCATCCAAAAGAAAGAACGATTTGGTAGAATTTTTATGTAAGACATTCCCATGGTTCCATTACAATATTTGATCCATATAAATTAGATCTGAAAATACACTCTTTGATATATTCTAATATTTTTGGTTTAGTCGTGTCATGACTGTAAGTAAACACTTCCATCGTATCTTTTGAAAACTCTCTTTTCCTTACAAGTCTCTCATCCACAAGACCATAATCTTTTCCCCTTCAATTAACTATGGATATTTATTATGAATGTTTCATAACTCCTTATATTTTTTCTTTGTGGAAACCAACACCCACAATTTTTTTCTACTTCTCTAGTGAAGGTAACTAATACAACGGACCTAAGAGGAAAAACAACTAGAACAAACCAAGTTCTACTTCACTGATGCATCCCCTTATAGAGAAAAAATCTCACTCATTTCTTCTGAATTATCTTACATCTGAGTTTCTTCTATAGAAAATGGGGTTCCTCCCTCCTTCCTCTAACATGAAGTGGAGTGGGTGATGATGGTAGGGGGGGTTGCAGTGGAGTGGGGAGTGGGGGATGCTGTAGTGGACAGTGGAGTGGGGCTGTAGTGGAGTGAGGGATGGGGGGCTGTAGTGGAGTGGGGAGTGGGGGATGATGTGGTGGACAATGGAGTGGGGGATGGGGGTGTTGTAGTGGAGTGGGGAGTGTGGGATTAGGGATTCTATAGTGGATAGTAGAGTGGGGGTGTGGGGTGCTATAGTGGAGTGGAGAGTGGGGACTACAAGGTAGTGTAGGTTGGGGGGAGGGGTTACCAATGGTTACATACCCATTGGTATGTATTTATAATTTGGAAAGGCATATTCCAACAGTTTTAAACTTTTTTGATAGCCGGATTTGAATACCTATTCCAACGGTTCATCCAAAACCATTGGATTATGATTTTACAAATGGTTTTAAAATCGTTCGTATAGTTTTATTGCAAGACTTTTCCCAATGGTTCAAATAACACTGTGGACATAGGGTTGTCCCTAAAGTTTAAAAACCATTGTAATGGATTCATCCAACCCTACTGTAAATTTATTCTATTAGTTCATATAGAAATGTTACTATAGGCTTTTTCCAATGGTTCCAACCATTACTTTAAATCTATTCCAATAGTCTGCAACCGTTGGGATACATCTATGCTAACAGTTTATGCTAAACCGTTGGGTAATCTAAATTATAACAAGCCTATTCCAATGGTTTGTAATGAAAATTTGGTAAAGGGTTATTTTAATTGACCACATACCAATGGTTTTTGAAACTGTTGTGATAGGCTATCCAAACAGTTTCAAACCATAGGGATAGGTTATATTTCTAGTACTGTTGTCTCTACACCATGGTGTAATTTTTTATTCAACACTAATTTATTTTGATGGGTATAATGATAGGTACAATGGATATAAATAATTAATATGACATGATAATTATTCTATATAATTATTATACAAACCAATTCCATACCATTTAACCATCAAGGGAATGATATTGCCACTCGTTTGTATGTACAACCTACCATCTCCACGACACTGTGAGATTCATTCTCCACATTAACCATTCAAGAATCATTATAAAATTTATAATATGAGTAAATATAATATTTATTAACTTAATATCATTATGTATATGAATAAAATATATCATATGCATAAGAAAATTTTCTTACATGAAAAAATAGGAATGTGAAAACGAAGAAGTTAACACCCAAAACAATGCTAATACTGAAATATTATTAACAAAAAACATAATAGGATCATATATGTTATCATAAATATGGATATTTTTATGGTATAATTTAGTAACATACTCTAACCATTATATATGAGGTTAACACACCCTCAACTAAAGGAAAGTACAAGTTAAGGGTTAATTTATCAATCTCATTATTATCTGAGTTTTTTATATGTAAGTATCTATTGGACACCTTTATCATCCATGTCCATGTTTCTTAATATGTATTTAAAAATATTATTAAATTTTTTTAAAGTTATTTTTACCGATTTTTTACTTTTTATAAAAAATTTTAAAATGAATCTTTCTTCCATTGTCCAAACAAGGTACTTTATAACATTTTCGACAAATTAAGTAAATAATGTTTTTTAACTTATACAATGCGAGAACCTATTTTTAATTGTTATGATTATTTAACAATTTGAATCATTCCTTATAAGTTAAAAAGATTATTTTTAAAGTAATTTTTTTATTTTATAATTTTGTAGGCTTTTAAATGTATTTCAAATTAAAAAGGGATATTTCTCTCAAAAAGTTTTAATGATTTTATTATATTATTTTCATCAATGTAAAAATCCTTTGTTGGATTTTATGTTTAATTGAGGTTGATTTATTATGATACAATATTCCATATTGTATTGAAAGGCTTATGATATTTTGGACTAAGGATGTGATATTTTGATACCCTTCATGGTTTATAGTTAAATTATTAACATTTAATTTGAAAGTTTTAATATGAATGTTTATATGGATTATGTTTTAACATTTTTATATGAGGAATGAATTGGACTTAGTAAGGGAAGGGCATGGCCCGCTATATCCCCTCGATGCATTGGTAGGTCTCATGAGACAAACTGGTTTTGGTTTTTACCAGTTTATGTATGGTATCGGCATGAGTCCTTAACGGTATGATTATGATGTCTGACATGATGCATTACCTCATTATTAGATTAGTTATTGATATTACATGTGATTATTCAACTAGTAGAATATCCATGTGAATGATTAAATGGAATTATTTGATTTATTCTTTCCATATTATACTGAAGATTGTGTTTAAAATGTGGGTGTTTTAGTTTTATACCATGCCTTAAATGTTTATACTTATTTTGATAGCTTCCACTGTATTGTTTATCCTTACTGAGCATCTCATCTCACCCCTTTCTTATGTTTCATTTTATCCCATCATGTGAAGAAGTATATAATGACTGACCTGTAGGGATATTCTATGGGATATGAGTGTTTTTAAAGGATATACTATGTCTTTTTTCATTTCATGATGTAATTTAAAACTTATGTTTGTATCTACTTTATTCAAGGCTGCTAAAATGATTGGTCCTTCAAGATTTGATTTCTTGTGATCATGCCAATTTAATAAAATAATGCACCGACTCTGGGCATCTGGGGTTAGTGTGTTATAGTTGGTATCAAATGAAGTTTTTTAAAAACCTTGGAAACTATATTTATAAAAATAAATGTTTAAGGAACATGACCCTAAAATAGAATTTGAGGATAATTATATAATAACATCCTATAAATTTCTAAAATAGAGATTATGTGGATCATATAAGAAATAAATCCCTATTTTGACACTAAAAGTGGGCGTGGTTCTGGAACAAATGTACCTAGGAGTAATAACTATGACAAGGTGTTTTGGGCTTGACTTGGGGCAACCTGTTACATGAAAATGGTCCTTACTGTGCACCTGGTTTTAGCACTCATGGGGGATATGCTTAGGATTATTCAAATTTTCTATACAAACCATTATGATGGATTTATGAGTAAATATGTCCCCAAATAATTTTTTTATGATTATGGAATAAATATGCTTAAAATTTTCAATTTACATTAAGTATTTTACTAGTTTTAAATTATGTATTATGATTCATAACAAAATCTTGTGTGTGAAATTGTTTAGAAATGGAACCTTGTGGAATGAATGGAAACTATATCAACACATGTAGTCCATGTAGGTATTTCTCTCCTATTTAAGATAATGATAGTGTATTTGGTGATGCAACTGGTGTTGAACAACTTATAACCTTATTGAGATAGCTGACTTAGGTTATGAATAATAACCATAACCATATGGATCACCCTGATCCACAACATATAGTATTAATTTTAGACCACTTCATGAGACAACAACCTCCAACATTCATTGGGACTAAAAATCCATTTTTAGGTGAGCAATGGATAAGTTCCTTAGAGAAAATAATTATTCTTTGGGGAGTAACGAAATGGGAAAAAAATTTCATGGAAGTTTATCGTCTCTTAGGAGATACAGATTAATGGTGGTCATTAATTCAAAACATGAAAGAATACGATGAAGTAAAAAATATGGAATATAATGATTTTAAAGAACTTTTCTTAAAAAATACTTTCCTCATAAACAACAAGGTAATATGGAAATGAAATTTCTGAGTCAGAGGTAAAAGGAGGATGAGAATGTTCGAAAGTATGAGGCTAACTTCACAAGGTTAGAAAACCATGTTGCATACTACATATGTAACACAATAAGTAATATTGATTAATTATTTGATAGGTTAAAACCATTCCTTCAATGGGAATTAGTCTCTAAATCTTTCTCATCATATAAAGATATAGTCTCATGTACTATTAAAAAGGAAATATAATTCTCTAAGTCTCATGAATTTAAAGTAAATCAAGAATAGAAGAGGGATCCTAAATACTCTAGAATGGTAAATAAAGAAAAGGGGTAATAAATTTGGAAAAAACATCATTGAACATGCCTATTGGGGATGGTATTTTGTTATATGTGTGGAGAAAAATTCCACCAATATCATGATTGAAAGGGGTATAATGAAGCTAATAATGTTCAATGTTACAATTGTAAAGAGATGGGACATATTGAAAATTATTTTCTTAATAATCATGAAAATTTTCCCTAGAAAAGGCCAAGGGATCAAGGACAGGCTTATGCAATCACAACTGATGAAGTTTAATTTCCTAATGATATAGTGGAAGGTACTTTAATAATCTTTTAAAAATTATCCAATGCTTTATTTGATATAGGATCATCATACTCTTTTATATCTTCCCAGTTTTCTAAGAAATTTAGTCCCTTCCCTTTTGATTTAGAAAGGGAGTTATCAGTCAAAAATCCTACGGTAAGTCTCATTGCAACAAAGATATGCATGTAAATTACATTTACGTCACATAAATGTAATTTAGTCTCTAACCTTGTCAACATCCCTATGATTTACTTTGATATAACCCTCGGTATGGATTAGAATTCAAAATATGATGCAAAAATTTATTGCAAAAAGAAAGAAATTATGATCTGTGAGGATGAAGAATTGTCCCTTATATTTAAAAAGAAAATTCTTCACCTAATTATTATTAAAATAAACCCCTGGTATATTTACTGAATGAACTTATTTGGGAGGAATATCCAATAATATCTAGGGATAAAGAAAGTAATTTTCAAACTGAGAATATGAATATTTAAAAAGAATGCATTGATGTTTTTACCGAAGATTTACCTGTACACCCCCCATAGCATGAAGTTGAGTTTTGTATTGATTTAATCCCTAATTAAATACCAATATCAATGAATACATATATAATGGATGCAGTGGAATTAGTGGAGTTGAAGAAACAAATTGAAGAGTTGAGTAAAAAGGGATTTATTCACCCTAGTGTTTCTCTATGGGGAGCCCCTATTCTCTTTGTCAAGAAGAAATATGGATCCATGAGACTATGTATTGATTAAAGGGAAATCAATTCTATTACAATAAAGAACAATTATCCTATACCTCATATCGATGTTTTTTTTGATTGACTTCAAGGAGCTCAGTTCTTTATGAAGATTGAGCTTCATTCTGGATATCATCAATTATGTGTGAAGAAGGAAGAAATTTTGAAGGCATCCTTTCAAACGAGGTATGGTTAGTATGAATTTATGGGAATGTCATTTGGATTGAAAATGCACCCTTGGTTCTTATTGATCTATTAAACATAGTGTTCAAATTGATTAATGATATTCTGATATGTTATAAAAGCTATGAAGACCATGAGAATCAATTTTGAATCATTATTGAGACTCTCAAAAGCAAATAATTATATGGAAAATTTAGCATGTGAGAATTTTGGCTTTACAAAATTTCTTTTCTTAGCCATATTATCTCCAAGGATGGAATCTATGTTGATCCTACGAATACAGAGGAAATCTAGGAATGCAAAACCCTGACGAGCATAACCGAGGTATATAGTTTTATTGGTTTAACAAGATACTATCGATGTTTCATCCAAAAAAATTTCCTGATTGGATTACCCATTAATAAATATCACACGTAAAGGGGTAAAAATATTATGGAAAAAAGATTTGAATGATGTTTTAAATAATTGATGAGAATATTAGTCAATGCTCATATCATGACTTTACCATATAGAAATAGTGGGGTTGTGATTTACAATGATTCATCAAGGAAAGGATCTGGTTGTGTCCTTATGCAGAATGATAGGGTCATTGCATATGCATCAAGGAAATTAAAAACTCATGAAAAACTATCCTACTCATCATATTGAGTTAGTTTCCGAAATATTTTCTCTAAATATATGGAGACACTATCTATGTGGTGAAAAATTTGAGATATATACAGATCACAAGAGTTTGAAATATATTTTATCATATAAACAACTCAACATAAGAAAAATAAGATGGCTTGATCTACTCAAGGATTATGATTTCACAATACACTACCACCCAGGGAAGGTAAATAAGGTGGCAGATGCTTTAAGCTATAAGGACCATGGAGTTCTAAACATGATGGGAGTTGAAAGGGATCCTATGTTCATGGATCTAGTAAAAATGGATATGGTAATTATCATGGAAAGTGAAACATCACTAATTTTTTCAAATGGATTCTATACCTTCTTTACTAGAAAGGATAAAAAGTTCTCAGACTGATGATGAGGAGTTTCAAAAGAAAATTAAAGTTGTGAATTAAGAGAGATTGATTAACATTGTATTTGAAGATGAAAATTTGAAATATGGGAAGAGGCTTTGTGTTCCTTCTATACCTGATCTAAAAAGAGAATTATTGGATAATTCTCATTGCACCAATTTCTCTATACACCATGGTAGCACTTATATGTATAGTAATTTGAAAGAAAATTTTTGGTTATACAACATGAAGAGGGAGATTGATAATTATGTGTCAAGATGTTTGGATCGTCAATAGGTGAAGGCTGGAAGACAACGTCCAAGAGGATTCATGCAACCTCTTCCTTTACCTGTGTGAAAACGGGATGATGTTAGGATGGACTTTGTTATGGGGATAGCAAAGATTCCTAGAAGAAATTATGTGATATGGGTCAATATTGATTGTCTTACCAAATTAGAACATTTTCTTACTATAAGAGATGATTTACCACTTGAACATTTATCAAGACTATATATTAATGAATTTTTAAGACTTCATGGTGTACCCATGTCGATTGTTTATAACTGTGATCCCTATTTTACATCACAATTCTAGAAAAGGCTTCAGAAGGTCCATGATACTGAGCTTTATTTGAGCACTGCCTACCACCCTCAAACTGATGGACATCATAATAGAAAATTCAAACATTAAAAGGCATGTTAAGATATTTCTCTCTTGGATTTCAAGGTTTGTGGGATCGGTATTTACCTCTTTTATAATTTTCCAATTACAATAGCTTCCATTCAAGTATTCAGATAGAAATATATGAAGCATTATATGGAAAGAGACATCATACACAAACTTTTTGGGATGATGTTGGTGAAATAAAACTCGTAGGCCCAGAACTTGTTGAGGAAACAACAAAAAAGGTAAATACTATTAAAACCCATATCAAAACAACTCAATGTAGGAAAAAGATCTTTTCAAATAATTGAAGGAAGGATTTTGAACTTTATATAGGATATCATGTTTTATTGAAGGTATATCCATGGAAGAGTGTTATAAGATTCGGTAATAAGGGTAAATTATGTCCCAAGTTCATCAGACCTTTTGAAATTCTTGAATGAATTGGAGCTACATATTACCATTTGTCAATACTGCCAAGTCTCTCCAAAGATCATGATGTGTTCCACATGTCACTGTTAAAGAAATACATGTCAAACCCAATGCATGTACTCACCAATGATGAAATAGAATTGGAACTCATTCCATCTTATAGTGAAGAGACTATCAATTTTCTTGATATGAAAGAACAAGTGTTGAGAAATCAGATGACTTGTCTCGTAAAAGTTCTTTGGATAAACCATAAAATAGAAGAGATGACGTGGGATTTTGAAAAACATATGATGAAGAACTACCTGAATATTTTTATGAAGTGATGTTTTAGAAATTTTGAGGAAAATATTATTTTAAGGAGTGAATAATGTAACACCCCAAGCTTCCACAATATGCTTCTTTTTAAATAATTCAATATCTTGTGCTGCATGCAACACTGAGTTCGAGTGCACCACATTCAATCAAACTAACCATTTAAAAAGTAATTATGTTTAGTATTTAACACATTATGAAATTTTCTAAATTTTATTTTTAAAAATAGACTTAATTTTTGAATTTGTAATATCAAAATTAGCTCAGGGTGAAATTTTGGTAATTTTCTAAAAAGTATCAATTTTTTTATGAATAGTGAAAAATACTGCATTATTGTTAAAAACCAACATTTTAATTTAAATAATTACTTTAATTTAAGTTTATTTCAAAGTAAAAATAGATAAATAATATATATATTAGTCTAATTTAGGTCATTGGAATCATTTTTATAATATAATTAGATATAAGATTTTTTATTGAACTTTCGAAGGTCTCTTTTACCCGCCTTCTAACCACATTTGTGGATTAGCATTAAACCTAATTTTAAAGATTATATGAATTGAATTTATAAAAATGGACATACATGGTTGTAATAAGTATAAAAAATTTATTATCATATGATCAAAAATAATTTTTGGCGAATAGTAACTTTTGAATTTTATTTACCACGGTTAAAGGTAAATAAGGTAATTAAGGATAAAAACAATATCATAATAATATAAAATTACCCTAATACTTGTCTAAATTTAATTGTATAATAATGGTTCAACCAAAATCAACCTTATGTGTAAAATATGATACTTTTTAATCCACTTGTGTTAGATTAAGACATATATTATATTTTATTTAAAAAAAGAGTTAAAAATGTCATATTCATATTTTAATAACTATATCATTGTCAATATGAGGATATATAAGTGATATGTTATACTATAAATAGTATCTAAAAATTAAAATAATAATCTAAATAACAGTAATTTTTTTATATTTTTTAGAGATTAAATATTTACCATTAATGATGGCACAATAGTGAAGTAGAATTTTTTTTAATAGAAATATCAAATAAATGAAATTTAAAATATTAAAATAAATATAATTTTACTTAATTAATGATATAAAAAATTTTATATATAACACAAACATGTTAGTGACATATTTTATGTATTTTCTCGAATTTATCAAGTTGGTTTTATATTTTTAAAAATGAAAATATTAGTATTAAAAATGACATAAATAATATTTTAAAATAAATACTATTTTATTAAATGATATAAAATTCATAAAAACATAATGTTCATCCAACTAAATTAGATAGTGTTAAATATGTCATAAATAATCCAATTGGGCTTTGTTTATCACTTTACAATAATTATATTAACCCTATGGTATAAAAAAAAGTTGTCATGGTAAAAGTTAAAATTTTTAACTAAGGGTTAAATCCAAAATATAAGGTTACTTTTGTGACCTAAATATGTCTAAAATTTATTTTTTTGATATTATTTATACCCTTCCTCGTATTATGTTATAAATAACTCACTTTAGAGCTATTTGAATTTAGAAATCAATGCATATTAAATTAACAGTTTTTGTGTTTCCAAAAGAACCCCTCCCCTCTCTTATAAAAGGGAACATCTCAATATCTTTTATTCAAACCTCTAAATACTTTTTTTCTTCCAAAAACGTACCAATTATCCCCCAAAATTCCCCACTTTATCCTAGATACAATACTTTGGTCATAAATCCAACCTATAAAGTCCTTTTGTTCAAATCAAAAGGAGATACATGAAAAAGAGGAAATTGTTTTATTAACTCATTCAAAGTTCTTTTCCTTTTATACTTCTACTTCCCATGTTATTTCCATAATAATGTAATAACTATAGTATAATATACTTTATTAGATTTTATTATAATCATGTTACAAATATATTCTTCATTTTATCCATCCTACGAATAACTATATCACCAATCGTGTGTACGTACGGTTTACCATCTCCATGTCGTGGTGTAATTTATTATTTAACACTAATTTATTTTTATGGGTATCATGATGAGTATAATGGATATAAATAATAAATTTGACATGAAAATTATTCAGTATAATTAATATACCAACCAATTCCATACAATTTAACCATCAAGGGAATGATACCATCGCTCATGTGTATGTACAACATACCGTCTCCACAACGCGGTGATATTCATTCTCCAAATTAAACATTAAATAATGATTATAAAATTTATAATATGAGTAAATATAATATTTATTAACATAATATAATTATGGATATGAATAAAATATATCCTTTTCATAAGAAACTTTACTTACATGACAAAACATGAATGGGAAAATGAAGCAGTTAACTCCCAAAACATTGGTAATACTAAAATATTATTAACAGAACAGTATAATAGGATCATATATGATATCATTAATATGGATATGGTTTTGGTATACTTTAATAACATACTTTAACCATTATATATAAGTTTAATTCACTCTATACTAAAGTAAATTACAAGGTAAGGGTTTATTTCACAATCTCATTATTATCCGAGGTTGTTATATGTAAGTATCTACTGGACATATTTATCATCCATGTCAATGTTTATTAAAATGTATTTCAAAATATTATTGACAATTGTCCATAGTCATCTTTACCCATGTTTAACTTTTTATAAAACATTTTTAAATGAATCTTTCCATCATTTTCCAAACAAGGTACTTTATGAACTTTTTGAAAAATTAAGGAAAGAATGTTTTTTAACTTATAGGGTGTGAGTGGCTATTTTCTGCCATTATGAAACCTTAACATTTTGAATCTTCCCATAAAATTTCACAATTTTATTTTCAAATTAAATTTTTTATATTATAATTTCATAGGCTTTTAAATTAATATCAATGTAAAAAAGGGATATTTCTCTCAAAAAGATTTAATGAGTTTATTATATTATTTTCATCTATGTCAACATAATTTGTTGGATTTTATGATTAATTTTGGTTGATTTATTATGATATAATATTAAATATTGTATTGAAAGATTTTTGATATGTTTGACTATGGATGTTCTATTTTTATACCATTAATGGTTTATGGTAAAAGTATTAACATTTCATATGCTAGTTTTAATATGAATGTTTATGTTGATTATGTTTCACCCTTTTCATATGAGGAATGCATTAGACTAAGTAAGTTATGGGAGGGGCCTTCTATATCCCCTTGATTCCTTGGTAAGTCTAATGAGAGAAACTATTTTTGGTTTTTTCCCATTTATGGATGGTCTTGGAATGAGGCCTTGACGGTATGGTTATGATGTACGGAATTATAAATTCACTCATAGTGAGATTACTTATTCATATTACATGTGATTATTCGACTAGTATAATATCCATGTGAATTTTTAAATGGAATTATTTTATTTATTCTTTCCATATTATTCTGAATATTATTTTTAAATGAATTGCGTTTTAATTGTATTCCATGCCTTAAAATTTTATGCTTATTTATGATAGCTTCTACTATGTTGTTTATCCTTATTGAGCATATGAGCTCACCCATTTCTTATGTTTCATTTATCTCAAGGATGAGAAGAAGTATATTATGAATGACCTGCAAGGATAGTGTAAGGGATATGAGTGCTTTCAAAATATATACTATGCTGTTTTTCATTTCATGTTGTAATATAAAACTTTTCTTTGTATCTTGTTTTTAAGGATACTAAACTGATATTTCCTTTGTAATTTTATTTCTTGTGATCATGGAAATATAATAAAATAATGAACCGACTCTGGTCATCTAGGGTGGTGGAGTTACATTTCCCTTTTGATTTAATAATGGAGTTGTCAGTAAAGACTTCTAAGGGAAGTATCATTGTAACAAAGATCTGTCAGCCAATCCTCTTTATGACACATAAACATGATTTAGTTACTGACATTGTCGTCATACCTATTATTGAATTTGAAATAATCCTCATTATATAATGGATTTAAAAATATAATGTGAAAATCTATTTCAAAAAGAAGGAATTTAAAATTGGTGAGTAGGATGTGGAATCCCTTATCTATAGAGTGGAAACCTCGTAATCTGATTCTTATTTGGATCCACACCCATTTTCTCTAATGAATGAAATTATTATGGAGGAAGAGAAAATGTCATCTATGGATGAGGAAATAAATCTTCTAATTGAAAATATACCTATTGTTCAAGAATATAATTATGTATTTCAATAGAATTTACCTGTACATACTCTATAGTGGGAAGTTGAGTTCTCTATTGATTTAATTCCTGGTACAAGACCTTTGCCAAATAATCCTTATAGAATAACCACTATTATATTAGTAGAACTAAATAAATAACTAGAGGAATTGAGTTATAAATAATTTACTTTCCCTAGTGTTTATCCATGGGGATCCCTCCTTCTATTTGGAAAGAATAAAGATGGATCAATGAGGCTGTGCATTGATTATAGAGAAATCAATGATTTTACAATAAAGAACAAGCATCCCCTACCTCACATTGATGATTTATTTGATCAAATTCATGGAGATAAATAATTTTCGAATAATGAACTTTGATCTAGATATCATCATTTTTTTGTGAGTAAGGAAGATATTCCAAAGATATCATTTTGAACTAGGTATAGATATTATGAGTTTAAAACAGTTCCATTTGGACTGACTAATGCACCCTCTGTATTTATGGATCTAGTGAATAAAGTTTTCAAGGAATATATTGATGAATTTTTTATGGTATCTATTGATGATATCATGATATATTCCAAAATATATTAGGACCAAGAGAACCACTTATGGGTTGTTCTGGAGACTCTTATAAGAAAAGAGTAATATGGGATGTTTAACAAGTGTGAATTCTGGCTTGAAACAGTATATTTTATTTGCCATGTTTTCTATAAGGATGTAATATTAGTTGATAATATTAAGAAAAAGGTGGTTCAAGAATGTCCTACACCAACGAACACAACCAAGTTACGTAGTTTTATTGTTTTAGTAGGTTATTATCAGCATTTCTTTTAGAACTTCCCCCTATTAACTAACTCATTAACCAAGCTTACTTGTAAATGGTTTAAGTTTATTGGGAAACAATAATGTGAATAATGTTTTGAAGAATTTAATAAGAGATTATTGAATGCTCTGATCTTGTATATACCATCAGTAAATGGTGGATTTGTGATTTATAGTGATGCGTTAAAGAAAGGAATCATGTATATCCTTATGCAGAATGATAGAGTTATTTCCTATGAATCAAAGCAGTTAAAAATTAATGAACAAAACTATACAATACATGATCTTGAGTTAGCATTTGTAATATTTTCTTTGAAGATATGGAGACAATATCTTTATGATGAAATATGTGAGATATATATATAGATTACAAGATATTGAACTATATCTTATCATAGAAAGAACTCTACATGAGGCAAAGGCAGTGCTTGAACTACTCAAGGATTATGATTGTTCAAAATAGTACCACCCAGGAAAGGTGAATAAGGTAGAAGATGAAATGGGAAGGAAGGATCATGGAGTTTTAAAAAAATGAGGATTGACAAGGACCATGTGTGCATGGATATAGAGAAGATGGATATGGTAATTATCAAGGAAGGCGAAACATCATTACTTTTTGAATTAGTTTCCCAACCATATTTATTATAAAGGATTAAAAGTTCTTAGTCTGATGATGAGATTCTTCAAAAGAAAATTAAAGATGTGAATGATGGGAAGTTGGAAGACTTAGTGTATGAGAACTGAATTCTGAAATTTGGGAAGTGGCTTTGTGTTCCCTCAATACCAACGCAAAAAAGGGTGTCATTAGATTATTCCCATAGTTTGAATCTATATATACACCCTAGTATCAATAAGATGTATAGAGATTTGAAGGAACATTTCCGGTGGGATAACTTGGAGTGGGAAATTAATGACCATGTATCTAGATGTTTAGCCTATCAAAAAGTGAAGGATGAAAGACAACATCCTAGAGAATCCATGAAACATCTAACTCTTTATAAATGGAAATGAGATGATATCACCACGTATTTTGTCACTATATTACCAAAAACACCAATAATTAATGATGTAATTTGGGTAATTGTTGATTGACTTACCAAATATGAACATTTCCTTGCTATAAGGGAGGATTTAGCTCTGGATAACCTTACATGACTCTATATTAATGACGCTGTAAGACTCAATGGAGTGCCTCTATCAATTTTTTCTGATCGAGATCCATGATTTACATCAAAATTCTATAAAATTCTCCACAAATATTTGGATATTGATCTTCATTTAAGTACTTCTTATCACCCTCAAACTGAAGGGTACTCAGAAAGGACAATCCAAACTTTGGATGACATGTTGAGATCATGCTCACTTGAATTTTAATGCATATAATTTCAGTATTTACCTTTGGTGGAGTTTTACTACAATAATTGTTTCCATTAAAGTATTCAAATGGAACTATATGAAGCATTTTATGGAAATATATGTCATACACCAATTTTTTGGGATGAATTTGGTGAAAGGAAGCTTGTGGGATCAGAGCTTGTTAGGGAAACAATAGAAAAGGTAAATACTATTCAAACCCATGTCAAAGCAGCTCAAATTAGTCAAAAGAGCTGTGACGATAATCGAAGGAAGGATATGGAATTTCAAGTAGGAGATCATGTTTTATTGAATTTATCACCATGGAAGGGTGTTATTAGATTTTGGAAGAAAGGGAAACTGAGCCCCATGTACATTGGACCTTTTAAAATTCTCGAGAAAATTTGAGCTGTGGATTTCTATTTAGAAATGTCACCTAGACTTTCTAAAGTACACAATTTATTTCACATCTATTTGATAAGGAAGTACATTCCAGACCCAACATATGTACTCACTTCTAAAGGAATAGTATTGGAACCTGACTCATCTTACTATGAAGATCCTATCTGGATTCTAAACACTAAAGAATAGGTGTTGAGGAATTATACAACACAGCTGGTAATGGTACTTTGAAAATATCATAAAATTGAAGACGAGACATGGGAGTCTGAGGAACGTGTGATAAAGAACTACCCAAGTCTTTTTGTTAGGTGAAATTATAGAATTTTTGGGGATGAAGTTTTTATAGGAGGGGAGAATGTAATTACTAGAAATTCTATCAATGATATTTCCCTTCCTATTTTTATTTCATAAAGTATATATCACATAAAATCACTTATAGAACATAATAAAAACTTTATAAATTAATAATGAATGAAATAAGAGGTATTTATAGATGTTAATGAACTTATATCAATGAAATAGTAACCTAACAATAGGAAAAGTAATATGTCACTTTTGAATAGTAAACCATACAAATAAATAGTAACCTCACCAATGAAAGTATAAATAAAATTTAGGCACCTTATAAATGAATGTATGATATAATTATATCATAGTATAAGTAAGTGAATATTTTAAAAATTAATATTTAAGTGTTGGAATTTTTGTAATTCTTAAATATTTAATTATAATTTTATAATTAATAAAATGATTTAAAAGAAAATTTATTTTCATAAAATTTATTCATAATTTAACATTTTGTTTTCCTATTATTTTAGGATAATTTTATGAGACCTCAGTTAATTTTTGAAAGTGTTATAAAATCAGTTATAAATTTAAAATCTGTATTTTTCGAGTAAATGATGGTTTTAATTAAAAATTAAATCTATTATATTTGTATTTTTTTATAAAATGGAGTAAACATTTTAATTATAAATTTTTAAAAATAGTAAGGGTGATTTTTTTTATTTTTCTAAAATACTTTAATTTTTGGTGAGTAGTAAAATACGGTAATTTATGGTATAAATACATTAAAAGTTAAATACACTATTCCTTAAGTCATCACTGATGTAAGAATTATAATATCGATCTAACATTAATTATTTTAATATATTTTATGATAATTACCAAAAAAATTCATAGTCTTGATAAAAAATAATAAACAAATGAATTAAATATTAAAAAATCACACCCTCCTCCACTTTAAATACCAACCCTCACCATCTCTTATCCCCACACCTTCCATGCTTTGAGGATTGTCAAATTTCTACCCAATACTCTTCCCAAGCCCCTACCCCATTTTTGTGAGCACTTGGTCTTAAAAAAATACAAAAAACAACCCCCTTTGGGAGGTTATCAAGGAAGATTATTCAAGAGGTAAAATCTTATTCCTATTCCTTTTAATTTCTTTTCAATTTCTTTTCTTTTATTATTATCTTATCACCTAACCTCATCTAAATAGAATGAAAAATAATGTACCATAAATATACTATAATGTTATTATTATAATTTAATAATCCATCATTGTTCCCCATCTCTTATCCCTTTTATTCTAAAAATGGAAACATCATATGTGAGGTCTTGTTTTATTGCCTTCAAGGAAGAAAAGTTTCCATTCTACTTCACCATCTTCAATGTTGTTTGTGAAACCATTTTAATGGTTGAAAAAGATTTTAAAATTTATATTAAAAACCTTTTTATGTTTTGAAAGTAATATATTTACATAATACTAAGTGATAAAAAAACGAGTTCGTTGTGATCTAAAACCACTTAAATTAATCTAAACAGAGATAATTAACATGTTATCTAATGATTCGTGATCATATATGGGAGAAAAAAAATATATAAAACAATTCAAATTTTTTATTTTAATTAATAACATATAATTCTAATTCTTAATAATTTTTTCAATTTTTTATGAACACTGTTACTTATAAATTGGAGTACAAATCATGAAATCCAAGAAAACGAATGCTCCTGGAAGATGAAATTAAACTCTATAATTCATCAATAGGTCCATAAATGAACATAATTAAACTATAATGAATAAAAAAATGTATAAAAGTATCTTAATTAATTAATTAATTAATTTTATTTTATTATCTAGGACATTAAGGTCAAGTGCAAAACACATTCGGACATAAGGTACGGATTTTCTTACCGAACCTCGATTTTTGTTCGCGTTATGCATTTATCTTGTATACACCAATTTTATTCGTCATTATTTTTATATAATTATTCTAAATTATATATATATATGTTTCAAAATCATATATCTATATCAGTTCATCAATATTTTATGGGATAAAATATGTTTTACAATGTTCCCTTCTCATTTCTTCCTGATACGCAAACCAGATTAAAGGGAAGATCTGAATTTCTAACCTATTTTCAAGTACAATCCATAATCTTTTTTAAGACACCGTTATTTTTCTAAAATCATAAATTTTTTCATGAAAAACTATATTTGTTCGTTTCTAGTTTTATACAAAAAAATTTGAAAAATATAAATGATTTTTCTAAAAGAACTCTTCTTTTCAGAGTAAAAAGGGTATTTCTCTCAAAAAATCATCTATGATTTTATTATATTATTTTCATTATTTCAATACCATTGTTGGATTTTATTATTTATTGAGGTTTATCTCTTATTTTTATCATACACCATATTTTATTAAATTTTTTATAATCAGTTTGACTATGGATGTTCAATCTTGATACCGTTCTCCATAATACTCAGAATGGTTAGTGATATTGTTTACAGATTAGGGAAAATTATTTAAATTTCATATGTATATGTTTTTTATGTTTATACCCATTCATATGATCAATTCATTGGAATTATTAAGTGATTTTTGGATCCCACTAAATCCCCTCGATGCATCGGTAGGTCTCATGAGACAAACTTAACTAGGATTTTTACCCATTATGTATGGTGTTTGTCTGAGGCCTTGATAGTATATTTATGATGTTTGACATTATTTTTTTCCTCATTTTGAAACTATTAATTTATAGTTCATGTGGTTATTCTACTAGTAGAATATCCATGGTTATATTTTATTATGGAATTATTTAGTCATCTTTTATTCCTCCCATTTTATGCTCATGGTTATGTTTTAATAGCATGTGTACATTTAGTTATTCACCATGCCTTATTATTTATACTTCCACTATATTACTTACCCTTAATGAGAACCTGAGCTCACCCCTTTCTTATGTTTTATTTTTTCCTAGGATGCAAATATGAATATTATGAATGACTTGTAGGGATAATATAGCAGTTATGGATGATTCCAATGAAATTTCTATATTGTATTTACTTTTGATGTTATAATTTAAAACAGTTGTTTATATTAATATTTCCAAAACTACTAAACTATTTAGTCCTTTGGGATATGAATTCCTTGTTTTTTATTCCATTGTAATGACCTAAGGCACCCTCTCTGGGTAACTAGGGTGGGGGTCTCTACAACTGATACATGTTCTTCTATTCAGTTTTTCTTGGATCTGTTGTTTTAGCCTTGATATGCATGTTTTTTATCATAAAAAAATGATATGGAAAATGTGATTTGAAATTGATATACCTTCTTTTGTTTTATAATTGTGATAAAATGGAAGTTTTTACCATGTTTTATATAAAACCACTTTACTACTTATCATGCCATGTTTTATTAAAAATGAGCATACAAGAGTTGTTGTACTGAGACTGGTTATGGAACACCTGGGTGGGATCCTATTGAGAAAGTTAACACACACCATGTGCACCTCTTTTATGGTGAATAGACCATGTATGTCTTGCATTGTAGGTAAAGTAATGTCTCCGCATTGAGGTGGTGAGGTTTCATGTCAGCTGGGTTGGGTAGCTGGTGGTGAGATGGCGGGAGTTCGTCCACACCATGACATGGAGTGGCTTTTTGGTTCTATTCCTTTGCAGTTGGACTTTTACTTTGGAGTTTTATCTACTTTTACAGTTGTTTTTATTCTATTGTCTTATTACAGTTATGGTATATATTTATTAGACTTTCACTGTATCTTCTTTTTCTGTGTGTGTATATATTCCATGAGTTTATACAGGTTGGTTGAAATTGTTCTCTCCAGTTTATTGTTCGATGCTTGGGTGCTTGTCATCAACCCATGGGGATTGGGAAAACCCTTCGGGTATGTGGTGGATCGGGTCAGGTGCTAGTTTGGAGGGTAACATGGGTAAGTTCATTACGAAATGGTATCAAAGGAATGTTTTCCCCAAGAGTTTTAAACAAGGGACATCTATTAGAATGAAGATAAGATTGTTAGGACTTGAGATGTATTTGGTGATAAGTGTCTTTCCAGATCTTATCATGGTGTGAATAAAGTATCCATGGGATGTTATCATGTGTCTCTATAGTGTTGGGTTTTGTTTTTAATCTCATTTTATACTTATTGTTTTCTGGTTTAAACTGATATTTACCCTATTTTCTGATCATTCCTTCAAATTTGGTGTGCAGTTGTATGCCTCTGAGATGCATTCCATGAGTTCCTCAGGATGGTGTAGTTGATGCTCCAAAAGGGAATATTATATTTGATTAGAATATCATTAAGATTCTTGTATCGGTAGTTTGTGTGATTGATTAGGACGCACAAAAAGTTCAGAATATAGTTGTTGAGGCATATCTAGGATCTGGAGGAGAGAGAGATCGGTCATGGGAATTCTTGAGCAAGAATCCACTATCCTTTAAAGGGACGAATGAACCTCAAGAGGAATAGGAATTCCTAGATAGTATCAATAAAATATTTGACTTCCTAGAGACACATGATAATATCAAGGTGAAGTGTGCATCATTCAGGCTCAAGGGTTCTCATAAGCGATGGTGGGATTCTATGGTTCAAGTAGACAGACACGTGAACCTATGTTGGAAGGATTTCAATACCCTATTCTTCTAGAAGTTTTTACCAGAATCCCTATTGTTGGATAAGTCTCTAGAGTTTCTATTTTTTTAGCAGGGAGGGCATTCGGTGTCAGCGTACACCAATTGGTGTGCTGAACTTGTCCGTTTTGCTTCGGACGTGGTGAAGAATGACCAGTTGAATGCTCAAAAGTACTTGTAGGGTTTGTAACCAGATATTATATCACATGTGTTTATATTAAATCATTCTACCTATGTATATAAATTATATAGTTCTATTATGGAAGAGATTAATATGGAAGTAAAGGTTGGATTTTTTCACCTCTTCTCTTCCATCCAATGCTAGCTTCAATGGCACACATGGGAAGTAGAGGAAGTGGAAGGATCCTTATAGGAGTGGTGGAGGTGGGTCTCAGTAGTGAGCCTCCTCTACACCATTTCCTATAGCTATCATTGTTCCTATTAATTTCTATCATTGTTTCATGGTTGGACATATAATACATTCTTGTCCTATACCGACAAAGACATGAAACATCTTTGGATACGTTGGTCACTTACAATGGTTTTTTTCAAGCTACGACTACGCCTCTTTAGGTTTAGGGTTTGTTGGATCCAAAGGCTAATGTGGTGAATTTATAATCTTAAAAGGATACATGTATCCTACTAAAAGCCTCAGGAGTAAAGTTCTTTCACGTGGTAGATGAGTGTGTAGCAGAATTTAATGCAGGTCTGGAAACAGTGAGAGGTACTGTCCTTATTTCATCTTCAATAGTGATTTCTTTATTTGATGTTGGTTACTCCCAATAATTTATATCTACATTTTTTTGTTGATATTCTTAAACTTACAATGTAACTTATTTCCTTTTTAATGTAGTTAGAGACACCTCTTGGATATAGTAGAGAGCATGGGTTTTAGTGTCCTTATTCATTAATGATAGATGATGCAGAATTTGTATGGGGTTTCCACATTCTTGATATGGATCTGTTTGATGTTATCATCATAATGGATTGTATTATTTCTCATCAAGATAAGTTTGATTTTTATCATCAGTGTCTTTTGTTTCTTACTATCGATGGAAGATCGTGTGAGTTTCAGGGGGAGTGGGACCCGAGATCCGGTCGTGCAAGGCCTTCCCACCCAAAGCTCATGAGTTTGTTTTCTATTGTTGGTTTTGATCCCAATTATGTTACTTCTATGGTTTATCTTCCTGTGGTTGTTCAATGCATTCTTATTTTTTCCCAGACGACTTCTCCAGTCTCCCTCCGGGGTGATAGGTAGAGTTTACAGCTGACCTGGTTCCAGGTATATAGTTGATATCGATACATTCTTATCATAAGTCACTAGTGGAGCTGAAGGATCTCAAGATTCAATTGGATGTTGTGTTTTAAAAAGTTTTCATTTTACCCATTGTTTTTGCCTTGGGAATCCCATGTTCTCTTCGATAAGAAAACATATGGTTCACTTCGTTTTTGTGTGGACTATCGGAAGTTTAATTGCGTAACAGTTAATAAAAAACATCCTTTGTCTCATGTGAAATATTTGTTTGATTAGTTAAAGGAGGAAAATTCATTTTAAAATATTGATCTTCAGTTGGTTTATAATCAACTTAGAGTTCGGGAGTCTGATATAACAAAGATAGGATTCAAGAGAAGGTATGGTCATTATGAATATCCTAGGATGTCTTTTTGTATGACTAATGATCCTATAATTTTTATGGTTTTAATGATTCATATATTGCATCAATATCTTGACACATTTTTGGTAGTTTTCATTGATGATATTCTATTTTATTTGATATCTGAGTGTGAGCACGAGCACCATCTGAGTTTGGTTCTAGAAATTCTGAGATTTCACCATTTTTATGGAAAGCTTTCAATATTTAGTTTTTGGATTCAAGAAGTAAAGTTCTTAGGGAACAAGATTTATGAACATTGATTTTTTTTTTGATCCAGAGAAGTCTAAGGATGTCCTATCAGGGAAGGAACCATAAAATGGATTTAAGATACATATCTTCCTTGTTTTTTTGGATAATACCAATAGTTTGTTAATGATTTCTCTAAGATTTCATCCCCTTTGCCTGCGCTTACCTGGAAAATGTTAAAATTCACATGGGATGCAATGTGTTAGTCTTATTTTGATAAACAGAAATGACTTCTAAAATCAGCTCCTATTCTGATCTTACCTGAGCCTGGTAAGGTGTATGTGGTGTTTTGTGATGCGTCTAGTTCTCATTTGGGATGTGTTCTTATGAAGGATGACCATGTGTTAACTTACGACTCTATTTAACTTCAACCACGTGATAAGAATTACCAAACTCATGATTTATATCTTTTTATAGTTATTCATACTCTTATTGTTGGTGGCACTATATATTTTGGAAAAGGTTCACAATCTTTTCTGATCATAAAATTATGAGCTATATCTTTTCACAAAAAGGCTTGAATCTCAAATAGAGATGATTTGTAGAATACCTTCACAAATTTGACTTCAATATCACCTACACCCCAGGGAAGGGGAATGTCATTACAGATTCTATTAGCAGGAAAGTACAGTTGCAAGATATTATAGAATCAAAGGAGGAGTGGAACCTTATGGGGTTTTCACTTAGTTTCACCTAGATGCTCAGGAGGATGTTTCAGGTACAGTTTTGACCAGTGTCCAGTTATTAATATCTCTCCTAGGGATTGTTCTTCAGAGCCAGTGGTAGGATGATGAGTTTAGAAAAATTCAAGAAATCATTTTTGGTGGGAATTCTATTTTTGGTTGGTCTCTAACTTTAGATGGTATTCTCTACTTCAAGAAGTGGGTTGTTATTCTAGTATCTATTAGATGTTTAGTATTGTTTAATATTCATAGCTCTTTTTGGGTCATTCATACAAGAACTAAGAATATTTATTATTACATGAGATGATGATTCTAGTGGTCGGGTATGAAGCATGACATTACATATTTTTTTCCTACTATTATACCTGTTAGTGGATAAAGCTAGAGAACTTGAAACCATCTAATTTTATTCATCCTCTTCCAGTTATGTTCTGGAAGTGGGATGAGGTATCTATGGATTTTTTTGTTGGATTACCATAGACTCCCTGAGGGAAAAATTCAATCTATGTAATTTTTGATCTGTTGATGAAGTTTTATCATTTCATTCTCATCAAGGACACTATTAAGGTTGAAGATATGGGCAAGATTTATATGGAGGAGACTTTGAGTTTACATGGGAGTCCTTATACCATTGTTTTGGATAGAGATCCTAGGTTTAACTTGAGGTTATGGAGGATTATCCAAGAGTTTATGGGAACTCAGGTCAAGTTTATCACAATTTACCATCCACAGAAAGATGGTCAGACAAAGCGTGTGATTAAGATCCTGGAGGATATGCTTTGTGCATGTATCTCGTATTATGGTGGATCATGGGATATCTACCTAGGACTGGTTGAGTTTTTTTACAACAATAGTTATCATTCATTGATAAGAATGTATCCCTTTGAGGAGTTCTATGGTCACCAATGTAGATCACCTCTTTGTTGGGTGGAGGTGGGAGAAGTATCTTTAGTTGGAACAATTTTGGATTAGGAGATATTAGTAAAGATTAAGGATTTACATCAATGTCTCGTTACAGACCAAAGTCAACAGAAATTGTATGTGCATTGGTGGGATCATCCTCTGGAGTTTTCCATTGGTGAATGGGTTTTCTTGAATGTTTCACCTCTGTTGGGTCACTGTCAGCTTGGATATTTGGGAATGTTGGCTCCGAGATATGTTGAACCATTTGAGGTCACTAAGAATATTGAGAAGGTTTCTTATCAGTTATAATTTCCAATTAATTTGATAGTTATTCATAATTTTTCCACATATCTCATCTCAAGATGTACCATCTTGATCCTACTCACATTTTGAGTTGGGAATAAATTGAGTTGGAGCCAGATGTTTTTGTTTTATAGACACCATTTGAGATCATTGAATCTCAAGTGAATGTCTTGTGTGTGGAGTTGATTTAATTAGTCATAGTACTATGGAAACATGCATCATATTCACATGAGACTTGGGAATGTGAGTCGTTGATGAGGGATAAATGACCTCAGAATTTTCTAGCGATTATATCTTCACCTGACTTCCCAGGGACAAAAATTCTTTATGGTGGGGTGTTTGTAACATCCCATTAATGATCTGTTAGGTACCACTTTAACTCCATCAAGGTTTTAATTTTCTCGTTTTCTGTATAAGTCCAAGAATGAATTGGTAGGATACCTATAATGGTGAAGCCACAGATTTTTTTGACTCTTAGCTTTAACGAGATTTTTTAATAGGTTGCTGAAGCATTTAACACTATGTAACTAGGTTACATGACATGTAATATTTTCTAGATGCAAGTCATGAATGTTTTCACACTGTGAAAGGTTACAGGACATAAAGAGCCTTTACACATCATTAGTTAATAAAAGGTCAGACTTTTAATATGAGGTGATGATTTTTTTGGTGTATATGGGACATTGGAAGTTACACATCATGTATCCAGGTTACACATCATGTAACGGCCCACATACAATTTTTAAAATAGTAATGTGGCTGATTTTATTTTGGTTCTTTCTTCATAATTCCTTTACCTTGACCTAGGGAAATTACCAGGTTATTTTGGGAGACTCAACTCTTTCTAGATCGATATGTTCATCATTCCATCTCTGTTTCAATTGTGGTGAATCTCTATGGGTAAGAGACCTTTATGCTTCTTCATTTCCATTGATTATGGTAGCACCCTTGAATTGTGTTACTGGATTCATCAGTTTAAATTGGAGTTTCTTAATTTCTTCTTCCAGATTCTTTATTTGATCTCATTCCGGAGGCCGTTTATTTTTCAATCATGGTGTGGTGGTCATTTGTTCTTGAGCTATGTGTTATTTTCTCTTCCTTTTCAAACCTCTTTCTCAATTAGATTGATTTTGAGATATGTTTATTGGATTATAGGGCCTTCTTTGGCATCATTGGGTTTTTATTGTTGGTGGATCTTGTTGTGGGCATGTACGGCATGAGTTTCATGGTAGGTGGTTCTATCTTTAGCCTATGTTGATAAACCATATTGTTCTTGATTTAAAAATTGATTTATACATGGAATTTTCATGATTGTTTTATATGTGTTGAAAATAGTTCTTAGAGAAAAATGGGTTTTCCCTGGTTGTTGATAAATTGAAGGAAAATGGGTATTTTCAATGAATTGAAATGGAATTGTGAAATGGTTTTGAAATGGTTTTCAATTAATTGGAATGAATTGAGAAAATAAGAACATGGGTTACCTTGGGTACTTTGGTGGAAGGTTTATTTTGAGGAAATTGACTATTTTTTGTGATTATTAGGAGGTTTTCTAATGGAAATTTCCTCTGTTTCCTAGGCCCATTGTTCTATGGGACTGATATTGACATTTGGGGGGGGGGGGTTACTCATGGGGTATTCCTCTACTTCCTAGTCCTGTGTTCTAGGAACTCGATTGTGCACTTGATTTATTGTGGTACGAGTAGTCTGCTAGTTTGACCTATAATGATCCTTGGTACTTAAACATGTGATTATATTATGTTTTTCTTGGATATGTTGTTTTACCCTTGATATGTATGTTTATACTTGTGGAAAATTGATTTGGAAAATGTTCTTTTAAATTGTTATACCTGATTTTACATTAGAATTGTGATAAAAGGGAAGTATTTACCATGTTTTCTATAAAACATATTTTCTAATTGTCATTTCTTGTTTTATTAAAAATTATCGTATAGAATTTTTTATACAGTGAATAGTTATGGAACACCTAGGTGAGTTCCTATTGAGTTAGTTATCTCACACCATGTGGGCCTTTTAGGTGGTGCGTAGACCTTTGTATGTCTTCCATTGCAGGGAAAGACAAGGAGTCGTAGTGATGTGGTGAGGCTTTGTGTCAATTGGGTTGGGTATCTGGTGGTGAGATGGTGGGAGTTCATCGATTCCATCACATGTAATAGCTATTTGGTTAAAGTTATTCTGTTGGACTTGTCTTTTTGGAGTTTTAGATACTTTTACAGTTGTTTTGTTTTTGTTTTCTTCTTACAATTATGGAATATATTTTTAGAATACTATTGTTTCTTCCTTTTCTATGTGTATGTATGCAACGTGTTTGTATAGGATGATCGAAATTGTTCCCTCTGGTTTTTTGTTTGATGCTCGGGTACTTGTCACCAGCCCATTAGGATCCGGAACGCCCTTCGGGTGTGTGGTGGATTGGGTCAGGTGCCAATTTGGAGGGTAACCTGAGTCAGTTAATTACATATCATAAATCACATTTTATTCCATGTTGGTCAATTAATATAATTATCAATTAACTAGTCATTTATTCTTTGTCTGTAGATTCTCATACATCAGGATGAATCACCACTATCAAAACATGTCAAGTTACCATTGATAAAAAAAATTACATGTTATGCCAAATCACATTATCAAGATGACTGGTTCATAACAAGTTCAAGGGTAGGCACACATATCGAGTGTCCACAATCCCGATATAAATTCCATGAACCCACCAAAATCCATAGGATGTCCAAACATGTTAATTTTATCAAAATTATTCATTATTTATTTAGGTAGGTCGCACGCACTACATGTCAAAAAATTCGCACTTATTTCACTTACTAGAATAGTTGAAACAAAAAATTAAGGAGTTATTATAGACCATTCAACTCAATATAAAGGAAGACAATAAATATTCTTCAACCTCCAATGTGTATTTAGGTTCCTCCATCCTTCCCTTGAACCTAAAACTATGAAATTCTATCATCCCATAAATCCAAACTAGGTCTGGTTTGGGTAGTCATGATAAGGGTTCTACTCATAGAAAAACCCAAAACATGAGGAAAATAATCAAAGGGATCACCTTTTATTGTGAGGTCTAGAACACCAAAATCCAGTGTGGACTTTCATTTGGCTCGAAGGGGAGAACTCTGAGATCATCTACAGAAGGGATACTATCGAGAGAAGGGTAAGAGATATCAGAACAAATAGACATGAATATGGGATTCACATTGTAAATGACCCATTTTTCTACATGGGCTAAAAAATCATTTTCATCTAATTAAAAACCCAGAAAAACTAATTTTAAATCGAGAATCCATCTCACAATGTGGATTTCTAGTTCATGAACTACTCATGAAACATTCATGGAATGAATGAAGTTCATTAGGTCTATCTAAACTATTCACACATTGTATGTATGTTTTGGGGTCTACCCCAAACAATTCACATTGTAAATTGGAAATTCATGATGTGAATTCATTCAATTGCCATAACTCACCTCCTTTTCCTACTTTCCCCAAGATTAAACCAAACTGGTACCAAATCATGACTACCAAGATCCAAACAAAAACAACCAAGCTCAAAGTGGTTTATCAATAATTTAAGAGGAAAGTAACTGAAAAATATGGAATCTTACAATTTTTAACCAAGGTGGATCCTTAGAAGTTAGTGATGCAATAATGGTTGTGTTTATGTTTTTTTATCATATTGAATTATTCTTTCAGATGAAACACTGCATCGATTGATTATAGGAGATTAAATTTTGTTCAATAACTCACATTGGGCACATTATCTTCGAATGGTCTCCAATAGTTTTCATTCATGGAGATAGAAATTCCCACAAACACTCGTATCCATGACTCATGGACCTGCTTTCCAAAGGCATACATTTGTTAGGTAACTTGTACTATTACACTTAATAACTAACATTGGTTGAGATGATGGAAATTTGGGCTCATCACACCCTTTTGGTGGGAACTATTTTCTATTCTAACACTCTCTTATAGATTTAAGATATGTTCATGAATCCTTTGTTCATTCCCAAGTATGTATATATAGATCACCCTGAGGTAAACATCAATTATGAACATGCATGATTTTGGAATCATCTATGTGTATCCAAATTTATCCATCTAGGAAGGTAATTTTATGTATCCAAGGTTCTCTATCAATGGTACCCTTTTTGTGTAGGGATCAAATATTCTATGGCCATTTATTAGGACGATGATGGTTTTAAGCCCCATAGTGGGATACTCTAGAGTTTACTATCATCCAGGGGGTATGAAAGGTGTTTTGATGTTGGGATAAAACCCATAAGATGGGATTCCTATGTAACATCATGAAATGAATCAGAACCCACATAGTTCAGTGCCACTTAACATGACACATAACCTATTAAGGTCATGTGACAAGGACCAAACCATACAGTTTAATGTCATGTGGTAAGAACACCAAGAAGAAAGGTTCCTAATCAAGTATTGTGTGAGACTTATGTTGAGGTATCCCTAGGTAATTATAAGAAATGTGATCTCCTAGGTGGATATTACCCTGCTCGGAATACATACCATATAACATTAGGGTAAATTTGGGTGTTGGATTTCGACCCTAGGGAGGCATCCTACATATCCTAGTTAGTTGTGAATAAAATCCCACATAGTTTAGTAGGTTTGGGGATTAAATATATAGAGGAACACCATTATTGGGGACATGATTGGGGATTATACCAAGTAGGAGGCCTGTAAGATGCCTCTTTATTGGGAACATGCGGCCTTGAAGGTTGAGGCATTGGTTTGTGGCTTACACCATATAGGAGGCTCAATTGAGTTGATATGGATGGGGCTTACACTCTGGGGATGGCTATTTTGGTTTTGGTATTGTGCATATTTCATTATCACCACTAAACTCTAAGCCCACGTGAGTCATTCTTGGTGTGAGAAATAAGAGGAAGCCTTTGATCTAAAGATCACACGACACACTCTGTCCATTGGTGGACAAGGTCCGGGCCTAGAGGGAGAGAGAGAGGTCCTTGAAGTGTCCATCACCTCACCTATTTTGGTATCCTTGAGAGGTTAAGAGAATAAATAGTATCTCTAATTACAAGAAATGCTAGGGTCTTACTACAAAAGGGATTCCCTAATTTTGAAACCATGAGGAGAATCTCAACTCATGGAAATTTTGGTTTGGTTGGGGCTTACACATAAGATTATGTCCATGTATGTGTTTTGGAAGTCATCTCATGATAATTTAATGAGAAATCAATCTTATTATTTTTGTATAAGGCATATCATGTTTTTAATGGAGACATAATATATTTGTTATGTAGGGTATACTATAGTTTAAAGTTGTTCAGGTAGGACTACAACAGCACAGTTTAACATCAGGCTATGGGGAAAATGGTAGAACAGTTTAACATCATGTTGTGAGGATGATTTTAGTATAGTTTAACATCATGTGGACAGTATTACAAGGAAGAATAATCCTGGAAATGGTTGGTGTAGAACTTAATCAAGATAATCCCTTTCTGGTTCAACATGCCATAGGAGTCTGATGATGGTATTTCATGAGGTGAATTAGGAATTTTTTGACTTATGGTATTATATGGGGAAGATGTTAGGGTCAAATAAGGGGAAAAGCAAAAAAAATTCAACCCACCCCAAAAAGATTGAGGTGCGACTATCCATTCTTCATGGGGTTCAGTGACGGTGGTAAAGAGACTATCCATGGGGATTTCAACTCAACATTGATCCCAAGAGGAGGTCCGGGGGCGTATTTCCCATGGTATCGACCAATGGGTGTGAATGATTCAAAAAATGTGAACATAAGGATAATAACATAGAATTTTACAATAAGGAACATCTACATAGGGAGTTCTCAAAGGGTCTATCCATAAAATAATTGTTCATTAAGGGTTTCCCGTGAAGGTTTTTCCGTGAAGGGATTCCACAAAGGTTCCATCCACGAAGGACCATCCAAGAAGCATCATCCATGAAGCATTTATAGTGAAGGGTTACCCACCAAGGGTCATTTGTGAGGCATTGTCCATGAAGGTGTTCCCACATAGGGTATCCAGGGAAGTGTTTCCCACAAAGGGAGTCCATAAAGGGTCCATACATGAAGGAATTTTACATGAAGAGTTTCTAGAAAAGGGAGTTCAAAAGGGTCCATCTGCAAATAAATTTCCACAAAGGGTTTTCAGTGAATGGAGTCCATAAAGTGTTCATCTGTGAAGAACCATCCTCGAAGCATCATCCATGAAGCATTATAAATGAAGGGTTTCATGCAAAGGGTCATCCATGAAGCATTATCTATAATGTGAGTCTTCGAAGGGTCTATCTACGAACCAATTTATTTATTCGTAGGTTCAAAAAATGATGATTCATTCCAAAAATGTCACTGAATTTTCATGGAATATTCTACAGAGGTTATTTTTCATATGGTTCATGGGTTGGTGATTTTTCAAGGGCCACCCACATATGGTTCATGAGATGGCTTTCTAGAAGTGCTTCGAGTGCGGGATTTGTTCTGCACATTCTCTCAGTCTTTTTATACATCCTCTCATAGGATCCCCCTATTGTATTTTTTATTGGAATGGAATAATCGACTTTTGGGTTGGCTGGTTGTGATGGATCATGGATCCTCATTTTTGGTATCCCAATGAGGATTCCCCGACCCATGAACAATTTCATTTGTGGGGGAATTCATTCATGAGGGCATAAATCACTGTCCGACCCCACAAATTGTTGGAGTTGGTTCCCTAAAACAAATTTATTTGTACATTATGATAAATTATATTCATGAATTTTAATATTAATGAATTTCTTATCACATCATGATTATTATTCTATGTGAAATTGTATGTGATAATGTTTGAGGTGTAGCTATCACACTAAGATGTCATAGTAGTTCCCCGCAATGATGAGAACCCAGAAATGCTATGAAACTATTATTAAATAAATGTTATATGGCTAGATGATATAATTTGAAGGGACAAAAATGATACAGGCTATTAGGGGTGGAGACTCATAGGACTCTGAGGCACATTCTCAGGGTGTAAGCCCTTGGTAATTTTGAGTAGGATATAATGAGAACAAGACCTGATAGTAGGAAATACACATTTATAAGTGTCATTAGATGTTCCTATTTGTGGATGTGTGTATTGGTCTTTATACTTTAAGATTATTATTAATGGATATAATTTGATTTATTGATGAAATACATGATGACATATGTTCACGGTGAGGTAGGATGTGTTGGGTGCATAATGAGTAATATTGCATTGGTTAATAATTCAAGAAAGGATTTATACCTTTTATTCATTAATAAAAGTTAATATCTCAGTCCCTTTGATGGAAATGATATAGACTAAATAAATCCATGGCCATGGTGTTCTCTAGGAAAGTTCAATTTTCGAGATGTCAAAGAAATAGATATCAAGCACAAAGGTTGATGGTACTGGCATGAAACCTTCTCAATTAGAGATATTGTGATAAAGGGATTATATTACATGATAATAGTTCATATGAGGTGACTTTTCATTGTGGAATTAACCTCTTTATCTATGGGTGTTATGTCGTGTTACTAGACACTATCCTTGGACTTTTGGTAGCTTCACCTAATACCTCTGAGAAAGTGGCCCAGAGGGTCACACACTAAGTGTATCCTGAATCTATGTTAAATAATTTATTATTTAACAAGTTGAACAAATATTATTCCCAGTCATGGTTTAATAATTATTAATTTATTCCCGATATCATTTTTCTATGACTATTTATTTGAGAGAATATATTGTGAGTAGAATATTTAATAAATATTTATTTTCTATTTTAGTGAATATAATATTTATTTATTTATCGGTGAATAATGTAGTGATGTTTATGTGATAATTAAATAGTAATTATTCAAGGTTTGATAAATATTAGGAACGATTGGAGGACCGAGTTTAAGGGTCCGGTGAGAAATAATAATATTGAATATTATTTTATTAAATAATATTTAATTATAATTCACAGGTTAAGAACATGTTAGGAAATAATAATATTATTGTTATTATTTGACATGGGGATTTTTCTAGGATTAATAAATTAATAAAAGAAACTTGTGAATTTTTTTTTATTATAACCCTAGTGATATAATTTCCCAGTTATTTTATTCTCTCATTACCCAAAGGCATGAAATTTAGACAAAACCTTTGAATCCTAAAGAGTTTTTCCTTATCCAATAACGCTCTCAATAATGAGAGTGATCCTCCTCCACTAGATCAAGGAGCACACTTTGGAAGAGGTTCTCAAGATTATCAAAGGCAGACGACGCAAGCACAAGTATAATCCATTCTAGATCCTAAAGACTCCTTAGGAAATGTCCATATATTCTTGGAACACATGTGTATCACCATTATAGGAGATCTAACATTGATCTTTACAATGCAAATATAGTGCACCGTAGATCTATGGCCAGACACATCAATGAAGAAATAATAAACCTTGGAGGTAATTCTTATTTAATTAAATTAATTATAAACAATATATTTTGATCTTCTCTCTTGGGTTCTAGGTTTATATTCCTTTTTCTTATTTCATTGATTCAATTCCATGGATCATGTCATTCATCATGTCATAGATCCAAAATTTATCATTGAATATGGAAAAAGAAAAGTTGGGCTTTGACCCTCCCACACGTCTATTGCGCCCGAAACCTTCAAGTAGTATGGGAAAAAACATATTATTGTTTATCATTATTTAATAATCATTGATTATTTTAAAATTTATAATTTAGTTTTTCAATTCAAATTTAATCATTATTTTTAATATGAATTATTATGATATCTATTTCTTCATCCATCGTTTCTCACAGATCTAATAGAAATGATTAATTTTATGATTTAAATTAAATAAGGGAACTCATCTGGAGGTGCTAAGGATTATGTCTGGATAACACAGTAGTGCACACCATGTAGCTAGAGTTATACGTCTTGTAGTTATGATTAATGCGTCGGGAGTTGATTTGGAATTTTCTAAACCTGTGTACATTAATGACATGGAGTGTAGTTAATTCTTACACTATGTGTTGATCAGGATAGGTAGGCACATGTTTAGCTGGACTACCAAACCTGTGGCCCACTGGACATGGTGTGTAGTCCCTTTTTGGTCAAGGCTAGGCCATGTATCCCATACATGGTCTAGCTAACTGGTGACTGTGTAACGTGGAGTCAACATGACGTGTGTCCCACTAGAAACTCTGTGTACTCCAAGATATCTAAAGTACACCTCAAACACCGATTCACTAGGAGTTTACTTTAAATATATAGTGAAGTATGTACATGATGTGTATATTAGATCAACACGAGATGTCCTTTTACAAAATTATGCAGAATTAAAACTTTAATATATTCATAATGTTCATATCTGAATGTCATGTATAAGTCGTATTACACATTTTTACTCTAAGTGAATTTAAGCATAACACGTGGCCAAAAAATCACGTGATTTGTGTAATCATCTGTGAAGTACACCTTTCAATAGTAGGTATTAAATTTTACATGCCATATGTTACAAGAGTAAAACAGTATATGAGTATAACACATGTTGGGTAGATTTGGATGGGTATTTACCATGTTACCTCCAAGTTAGATTTATGTACAAGGTTAATTTTAAATAAATTTATTTAATTTGTTTAAAATTATTATGGATGAGAATCTCAAGGAAATTCATAAAATGTTTAAGAAAAAAGGATTGATTAATTAAAGATAATAATTAATCGATTCGAGCATGATTTATCTTAAATAATAATGATTAAAGAATTGAATGCTAGTTTTATTAAATGTGTAATTCGTTTCATGTATGGGGATGATCGTGAGCTAGACCAGACCTTTGTATATGATTTTTTTCATTTTAATTTATTATTAAATTAAATTATTGGCTTGTGTTCCTTCTCTCTTCATTAATATATATGGATTGTATGCTCATGGTTTATTTTATTTAAACCCCTTTTACCCCTCACCTGTGTGTGAGTAAAATAATATGTAATGTATGGTGATCCCAAGCTAGTGGAGGTAGATCAAGTTAGGATTAGAGGCAAAACCAATTCATGGAAATACAATGGTGGATAGGTGGAAAGTTGTAAACACAAACTTTGGATTGGTTCAAGGTGTTTCTCCCCTAGGTCTGTAGTTATTTTATCTGACACTAGATAAACTAACCAATAGAATAATCTCATGATCATACCCTTTTTTTATTTCCATCAGTACCATTGTTATTCATTATGGATGTTTTTTATGATCACATAATTAATGAATTAACAAGAATGCAATACAGAACTAAAATAATCTGTCTTAAGAATAAATATTATCTAATACATGGTTAATCACTTAAGTAATCCCAATTAATATTAACAATCATGTGAAAATATAACAATTGGAAATTTACACATAAAGGATAAAATCGATCAATAAAATATTAAGTTAGTATATCCCTCCATTACTATGGTTAGAATCGAACCATAGTTTAAAGTGCTTGACCAGCCAAAGTTGGGGTGATTTCAATTATTGGGGAATTATAATTTGATTTTTTGGGTTGACATAACTTGGTTGGCATCAAGGGTTAACTGGAAAAGCGGTACTTGGTGTAACTGAGAGGCAAAGGTTAAGGAAATTTAAATAAATGAGTTCTGGATTGGGGAGTCCACTCAATGGATGAAGAAACTCTGAGCTGATGCATTTGGAATTTGTAATTCCTACCTAGAACCATTCTAGTTGACTGACCAGCCAATTTTTAGGTGATAAGAATATAATATGGATCCTTACCACTATAATATCCAAGAAATTGGATATTATGAATCCAATGGTGAGGGATATTTGGGTTTTGATAAAATAATGGGAGACTAATAAATATAATTTTATTTATTTACATAAGTTTATCAGATAAAGTACTAAATCTATACTCATATTATTTGTATAAACAACCTTAAAAATGACATCAAACATATCGTTTTGATCCATACTCAAGAAGGAAAACCTTCTCACTAGCACTAATTACTAGGATTGGAAGAGGTGCCTATTGTTCATCCATCTCCATGAAAGGAAACTGTATGTGATGGAAGAACCTTTACCAGTTGCACCTAGAAATGAGGCGAGTAATGAAGATCTCTCTCTGTATGAGAAAAATCTGAAAGATGATATAGATGTTTAGTGGTTCATGTTATCTTCCATGTAAAATTATCTCTTGAAGCAACATGAGAAAATGGATGCATATAGAATGATGTCGTACCTTTGTGATCTCTATCAAAAGAAGGAGAGATAAGAGAGGTATGAGATCTCCAATGATTTGTTAACAAATAATCTTAGAGATTTTGTGCTATATGGGCCATATGTAGTCAAGATTATAAACTACATTGATTATCTAGACATATTAGGTATTAAATTTATATATATGTTGCATATAGATCTCATACTTTTAATACTGCCCAATGACTTCTCTAGTTTTATTGTGAATTATAATATGAGAATGAGTGGAGTCTATCATAACTCATAACCCTAATTTTCTAAGTGGATAAGGACATGGGTCATGAAAAACTCATAGTCCTTATGGTGGATAATGAAATGAAGGAAAAGGAAAATGGACTAAGACCTATAAATAGTCTAATGATTCTAAGAACTATCCTACCAAGAAGAAGAAGATCAAGAAGAAGGGAAAGGAAAAATTGGCAGTATGTTTTTCATGTGGCGAGTCAGGACACTGGAATAGGAATTGCACTCATAGGCAAGTGGAAGACAAAGTTTCATTCATTAACAAGTTAAATATTTCCATTTCTAAAAATTGGGCATTAGATATTGATTTTTGTTCTCACATCTGTATCCAAATGAAGGATTCAAGTTGATTTTGAAAGGTTTCCAGAGGAGTGGTGAATCTGCGAGCTGCCAATGGTGTGAGGATGGATGCTCTTTCTATTGGTGACTACCACCTTTCATTTTAAACATGAATTATTTTGGTTTTACATGATTTTTTAGGTACCTACTATTACAAAAATCGTAATTTATGTATCAAGTTTAGATACAGATTGGTTTATTTTCATGTTCAGAAATAAAAGTTTCTCCTTTTTATAAGGAAAACATATATTATGTTATGGAACATTTAAATAATGGTCTATATGTATTAAATTGTGAAAAACCAAGTGATGAAAATTGATAATGAATCATGTTCACATGACTCATATACCACCTAGTTATGGAATCACTGTCTTGGTCATTTAAATGAGAATCATTTGACAAAACATTATTAATATGGTTATTTAGACTCCTCGGAGCTAAAAACACTTGATATATATAATGATTGTTTACAAGGGAAAATGAACCAACTTCTATTTAATGGATAGGGTCAAATTCCACATAGATTTTAGGATTTATACACACTGATGTGTGTGGACCATTTCTAATAGAAGCTAGAGGTTGATATTCTTACGTCATAACTTTCAATGATTACTTGAGTAGATAAGGTTATGTATACTTAAGGAGGTATAAGTCCAATTACTTTGATAAATTCAAGGAATTATAGAATAAATTATAGAATCAACTTGGTAATACGATAAATAATATTCGATCAGATCAAGGTGGTGAATATCTTAACCAAGAGTTCATCAACTTTTTATAGGAGTTTGGGATTCTACCTCAACTAAATCAACTTTATACACCGCAGTGGAATGGTGTTAGTGATAGGAGGAATCATACCTTGTTGGAAATGGTAAGTATGCTGATGATTCATGAAGATATTTCATTATCCTTTTGGGGATATGCATTACAAACTACATCATACACATTAAATTGAGTTCCAAATAAATCAGAAAATAGTATTCCCTTCAATTTATGGAGTGTAAAAAAACCCATTTTTTCACATACATATGTATGGGGTTATGAAAAATTTATTATGGATCTCTTATGAAACAAACTGAAACTCTGAGGCATGAGGTGTATCTTTATAGGGCATCCCATGGATACAAAGGGATACCACCTATACAACCCCTCAGATAAGAAAGTGATTGTCACTAGACAAGTCATCTTTCTTGAGAGGGAGCACATCCTAAAAATGGATAGTGGGAGAAATATTAAATTCAATAAAGTTGATTCTCAAGATACAAAAAAGTCAGTACAGGAGAAGTTCCATAGGTACCCATGAAAGTAGTTCTTGAAACAGAAGTACTGTGTAGAAGTGTAAGAGATGTAAGGTTACTTGAGAGATATGGTTTTCAAGTCACCAATGATGGAAAGTCATTATTTTTGGACAATGATGATCCTCTATATTATAAGGTGGTAGTAGATAGATCAGAAGTTGTAAGATGGCTAGAAGCTATGAATTCTAAGATAGAATCCATGTATCATAACCAAGTTTTGTTTTTGGTCGATGTGCCAATTGATGTAAATCCTGTTGGGTGTAAATGGGTATTCAAGAGGAATCTAGACATGGAAGTTAAATTTAGTTCTTGTAGAGCAAGGATAGTGGCTAATGGTTTTAAACAGTGTCAAGGAATTGACTATGATGAAACCTTTTTTCTAGTTTCCATGTTTAAATCCATCAAAATCATACTTCTTATAGTAGCTTACCATGACTATGAGATTTGGAAGATGGATGTCAAAACTACATTCATTAAAAAGAACCTACCAGAAGATGTTTATATGACACAACCGGAAGGGTTGTTACACCAGGTGATGCTGAAAGGGTTTTCAAGTTATAGATATCCATTTCTGTATCGAAGCAAGAATCCAGGTCATGAAACATTTGATTGAACAAATCCATAAGAGAATCTAGTTTCATTAAGAATGAATGTGAGCCGTGTGTTTACAAAAGGTTTAATGGAATTGAGGTCATTATCAGAGTAGTATATGTTTATGACATATTACTTATTGGAAATGAAATACCAGTCTTATAGTCTGTTAAGGATTGGTTGAACAAGTGCTTCTTCATTAAGGACTTAGGTGAAATAGCCTACATTCTAGGGATCAAGATCAATCATGATAGATCCAAGAGGATTCTTGGACTAAGTCAACATACATATATTGACTAGATACTAAATAGGTTCAGTATAGAACAATTCAAGAGGGTATTGGTTCCTGTGTCACATGGCTTACATATTTGTAATAAAATGTGTCCATAAACACAACTAGAGAAATAGATAATGATTAAGATCCCATAAATTTCAGTGATAGTATCAATCATATATTCCATGTTATATTCTAGAGTTGATGTTTCCTATGCACTAATCATGGTAGGCAGATATCAAGAAGATCCAGGAGAACAACAATGGACTTCTTTTAAGGCTATCCTTAAGTATCTATGAAGAACTTGGGATATGTTTCTGGTGTATGGAGTAGATGATGAACTTTTAATCAGAGGGTATGCTAATGTTGGTTTTTAGACAAATCAGAATGATCTAAAGTCACAATCATGATATATTTTCTGTCTCAGCAGAGGAGTTGTGAGCTGGAAGAGTTCAAAGCATCTAGTGTTTAATGATTCTACAGTGGATTTTGAGTATATAGAGGCTTTTGATGTATCCAAGAAAGACATTTGGATTCATAACTTTTTCTAGGAGCTTGATGTGGTAACCAGCAGTAGAAAACCTATCACATTGTATTGTTATAATATTACAGTGGTGTATCTTACAAAAGAGACAATTTCACATCAATAGACAAAGAATATACTCCGAAAGTATCAAATCTTGAGGGATTTTCATCATAGGGGTGAATTTTTAGTGAGAAAAGTATCAACATAGGATAATGTGGTGGACCCCTTGACTAGAGACCTATCTCAGTAGAAGCATGAGTATCATGTGAGAGCTAGTAGACTGAAGGGTGTTAGTAGTTGGATCTACTACAAGTGGGAGTCTATTGGAGGTGGTTCCCTATAACCAATTTCTATGTACTTTATGATAACTTATATTCATGGTTTTTAATATTAATGAATTCATTATTAAATCATTATTTTTCTTATATGTGACATTGTATGTAATAATTTCTCAAGAGTAGCCATCACAATAAAAGGTCATAGCAGTTCCCCGCTATGATGAGAACCTAGAAGTTCTATGACACAATTATTCAATATGTGTTTTATGGTCAGATGATATCATTTTAAGGGACACAAATGATACCATCTATTAGGGTTAGAGACTCAAAATACTTTTAGGCACCTTCCCATGGTGTATTCCCTTGGTAATATCCATTGGGACATTATTAGAACAATACCCGACAGTAGGAAATCCACATTTATAAGTGCCATTGGATGTTTCTATCTGTGGATGTGTTCATTGGTCCATAGACTTTATAATTATTATTAATGGATATTATGAGTCATGTACTTCAATATATTGATGAAATTCATGATGATTGATGCTTGCGGTGACGTATGATATGTTGGGTGCGTCACAAGTATTATTGCATTAATGAATAATAAGATAATGGTTTTATCCCTTCTGTTCATTAATGGAAGTTAATATCTCAGAACCTTTAATGGAAATGATATTGCCTAAATAAATCCATGACCATGGTGTTCTCTAGGCATGTTCTATTTTTTAAAAGTCAATGAAAGAGATATCGAGCATATATGTTGATAGCACTGGCATGAAACCTACTCGATTAGAGATATTGTGATAAAGGGACTATATTATATGTTAAGTGTTCATATGAGGTGGCATGTCATTGTAAAATTAACTTCTTTCTCTATGGGTTCCTTGGTGTGTTTCTAGATGCCAACCTTGGACTTTAGGAAGGTTCACCTAATGCCACTGAAAAAGAGGCCTAAAGGGTCACACACTTAGTGTATCGAGAATCTCAATTAAATAATTTATTATTTAACAAGTTGAATAAATATTATTCTTAATCATGGTTTAATAATTACTCATGTATTCATGATCACATTAATTCCATCACTATTTATTCTAGAGAATATATTGTGAGCAAAATATTTAATAAATATCTATTTGATATTTTAGTGAATATAATATTTTTTATTTATTGGAGAATAATGTAGTGATATTTATTTGATATATAAATAGTCATTATTCAAGTATTGATAAACATTGAGGAGGATTGGAAGACTGATTTTAAGGGTACCATGATAAATAATAATATTGAATATTATTTTATTAAATAATATTTAATTATAATTCGCAAGTTAAGAGGATGTCAGAAAATAATAATGTTGTTTTTGTTATTTAATATGTGGGTTTCTCTAGTATTAATAAAATAATTAAATTCCCTTGTGAGAATTATATTAATATAACCCTATTGATATAAATGTATGGTTATATTATTCTCTCATTATCCAAGGGAAATCCAAGTGACACCAATTCAGTTGTGCACACAAATTTGATGAAAACCACTCAAGCCTAGAGAGTTCTTCATTCTACAAGAATGATCACAAGAATGAGATCAATCCTCCTCCATTGGATCAAGGAGGATGCTTTGGAATTAGTTCTCAAGGTGATCAATGGTGGGAAATGAAACCAAAAGGATCATCCATCCTAGCACCCAGAGACTCCTTTGGTGACATTCAGAGATTCATGTAACATGTGTGGATAACTATTAGAGGAGATCTAACCTTGATCTCTAAAATGCAACGATGATTCCCTATAGATCTATGGTTGGACACATCAATGAAGAAAGAATAAACCTTGGAGGTAATTATTTTTTAATTAAATTAATTATAAACAATATATTTTGATCGAATATCATGGGTTCCGGTTTTCTATTCCTTTGTCTTATTTCTATACTACAACTCCATGGATCATGGCGTTCAACATCAGATAGATCATGGATTGATCATTGATTACAGAAAAAAGAAATGTTGGGATCCAACCCTCCCACACTTACAATGTGCCTGAAACCTTAAATTGGTATAAAATTGACTTGGTTTCATTTTGAGACACCAGTGGTACCTTCTTATCCCACGAAGGATTTGTTTCCCGATGTGCTTTTTGAATTGACATAATGCCTTTCAGAGCTGTGGTCCATGTATTTTTTTTACTATGTTGCTTCAAAACTTCCATCGTGGATTTTTCCACTTTAAAAATTTTATCAAAAAAAACCATGGATTCATGTTCATTTTTTTCCTTTACCAAATCCATGGAATAATTTTTGTCCCTGCATGCAGAGTTTTCAGGACCCAACAAGTGCCCCCCATAGGAATGGGTTCTGATTGGGGTGAAGAAGAGGTTATTCTGATATATAAAGAAGACTTGTTTGGAACTTTTTTTTCTATAAAAGATCATGTAATGATCTAATTTTTTCCTAAGCATGGGACTCATTGAACATAGTTTGACCTTTTTTAGGGATACATGACACAACCTACAAACTTTGTATTTTTTATGCTATCATCCTAATTTTTTCCAAAGTCCACTATGGTATGGACTTAACAGGCATAACTTGGATTTTTCTTAGGCCACCCTTTGTGGGTTTTTGACCTAACAAGTTTTGCGTCTATTTTTATTGTTCAATTATTTCATAAACCATGAAAAGTATAGATTTATCATGATCAGACTTGACTTTTAGCTAGAGTTCCCTATGTGAGTTTTCAACCTACTGAGATTTGCATCTATGTTTTTGAGTATTTTAGAGTCTTTCAAACCAGACTAATGCAAGTGATGTTTCAGGTCAAAAAAAATTTACCATGACTTATGGGACAAGGACCCCAATAGGGATTACTAAATGAGAATGAATCAATATTCTTCAAACATTAATGAGGGATTTTTAGACCCCAGTATTATGTTTTCTAAATTTGATACATGATATGGGGGAAGTATAAAAGGAGTAACCATAAGAATGACTTACAACATGATGTTTTCAAGGCATACAGAGATAGGAAAGTTATCTCATGGGGATGAATTTGTCTCTATTTTAACCCCCCCACCCCCCCTCACCCCACCTTTTTTTCTAGGAAACTTTTATAGAACCAACTAGGGAATATTGTGTGTAGTCAAAAAAGGTGTCCTCAAGACACTAACTGTCCATTTTTTATGGCCAATTAATTTTTAAAAATTAATATTTTTCAAGACCATGAAGGGAGGCCTATCAAGGGAATGATGAATGAAAATGATGAGGTTATTTGTATCGACACTGACCATGAATGAGAAATCACTCCTACATGAATTTGACTTGTTTAGAGGAGGGAACAAGATTCACATAGTTTAATTTCATTCAAATAGGACATGGAACATATAGTTTAGTGTCTTAACACAAGGACATTCGAGAGCTATAGTTTAAGGTCACATAGCTTTGACCTAAGAAAAAATGATTTCCCCTTTTCATGGTAATCTGTTCAAGAATGCTCCATCATCCTTATGTATAAAGAGGAAAGGTTGCAATCCATGATCTGGGGGTTTCTAAATTCAAGGAATGATATGGGATGAAAATGTCATTGGGGCATATGGTGGTAGGAAAAGTATCTCTTGAAGACGAAATTTTCTTTAGTTGAATGATCTTTTTTGTGGGAAAATTATGTAGAGCCGACTGGGGAATATTGTGCATAGTCAAACAAAGTTGTCCTTAGGACACTGACCTTTCATTTTCAATGTCCAGGGAGGTTTAGGGATATTCAGACCTCCCAGAAAGAGTTTGGTTCGTGAGAGTTTGCTTGAACTTGAAAGAATCATTTCATGTTGAAATTTCCCAAGAATGAGTTGAAATGTTTCCCTTATCTATGTCTATCCCATACATAGGAAGGATTTTTTCATTAAGACTAGGATCATGATATAAGTTTTGGGCATTACTATTTATGTCATCAAAATGAGAATCAAGACAAATGTAATTTTTTGGAGGTTTCCCCACACATAGATCGAACTCTTGTGTTGGGAAGGGTAGTTTTACCTTTGAATACGAGCTCGCGAATAAGGAGAGGAAAATATTAGACCCCCTATATAGATCAAGCTCATGAATAAGAGAGAGGATGTATTTGTTTATTATGTATGGACTGGGATATAATATTCTAATGTCACTAAGTATCTTATAAAAGAGAGAATCGGACCATATGTAGTTCTTATAGGGTCCCCCATGCAGGTCTGACTCATGTACAGGGAAATGGAATTTTTAACTTTTATTATAGCTGGACCCAGGATTGGATATTCGTGTGTCACTATGTATCCCGTGATGGTAAGAATCAATGAACATGTTGTTTTGGGCATCGTACAGTTTAGTTATATGCGACTAGATCATCAATCATATATTTTAACATCATTTGGTGAGGACACCATAGAGTATTGTAGTTTTAGGTCATACGACCACAACCATTTTCCTTATAAATGATGAGTATCTAAAGGCTCATCAGGTCAGGATGTTCCAAAAAGCCTTTGACATGAGGGAGGGGGTAAGTGTAGACCATGATTCTAGATATTTTAAGATCAGGATAAATAATATGGGGAAAACATATCATTGGGGATTACAGATATCGAAGAGGTGTCTCATGGGGATTTTTTTCCCTTTGGTTAATAGGCCTTTTTTTGGGAAACTTATGCATAGACAACTAGGAAATTTGTACATAGTAAAAAAAAGGTTTCCTTAGTACACTCACCCCCCCCCCCCCACACACACACACATTTCTGATGGCCATAGGAAGGTTGTGGAGATTCAAAACTACACAGAGCACAAAATATGATGAATGGAAGGACTGTTTCTAGGTACATAAGAAAAATTCATACCATTATTGGTCATGAAGTGTAATGTTCTCTACATATATATAATTCATATGTTAGGGGGAAATTTCTATTTTCTTGATAGATCCCTCAAGGAGGAATCTAAAATTAATATCTTTTTCATGGATCTTTTCATGTATATAAAAGATAGGGAATTTTGTTACCTTACCCTATAGTTGATACTAGGACATGATGTCTAGGCATCACTATGTATCTATTATCAAGCCAAACATAGTTCCTGAGCCACCATGAAGTTTAATGTCATGAGGCCAGGATATAGGTTTCCTGATGTGAATAGGAAATATTAAAGCTTGACCCTAGATTAAAGACATGTGTGTCACTAAATATCCTACGATGGCAGGAATAAATCCATATGTAGTTCTTAATGGATGTACGGGGAATCCCCTATAGAAACTCTTAAGAACACATGATCTATTATCAATATAATAAATAAGGGTAGGAAAATTTTAATTTCACAACACAGAGGTGAAAAAATAAAGGATATAGGAATTTTGAATTTGCGGTGGTTGGACTATGATGTAAAATTTGGGCATCTCTATGTATCTCATTATAGTGGGAATCAAGTCATCCACATTTCTTAAACTGGATCCATATGTAGGTAAGACACATACAATGGGATTATAACATTTTTTCCTTTGATTATTTTAATTTTTGTAGCTAGACCAGGGATTCGAGACCCAGTTGACACAATTTATGCTATGTGAATAGGAATCAAGCCACACATAGTTATGTGACCCCCTATAATTTAATATCATGTGGTGAAGATGAAAGTGACTCTACATGAAATATGGGGGATGTTGTGGATAGACCTATAATCAGAGATTTGGGTATCACTATATATCATGTGTGGGCATGAATCAATACACACATAGTTATGAATGGGAACTCTCTTCGTTGGTCCAACTCGTACAAAAACAGGGGCATTTTTTGCATTGATTGTTTGATTGTTTCATCTTGAACCAAAATTGGAGACCCAAGCATCACTATATATCCTATGATAGAAGTAATAAAGCCACATGAAGTTCTAAACATGCTCCCCAACATAGATCTGAATCATCCACATGGATATGGAACTTTTCTTGAAATGGACCTGTAAATAGGACCTTCTTTGGAGTCCCCTACATCAATTTTGTTTGTATGTAGGTAAGGGGGAATTTTCTATTTTACATGGATGTCCCCAAAAAATGAGGTCTAGGTGTAACTATGTATCCCATGGAATGATAATCAGACCATTTGTAGTTCTTGATGAACCATGTAGTTTATTGTCTTGTAGTAAGGATGGGGGTCACTCGATGTGAAAGAATTATCATCATGGTTGGGACCATGAATAGAAATATGGGTGTCACTACATATACTGCAAGGGAGGGAACCAAGCCACACATAGTTCATGATGGAAATATCCCTATGTAGGAATGAACCATATATAGGGAGGGGGCATATTTTTAGTTTTGGGGTCATTAGAACAGGATGTAAAATATAGAAATCACTACATATCCTATGTGGATAAGAATATATCCATGAATAGTTTTTTAATATGTCATGGGAAATGACTAGTATCAGGGGAAATTTCTTCTTGGGTAAGAATATTATGGTGTTTGGTAGTTTAACATCATACCATGAGGACATTGGTGTCATCCAATTTATTGTCTTGCAACATGAATGATGTATCATGCAGTTTAACATCATGCGATCAAGGTGATTTGTCATGTATTTATGAGAAGGATAATTTTTTAGAATAATGAGAAGCATAACCCAAATGTGAAAAGAGTCCTTGAGGCTAATGGCTGGTATAAAAATCATCATATGAATTGAGGGAAATTTGTATCTAGGCCTGACACAAGAGGTCTAATAATCACTATGTATCCTGCGATGGTAAGAATCAAGACACAAGTAGTTCTTGAGAATGAGACTCCCTATGTGGATCAGATGTGAACCTTTTTGTTAAAGGCCCACACGATCTGATTTTGGTGGAATTCTAAAGAATGAAAGGTATGAAATCTTTTCTCATCCAATTACTCTAATTTATATAGATATTTCTTGGATTTCTCATATGTGTATAATTAGTCTCCAATGGAAATGTGGAGAAAGGGAAATTGAACCTAGATGGGAAGGACCCCATATGTACCATATACTAATGAGTATAGGATTGCCTATGTGGCAATACATTTCATGGTCTGGTAATCCCACAAGGAATGTATAAGCATGTATGAATAGTACTTTTTATCTTTATGCACCATAATCTAGAGCATATTTGATAGTCTTATTGAAGGAATCTATCCATCCATTATCCATTGCATGGTAGTGAGATGAACATACGGACTTGATGTTATACTCCTGATATAGCTTCTCTAATTCAGTAGATCATAAATTGGTGTCATTTTCCATCAGAATTGTATGAGGGACACCAAATATGGTGATGAAGTTGGTTTTCATGAAGTTGACAATGTTTCTTTCCCCAACATCATTGAGGGATATAGATTTGGCCTATTTAAAGAAAAATTCAGTTGCAGTAATAATGTACTTAAACTATTTGGCTGTAGTGGGAGGATGTGGCCTCATGATGCCCATTCCCCATATGTAAAATGGCCTGGAGTACTTGGCTGTGTGAAATAAGTCTGGAGGTTGGTGAATGAAGTTGATGTGAACCTGAAAATAATGGCACCTTTTGGTGAACTTAATGTAGTTCTACATTAGAGTGGGTCATTAATACCCAATCCTCTGGATTTAGTGAGAAAGCTTGAGTCCAGACTAGTGAGCATCATAAGATTCAGTGTGAACTTTCTTCATGACAGCAGTGGTCTCTTCTCCCTCAATTCACCCAAGAAGGAACTCATTAAGGATCCAATTGAAAATGACCTTTTTATGATTTATGTTGTCATATAAAAAAATTAAATTACCAATCTACATATTTTCTCTTTCTTGAAATTTTTCGGTGGGAGTTCTCTATTATGAAGGTAGTAAAAAATGGGTGTCATTTATTAGGTGGTAGGGCCATATGGTTCTGGGATCTTACTAACTTCATTGATATTTTCCTTGAAGGATTGAACGAATGGTGATACCATCTAGTGGTGTAAAATGTCAATGGCTATTTTATCCTGCTATAGATCGGCTAGAGATGTGGTTTCATTCTACAGTGCATTGGACTAGGCATTTTTTGACCATGGTATATGAATTATTTGTTATAGAAATGATGGGAGTCAATGGGATAGATGATTATTAGAAGATTAAATGGGAAAAAACAAAAGAATAAGAAGAAGAAAATGGGAGAAAAAGATTTACATGGTTCTGGAAATGGTTTCTATGTCCACAGAGAGGTAGAAATTTAACTATAGTCAAGAGAAAAAAATTATAGGGAGTTTTGGGGTTCTCAAGAACATAGAAACCCTAACTTTAAATGGGATAATAAAGAATTTAAAACACTATTCCACTAACCGCACAAAATTTATATTGTTCTATAATTAAATATGGCTAGAAGTCCACATTGCTATAGTGTCACGGCCACCCAAGTCCAAAGTGCTACAGTATCGTGGCCTGGTGTGTAGTATGGGCTGGAAACATTCATCCCAATCAACTTCTAGAATGGATCAAGATACACCAATCCAACATCAATATAAGTATAAAAGAAAATTCCACCATTATTCCATGGATGTGGTTTAGCATGGGGATTGGCTCTTCCTTTTTGATAGAATAATCACTATTAACCTACTTGATGACTAGTTTGGAATTTCCCTTTATCTTCAATAGATTTTCATGTACCTTAAGAGTCATCTATATCCCTTTAATGAGATCCTAATATTTTTCTTCATTGTTATTTCACCCATCTAGTAGAAGGAATGATTATAGTAGGATTTTCTTTCATGGATATATGAGCATGAATCTTAGCCCCACTTTGTCGAGTCTGGGGTCCTCAATCCTCTTCCCTATGAGGTTTCTAGATACACTTCCAAATGAATCTCTCATATCTGAGGCCCCTCTTGAATAGATAATACCTCTTCATTAGCTAATTTAGTATCCAATGAAGTCATTTCTACCGAGGGGTACTTTTCTAGGAAATCAGCTAATGTCTAGCCTTTGACCTCTTTTTGGGTAAAAAATTAATTTCAAACTACTGCAGGATGACCTCCCACTGTGAAAAACATTCAGTAAACATTAGATGGATGAGAATATATTTGAGTGGGTTACTAGGAGAGACCAAACAAACCTCATGATGGTGCGGGTAGTTCCCCGGTTTCTAGACTTTATATATTAGTGCTGGACAACTCTTCTCTATATCAAAATAACGATTTTCAGCATCTATCATGGTTTGGATGAGATAATAGAGCATGTTTTCATTGCTGTTATCATTATTTTGTGTGAGGAAGGCACCCAAGGACCAGTCTAAGGTTTTTGCATACAAAATAAGTAGACTTCCTTTGACAGGCATCATCAACACTCGTGGGATCAAGAGATATTTCTTAAGCATGTCAAATTATTCCTAATTATCATTAGTCCACTTATATGTAACCGCATTTTTCATCAACCTAGTGAAGGGAATGAATTTTCCCGTAAGGTTGGATATAACACAAATAATGTAATCCATGTGTCCCAGAGTCCTCCAAATTCTCTGAGGCTGTGAGGAGGTTACATTCCCTAGATAGCCTTTGTCTTCTGAGGGTCAACTTCATTGTCATGATGGAATACGATAAACATGAAAAATTTCCCTAAGATAACACTGAAATCATATTTCAAGGGATTCATTTTCAGGATGTGCTACCACAATTTATTAAAGATGGTATCAAGATCATCCATGTGGTCAAAGTTTTGTCATGATTTAACCATGATATCATCAATATAACATTCCAAAAAACTTTCCTAGTAATTTTTTGAATATGAGATGCCTGGAATGTTGGTACATAGTGCCGACATTATTCAATACAAAGGGGATTACCCAATAGAAAAATACTTCCTGGGGGCCTGAAAGGTGGTGAATTCTTCATCTTCCTGGTCCATCTAGATTTGATTGTATTTTTAATATCCGTAAATGAAGGAGAGATCCTAATATCCAGATGTTGCATTGTTCAATAGTTCTATGATTGGGACTGGGGAATCATCCTTTAAGTAGTGTGGGTTGAGATCCCTAAAAATGATACATACTTTAATTTTACCATTATTCTTCTTAATGAGGACAATATTGGCCATCCATTTGGGATATTATACCTCCCAAATTAAGTTTACTCTAATGATCTTTTCAACCTTATCCTATATTTTGGTAACATGTGTCGGGTTCATCCTTCTAGCTGCCTGTTTATAGTCTCGGTGGTCCTCTTGTAATCCAAGATGGTGAGTGGACACCTCAGGATTGAGGTTCAACATTTATTTTTTGTTCAAGGTGAATTCATATTGATATTTCTTTAGGAAGGAGGTATATACCTCTTTTTTTTCATAATACAGGACCACACTGATCAAGGGGGGTCATGGGTCTTCCTATGTACCTAGGTTTATCTCTCTAAGTTTATAAATGATGGTAGAGACGGCATCCTCAAATTCTAGAGGGTTGTATTTAAGGTCCTCATCCTCCTATTATTCCACCTCTTCATATTTTCCCTTTTATTTCATAGTATAAAGTAATGGGACAAGTTCCCCAGTGTTGGGAGAGGATCCGACATCTTAGCATTCTAAAGATGAAGCAAGTTCCTCTAATCCATCTTTCAGTGAGGGATCTCCCTGACACTCTAAAAAGGATGGAGTGAGAGATGTAGAATGTGTGTCTTCATCCTCATTGGGTGATGATACAACCTCTTATTTCTGGGATGATGTGGTAGAGACTTCTTGGAGATCTATGGATGGATTGAATGAACTCTCATATAATATTTCACCACTGTTTGGGGAGTAAGAAAAATATTCAACACTTCTAGACTCAGTGTTCATGAAAGAAATCATGAGGATTGCTTAATATATGCCTGAATGTGGAATCATATACTCGACCTAATTTATGATTAACACATATTCTTCACTGAGCTATTTAAATGGGTTGATCGGAATCGTTTCCAGACCATTCAGAGTGGTGACCAAGAAACACCATCTACCAGGGGTTGTTTCCCTTTTCTCTGATAGAATCCTGTGTCGATATAGTGTGACTCATAGGATTCGAACACGGCCTTATCAGTGTGAAGAATCCTAATTTTACCATTAATACAATATTTGATGTATTTATGGTATGATGAGGGTATTTCCATGTATTGATGAAACCAATACCTTCCCAGCAAGATGTTGAAGGCCATGTTCTGCCGAATCACTAAAATTCTTGAGTTGGCTACAAGGTATCCAAATTTTTCCTTAATCATGACTTGTCTCAATGGATTATACTCACTTTTTTCATAGCCATGTAGAGTTATAGTGGAAGGCACTAGGTTATCCCCATTTGAGTGTATCCGGAAAAGTGTTCATACTTGAATAAAGATAACTCTAGAGACATTATTAGTGAAGACATTTCGGATGTCAACACCATTTATCCTACTAGAAACAAAAAAGGGTTTAATGTGTCCCTCTATAGAAACATATTCATCTTGATATGTGAAGGAGACAATCGTGTGACATTTTATAGGATTGGTCTCTGTCTAATAGACTTCAGCACTGAAAACCTCAGCTTCAAACTTCTGTGGACATAGAAAAACCTTTATGAGTGCTTCTATAAGGTCTTTTTTTACGAATTTAGGGCATCCATGATTGATATATTGGATGGTAAAATGGATAAATATTTTAGGATGTCATATTACTGGTCTAAATTCCTCTATTTTTCTTGGTGGGGATGCTCTTTCAAAGGAACTTTAGGGACTTAATTATTTTATGTAGATGGATCATCCCTCGAGAGTGGAGTTGGAGATACTCCTGTCCTTGGTGGGTTGGACCGGGCATTCCTCCCTACCCACCAAGGGTTATCTGACACATGTTCATATTTTTATTGATATTACAGAGTGATAAGGTCAGGGTGGATTTTGGAAAATATAGGAGTATTTTCATACTCTTGGCAAACTCACTGAAGGGATCTTCCATGAGTTTTTACAACATTGATAGTCTGAGTAGGGGTGCGGCCAGAATTCTATATTCTACCACAGCTACACACTTTTCGGCATCCTCAGAACCTATAACATCTTCCTCCAATTCCCTAATTGGATGTACGAAACTTGGGTTCTTGTCATACCTATCATCAGATAAGGGATCCATTACATGTATGACATTAATGGAACCAAAGAGTAACTCCTAATCTAATGATTACCATTTCTGACTGATCTTTTCTAGTGGTGGTGTTTGGTGGGTTGGTGCCCATTGTTTCAGATATGAGGGAATAAAATACGAGTGTCAAATCCAACTTTGGAATTAATTTAGGTCCATCCTATTATATTTCAACCTTTCCATTTCTATCATGGCTATTTTTTAAGGATGACTTCTGGAGGTTTGTGGAGACAATTACATCAGTTTTGTTGTAGTAGACACAACATGGGGCATAGTTGGTTGTTTCAATGGTTCATAGAGAATACCATGAGTTCAGTTGATAGTATTTTGTGTCATCCAACTATAAAACTTATTTTTTATTCCACTAAAAACTTTTTTCCACTCACTTCATTCTTTGGGGAAAGTGGAAAAAACATATACCACTTCTGTCGGTGGCCTTCCCAATTTCACCTACCCAAAATCTACCATTTTCTATATGATTTCTTTGAAGCTGAATAATTCCTAAATTGTGTGTCCCAATATCTAGTGAAAAGGAAAATAATCCGACTGTTCGTAGAGGCCTACATGGTCGGGCCTCTTGGGCTATGAGAAATGGAGAAAACCATTGTCTATAGTGGCTATAAAATAGCCATAGACTTGATCATATCAGAATGAGTAAACTTTGTATCTTCGTTCCTCGAATTAATTTCACTTGGGTCCCCTTTAATCATCCTAGTGAGGAGGAGGTTGTTGTTAGAACATAGGGGGTGCTACATGATATAGCACATGTTTTGGAGTAGGATCAAGCATAGAGGATGGTTTAAGTGTGACAGATGTACCTCCATGTTTTTTGTTCTCTTCTCTAGGACTGGTGGATTTATCCAGGGGAAGAGGTTAGTTCATTTTATGGAGCCTTCCATTATTTGGTAAATGGAAGAGAAATTCAAAAACCCACCTATATATTTAACTGGGATAAGTGGTGTTTGCATCTCGTCGTGAAGGTTATCAATGTAGAGAGTGAAAATATGATTTTGGGGGAAGTGTTCGATTCAGGTAGTAGGTTATCCCTTTCCATCTAAAAATAAAATTTGAAACTATCGTTTTCTTACATATTTCAATTCGACAGGTTACTAATTTTTGTCTCTGGCAGCATCGAGTTGAACTAGAATTGGAACTTCCATTGGAGGTCTTCCCATCCCGTGATTGACCTAGATGAGAAAATGATGTACCATACAAAGGCTGCCCCTTATAGGGTTTATATGAAGCATTTGAGTTTCACTGCTTCTTGTTGCTCTGGATTTCCCATAATGGGATCGCAATGGGATGGATTTTGGGTCATCTATTGTTTTGGGTCACCTAATCCATTGAATATCAGACATGTAAGACTCCTAAAATTTGGAGGTGGTGGGGTGACCCTCACCCAGTTAGGGTAAGGTTTTTGTTCTGATTGTATTGGTGTGTGATACTCCTCCATGACTTCTAATTGAGCTATCAATGACTTTATGGTGTCTATAAGACCTTGAGGAGAGTTCAGTTGAACATGATCTTGGACACGTGAGACAATTGGTAGGATATGATGCATTGGTTTTTTCACTATGTTTGGTGGATATCCAATTGGGGATATCTATTGAGGATTTTCCTAAACCCATTCTAGTAATCTTCTTACTAGAGGTAAATATTGACACCCATCCATAATTAGGTCCATGTAAACTGATGGTCCTGGTGTCAAATTGGGAATATGTTCTAGACCTACTTCATTCTGTATGATGAACCCTTATTGTTGAGGTATACTAGTTAGTATTATACATTGAGGCCCTTTCTAGGGTGAATATTCAATAGGAATTCTACCTCAAAGAAACTTAGTGTTGAGTCGCCTCAAATCTTTCATCTCTTCTTCCTACCGTGCCAAAAAAAATTCAAGAAAAAGAAGCTCGTCCTCATCAGGGGGAGGAGGTAGGTAGTATTAGACCTTGATTTTGTTATTCTCTTTGATATAGATTCACTAAGGAGGCAGTGAGGTATTAGTCGAGGGATAACTCAAATTTAGGGTGATTCTTTAGTTCTAGGTACCCACAACTTCATTCTCAATGTGGATCAATTCTTGTGGGTCTTCTAAATGGGGTTATTGAAGATTTGTTTTCTCACAAAGATGAAATTAAGATGAAGAGAAATACCTTATAAATAATAGAAGAAGAGAAATTCATAAGACCAAATATCACAAAGTCCCCCACATTCCATTCTTCTATGTATCCCAAAGCAGCATTGGTTCTCAGGGTACCTGCACGAGATCATGCGTGACCGATCTGGGTGAGAGATTATGTGACCTAACAGTGTAGAACCCCTAAGAGAGATAGTCCCTTTTCCCAGGGTCCCATATTTTCCTATAAATAGGACCATAGGGATCTTTATTTGGATGGAAAAAATTTCTTTAAGGCCTCCCAAAGCACTATTAACCCTAGTCCTTCCCTCAAACCCTCTAAAACCTTCTAGGTAGTTTTATTAAACTTGAAGATAAGGGGATTGAAAGGAGTAGTGAAACTAAAGTCCTACAGGGGTTTAAAACACATAATTGTTGCATTTGGAAACCTCTCCCCCAGGATTGAAAACCACTAGAGTGAGTCCCCCTTCTTTAAAAATGGACCTATGTGGTCAACATTCATAAACACCTATGGAGACCCTTGAAGGCTTGCTCAAGGTCTTTCCCAAGTGTAGTTTCCTAAGTGGTTCGTAACCCAGGGTCGCACCAGCTCACCCAGGCCTACCTAAACAAATCATCCCCTACATGAGCCTTCCTTGGCTCACCCAAGTTGTAACACCCGAGAATTTTATGTTATATAAATCATCAAAGGAATCTTTTTCTACACAACACTTGCTTGACTTGCTTTACACGCAATCGCGACCTTCCTCGATAGCTTGCGTCGTACGCAATACCGAGTTTCACTAAACAACAATATGCTATTAAAACTAGCCGTTATGAATAGTAATAACCACTTTTTGAAATTTTATAAATTTTATTTTTCAAAATGGACTTCATTTTTGGACTCAGAATATTGAAATTAGCCTAGGGTGAAATTTTGGTATTTTTATGAAAACTTTCAATTTTTGATGAATAGTGAAACCACTAAGTGGTAGGTTAAAAACTGAATTTTGCATAAAACTTAATTTTACCGCTTCTGTGAATGGAATTTCAAAAATCCGACAGACACGGTTGATATCAGTAAGTAAAATGTGGTTCAATGAGATAAAAATAATTTTTTGGTGAATAGTAACTTTTTACTATTTTTACCGCGGTTAATAGTAAATAGGGTAACTAAGGATAAATATGATATCAATATTACCCTAACACATGTCCTAATTCTATTGGACAAGTGTAATTCGACCAAAAACAAACTTAGGAATAAAATATGACCATTTAGGCCCACTTGGATTAGATTAGGACATTTATTATTAATTTATTTAAAGAAGGGTTAAAATAGTTAAAATCAAAGTTTAATAAGTAAATCATTTTTAATATGGGGTTATACATAATATAAATTCGACTATAAATATTAATTAGAAAGCTAAAACGATTTCCTACATAATGGTATTTTATTTGTAATTTTTAGACATTAAATAATTTAATTTATTTATGACACAATGATGATGCAGTAATTATCTTATTAATGAAATATTGACATAATTGATGTTATAAACACCAAAATAAATGTAATTTTAGACTTTTTATGAATTCCACTAATTTTCTTGGTTACTATGATATATTAGTGTTGATTTAATCAACTTTTGTCGAACATATAATTCTGTTATGACTTTCACAAAAATCATATATCAAATAGTGTCAAAATTGACACAAAATAGTTTTTAAATCAAATATTATATTATTAATTGTTATTTTATTCCTAAAAATCTAAGGTTCGGCCAAATGACTTAGATAAGAATATATATATTAATAATAAACAATTTGGGGTTCGTTTGTCATGTTATAGTAAGTGTATTAACCATATAGTGAAAGAAAACAAAAAGACACGGTAAAAGTTAAATTAATTAACTTAGAGTTAAATCTAATTGATAAGGTTAAAATAATACCCTAAACTTGTCTAAATCCTATTGGTTGATAGGATTTTGACCCATCCCCACTTTAGCTTCGAAATAAGACCCTTTGGAACCATTATAAACCGATTTTGACTTTAATATAAAATAATATTTTGAGATATTGCTAAGGTGCCCCTCTCCTCCCTTATAAAAGGGCACCTCCTCCCCCTCCTCCTCACACCAATTTGAGCACTCAAGCTCGGCCAACCCCTGCCATTTTCTCCTCTCCACTTCCCTAGAATAATCCTAGAGGTCCTGGTCTTCTTCAAAGACCAATCTTAGTTCCCTTAGTGGAGGATTCAAAGAGGTGTTCCAAAGAAGAGGAGCTTCGGACACGTACAAAGCAAATTGGACTTAAGGTAAGGGAAAATATCACAATCTCACTTTTATCCGAGATTGTTTTTACTTTGATAATTACTGGGGTGTATTTTATCATCCACATCCATGTTCCCTCAATATGTAATATTATTTCCATCCTTATACAATAGTTTATATCCAATTTTACCCTTTATTGAGTTTTTAGTAAAAGATATGAAAGGAATATTTTGTCGTTTTTTTTCGTACGAGGTACTTTTTGACTTTTCCGACAAAAGTACGAAGAATGTTTTTTTAACTTATATGGCATGAATGGATTTTTAAAACATTATTTCCAAGAAGCTTCCTTTACAAGTTTTCAAGTTTATTTTTAATCAACTTCTTTTAGTTTATAATTGTATGACATGTTAAGAAAAGAAAAGTGTTTTTGAAAAAGAAAGGATATTTTCCTCAAGAATGGAGTTCAAGTGTTTTATAAAAATTATTTTCCATCTAAGATAATAAAGGGTTCTGTTTTTATCCCTTTAATTACATTGATTTGATTATGTTGTGAGGGAATTATTTTTATGAAGTCATTTGCCTTATATGATTTGTTTTATGATGTCATGATGTTTCAAGAATCCCATTTTTGTTACATGTGTTATGCGATGATGTATGATTTATGATTATGTGGCACACATAAGAAAGGATTCATTATAAGATGGGTGGGACCTATATCTCCCTCCAATGCATTGGGTAAAGATTTATATCTCATGAGATAGACATGGCTGGAACGGAAGGTTATTTCGGTTCAGTGATACAGGACTGAAACGAGGAGTGAACTCGGTTCAGAAAGGGACTTTGTCCACTAAGATAGTCTTGGCAATGAGTCATGACTAACAAGAAATGATTTTCCATGATTATGTGTGCATGCCACAAAGTTTCAAGTTTTATGTTATGATTATGGGGATCTCATTTTCACTTCTATGATTTATTCCATGTTAAGATATTATGATCTCTTTTGCAGGTTTTGATTTTCAAAAAGATATGAGATGATTTTTATTTCCTTTATTTGCCCTTGCTGGGCATTTGAGCTCACCCTTTTATGTTTTCTTTTCCCCAGTTCAGAAAGATGGATATTAAGTAGAATATGCTAAAAGGGACCCTAGATATGATGAAATAAATGGGAGACACTGTAGAAGATTTATGAACCAGTTGTTTATGTTTCCCAGTTTCTAAAGACACTATACCTATACGGTCCTTTGTGGTTTTGTCATATGTTGTAATAAGTGTGCTTCAATTTTGAAGTATTAACAATTTATGTAAAGTGTGGGTCGTTATACAAGTCCCTCTTCATAACCCCCTTGGTTCATCGTAGCCTCCAGCCTTCATGAGCCACTCATCAGGCCTTTTTCAAAGCCATCCATAGTAGGGCCTCTCTTCCTTTGGCTCCCTCGTTGGAGAGGGACTAGGTTTAAACCTTCGCTGAAGCCTTTGGACATGAAAACCCATAGGAAAAGTCACACCAGCATGTCTCCCATTCGGATTTATATTCCTACGATCAGAGGTTTCCCACACTTGTCCTGCCAAATGGTTAAGATGTTTGAGGTGTGTGTGGATTTGTATTCCCATGGTCATGAGGAACCATACCCTAGGGACGGTTTCATGGAGTTCCTAGTCTCATATACTAGGGTTAAGGATATGTCCTACCCTTCTCATTTCTGATACCTAGAGCCTCCATTTCCCAGTAAAGAGGGTGAGTATTACGCTTGATTTTCCATTAAACTTTTAAGGAGATCCTCCTCCCCCGCTACGTAACCAATTTTAGGGCATCCTTCATAGATTAAGACCTTATAAATTATTGATGAAGGATTCAGTATGGATCCTTTTCTCCCCCATGGGCTTTATTTAGGTGGTTAGTTCGTTCTGACTATCCTAGATATGATGATCAGATAGGGGATCGGCACCTGAGCTCATCTCGTCCTCTTCCAGCATTGATCCCCTCCTATTCAACTAAAATAAGATGAGAATTGTGTAGTTTGATACATATTTGACTTCTTATTATCCAATACTTTCAAGCATTACTTAGCCATGACTTCTAGGCTTTGAGGATAGTCATGATCACATCGTCCACATTGTCAGATGTATGTTTTTCTAGATAATCATCCTTTTAATATTACTCTTGCCTTCTTTCCCGTCCATATGGGATACATAGGAAGCCTCCCTGCGGTCCAAACCCAATAACCTAAAATCAAACCTATCATTTCTGGTCCACATTCCTAGGGGGATTTAATTCAACTTTGGAATCCATGTTCCTTCCACATTTCCAGGGCTGCTTCGGCATACGTCTCACACCAAACTTTGACTAGGAACCTTCTTCCTAGACGTCCTTCCACATGACAATAAATTGTATAGTTAGGTCCCTATCACATGACCTTAAAAGGTATGATGTGACCCATTAAGTGTCACTAAACCACATGGGTTCTAATTCCTATCACAATGATATATAGGAGTCCTGTTCATGGGTTTGATCCCAACATCAAAACAACTCTTGTCTCCTTGGATGATGAAACATTCCAGAGTGCCCCACTTTGTGTCTAGAAAACCTGCATAATCATAGTAACGGCCGAAGAATACCTAAGTAGTATATAATAGGATACCATTGATAGATAACCTCATATATATATATATGAATCCATTAATGAATTTAGGTTTTCATATACCTTGACCTTGATTTGTAATTGGAGAAGGAAACATTAAATGGAATAAACTTTCTTGACTAGTATTGAATCTTGAGAATCATTCTCAAGTAAGAGGAGAAATTATATGTACTTGAGTATCCACTACCAGAGAAATCCACTGTAAAAGATATTCCAAAAATATATTTAGATATATATAATAAGCATCTAAAATAATTTGTAGAGGTTTTGACTCGTATGCTTGTTACCATTGACCCCAAGATGCAAAAACAACATGAGTCTATATACACTTTCAAAATGATGGACAATTTAAAGAGGATCTATCAAGAACAAGAAATACATAAAATTTATGACGTTTCAAAATCCCTTATTTGAATAAAAATAGTAGAAGGAACCTCATTCTCCACCCATGTACTCAATATGATTGGGTACCTTAACTATTTGGAGATTCTAGGTTCATCTCATAAGTTGGAGATTACTATAGATTTCATTATGCAATCACTACCAAAGTGGTTTTAGTAATTTGTAGTTAACTACCATATGAATGAATTATGTAAATCTCTTCCAAACCTCCTTAATATGGTAAGGATTTTTGAGTAGGATATGGGTGGTCTTAGATCAATTACCATTATGATGGTATAGAAATATAAATGTAAAGGTTATGGAAAGATAAGAAATAAAATAGGTCATAAAGGATTCACACCACCAATTAATTTGAATAATAAAATCAAATCAAAATGCTAACATTGTGGCTATAATGGCCATTAGAGGAGAAAATTTCATGAATTCATAGAATTACCCAAGAAACCAAGTGGAGAATCTGAACCATGTATGAATATTATAAAGTTCAATTCCTTGATTCTGATGGGTATACAATAGCAACTGTATATTTTTCATATGTTGTAAAAATATAACAGTTCATAAGATGGAATAAATAATTGAATCATGAAGCTTGTTGCGATGGATCAAGTGGTTTCTACATGTATTACTTCAATCTATAAAGGATTTTTAAATGTGAATATGTTTTCATATTTAATTTGCAAAGCAATTGGTTGTTTTTTAATAAATGAGGTTGTTTTATTGATGCATGTTTGATTCCACTAAATTTTATATTTGGAAGTAGATATGGATAAAAGTAGTTTATTCATGGGAAATGTTTTATCCATCTATGCTCTAAACACATAGAATACCATATGAGATATGGAAATAATAGTTTTTCAAATATTCCTACTAAATGGAAATAAATATTATTTCCTAAAACAAAAAGAAGTTTTTGTTGTATATTATAAAGATATTATAAAGAGAATATAGTATATAAGAAGTTTGTGGGAGTATGTTTCAACTTAGATAAGTTCAAATTAAACAAAAAATATATTGTACTAGATTTAGTTTAAGTGATTATTTACATTATTTCTAAAAGAGTTGGGATTCGAGACAATAAAAAATGAAAATAGTTATATTTAGTTACTATGACACAGTAAATATCACTATTATGCTATATTATTTAGAAATTGAAATTAACTTTATTTTATAAAATGGTTATGAATTATTGATAAATATAAATTAAAATGGTCACATATGTTTACCAAAATGAAGAAAATGCCACATTGTCCTAAAATAGTTTAGGATATGCTAGATAAAAATGTAAAGAGTTTCATTTTGTCATTATAACAATTGAACATCACTATTTCCTAAAAGTATTATGTTAGTCAATACAAAAAATTGTACCACTTGGTTTCTTAAAAGTGTTTAGAGTATGGAGGTAAATAGAAATTTAAAAAGATGGATTAGTTACTATAACAAAGTGGATATCACTTCATCCTAAAAGAGTTTAGGATGTGCTGGTAAAGTGATAATGTAAAAATTTACACTATTTACAAAATATTTCAAATAAAAAATTTGATGGAATAGGTTTCAAGGAAGATGTTGATGTAATTATAAAGAGTTCTAAGTAAAAAACAAAATAATAAATTATAACATTTGATGTTATAAAGTTAAGGAGTTTGGATATAAGTTCAAAGATTTAAACTTCAGTAATATGATTCATATGTCTCACCATTATTAAAACTAGATTTATTTATATATTTTACTCACCAATAGTTTAGTGGAGTATTTTATCATATGGTCACATAGGGATATGGACAAAATTACATATAGATGTAATGCTAATAAAATGAACCCATTGCTATAGAAACCTCATGAGGTTCAGGTTATTTATCTATAAGAGATCAGTTATAATGGTTGTAAAAATATCATGAAATTATAATGAAGGAAATATCCATTTATCATTCATTAATTTATGTTGTAATTTACTTTATATGAATGGTTGAATGATAAATATCCCCTCAAAGTAAAAACTTTCAGGTATCCCTAACTAATGATCATCATGGAATACAATGGGTTCTGATGATATATACAGTTTAGCATGAATATATTATTATATCCATTGAAAAGGGTTTTATATGAGATATTAAAGAATCTATTCTTTTGGTAATTAGTATATAATTATTACTTGGACTGAACGACTAAATTATATCTCATGGAATGTCACAGGGTCATAGATATACTTAAGGGTGTATGTTTATTATTAGTCCTTCTTACCTAAGGTTGGTGAGATACCTAACATGGGAAATTTTATGTTTTGATACCTTAATTATGCAATTCACCATATGAAATTATCTAATATAGGGGTGGTTGGGTATATTGTTGATCATGTCATCGGTTGCAGTTAAACCAAGATATGATTTTTTTCACTTTTATGAAAATAAAAGACATATGTCCCTTGATTGAATTAGACTAAGGAAATGCATGTCTATGCTTAACTGTTTCACATATGATGTGTTCAACTACTTGGATAAATGATATGTGGTGTGATTATCAGATAGACGAATAACATGTGGTGTATTCATCCAATTGATCATTTTTTTCGGAGAATCAATAAAATAATGAGATTCTTATACTAGATTGACGTGTTTCATGTCTAGTGGTCACTCAATGTCGTAGAAAAAGGGATTATATAACATAGATATTTTGTATATGATACATCATGGGGTGGATATGTTTATATAGTGATATGAGTATGTTTTATGGAGACCATTCTAGATCCCTTAATAGATTGACTAGCATTGATGTCTTGTTAGAGGCCACCCTTTACTTATATCTATGAAATAGTGATTTCATAGTTTTTTTCAATGCGGCTAAGGCCCCTAGGGTCACACAGTTAGGCACTTGGATAAGGATAAAATTTTGCGAAAAGCGTTTCTTCAAAATAAAGAGAGTTTTATGAAAAACCATATCCAAAGGAGTTTGGATGGATTCTCAAAGAGTTGTGAATTTTTTCACATATTCATTAAGGATTTTAGTGTAAGTGGGAGATTATAGAATATGCACTAAAATAAATAAAAGGATTATTTAATTTTGGTATAGTTATCTTCAATGTGGTTTCATTGCATGATAATCCATTATGAATAGATTAAATGGAATGAATATTCATTGAATATGATTTAATGAATTAATGATAATGGGAATAAATATATATGTATATATAAATATAGAGGACATGTTTTATTAAATTAAACCCATCATGCATGTCTATATAATGGGATGTGATCCCTCATATTGTAAATAACTGATTATGAGAAATCCTCTCAATTATCACTTCCTCCCATAATATTGTTCATAATCTAAGACAAAGACAATAGAAACCCTTCAGTATTTCGGTATCCTCGTGATATGATCACAAATCCATTGGTTAGTCTTCTTCCCTTAGATTTAGGGGGATTTTTCTCACTGCTTCATGATCTTTGTCTAGAATTCTCCTTCACTAAGGAAGAATAAGACTGTTGTTGTTGATGTTTTCCAGGTACTCTATTTTTATAGTTTTATTTATGTGTTAATTCTTGAAGGTTAATATGATTATTTTTGGGTTTTATTCTACTTTATATAGTCATATGACAATTAAAAGAAACCTATCACTTTGATGGAAATAGAACTATCTAATTAAGTCCTTATACATGGATATTTATCGATAAATTCAATTTTGAAAAGTCAAAGAAGGATATATCAATAACATAGGTTAATAACACAAGTAATGTAACATTCTTGATGATATATCAATACATATAGATTATATTATATATGGTAAGTGTTCGTAGGAAATAGTCGTAGCTACAACCCATCCTTGTCTCTTTAGGGTCCATAATGTGTTTCTAGATACCACCTTTGGTATGTGAGTTGGAATCACTACTATCAAATTAAAATCCTAGAGGGTCACACAAAAAATTATATTTATAGCTTCCACTAATTTAGAGGAATTATAGTTTAGTATAAAATAGTCGCCATGTGTGAGGATCAATAGAAATCTAAGTGAACGATTTCAAATAAATTAGTTCAGTTATATTATTCTAATTTAGAATAATGATAATTGAATTTATTTCTTAAGGTATTCAAAAGTTATTTAATTATAAATATTGGAATATGATAAAATGTTATTTATAAAATTAATGTAACACGTTCAAGGTTTTTTAAATAATTATAGGGGGAACAATCTGAGCAAGTGTCTTGTGGTTCATCACATAACATTTAATAATGTCACCAATGAGTGATGAAATATTCATGGGAAACTTGACTTGTTTCCTTATCTATTCACTTAATTTTGTGTTGGTTTAATATGTTTTACTTATCCAATGGAATAAATGAAATTTGGTAAAGGTAAACCTAACTATTTAATCTCATTTTGTATCAATGAATAGTGTGGTATTTCCTTTGCATGAATTTAGAGATTTTCTCTCCTCTCCTCCATTACATCAAGATTCTAGAGTGATAATGATCAAGAATAGATTGATCTAAGTTCAAGGATCAATCACATGATATTTTTGTGGTTATAAGAGCATCTTAAGGACTTAGTTTTTTCATGATATCACATGTGAATCACGACATGATGTTCATGGAGTTGTGATACACATGTAAACGATCTAGAGGGAATCTACTTTGGTGGCTTCGAACAATGATTATCCAAAGATGAGAAGATATCACCAGAATCACAACATTCCACAAAGGTACCATTTGTAACACCCTTATATTTTGTAATATATTTCTCTTTAAATAGATTTAATTTAGTGATAGCTTGCGATACACACAACCCCATGTCTAAATGCACTATAATAGAGTATACTGTTATAACCCAACCATTAAATTAGAGGTATGAATGGAAATAACCACATTTAAAAAATATGTATAAATGTTTTAGATAAAATATATATATATACATATATATATATATATATAATTACTCAATTTTTAATAAAGTCATTATATGTTTTAAAAATAAATTTTCCCTAAAAATGGTTTTTATTGATTTTTGTGGGAAAATAATATAAATATTTTTTTCACACTTTTAGAAAATGTAATTGAAAAAATGAAATTTATTTTTGAAATCAATATTTCAAAATTATCTTAGATTGAATTTTTGTGAAATTTTTGAAATGATTAATTTTTCTTTGAATAGTGAAATTTTTCATTTTTTCTGAAAATTATATTTTCATTTAATGTATTTACAATGTAAAATTTTATTTTAAAATTATTTTAAATGTAAAATTATTTCATTTATATTATGATGTATTCAATTATGGTCATTTTAATTAATTTTATCACTACTAGAAAAGAAGTCTATAGCCACGGTTTATAACCGTGATAATATACCCTGAAACCATGGCCATAGGTAATCACCAGGGTTTCACTAGTTGTGGATTATTATGGTGTGGCTATAGGGAAAATTATATAGCGATACCTAGTAACCATGGAATTAGACTCTGCCACTTAGATTTATTACTGCAGTCTGCAACTATGGTAATAGGGAAATAGTCACCGTTCAAATTGTGGAACTAGGTCTACTACCATGGTTGTAAACCGCAACTACATCCTTCTATTTCTAAAAAAATAGCAGGTATATTTCCATGGTTTACCTCCAATGTAACTCTTATTTACAAACAAATTTGAGGTAAAAGTGATAACTCTCACAGCTAAACATATCAAGTAGTAAAAGAAACTATATACTTATTAAAGAAAAATTTAATTTGGTTGGAATCAATCTCCATAAAAATTTTCCAGGGGAGAGATTTTACCTTGATTCTTGGATCATTCTTCAAGATGTCTTAATAATTATATGCTAGATAGTCCCAAGATATCACATATTCTTCTTTGATAATATTCACCATGTTGAACCCTCTAATCAATATGCGGTCTTTCTTGTCAATCCACTCACATTGCTCCCTGGTAGTGTCCACTCAGAGTAATATGGCCATAATTTTATCAACATATTCCTTCTTCTACTTAATTGTCAAGACGTCCTCCGCCATTTCTTCACCCAAGTGTATTAGCAGTTCCATGTTAAGTACTAGAGCCACGTCTTCTTTTCGCAGAGGGGCTTCAAGAGTCCATGCCTCTCACTATTGTGTAGAAGGGTGTGAAACCTCCTTCACTAGAAAAAAATACTCTAGATGTCATAGAATATCCTCATGTTGATCCTCGATCTTCTTGTATGCATATTATAGAGGATTCTACAAAACTTTTGAGGCCCCCTCAGCTTGTGTAACCTCCTTGTCATGCTTTGGGGACCTAGTGTCGTCTACTTGTTGATCCTCCTTGCTACCTTTTGAGGTACCACCGGCCTGTGTAACCTCCTTGTCTCCTTCAATTTCCTTAGTCTTATGTTCCTTGGATTTAACAAATTTTTTGCCTGACCATGGCTCCATTTTATGAGGTAGATATGATTAGTCTTTACATCCCTTTGACTTCTGCTTCTTGGATACAATGAAGCTCCCTAGGTCCCTGTTTTCTTTATTTCTCTTCTTACTCCTTGGTTTGTGCATGCCTTTTCCTATACCCTCCTATTAAATTGACATCTGAGGGTTTATCTTCATCAGACTCTTCTTCTGTGGTACAATTGGTGTTATATTAAACCCCTCCATTAGCACCCAGGATATCAAATCTATTGTTCAAATTGAGACATGCCAAAGTCTTTCTAAAATTGGAACCCTATTTGTTATTCATCTAACTGAATGCATTGTGCCTTGGCTCCTCCCACTCTGGACCATCCATAGAGATACCCATGCCAGTTGGTTGAATCACCCCTTCGAGGTTGATACTACTATCTGCATGAACAAACATAGCATATGTACTAGAATTTGGGATCACATCGCCCTTAGAAATTAATGCATTATCTATAATTGAGTCCACATGAGATCGTTCATTATATTTATGCATAATAGATTAACATTCACCATTGCACTAGAATGTGCATACCCTGTAACCAAAGTGTCACCATGGAGACCTCCCAAATCTCATCTCAATCTATTAAAAATACCATTTACACTTAGCTTAAGAGGTAACGCATTATATTACTTTTGCTTCAATACTCCATCCAAGATCACAGTACCAACCAACTTTCCATCACTTCAAATAGATCCTTCACACACCTCCATTAACCCATTATTTTACACATTCAGGAGCTTTCCACCATCCATAGGAAGGCCACCTAAGGCTCAGTTTTTTGGATCCAAACCTGATCTTGGTTTTATCATCTTGTGCCTGTAAACTAACATACTATTCCCTAGATTATTTCACGATGAATAAAAATCACACCACAATTCCAAAATTTCTAAATTATTATATCATAATTCTTCACCCAAATCAATCTATAAGGATTCGACAAGTTCCTTAGACACATCAACTTCAATATATACCCTCAGTGAAATCAGATTATCACTAAAAAATGAATCTATGTTATCCATGAGGAAAAATGAATCAAAAACTACATTAACTAAAATTTAGAAACAAGATCATAGGTAAAACATATAGAAACATGCTAAGAACATACTAAACTAGAGCTTCACCATCCTCTATTTTTCCTAGATTTATGAAGATGGATGAATACAAAATTTTAACTAAAAATGACCCTGGTTGGAAAATCATTTCGACCAAACACCACCTAGCAAAGCCCCTTCACCTGATAACAGTGCACCATTTCCAGGTTTCATGAATTTTTTGTCAAACCCACTCAAAAAAATAGAAATCAAAGAAATTACTACTGATGATATTGGATTTCACTACATCTTATTATGAAATAGATAATGATAATTAATAGAAAATTTATTATAAAAAACAATTCTTTTAAATCCACATCCTAAACCAATGAGTGGGTTTACCATTTGGTGCTACTAATGGACTTTATTATAGATTTATAAATGCAATATGGTTAAATGGAATCTTTCTAGGAAGTAAAATAGGATGTGGTAAAACCCTATCTTGGGAAATGGTGGAGAATATGACAATGTGATGGAGCTATGATGACTGCAATAATGAAGAACACAGGGAAAATTATACATATATATTTCATGTTTTTCCTTGCACTCAAAAATATATATATATTTTTGATGTTTTTGGGTCATGATGTTTAATAATAAACAATTTTAAAATTTATATATACTTGGAATTTAACTGATAAGAAAATTTGACCAACGATGAACGTATTTAGTCACCAAACCTTGTCTGATACCAAACTAATTGGTGGGTCATCAATATATTTCACTTTATTTATTTATTTTTTGCCTTTTTTTCAAATAAAATACCAATATCATATAGAAAAATCAACTTCCAGTGATTTGGTAGTGAACATGGAATATGCATGTCCTCTTAAATGTCCACCAAAATGTCCAATGTATCAAGTAGATAAGCATGTCCACCGTATTGTCCATGGAATATGTGAGAATAACATAATCAATGGGGCACCAAAAATGTGCCTCAACACAACAGTGAAAAATTTAGCGTATATGTGAACATGTCTTCTCATTTACATACATGTGTGATGAAATTGATCTAACGGTACTCATCAATCAAAACATGGAATTAATAATAAGTGAGTATCAAATATTTGAATTCAAGACTATGCTTGAGGATTTTTTTACATTGGTAGATGAATTTTTACCTTGTCCATGAGAATTCTCCTACCATGAGTGCATAAAGGATTATATCTAGTCCATTTCTATGAAGAGTTTTCAACCAATACCATCTTATCTACATGAGAAACCATTACTCAAATGAATAATTATCACTGTATGGGAAAGTTATTCATGTTCTTCTATAATGATACCTTGTTAATCTAAAAATTCAGAAACACCTATATGGATACCTTATTTTTCTCCAACAAATGAAGTGAACTTACACAATATGAAATTGTATATGTCTTTCTCCCTTTGACTTTCTATATATATATTATATTGGTTCATTAATATTCTATAGAAGAATATAAATAATAAAGAGACGTGTCTCTATGTGTGTGCATTGTGAGCTAGATACAGCTATACGTGCTTATTGAGATTGAAGATGGGTATGCCACTTACTGAAATAGATTAAGAAGAATCAATTTCACATGAATCATAGTAACACATTGTTGCAACACATTGTAGAGATGACTTAGAGAAGCTCCCAAAATTGAAGAGTAGTATAATATTCTTTCAAAAATTATATAAGAGAACTTGAAATACCAATTAAATTTAAAATCATCAAAAAATGAAATATAATTTCAATGATTACCTTGATTACTAAAGAGAAAATTGAGATTTCTTATCTACACCCTTCTACATATAATACTCAGACAAGAATACACAGTATAAACCAACCTACTACACTTAAATCCCTACACTGTCAGCAGCCCTCAAACCTTACATATTAATAAAAGAATAAAAAATGACAAGGATACAATATAAATATAACTCAAAAAAATAAAATATATACCAAAATAATTCAAACACTTAAATACCTTCCAAGAATATGGTGTATAAAATATCTAGCTAGACCTAAATCCCTACCCTCCCAACAACACTAAAAAAATATGATATTACAAACACATGCACTACGATGTGAAATTTTTAGATAAATATATGAGAACTACATAGGTAATAGTCAGAATTATCCTATAGTACTGAAGAAAGTGAAGGGGATTATTATTCAAAAGTCATTTAATTTTTTTGAGAATAATGGCCACATCCTTACATTTAACCTCCCCTGTGTCTTCTATGGAATGATGGTGATAGCCGCTGCCATTGTACCTCCCCCTCAAGATAGGGGGATGGACCCCCTTGAAATCATTTACAAGCCTCATATTTTCATTCCTATAACCAATCTGAATACTCTCCCACCATTCTATGGAATCAAGCTCTATCCTATAGTCCCTTCTTTTGATCAATGGTTTTCCAAAATTTTGATTTCCCTACAAGAGTTCACAGAGGTTTTGAATTTTCTCAACCACCCTCTGGTGGGTTAGTTTGGACATTATAGATCCTCAATTGATGGATTATAATTGTTAGCCTTTGATTCAATGGATTTATAGGATATTTCCCTCATCGGTCTCCTAGACCCATGACATCTCCTCATTCATTTAATGTCAAAATAAGATATGATATCTAGCAGGTCCTCTGCCATGTGATTATTTAGTGGCTTCTAGTTTTATCACTTTCAGTGGCTCTATAAATTTTAATTAAAGTGGTATCATCCTACCTCGCCTATTTTGGAAATCCTTATAGGGTTACTGTAACACCCGATCTTCAATTATAGTAAGCTTTTCTTTTTAAAGAAACAATAGCATAATTCAAATAGTTTTATTCAAGAAAGTAATCAAAACCTAAATTCTAAAATTTTATAAATTTAATTTTATTTAATTGATTTAATTTTTAAAATCATAACATCAAAATTATCGTAGGGTTAATTTTTTTTTATTTTTATAAAATGATTGATTTTTTAGTGAATAGTGAAAAATACCATTTTTTCAAATATTATTATTTTTTTCATTAAATAAATTAATTTAAAAGTATTATTATATTTTGGTTTTTTTAATAATTCTACATATGATCCATTTTATTTATAATAATATAATCAATAATTTTTATTATTTTGATATAAGTTAATTTTTATACTAAAAAACATTGTTTTCTAAAAACTAATTTTCATTGCATTTTACGTATTTATATTAAAATTAATTTCTACCACTTATAGAAAATTAAAATTAAATACTGGACACCATATTTGAAAATATGAGGTTTAATTTTGATAAATATTTCCCTTTTAGTTTTAGGAATTATGAATAGTTAGTGTGGTAAAATTCACACTCATAAAAGATAAATCAGATAATTGAGGTTAAAAATAAAGTGAAAAGGCCTAAAACTATCCCTATAACTTTTATTGATATTATTTGAAAAATATTCAAATTTTATGATAAAATGTTTTATAACATGAAAATTTCTTCCTGATTTCCTTTATTATAACATTAATATTATTTTAAGTAAATATAAAGTCAAAAATGTCACTCTCTTACTTTTATCATCTGTAATATTTTGTCATATGGATAAAAACAAATAATGTATTATTGAAAAATTTTATTTTAGGGAGAAATTATTTTTTATCATGTTAATTTATTTCTAATTTTTAGTGATGAAAACATTTCCTTAAATATTTATGCAACACAGACACAATATTTATTCAATTAATAGAAAAATAAAATAAATTATATTTAAAAGACTAAATGTAATATTTTTTGGGTGAGCTATAGTGAAAGATGAATTTTAAAGATATATATGAATATATTATAGATGTGTTAAAAGTATATATTCATATTACATATTTGTCTGGATTTTTTAAAGTTAAATGAAATGAATAGTGTCAAAATGGCATTATTGATATTTTATGAAAAAATATATTTTATTAAATTAATTAGAAAACATTAAAAATATTACAAGATGGAAATTATGATCATAAATGTTATGAAATTTAATCTTTTATCCATTTATGAGAAAATTATTACCTCGTAATTAAATTATAACCCTTTAAGATTGAAAAAGTCATTAATGTGGTTATGGTTAAAATTGTTTTAAAAAGGGGTTAAACCAAAAGATAAGAATTAAAATACCACTTAAAACTATCTAAATTCTACTAGTTGAATGTATTTAAACCATATCTTATCTTATCTTATAAATTATTTCCACATTGTTTTCCACTTTCAAATGAAAAAAAATTATTATATTTAAATCTTTTTTAATTCCATGTGTGTTCATTCATTCACTATAAAAAGGAACCACAAATGATCTCTTATATACATCAAATAGAGCCTCTTATATCAACCAGAACCTAAAAAACTATTATATAAATTATTATCCAATTTATTTAGGTGATGTTATTCCTAAAAGACCAACCTTAGACCCCTTATAATAATATCTAAACGAGCACTTTCAAAGAGTAGGTAAATTTCATTACTGGCTCTTTTGAAATTATTTCTTATTAAAACTCTTATAAATCAGTTATAACCATCCTGAAATAATAAATATATTATTATAAATAAACTTATATGTTAGTATTAGTATGTTAAAACCATTTTCCATCTCTTTTTCATCCAATGAGAAGCAAAAACATCAATCACATGTACATATGAGTTACCGTCACTACGTAGTGGTGGAATTCATTTTTCATAACCACTTTACTTGTATGGTTATGAACATGTAACTATTGAATATATATATATATATATATATGATATTTATGACACAAATATTCATATAGATTTATAATTTCATATATACCTTCTTACATTCCAATTCATTGGAAAACGATAACGTCGCTCATGCATACGTGTGGATTACCACCTCCATAAAGCAATATGTTTTTCATTTCCACTTTACAAGGAAGGTAATAAGGATAAATTTAATATAAATAATATTTAAAAAATTATTAATATTCTGGAGTTTATGGAATCATAATCAAAGTACCAGTACTGGAACATCCATGACAAAACATGCATGATAAAATAAAGTAGTTAACGCCTAAAAAATGATAATAATAAAACATTATTGACAAAAATGTGATAATATGTTATAGTAGTATAATATATGATATTATAAATATTAATATGATTATTTTTTAAATTTATAACATGTTTAAAACCATTATACAGGAGGTTCAATCATGTTTAAATAAGGGGAAATGTGATTTTAGGGTTTTCATCTCAACTCCCACTCCATTGAAACATATTTGGTATTATGTACCTATTTACTTTTATACGGTGTATATACTTCCCCTTTTACATATATAATATGAATATATATTAATTTAAAATTAGTAATATTTCAATTCAAGTTACTATTTCAAGGGGTTACAGTTTGAATGCTACCAAAGTGGTAAGAATTTATTTTATAGTCTCATTTATTTGTGATTTCTCTTATTTTCATTTATGGAATATTATAATATATCCTTCATAAACTCCATATATTTTCTTTTACTATATTTATTTAATTATTTATCATGTTTTATTCCAAATTTTACCCTCTTTATCACTTGATTCAAGAGAATAATTATTTAAAAGAAAACTTAATCTTATTTCTCTTTTGATTGCCCAAATTTTTCTTCCATGTCCATATTTTTCAAAAAATTTCTACAAAATTCCTTTTTGTTATTAAATGATTTATTTATAAAAATTTTAAGGATTAATTGAGTTTTAATTTTTTTTTAAAATCTTTCTAATTTTTTCCCTAAAGGTTCATTTTCTACTTTCTTTTTAAAAATTCAAATGGAATATTTTTTAATGTAGACAGTGTTAACATACTTTCCTATAACCTTAACCATTTTATACCCTTTATCTTATTATATAATATTTCAATGATTTTAAAAAGGAAATTATTCATGGATAATTTTTTTTAATATTTCATTTCAATTTTCTTATATTCTTTAATATAATTGATTTTATTATAAAATCTAATTTTCTGATGATCATCTCCCATCTCTTGATTTATTTTGTTCTCATTGAATTTATCTTGAAACATGCACTTTCATGTGATTATATTTCATCTGAAATTACATTTTTCTTAAATATATATATTATTTATATCATGGATATTATTATTGAATAAAATGTATAGTATTTATACATATGGTGTTTGTATTTTAATGTTATTTGATTGACTATGGAAATTTTGATCTTCCACATTCTTTATTAAATATATAAATTTATTGATAAGGCATATTGTTTATGCATTAAATTGATCATTAAATTTTTTAGGAATGCATTGGAAATGTAGTGATGGGTGGGGCCCATAATTATATAGCCGCTTTATAGATTGACATGTCTCATGACACAGATCAGTTGTCCAAAATTATTAAATGAATTTTTGGTGTATGTCTAACCATAGTTTGTATTGTCTTTGAACAAGGATTTGATGTTATATATATCATGATGTCTGAAATCATGACAACCAATGTAATTCATTTCCATTATTGAGAATTTAGTTATTATTATCCATTATATTACTGAATTGATATTATACATGGATGCATTTTTTGCTCATTTTATTGATTAAATGATATATGTTTTCAATTATTTACTTTTCCATTATTGATTAAAATAAGATAAACATTTTCTTTTGTTCCATTTTATATTTTATTTTCAGTGTAAAATGGGAATCATGTAAGTATCTGGACTTTTGACTACTAAACTGACCGATATTTCAAAATTATATCTCTTCTATTTAAGAAAATGTAATAAACTAGACATTGGATCTAGGTTACTTGAGTTGGGGTTATTATAGTTGGTATATGAGGGAGGTTTAGTAGAAACCTTGGGAGCGAGTTTTTAAATGAATATTGCAAACATGATAATTATGACAATCCCTTACAACATTTGATAACTTTTACTATTAGAAGGATTTTTATTTTATAAATCAATTTTCCTGATGATTATGAGATAACCCAATGTGTGACATTATTTAGTGATGGTTCCTAACAGAAAAAATAGAATCAGCACTCTTGGTCAATGTAAGAATTTCCCTACTGATCAAGCCAATAAAACTAGTGTTAGATCTGAGAAGATCATGACCATATTAGAGAATATTACCCAGTTTATGTCTAATAACCTTGAACATATGGAACAAAAAGACATTCCATGACATGATACACATATATTAGATCATTTAATGCGATATAATTCACCATATTTTAGTGGAACTACTAATCCAGTGTTAGTTAAGAAATAGATCAAGTCTCCTAAAAAGATATTTATGTCATTGGGATGAAATGAAAGGGAAAAGGTTATGCTATTAGTGTATTTTATTAGAGTTAATGCTTATCAATGATGTACATTGATCTAGAAAATTGGGAAGGAATAAGATAAAAAACATTTGGAATGGAGGTATTTTAAAGTAATATTATTTAAAATATTTCCCTCATGAGTAATGAACTAAAATGAAGATAAATTTCCTCATCTTAGAGAAAAATGTTGAAGAAATTTTTGAGAAATATGAGGCTACCCTTAATAAAATATATAGGTATGATATGGATTATATATGTAATACATATAATAAGATTATCTATTTCTTTAAAGTCCTTAACCCAAACCTATGAAGGGAACTGGTTTCTTAAGATTTTTCATCATGTGATGAAATAGTATTATATACCATCAAAATAGAGAATGAGTTTTCTAGATCATATATCTTCAAGGGAAATTATGGTAAGAAGAGATCGACTGAGTGCTAAGAAAATAATTAATTATTAAAGAAGAATATGGGAATGAATCAATTTATATCTTGTGAAATTTTTTGAAAGAAACATCTTGGAAATTTTTTTAAGGGAATGGGAGTTTTCTAAAACTGTAGAGATAAGGGTTACATGGTAAATGAATGTAAGGGGAAGAAAGACACCAATATTTTACAGTGCTTCAACTATAGATAAATGAGTAATTATTCACACCAATGTCCTGACCATCAAGGAACCCTACAATATAAGGGGAAAAGGGGGAAGTCCAATCTTATGTAATCACTATAGTTGAGGTTGAAGTTCTTATTGGTGTGGTTGAAGGTACATTAATAATAGCCTCAAATTTAGATATTTATTTATTTTATTATGGATCTTTTCACTCTTTCATATATTATATATTTTATAAGAAAATTAGATATTTCCCTAGTACCTTAAGAAGGGATTTTTCACTCAAAAATCCTTGTGGAAATCTAACAGTAATAAGGATGTGTCAGTCGGTCCCCATTATGATGCATAAACATGCCTTATTTTTAGACTAAATTATTATACCTATGGTTAATTTTTATATAATCTTTCAAATAGATTATATTTAAAAATATAATGAAAAAAATTATTTCCAAGAAAAGGAAACTAATATTTGTGATGAATATGTATAATTCCTTATCTTTATAGGGGACACTTCCTCATATAATTCATGTTTAGATTGACCTTGGTAGCTCTTATAAATGTGACTCATAGGGAATAAGAGAAGACACAATCTATGGATAAAAATTTTAATATTAAAATTTAGGATGTACCTATTCTACATCAATACATTGATGTATTTACTATAGAATTACATACACTTCCACCAAAACCATATATTGAGTTTTCTATTCATTTATTCCCTAATTTATGAACTATATAAAATAATCCCAATACAATGATCAATGTTCAATTAGTGGAGTAGAAGAAAAAACAATAGGAGTTGTGTGATAAGGGTTTTATACACCCTAGTGTTTCACCTTAGGGAACCCCTGCCATTTTTGTTAAAAAGAAATGTGGATCTATAAATTTGTGTATTGATTATAGAAAAATAAATATTATTACTATAAAGAACACGTATCATCATCCTCGTATTGATGACTTGTTCAATCAACTTTACAGAGCTCAATATTTTTCAAAGATTGATCTTTGTTCAAGGTATCACCAAATGTGGGTAAATAAGGAAGTTATTCTGAAGACAACATTTCATATGAGGTATGGAAATTAAAAGATTATATTGGTTCCATTTTTATTGACTAAAGCACCCATTATTTTTATAGATTTAATGAATAGAGAATTCAATGAATATCGTGATAATTTTGTTGTGAAATTTATTGATGATATCATGGTGTACTCTAAAAGTTATGAGGATCATTGAAATAACTTGCAGATCATTCTCAAGAAACTTAGAGAAAAGGAGTTATATGGGAAATTTATCACGTGTGAAATCGCAATTTAGATTGTTTTTTCTCGTCCATGTCATCATCAATGATGGAATCACAGTTGATCCAAAAAAGAAAAAAGGCATTAAAATAATGACCTACACCAATTAATATGCCCATGGTACATAGTTTCATTGGATTATTGTGTTATTATAAAATATTTGTTCAAAATTTTATTGATTGGATAACCTGTTAACCAAGTTTGCACATAAAGGAGTTAAGTTCACATGGACAAAGGAATGTGAAGAGTTTTTTGAATAATTGAAGAGAATATTGGTGAATTATCTAGTTTTGACTCTTCGATCAGGAAATGATGGATTTTTAATATATAGTTATGCATAAAAGAAGAAATTGGTCGTTTCCTTATACATAATGATAAATCTATTTCCTATGAATCAAGGTAGTTAAAAATTTATGAATAGAACTATAATAATTGTGATCTTGAGTTGGTAGTTGTAATATTTCATTTGATGATATGAAGACATTGCCTCTATGGTGAAAATATGAAATATACACAGATTATAAGAGCCTAAAATATATCTATTCATAGAAAGAGATCAAAATGAGGTAAAGGGGATTTCTCAAGATACTCATGGAGTATGATTTCTCAGTACACTACCACCCAAGGATGGAAAATAAGGTACTTTATGTATTGAGTAGGAAAGATCATGGAGTCCTAGCCAAAATGAAGATCGACATGGATCCTATGTTCATGGATTTAGTGAAGATGGATATAGAAATTATTAAGGGGAAACATTACTATTTTTTAAAATTATTTCCAAACAATATTTATTGAAAAATATAAAAAATTCTCATCCTGATGATGATAATTTTCAAAAGGAAATTAAATTCAGAAATGATGGGAAATTGGTGGACTTTGTATATGAAGTTGGGATTCAAAAATTTGGAAAGGGGTTAGGTGTTACATTTATACCTGATCTAAAAAGAGAACTATTAAATGATTCTCAAAGCTCAAATTTATCTATTCACGATAGGAGAACCAATATATATAGATATTTGAAGGAAAATTTTTGGTGGGATAATAAAAAGTGGAAAAAATTATTAATTATGTTCCAAAATGTTTGGTTTGTAAACATGTGAAGGATGAGAGATATTATCCTTGAGGATTCATGTTATATATAGTTATTAATAGGTGGAAATGGGATGTAATTACTATAGACGTTGTCACTAGATTTCAAAATACTCCAATAAAGAATAAAGGAATATGGGTTATTTTCGATCACCTTATCAAATCTGCCCATTTCCTCACTATAAGAGATTATTTACCTTTTGATTGCCTTGCATGACTCTATATTAATGAATTTTTAAGACTTAATAGTGCACCTATTTTAGTTATGTATGATAATGATCCATTATTTTCTTTGAAATTTTGGAAAATTCTTTAAAAGATTCTGGATACTAAGCTTCATTTGAGCACTACCTATCACCCAAAAAACTAATGGACAGTTCAAAAGGACTATTCAAACATTAATAGACATGTTAAGGTCATGATCAATTAACTTTAAAGGTATTATAATAATGTAGGGAGATATTTTTAATTTCAATAGGTAGATCAGGTTTTCATGAATGTATCTCCATAGAAGAGTATTATAAGGTTTGGTAAGATAAGAAAACTTATCCCTAGGTACATTGGACCTTTTGAAATTCTAGAAAGAATTGAAGTTGTGGATTACCATTTGGAAAATAAACCTATCCTACATAAAGTACATGATGTGTTCCATATTTCTTTATTTAGTAATTACATGTCAGATCCAATGCATGTGCTCACCTCTGAGGAAATAGAACCGGAACCTGATTTATCTAATGGTGAAGAGCTTATCTAGATTCTGGACACTAGAGAACAAGTTTTAATGAATCAGATGAATCACCTCATAAATTTACTTTTGATAAATCATAATATATAATATTTTATGTGGGAACCTGAAGAAAGTATGATTAATAACTACCCAAATCTATTCATAAGCTAACATTCTGGAAATTTTGACGGTGAAATGTTTTGAAGGAGTTAATAATGTTACACTCATGCTTCAATTATAGTAACAATTTATTTTAAAAATAATATCACAATAAAAATATTTTTATTCAATAATGTGTTTAAAACCTAAATATTAACACCCATGTATTTTTATGAAATATTTCTCTTTAAATAATTTGATTTCTTTGATAACTTGCATTGCACGCAACAACGAGTTTAGACGAACCGTGTAACATTATTAAAATACTACCTCCTAGTAGTTAGATTTGTGGATATGAATAATAATAACTAAATTATGAAAATTATATGGTCAACACATTTTTAAAAATAATTCATTAGTCATCAAATGATTATAATTAAAAACAAAAAAAATTGAAAATAAAAGTGAAGTTTTTTATAAAAAAATAGTTTTTATGCATGAAATGTGTCAATAAAATAAATTAATCCCATATTAGTGAATTATTTTAGTTATATTTATATATTATTTACTTGATCATATGTTTTAAATATTTAATAAAAAATTTCTAATCATATGATAAGAATAAATATTGTTCTAAGATTAAAAGTGAATTTTTTTCTAAAAAGATCATGTTTGTCTCATTTTGTACACTTATTTTAAAATTAATTTCTACCTTTTATAGGTATTGAATTAGATGAAATTAATTAAATATTTATAATTAGTAGTTTCAAATTTTTTAAATAAACCCTTTATATTTTTGTTCAATATAAATAGTAACAATGGTAAAATTTATCACCTCAAGAAAGGGTAATTCTGGTTAATCTAGATTAAAAATAAGAGATAAGGTCATAATTTTTCATCCTAATTATTATTTTATGAAGTTCATTCTACCCTTATCACCTTAGAATCTAATTTTGTTTTTTTAATTTAGAATTATCTAGGAAAATAACTTATATATTATTTAAAACAAAAAAAAATTGAAATGTCACTCTCTTTATTTTTAATCTCTTATGTGTCCACATAGGGAAAATATTAAGTTATTAATGAATATAATTGTCTATTTTGAGATTATTAAAATTATTTTCATGATATAAATTTATTTTTTATTTTTTAAAATTATATAACGACCCTAATTTCTTATGAAACACCAATGCAATATTTCTCTAATTAAAAAAATAATAAATGGTTTTAAAAGTATTCAATGAAATATAATTTTATTGATTTAATGTGTTACATATATTTTATTGTAGAATATAAAATATTAGTTTTGTTTTATAATATTATATTTATCTTTTAACTAGGTCTTTATGTATTTTAAGTCAAATTGTGTGAATAATGTCTAAATTAGCAATAATAATACTTTATTAAATCACCTAAAAATCATAAAAATATTAAAATAGAAAAAATTGGAAAATATATGGTCAATAATTCCACCCCTTGTAAATTTATATATTTTTTGGAACCATTTTTCTTGATATTGACTTATTTATATTTTAATCTTTTAAAAAATTCCAAGAGTGCAAGTCCTCTTTTTTATAAAAGGACACCTCTCCTTTCTCAGATTCACATCACATTAAGACTTATATCTCAACCATACTCTACCAAATTCTCTAATAAAATTCCACATCCACATTTGAGAGGTTTTGGTCTTATCAAAAGGCCAACTCTATTGTCCTTAACAGGAGATCTAAATGAGTTCTTTCCAAGAAGAGGTAACCACCTTAACTGGTTACTTTCTTTTATAATTTTATTTACCTTTTACAAATCTGTGGTATTTATTATAAAATAAAAAATTAATTATCCTAAATATTCTGAAATATTATTATTATTATTAAAACACCATTATACACCCTATTTCCTATCAATTGAGAAGTGAAAGTATCGCTCATGCGTACGTATATCTTACTATATATGCGTAGTGATACAATTAATTTTCAACGCAATATTTTATGGATGGGAATTATTATGGATTTAATATTTTTATATGATATTTATGACCTAAGTATACTTCTAGAATAATAATATCATGTACTTCCACTCAATCATTTGGGAAACGATAATGTTGTTCCTACGTATGTGTGGACTACCACCTCCACGAATCGATGTGATTCGTTTTTCATATATATTTTACTTGTATGATAATTAGGATGAATATTATGAATATATATGATATATATGACATAATAATTATTATATAAGTAGAATTATTATTTAACTTTCTTTCATTCAATCAGTCAAAAAATTGAAACTGCATTCACGCGTATGTATGACCTATTATCTTCACAAATTGTGTAATTAATTTTTCTATCTCTATATTTTATGGATGACTATAAATATCTATATAATGAATTTATATCATATTTATATCATGATTAATATTATTTAGGTAATTTAACCAAGATAAATATACAAGTACCAAAACTGCTGAATTGAAATACTCATGATAAACGAATAGTTAACTCCCAGAAATAACGATTTTAATAAGGAATTATTTATAAAAGGGGTATTAAAATATTATAAAGGGATCATATATGATTTTATAATTATGAAAAAGAATATTTTATAGAATTATGATAAATTTAATTCTATTATACATGAGGTTAGAGTTCTATCAAAGTAATGTGAACTCAAGGTAAGATTTTTATTTCACAATCTCATCAATATTTGAGATTGTTTAATTTTAAGCCCCCATTAGAAAAATTATTAGATATTTTTCTTCCATATAATTTTTTATAAGAAATTAATTAAATTTTTTAATATTATCCTATGATTTTTTAAAGTCATTTTTACTCATGTTTAAATTTTTACAAAATGGTTTGAAGGGAATATGTTTTCATTTTCCAAACATTGTACTTTGTGGATTTTTTGAAAAAAGTATGAAAAAATATTTTTAACTTATAAAGAATTAATGTAATATCCCACCATCATGAAGGATCAATTATTTTAATATTTCTTTACATGTTTACATGTTTATTTTCATATAAAATGATTTCATTATTCTATTCACATATTTAGATTTAAAAAAGTGATTTTTTAAATTTGAAAATGGTATTTTACTCAATAAGGTTTTAATGAAACTTTAATGATATAAATATTCATAAAAAAAATCCCTTTATTATACATATTATTTAATAGGGTTATGATCCATGGATACCATCCTTATTCTTTCTCTGTATGGTTTATGTTTATGATGAAAATTTTAAATGTTTATGAAACACATTTTTCCCCATGGGTTATGTTATGATGAAATGTTTTTGAAACTCATTTATTTTCATGGGTTCTGATATGGTGAATGTTTTATAATATTTTGGTACACATATATATTATTTTCCTTATGTTATGGGAGGTCCAAATATCTCCCTCCAGTTTATTGGGTAAATTATTATGAGATGGGTGGGTCCTATGTCTTTATCCACCAAGAGATTCTTATCTTGAAAAAATATTGAAAAGAAATCTCTTATAAACATCCATGTCTATTTTTTGGAGGTGGTTTTCTTCCTAAAATCCATCCCTAGTCACCTTAAGAGAAGATCTAAAGGATCTATTTCAAATAAGAGGTAAACATCATTATTGACTGTTTCATGTTTATTTATTATTAAACTTACACTAGATTTGTTGTAGCAATCCTAAAATAATAGCTACATTTTTATAAATATACTCAAATATTATCATTATTATATAATGATTTCCATCTCGTTTTCATCCTAAGAAAAAGAAAAACATTGCTTGTGTGTACCTATATCCTACGGTCTTCATGTAGCGGTGTAATTCATTTTTAATCACCATATTACTTGGATGGTTATAAAGATAGAACTAGTGAATATATATTAAATTTATTACATATCTATTATTATAGACTTAAAATATTATGTATACCTTATTACCTTCCAATCCCTTAAAAATAGTTACGACACTCATGCGTATGTGTGGACTAGCACCTCCACAAAACGATGTGATCCATTTTTCATTTCCACTTTATATGAAAGATAATAAGGATAGATTTAATGAATATATATGATATTTATATCATGGTTAATATTATGAATATTATGTAACTATAATCAAAAGTACAAGGATCATAACTTCTAAGAAAAAACATGCATGAGAAAATAAAGTAGTTAATACCCAAAACAATGATAATAATGAAATATTATTGATGAACGAGTGATAAGATGTTATAATAGGATCATATATGATATTATAAATATTTATTTGATTCTAGTATAAATTAATAACATGTTTAAAACCATTATACAGGTGATTAAATCACGTTCAACTAAGGGGAAACGTGAGGTGGGAATTTTCATCTCAATTTCCACTCCATTGAGACATATTTTGTATTGTGCACCTATTTACTTTTATGTGGTCTATATACCACACATTTTATGTATTTAACATGAATATATAATTATTCAAGATGATTAAATTTTCAATTCAGGTTACTCTTTTAAGGGATTAAAATTTGAAAGTTACTAAAGAGGTAATAATTTATTTTATAATCTCATTTATTTGGGATTGAAATTATTTTCATTTAAGGAATCTTATAATATATCCCTGATAAAATCCATATATTTTATTTTCATATAGATATTTTAATATTTATCATCTTTTATTACAAATTTTCCTCTCTTTATTACTTGAATTAATAAAATCATTTTTTTAGAAAATTTGATCTTTTTTCTCTTTTAATTGGGTATATTTTTATTTTATATCCATATTTTTAAAAATTATTTTACAATAATCCTTTTTATTTCTCAAATGATTTACTAAAGAAAAATTATAAATTATACTTAAAATTTTAAAATTGTTTTAAAGAGATATTTTTAATGGTTTTCAAAAAACAAATTTGAGGAATTTATTTACAAAAAGTTAAAAGAAATGTTTTTTTAACATATACGACATTAAGGTAATTTCTCACCACCATAATAATTTTACACCCTCTAGATTCTTCTATAATATTTCAATGATTTTTTGAAGGAAAATATTTATAAAAAATTATTTTAAATGTTTCGTTTCCCTTTTATTATATTCTTTAAAAAAAATTAACTTGCTATAAAATCTACTTTTTTGATGATAATCACTCATCTTGGGATTAATTTTGTAGTCATTGAATTGATCATGAAACATTCACTTTCTTATGATTATTTAAATTTGAAATTAAATTTCTATTAAATATACATATTATTTATATCATGGATGCGATTATTTCTTGATTCATATGTTATTTCAACATATGATGTTTTACTTTGAATATTATTTGATTGATTGGGGAAATATTGATATTTTGTGTTCATTATTAAATACAGATATTTATTGATAAGTCATATTATTTATGAATTAAATGGATCATTCAATATATGAGGAATGAATTGGACATGCAGGGATAGGTGAAGCCTATAATTATAAAGCCCCTTAATGCATTGATGGGTCTCATGAGACAAATCAGTTGGATAAAATTATTAAATTGGTGTATACCTACCAATAGTTTAAACTTTCTTAGAATAATATTTTTTCAATAGATATATCATGATGTCTGAAATCGTGATTTCCAATATTAAGAATTTCCTTTATTGATAATTTGGTCATCATTATCCATGAGATTACTGTATTGATATTATCCATGGATTCATTTTGTGCTCAAGTTATTGATTAAATGACACGTGTTTCAAATTATTTACCTTGACATTGATTATGCCTTATTTTCTCATAATAGATTCCATTTTACTTAACCCTTACTAAGAATTTGAGTTCACCCTTATTATGATTTCTTTTCCCCCAGAAATGAATAATAATTCTTTGAATGAGTTTCAAGAATGTTGAAAATTTTCTTTTTTTATGTTTTATATTTTATTTCCAATGTAAAATAAGAATCATGTGTGTATATGATTCTATAAGACTACTAAACTTTTCATTATTTTTGGATTAGATCCCTTGTATCTATTCTAATGTAATAAAGTATATACCATATGCGGGTTACTAGAGTTGGGGTTGTTACAGTTGTTGTTGGTGTTTAAAAATCCTTTGATCCTCATGATTATAGTAAATATGGTTGGTATATTTATATTATTTGATAAGATATCTCAAGATTTTTTCCAAATAATTTATATTAGAGTCAATTTTGAAATTTATGTATTGAAACCTTCAGTGAATTTTGTTTGGATATAGATTAAGAATGAACATTTATCCAAGAAGACATTGAACTTTGAATCTTAGGTGGATTTATGATCCAATTTTAATCGAATGGGTAACCTTAAACATATTTGTAGGCAAGGATCAATGATATACAGGACTAATACCTTATCTATAATTATGGAGGATACTAAAAATCATGTTGAACTTGGTGGAAAGGATGTTTTTTATTATCATGTAGGTATCAAGGATAGTTATCTAGATAAAGTGGCAGCATGGCATGTGGGTGACATTAAAAGAGCTATAATGAGCTAATTTCTAGAAAACCCAAGGGACAATAATAAAACTACAATTTAAACTTTGTGATCATCTTCACATGAGTACAAGTATTATTATTCTATTGTGTCATTTCCCTTAGGAATAAGGTATGGTTTTATTGAATTGATTATTGTAGCTCTAGTATGGAACATATGAAATTTCATTGTAGTGTAAATTCAAGTCATGGTACCCTAGAATTTATGTTGTTTATAATTATCTATAGGTGAGGTTTATTCCTATTTTTCACTCCAATGGAAAGAATATGGTCCATAGGTATGCTGAACATTTAGTTTCTAACATTTTCAACTCACTTCATGAGGAATTAATAATTCCTCAGTTTTCTCCAAGATATCTATCAAGATATTAAACCATATATACTAGAAGGTATAAAATATATTAGTCTTATGACAAAGGATACAAGGGTGGAATATGGAGTAGGGTGTAAGTACTTGGCCCTTTCTTGTAGGTGAAGACAATCGTGTAGGGGTTCGAATCAAGTTCTAAGATGTAGAACAGATTTAGTATATTAATGGAGTTTAATGAGGGTTACACTGATAATGGGGTTGGAAAATTATTAGGAATAAGTTGAAATAGGAACAATTCTATGGAATCCTTGAGTTTGGGATTATGGAGCAGAGGAAATAAGTTATACTTGATAGAGATGTGCATCAAAAGGTTGATGAATTTTCCTCATTATCCTCTAACTATTAAGTGGAAAGGCACGCTACTCCCATCACCACTCACGTGAGAAATTATTGAAAATATGTGTGTTTGATTTGGGGTATTAAGTTGTTAACGAATGGAAAACATCCAAAGTCTGAAAAGACAACTCCAACCTACCCAAACCAATAACCACTCAAAAAATCATGAAAGGAATAGATATTCATTATAAGAAAGATAAATGGTAGTTTTTAATAACACTACTGAAAATAGAAATTAAAGTTGAATTATGAAGGAAAACCCCAGAGATTGGAAGTAGCAGGGGAGAAAGTAGGACCTTTTTAACACATTTCATACATTACAATGAGGAAATAGAGGGAAAAATCCATTTCAATTCCACTAAGGAATAATATGATATGATGTGTGATTGATCAATTCAAGTGGAAACCAATAAAGAAAAATCATATTGAATTGGTTCTGAGAATCATATTTTGGTTCAGGGTTTTAATGAGGGAAAGATTAACAAGAGTACATCATGAACTAGTCCAAGATATAATCCACATTAGATGATATTATTAATGAGGAGACAGAGTGGGGTCCATCTATAATCATTTGGATCTTGATTAGTATGAACGATTATAATTATTTAAGTTTTTTCTAGAATGGGTCTTTTTCTATCATCGAGCCTAAATTAACACCTATTCGAGTTCCCACTCAACACTAAAAAGTTCTTTTTCAAGAAAAATGAATAAAAAAGAAATTGGAGTACAAGGGATATGTTCTTGGTATTTGTATAGAAAACAACACTAGTTATTAGGTTTCACAAACTAGTCATCCTGAAGATAAATTAGATCTTATTTCATAGTTAGGATAAGGAAATGAGAAAAAATAATCTCATTAAATACAATGGTATCAATATCTTCCAATACTAAGTATGTTGTGGCTTCTGATGTAGTTAAATAAGTAGTATAAAATATGAAATGATTTTTTAAATATTTTGGAACCATACCCAGAAATTAAACTATTATCACAATATAAATTATGATAAGATTACCACAATTGTACTAGCCAATATGTAATAGTTTTTATGGAGGAAAAAATGGATATACTTGAGGATATCATCTCTTGAGCGAGTTTCACTCAATGAGGTGAATTCAAAGATAGCATAATATCCATTAAGAAAACATGAAAGGTCTGATGACTAAATCCATATCTCAACAAAATAATAATTTTATCATGTGAGAGCTAACAAGTTGATATTTAACAAGTTAACACTGGTGAAAGTGAGAGTGTTGTAAAAGTGGGTTCACTAGACCCAACTCAAGGGAGCATTAACTCCATAAGATGTACCACATGAAACCTCAGGATAGATAAAATAGGGATCTACACCTCGCCGCTTCCCCACAACCAAGGGAGTACTAAATCCTAACCATCTCGCAAAACCTTTGAAGAATCCATATGGAGAGGCCTTCACCACATTGCATGGAGGGGGAACTAACTCCTCACCAAACTAGAGGAGGAAACCCTAGCAAGAGAGAACAATAAAACCCATCTTGACCACTCCTCATCTATGTAGGACTATGTCATCTCATCTTCACATGGTGTGTTAATAAAGAAGTGTGAAAACTCCGCATGGACTCCCATAAAAACCTAAATAAAATCATCTCAGACTCCAAGTCTCATGAGTTCTTGACCTGAAATCCATCCACACAATTATATTGAGGCTCAAAGGTATCATTCGTCTGGGAGTTCCCACTCCATTATCCTTTCCATCCTTGATGGTACTCATCCGAGAGATATCACTCATCAAGAAAAGCACTCTAAGACCAACTATGGTTCCTAGAACCAGAGGTCCTATCTCTATTATTTTTCACCCCACACAAGCTCATAAGAATTCAAGTGGATATGTCCGCCCCTCACCACTGTAATCATAGTCGTGGGAGCTCTAAATCCATACCAATAACCACGTGCAACCTTAGGAGAGAAAAAATAGGGAAATGAACCTCACTGCTACCCCCCCAACTGAGGGTGTAATAATTATTAACCATCCCACAAAAACATTTAAGAACCCGCATGGAGAGGCCCTCACCTCATCACATTGAGAGAGTACTAACTCCTCACCGGGTATCGCACGTATCAAGTGGAGGGGCCCACACCTCAAAACAGTTCTCCACATATAAGGGATCTTTAACTCTCATGGAGAACCCACGCCCCACTAGATCTTGAAGAAGGGGGGTACCACTCCAATGATAGAGGACATTCACCCATGTATAGGGGAGTACCATCTATACCTGTATGAATACTATGGGGGATCCACACCTTAATTTAACAAGGGAGTAACGACCATGGTAGAATTTCTCCATGAATAGAGTTCTTTCACACTTTTTTTATAGGGGAGTATCATCTCTATTTTCACTCTCCGATGATCATGCCCGATCACTTCCATCATCAAGCATCTCCTAAGGAAGTTTCATGCTTAGAACATCTCAGATCGTAACACTAATAACAAAATGTTGGAAACCATTGAATCCAATGTGAAAAAACTACTTAGGATAGGGCCTCCAAAACATGGCCTCAAATGGCGTTATACCAATGGTGGAGAAACAACTACACCAAGCCAACATGCAAACCCGATGCATGTTATCCAGAACCTGAATAGTACACTCCAATAGGCACAACTACATCACTATTGAGTTTACTATTGAGGTAAATCAACCACCTCATCACCTTACATTATATTCCAAATGGTTTCATAATCAATCCTTGGAAGGTAGATGTACTCCCCACCCTTGAAAAATCCAACAAGAACATATCTAGTGTATATCCAGTCACACAAGACCTCACAAACAGAGTCTCCTAGTAGTGCTTTCCCTAACTCGCTGAAAAATTTGTGGGGTAACCATGAATAGTGGAAGACATGTCATATAATTCTTAATTATCTCACATGAATCTATGATTCCGAACACAGTAGGGTATTAGAAAACAACATAAGGATACCCAAGTGTACATACTAGGTCTTAACAGGCCCTCCTTTTATAAACCTCCAACTACACCACAGCTCACGAAGCCACATGGGAGTCAATAAATATTCTAACGCATATATCAGGGTAGTACCTAGGTGTTAGCCTATACAGAAGGCAACTCCCATTGGGTAGTTAAACCCGACACATCCTCAGGTATATTTCCTCAACTCCACCACTACAATAAGAAACCAAAATCTCATAGTACTACTGATCCAAGGGATATATGAGTCACGTGATAAAAATAAATTGTATATTCCCACACATGAGCTCATCCTTCATAGTTTGGGATCAATCCAACCCAAAGTAGGAACTCCATCATAAAATCCAAAAATACTATCACACCCACTAGAGGCAACCATTTGAGAACGGATGGTAGGACACCCATACATACCAAAAAAAGCATCATAGGTCCTCTCTATACTGTTATAGGAAGTTTATATGTGAGCATATCACTCCACCAGAGTCAGTTCGTGCTACAGATATGAGTGAATGACCTCCAATCCTCTCAGATGGTTCCTCCAAGCATAAGGGTAGGCCTTCAATATGGGATACTCTCAAGGAAAAGTGGCTCAAAAATCCGTGTTAACTAGAAATGGGGTAGCCCGACCAAATTTCATTCCTAAAACCACACTCAAACCTCAAGGACAGAATCCCCTTCTACCTAAAGTTCATCCTTTCCCTCACCCACTAATCTTCTACAACTAGGTCCTGATTCAAAACCTAAACACACCAACCCACCCCAAACATAAAAGTAAAAGGAACTCATCCACCACACCTCGACACTATCTTCTTTGGGAGATACTGACTCACCAACACAATTTTTCATTACATCACAAAATGAAGCTCGATGGGGGAAGTATCCCTCTTCCTCTTTAATTTGAAGATATGACAAAAATAACCAACAATGATCTCAATCGATTCCCTGGGTCACCCTAGATAATCCTTGAACACTCTAGCGTCAGAGGGAATGCTCAGCGATATCACTGAAACCCAGGTATCCTAATGCAATCCCTACTCGAAGGTTCATTCTTGGTAAAATAATTATTAAAACATATCTATGGAGTATCAATAAGGGTATATAAACCTCACAAAATAATATTGCACAATCATACTAATTTTTCAAAGCTATTGAAGCTCCTGGATATGCATCGATCACAATTTGGATGGATAAAAATCTTCTTTGAAGTGCCGCTCAAAATTCATCCAAGTGAGTGTCATCTCATCACGAGTCTGTTTCACCAAACTCCATCATTTACCAGCTGATTCCTATAGAATAATCACTATTAGGACCACCATTTGATCAGGATGTGTCCTCAAAATTCCTAAAATGAACATGACTACCTCAAACCAATCATCAGCTTCCTGGAGGTTTGGTTGACCCTGATACCTAGTTGGTATCTTCCTCTGAAATTTATTCATCCCACTCAAATTGTATGCATCCTCAGAATGAATTGCTGGAAGAACCTTTATCTCAATGGGTGGTGACTCTATTGGAACACCAACTAAAGATACAACCTCATGTGAAGAATCATGAACCAAAGCCTCATCACTGGGTGGATCGTCATCACAATCCCACCATGGAACCCTGGTTGGTCTTTGTCATGGTAACATCTTGAAATTGAATCAAGATGCATCACTATCAATGAGTATATCGAGGGAGTTTACTCAAGGACATAGAACCCAAAACTGAGTTCTATATGATGTATGTTTCAAAGTATCCTAGTAACTAGTGCCTAAATGTTCTGAGTCAATAATAAAGTTATTAGAGTTTTGATGTATGGATACATCATCCACTACAACAACACTGGAGTCCCTGATCGAAAAGTCAAACACAAAACACTTCAACACTATCACCATAAATCTCAAACCAAGCTCATAGCTAGAAAAATCCTAACTCTATTCCTAAGGACCTGCTATGATACCGATCTATAATGACCTAACCCACCGAAGCCCATTGGACAGTTGGAAGTTTCATCCCCCACCACTCCAAGCCCAGCTCTAATAGGCCAGGGGCTGGCGACCAATGCTGAGTAGGCATATCACACACGTGAGGGGCCTTAGCCTATGTTACCTGTCATCTCCAAAATACATGACATGTGAAAAAATAATCCATGCGGGGATGAGTATAAAAATACCCATTAGGAGCCCCAAAACCCCAAAATAAAAGGGATAAACTAAAATTCAACAATCCTCTATACCCAGACCAAAGTATGAAACCCAAGTGAGAGATAATAAGAAACTACATCTCGGTCACTCTGTAGATATACATGACCAGTAATCTCATATCCACATGTTGTTTCAATCAAGATGTGTGACATCACCATAAGGAATCCCATAAAAACACATATATATTCGTCTCAAACACCAAGTCTCATGAGGTCCCAACCTCATAGCGAACTACATGATTTTACTTGAGGCTCAAAGGTATCTCTCATATAAGAGATCCCAATCCATGGGCCCTGAAATATCCTTAATGGCACTCATCTATGAGATATAACTCATTGAGAAAATCTCTCTACGTCCAACTCTGGTGTTCCTGGCATGAGAGGTCCTATCATTGTTTCCTTGCATCCTGTGAAAGCTCATAAAAACTCTACTAGAATGAACAAACTCTAACCAATACAATCATATTTGAGGGAGCTCTAGCTCCATAGCAACAAACACATGAAACCTTAGGAGGGAAAAAGTAGGGTAACTCACCTCACTTCCTCCCTGCTGCTGAGGGAGTACTAACTCCTAACCATATTACGAAACCTATAAAAGAACCTATATGGAGAATCCCACACCATATCACATTGAGGGATCACTAACTCCTCACCATGTATCACACATATCAAGTGGAGGGTCCCACTCCTCGCAAGTATGCTCCACGTTTGAGGGAACTCCATATCTCGTGAATGACTCGCTCTCAGCCAGAGCTCGAAGAAAAATGAGAATTACATTATAGATAGTGGACCCACAACCATCTATAGGGGAGTACCATCTCTAAATGTATAAATGTTATGGGTGACCCACACCCTAATGTGAAAAGGAAGTACTAAACCTAGGAGAATGTATCCATGGATAGAGGACACGTTCCTTGGTACGATAGGGGAGTACCATTTCTAATTACACTCTTCAGTGATAATGACCAATAACTTTCTTCATTAAGAATCACCTAAGGAAGTTTCATGCTTGGAAAATCTTATATCATATCTCTAACACCGAAACCATAGTCACCATCACTCCCAAAATGGAAAACCACTTTGCATAGGCTACTCAAAAGCCTCCATCCAAGTCCTGAAGATGGATATGTTTGAGAGAGAAGTATCCAAGGGGAGTACACGTCATGTACCCACAGTAAACAACATGTCTCTATAAATCTACCCCTGTTCATCTCCCATATCATTACTCGATGTGTATCTTGGGAATACACCATTTGTACCCTATGTCACATGGTGTGTCACCTCATCTGATCCCATGGGCATGTCCTCACCCGCACATGGCCTGGCTGGCCATGTCACCTCACATGACATGTACCCTAAATACATGACGTTTTCCTATTCGTTGGGCCCTATCCCATGTTCTTGGTCATGATCGTGTAAAGAAACTCATGCTAATGTATTATATCCATGTAATGACACAAAGTCATTCCCCTTGACACAGAAATATTGGTTATGTCCCTCGACCACACAACCTCATCTCACTACACAATGTATGCCTCCAGTACACAGTGTGTAGTCCTCATAAATCATCTTCCCCATATAATAAGAACACATAGTGTTTTATCCTTCACCACACACCATGTGATTGGGAATTTGGAATGGTAATCCCCTGCGAGCCACCCAAAACCTCCAATTTCTCAAAATCCACCCCAGATCGACCCTCAATGGGATTCTTAGAAGTTGTCTAAGGGAACTAAAACCTTAAAAAACACATAAATGGGGATAAAGATGTAAATCTATTAAATCCACCTTACTCATAGTGAAATTCCAAAGCTTCAAGTCCAAAACAATGCTCAAAACCTGCTACATGACAGTCCGTAGTGGGCTTAGGACACTTTATCCACTTGTTTCGAGCCTTTACACACTAAAATCTCTCTAACGGGCCATGATTCTAAGATGGATGTTCACTCCCCTTGCTCTTCTGCCTAATAATTTCCTAGAGGTTACCATCATAGCCCATCCTAGAAATTTTTGACCCTAGCTACCTTATAAACTACAATGGACAGAGAAAAATGATGAAGGTTGGTGAAACATAGTTCATCACTGACATTCCCTCCTATGTCAAGTGCATGAACTTGCGATCCATATCATCCTACAATGTCTGTTGATATAAGTGGCTCAAGAACCTTACCTTGCAGTCCTTCCATGTTATCTCCTCTTACTGATCATCTGTCTCTAGAATGTACCACCAACACTTAGCTGATCCTCACAACATGTGAGCAACAAGATTCACCCTCCTATATGGGGGTGTCTTTAGCTGATTAAAAATCATCTGGAATGACACAATCCATAACTAAACTTCCTAGGGACCTCTAATCCCAATGATCAAAGAAAAATTCTAAAACTATAAATCTTTGGTCCGATCAGACATCAAAGTTATGGTACAAATAGTCACCCTCCCTGTGGATTTTATGGATCTCATGAAGTATTTGTAAAGTTAGATTGTTCATTTCATTCTCAGGATCTTTGAGGAGTTCTAACTCAACTATTTTAGGAGCGCATTGATTACCACTCTCATGACACTTGATTTAAATACATCAAGGAGTCATTTCATCTAAAAAGGTTAACACACACCTTAGAACATAAGAACACAATAAGGTCAACATCAAAAGATGACAATAATAGAGAACTACTGGATCAAGGATGAAACACTTTCTTTCATTTAGATTAAATAGGAAAATATACATTACATGTAGTAAATATGTCTCTATAATGAAAAATTCATTTCAACATATATCCTTACATGACTTTAACGGTGTATGTATACTCATCTCATGTCATACTGACCCACGAGTAAAATTTCAATAAACAGTAACACCACACAACAAGTGAATCACATGAGGTGAAATAACATCACAATTGCAACAAGAAAACAACCTTAACAACAAACTCATCCATGGACACTCAGTTTTTCCCTCACACATGGTTTAGCTACTCGCTTTCACAGTCTCATTAACAAGATTTGACACATATTATTAATCTATCTACCTTTCCCAAATTGTAAGGAAACAGAAGGGAAACCTGTCTCATTTGATACCACTTGGTAACATCCCTTGACCTGGTGCTCCCTCACGTGACCAAGTCTAGTTGGCTATCAGACCTCAGACACACCTCCCCATACACCATAGGTTGTCGACGAGCAGTGGGGGTGTAATGGATATAGTGGGTAGACTATACCATCTTATACAGGGTTACAATAACAGAAAAAAATATAAATAAACAAACAACCAAATTAAATCAAATAAAGAATAAACTGAACAATAAAAATAATAGAATCATGTAATAACAATTTAAATGTATGTAAATGACATGTTCAAAGTCTTTAAAGTAAAACACTAAACATATTATAAAAAAAATCCACAAACCCCGGTCTTGAATACCCTGTCGGTCTCATCTCCAAACTTCAAACCATCCAGTAAGAAATCAACAAAAATAGGGCCCCAGGACCTTGTCAATACTTGCATCCATGAAATCTGTTCAGGTACCAATCAACAGGTTGAACAAGGTGTGAGTACAAATCAGTAGTCTAATACTCATGATGTCTAAAAAATCTTGTCTACATGTTTCTTTACTTTATACCCCCACCCCCAGACCTACCATGTATGTAATGCATGCAATAATATGATAAACAAGGGTATTAATTAATAAATTAATACAATACTTCAAATAACTTTGTTGAACCTCGAGCTTCATGTTGATACCCTGGGTCAGCCAAAACTACTAGGGCTTCATGCTGTATATCTATGTCATGTGATAGATCCTCCTGCATCAAGATGGATCACCCAAACTGTTGGTGGATTATCCTACATCATGATGAATTTTCAATATCATGTCTCATGTAACCAACTAAGATCCATTCATATATCCCCATGGTGGAGTATCTTAGGTAATAGCATGATGCATGTCGCCAAGGGGGTATTATGACCAATCACACTTGGCTCCTTGTGTACATTATCATGTCGGAGTCTCTTACATCTTACCATGTGCACCCCATCAAGGGGAAAGTAACCATCTCACTAGGTTCTATGAAAGAATTACCAAACTTGAGTCTCTAACGTAATCTCATGGTGCATGTTTCTAAGGGGAAAGTATTTATCTCATTACAAATTGTGGATTATCATGAATCATGATGAATCAATGGTACCACTTATATAGAGATAGTGGATCAATCCCTCAGGCATCATGTCAACAATATCAAGTATAAGAAAGACAAATATATCATTTATCACAAATCACATGTTATGAAAATTTGGTCAATTAATCCAATTATCAATTAACAAGGAATTAATTCTATTTCAGTAGATCCTACTGCATTTGGAAAAATCACTGCTATAAAAACATGTCAAGTTACCATTTACCATAAATTACTTGTTATGCCAAAATCACATTATCAATACTACTGGTTCATCACAATCTCAAGGGTAGACACACATATCAAGTGGCCACAATACCTATATCAACACCAAGGACTTAATAGAATCCATAGAAGTTCTAAGCATGTTAATTTCATCAAAATTATGCATTATCCATTTAGGTAGGTTGCACATATATAACTATGATGCATTCACACTTATTTTACTTACTAGAAGAATTAAAAAAACACATAGAGAGTGTTCTTATAGACCATTAACCTCAAGAGGAAATAATACAATGAAGATTATTCAACATCAAATGTGTATTTAGGTTCCTTCTTCCTTCCCTTCAACCTAAAACCAAGAAATTATATCAATGTAGATATCTAAACTAGGTTTGGGTTTGGTATTCCGAATCATGGGTTCTCATAATAGAAAACCCCATGGATTAAGGATAATAATTGAAGGGCTTACCATCGATCTTGAGGTCCAGAACACCAAGATCCAACATGGAATTGGTTCTGGTTTGAAGGGGATAATGACGAGGTCATCTATGGAAGGGCTTCCATCGAGTGAAGGGTAAGTGATATTTGAACACATTGATGTTGATATAGGATTCATGTTGTGAATGAACAATTTTTCTACTTGTCCCAAAAAATCAGTTTCCTCCAATTAAAAACCCAAAAAATTCAATTTCACATCATGAATACATCTCAAAACCTGGATTTCTATTTCACGAAATGCTCATAAAATATTTATGGCGTGAATAAAGTTCATAGCGTATATCTGAAACATTAATGCATTGTACAGATTTTGTGGCGTCTTCCCCAAACAATTCATATTGTAAATTGGAAATTCATGACGTGAATTAATTTCATGTATAGAACTCACCTCCTTTTCTTGATTTATCCCAGAAGAAACCAAACTGTTACCAAGTCTTTATTACCATGGTCTAAACAAAAAACAACCTACCTCAAAGAGGTTTATAAAAAATTTAAGAGGAACATACTTGAAAAAGATGGGATCTTACAACTGCTCACCAGGGTGGCTTTTTAATAGTGAGTGATGCAATAATGGTTTTTTTTATGTTTAGTTTGTTATCATATAGAATCATTTTTTCTGATGAAAAATTTATTCGTGCCGCAATGATTGATTATAAGGGATGAAATTGTGTGCAATCACACATGTCTAGCACATTATCTTCACATAGTCTCCAAAAGTTTTTATTCATGGAGTGGTAAATGCCTAATGGCTCTCATATCCATGACACTTGGACCTGTTGTCCAAAGGTAGATGTTCACTAGGTAACTTAGCCAATAACACTTAAGAAATATTATTGGTCGAGATTATGATAATTCGAACTCATCACACCCTTTTGGGGGGGAACTATTATCTATTATGTGACTTTATTATAGATTTAAGATATGTTTCAGAATCCTTTATTCATTCCCAAGTATGTATATATGGATCACCTAGAGGTAATGATCAACTACAAATATGTATGGTTTCATAATCATATGTTTGTATCTGAGGTTATCTATTACACTACAATAACTTGGCCTTTTATCAGAGCTAAAAACCAAGATTTACAGCGCTAGAAAAGCGCTCTTAATGCCGGCGTAGATAAAGGGTGGGGGTCCCCTTTATCATCACTCCGAAAATCTCTGATAAAGGTCTCCTTTATCAGTGCTTTTCAGAGCACTGATAAAGGGGACCCCCTATCTACGTCGGCATTAACAACGTTTTTCTAGCACTGATAAAGGACACCTTTATTAGCGCTAGCATGAGCACTGATAATAGGGCCCTTTATCAGCGCTCTTTTAGTGCTGTTAAAGGTGTCTTTTATCACCGCTCAAAAAAGAACTAATAAAGGCACCTTCCCCTGCACCTGCACAACCAGCACCTACACACCTGCACACCTGCACAAACCAGCACACCTACACAAATATTATGTTAGTAATACAATAATGAAATAAATTAATACATTAATATGAATGAATAAATTATTATAGAAATGTGAAACTAAAATATGGAAATGATAAACTCAATTTTTATCATTCTGATAACAATAAAATGGAATAATGTAAAATTAATATGTTTTGGATGATTTATCTCATTTAATAAATACTGATTATTTATCTAATGAAAAGCTTTACCGGTCACACCGTGCATCATATTGAGGTGCGGTTGATTCTTAAACGTCAAAAATGACTCATGGATCGTTGTCCTAAATTATCAAAACGATTCGAATGCATTTGATCAGTTTTCCGCATGTTACTTGTGTTGTTTTCTAAAGTTAATGTCAATTTGAAACTGATATCGGACAATTTTAGCCATATCGGACACACCGTGCATCGGATTGAGGTGTGGTCAATTTTTACACGTCAAAAATGACTCATGGATCGTTTTCCTAAAGTATCAAAACAATCCGAATGTGTTTGCTCAGTTTTTCGTATGTCACTTGTGTTGTTTTCTAAATTTAATGTCAATTTGAAACTGATATCAGACACTTTTACTCATACCGGTCACACTGTGCATCGGATTGAGGTGCGGTCAATTCTTACAACTAAAAAATGACTCATGGATTGATTTCCTAAAGTATCAAAACAATCCAAATGCGTTTTCTCAGTATTTCATATATCACTTGTGTTGTTTTCTAAAGTTAATGTCAATTTCAAACTGATATCAGACACTGTTATCCATACCGGTCACACCATGCGTCGGATTGAGGTTAGGTCAATTAGTACACATCACAAATGAATCATGGATCATTTTCCTAAAGTATCAAAACAATAAGAACGCATTTGATCAGTATTCTGTATGTCAGTAGTGTTGTTTTCTAAAGTTTATGTCAATTTGAAACTGATATCAGACACATTTAGCCATTCCGGTAACACCATGCGTTGAATTGAGGTGTGGTTGATTCTTATACATCAAAAATGACTCATGGATTGTTGTACTAAAGTATCAAAACAATCCGAACACTTTTTCTCAGTATTCCGTATGTCAGTAGTGTTTTTTTCTAAAGTTAATGTCAATTTCAAACTGATATCATGCACTTTTAGCCATACCAGTCACACCGTGCATAGGATTGAGGTTCGGTTGATTCTTAAACGTCAAAAATGACTCATGTATCATTTTCCTAAAGTATAATAACAATTCGAATGCATTTTCTCGGTTTTCCATATGTCACTTGTGTTGTTTTCTAAAGTTTATGTCAATTTGAAACTGATATTAGACACTTCTAGCCATACCAGTCACATCGTGCATCGGATTGAGGTGTGATTGATTTGTACACGTCAAAAATGACTCATGGATAATTTTCATAAAGTATCAAAACAATTTTAATGCGTTTTCTCAGTATTTTGTATGTCAGTAGTGTTGTTTTCTAAAGTTTATGTCAATTTGAAATTGATATCAGACACTTTTAGCCATACCTGTCAGACCATGCGTTAGATTGAGGTGTGGTCAATTTTTACACCTCAGAAATGACTCGAGGATTATTTTCCTAAAGTATCCAAAACAATCCGAACGTGTTTGATCGGTATTCCTTATGTCACTTGTGTTGTTTTCTAAAGTTAATTTCAATTTCAAACTGATATAAGACAATTTTAGCCATACCGGTCACACCGTGCGTCAGATTGAGGTGCAGTAGATTCGTACACATCATAAATGACTCATGGATCATTTTACTAAAGTATCAAAACAATTTGAAGGCATTTTATCAGTATTCCTTATGTCAGTAGTGTTGTTTTCTAAAGTTTATGTCAATTTGAAACTCATATCAGAAACGTTTAGCCATACCGGTCACACCGTGCGTCAGATTGAGGTACTGTTGATTCTTACACATCACAAATGACACATGGATAGTTTTCATAATATATAAAAACAATACTAATGCATTTTCTCAGTATTTCGTATGTCATTAGTGTTGTTCTATAAAGATAATGTCAATTTCAAACTGATATCAGACACTTTTAGCCATACCGGTAACACTGTGCATCTGATTGAGGTGAGGTCTATTCTTACACCTCAAAAATGACACATGGATAATTTTCCTAAAGTATCAAAACAATTTTAATGTGTTTTCTCGGTTTTCCGTATGTCACTTGTGTTGTTTTCTAAAGTTTATGTCAATTTGAAACTGATATCATACACTTTTAGCCATACCGGTCACACCGTGTGTCGGATTGAGGTAAAGTTTATTCTTACAAGTCAAAAATGACTCATGGATCATTTTCCTAAAGTATGAAAACAATCCGAATGTGTTTTCTCAGTTTTCCGTATGTCACTTGTGTTGTTTTCTAAAGTTAATGTCAATTTGAAACTGATATCAGACACTTATAGTCATACCAGTCACACTGTGTGTCGGATTGAGGTTAGGTTGATTCTCACATGTCACAAATGAATCATGGATTGTTTTCCTAAAGTATCATAACAATATGAATGTGTTTTCTCAGTTTTTCATATGTCGCTTGTGTTGTTTTCTAAAGCTAATGTCAATTTGAAACTGATATCGGACACTTTTAGCCATACCGGTCACACCGTGCAACGGATTGAGGTGAAATTGATTCTTACACGTCACCAATGACTCATTGATCATTTTCTTAAAGTATAAAAATAATATGAATGAGTTTTCTCAATTTTCCGTATCCCACTTGTGTTGTTTTCTAAAGTTAATGTCCATTTGAAACTGATATCAGACACTTTTAGCGATACCGGTCACACCGTGCATCAGATTCAGGTGTGGTCAATTTTTACACCTCACAAATGACTCATGTATTATTTTCCTAAAGTATCAAAACAATCTTAATGCATTTTCTCAGTTTTCCGTATGTCACTTGTGTTGTTTTCTAAAGTTAATGTCAATTTGAAACTGATATCAGACACTTTTAGCCATACCGGTCACACCGTGCATCATATTAAGGTGCGGTCAATTCTTACACCTGAAAAATGACTCATGGATAGTTTTACTAAAGTATCAAAACAATCCAAATGCGTTTTCTTGGTATTACATATGTCACTTTGTTGTTTTCTAAAGTTAATGTCAATTTCAAACTGATATCAGACACTTTTAGGAATACCGATCACACCGTGCATCAGATTGAGGTTCAGTTGATTCATACATGTCAAAAATGACTCATGGATCATTTTCCTAAAGTATCAAAACAATCCGAACACGTTTACTCAGTATTCCATATGTCAGTAGTGTTTTTTTCTAATGTTTATGTCAATTTGAAACTGATATCAGACATTTTTATCCATATCGATCACATTGTTTGTCGGATTGAGATGTGGTTGATTCGCACACATCAAAAATGACTCATGGATCATTTTCCTAAAGTATCAAAATAATCCGAACAAGTTTTCTTGGTATTCCATGTTTCAGTAGTGTTGTTTTCTATAGTTAATGTCAATTTCAAACTGATATCAGACACTTTTAGCCATACCGGTCACACCGTGCATCGGATTGAGGCGTGGTCAATTAGTAAACCTCTCAAATGACTCATAGATCGTTTTCCTAAAGTATCAAAACAATAAGAACGCATTTTCTCAGGTTTCCGTATGTCACTTATGTTATTTTCTAAAGTTTATGTAAATTTGAAACTGATATAAGACACTTTTATCCATATCGGTCACACCATGCATCAGATTGAGATGTGGTCAATTCGTACACATCACAAATGACTCATGGATCATTTTTCCAATGTATCAAAACTATCCGAACGCATTTTCTCAGTTTTCTATATGTCACTTGTGTTGTTTAATAAAGTTAATGTCAATATGAAACTGATATCAGACACTTTTAGCCATACCGGTCACACCATGCATCAGATTGATGTGTGGCTGATTATTACATGTCACAAATGACTCATGGATCATTTTACTAAAGTATCAAAACAATCCGAACACATTTTCTTGGTATTCCGTATATCAGTAGAATTTTTTTCTAAAGTTAATGTCAATTTCAAACTGATATCAGACACTTTTACCCATACCGGTCACACCGTGGGTTGGATTGAGGTGTGGTTGATTTTTAAACCTCAAAAATGACTCATAGATCATTTTCCTAAAGTATCAAAACAATATGAATGCGTTTTCTTAGTTTTCCATATGTCACTTGTGTTGTTTTCTAAAGTTAATGTCAATTTCAAACTGATATCATACACTTTTATCCATACCGGTCACACCGTGTGTCGGATTGAGGTGAAGATGATTAATAAACCTCAAAAATGACTCATGGATCATTGTCCTAAAGTATCAAAAAAATCCGAATGTTTTTGCTTGGTATTTCATATGTCACTTGTGTTGTTTTCTAAAGTTAATGTCAATTTCAAATAGATATCATACACTTTTATCCATATCGGTCACACTGTGCGTCGGATTGAGGTAAGGTCGATTCGTACACATCAAAAATGACTCATGTGTCATTTTCCTAAAGTATCAAAACAATCCAAAGCCATTTTCTCAGTTTTTCGTATGTCACTTGTGTTGTTTTCTAAAGTTAATGTCAATTTGAAATGGATATCGGACACTTTTAGACATACTGGTCGCACCGTGCATGGGATTGAGGTGTGGTCGAGTCATACACATCACAAATGGCTAATGTATTGTTTTAAGAAAGTATCAAAACAATCTGAATGCATTTTCTCAGTATTCCTTATGTCAGTAGTGTTGTTTTCTAAAGTTAATGTCAATTTCAAACTGATATCAGACACTTTTAGCCATACCGGTCACACCATGCGTCATATTGAGGTACGGTTTATTCGTACAAGTCACAAATGACTCATGGATCTTTTTCCTAAAGTATAAAAAAAATACAAATGTGTTTGCTTGGTTTTCCGTATGTCAGTAGTTCATAAGAGTCTCTTTAAGTTATTCTTTACTTGAAACTCAAATTATTTCTAAAACCATTTTTCATAATCTAAGGATATGAAACATAAGAAAGTGTGATCATAGATGATCAATAAGTACAAAAAAGGGATATATCAATGATCATATAAAGATAACATAAGTAGTAGGAATTCAACTTCATTGTCCTATTTGTTTACATTCTTCCATCAGGTACGCTACCCATTCGTTTCTAAACACATCTATATCATCTTGTGAATAAAAGTTTTTGCGACAGTCATAGTAGTACTCAAAAAATATAAATACACAAAGGATTAACAAATATTTTTAATGAACTAGTAATTATTTTCAAAAATACCTCTTCAGGGATGCTAGTTTGTTCATGAAATATGATCTCTTTCATAAATTTACAAACATAATAACTGCAATCCTTTCCGTTTGTTTGTTTCAGACACTGTAGAAACATCGAGAAAAATAAGTAATCTGTTTTGATATGTATTTGGATAGTGTAGTATAATTATATATACCCTAATACTTGTCCATTTGTAGATCTCATGCGCTTTGTCGTCCTTAGAGCCTGGATTCATTCCAGCCTTTAGACGATATTCATACACCGCCCTTTCATAACAGAATCCTCATTAAAAGATAATATAAATTATATAACTAGATATTTAGTTCTCAGATGTTGGATCTAGTGTATTAAAAATTTAAAATCGCCATCATGTGTGGTCGATTTGTTGGATATCCATGTAGTGAATCCAGAAAATAAATCTTTGGAGTATCCAAATTGACTGCAATGAGCATCCAATGCTACCTAAAAACACAAAAAGGAATAAGTAATGATAGAAATGAAAATATAATTGATTGGATTAAAATTTAGAGTTTTACCCCTGTAACGTTGGTATTAAAAAGAGCCTGTCAGTCGTAATTTTGCATTGAAATGTTCTGAGAAGGTTTGAAATTAATTCAGCTTGAAAATCGAAATCTATTTCTTTTTGTTGTGTAGACATGGTGTGAGGACTAACGAGTCCAAATTTGTATTCACGGGAAAATCCCTTCAATTTTTTTAATATATAAGCCTGCGAAAAATATGAAATGTATTTAGCCATAATTATCATAGTATATCAGCTTCTGTAAAATCAAATCATGAAAAAATACCTCAGGTATACATTTATAAATGAGGCGCCTAGCCAGTCTAATGTGATGATTTCAGCTACAACGTCTGCACTAATTAAATCTAATGTTTCCTCTCCGTACATATCTTTTTCACAAACAATTGTGTGATTATTGCCTCCTTTAATTTTCGTATCCACAAGATCTTGCAATGATATTAAATGTGGATATAGAACGGGCGGGGTGAAGGTTCCCTCAGTAGATCGTTTTGATCGGTTGAGCCGTTATTTCGTTTTAGCTCCTTCCTTTTTTCCTTTTGTAATAGCATTCAACGGTTCAGCCCTTTTCTAATTAAATTTTAAAGGTTATGCTTGAAAATGAATTGGAAATGAATACCTCCTAGTCGACATGTTTTTTTACAAGATTCGACGGCCATGCAACGAATGTTCCAACATCTTTTTCCACCATATGAATGTCATCATCGTCATTTGGAATGGGTAGCTTGGCACTCAGCTCATGAGCTATGTTAATTGACACTTTGACATGACCGGTTGGAAGGGGTTTGAAGTGTAGCGTGTCATTCTGCATATTAAACACCGTAGCCCTTGCTACAAGGCGATGGGTGGGAGTTGACAGATATAAATCACAGTCATTTTCACCCTGTAAAATATCATTACAAGAAAGGTATCAGTTTCTATGTGATTCACATTTCACATAAACAGATATTAGAAGATTGATTACCTCAGTTAAGTTAGGTCTTTGTGGGGAATGGCTCACCTCAAAGAGGGTGGGGGGGTGGGGCGGGTTTTTCTTGAGTTGTTTCTTCTCTTCGTCTCTCCCCCATCAAAGTTTCTAGAAACTCTCCCTCACATTGGAATTTTTATTCAAGGGTAGCTAGTCTATCTCTCATCATTTTCATTTCTTTATTTTGTTCCTCCTACTGTTTTTTTTTCTGAAAATATGTCTGGGGTGTCACCCCAAAACTCACACCTCTAACGCGGCCATACTATTCTAGCTATTTCAAGGCCGCTGAAAGTATTTCTACATCCGGTGGGGGTGTTGTTAATTCCTGTGACTATGTCAAAAATAAAATATGGGAAAATAAGTAATCATAATGATGTAATAGTGATTTAAGGGAAAAAATTATATTATGTCATACTTACACATGTTTCCCACACTTTTTGTGTGTTTTCATCTACCAGTTTCCCCTCTTTATTAACACGAGCCTCCTTCCATAGCACATGGCATGGGATGGAAGTGGCTTAGGATTTTGATTCATCAATCTGCATATAAATAGAGAAACATGGTTACAGTGTTGTTTTATGTCACATAAAAGTATTACAGTACTTTTAAAATACGTACCAATTTTATTTCAATTGAAACGTACCACAGCCTTTCTTTACAGTAGGGGTACACTGGTTTTGATGCCCGTCCTTTATTTTCAGCACTCATTTGCTATTTCATAAATAAAAAACTGTCAATCAAAGTGATGAATACAAGAAATGTTAAACAACATGTTACCAAACACAATATACCTGAAAAGTCTTCTCTGTACGACTGTTGCAAAACGCATCCCACGCTCCTTGGGATATCAAGTGTGCATAAAGAGGAGGTGGGTGCGGCTTGATTTTCCCATCAACATCTTTCAGATGACATTTCGTTAAAATGGTGAGAAATCCTTTATGAACCCTTCCTTCTAGTCTTAATACATATTTTTCATGTGAGATATCTACTATAAATGCACTCTGCAAGAGATGATGTAGAGTTAGTCAATATTTCAGTATTTTATTTTATTTTATTTTAATAAATTAAATAAATGATGTCGTAATGTTACTGTAATCTCTTTCCACATTAATGTTTTCATCCCGCTGATAACATGGTGCCACGACTCTATATCAATTAGCATGTGTTGCAGAGTGACGATTCCAATGTAGCTACTAAACATGTCTTTGTTGGGGTTTACATGCTGGCCTTGCTTATTCCATCCCACCTCATATTTGATGCCTTTTACTTTTTCCTTAAGGATTTTGGCTAAAACTATCAAACTAAGGCGCTCCTGTTTTTTTTGTGCCATCAGGGTTTCATTGCCTACCATTTCCTCGGTTTCTGCATCATCATTATGTTCCTCTGAAGCGCTAGCATCAGCACTAGGACCAGCAACAACAGATTGAGAAACCAGTTGTACCTCAGCAGTGGGACCAGCGACAACAGGTTGAGAAACCTTTTGTACCTCAGCGGTGGGACCAGCTTCAACAAGTTGAGAGACCTGTTGTACCTCAGCAGTGGGACCAACTGCAACAGATTAAGAAACATGTTGTGTCTCGGGATTGGGTGAATCAGCAGGTGAAGAAGTCATTATCTGCCGAAGTGGTTAAATATTTAGTTTATATCACATAAAAGCAGCAACGAATAGATAATAAAATAATGTAACACAATCTATATTACAATAAAATAATAACCTGATTATTGAACTCTCTTTTTATAAAGGATGAAGGGATTTTACCCCTTTATAGACTTTCCATATCCCTTCATTGTGGTCTCCTCTAACATACAAAACGTCGTCTACATTGGGACCACTGTGAAATGATTGTGAAGTCCCAATAAAAGGGTCATCCTCTGTTGAATTTTCATCTGACCCTTCAGTTGTTTTGGTTGATAAAATAACAATTGAAAAGTTTCGGTTTGCGGGATCTGGAACATAAAATACTTCCACTGCCTGTGATTCCATTATAAACGGTTCGTCTTTCTCCCCTTCCTTATTGAAATAAACTTTCACGAATCCCAATTCATCTATTTTAACAGCACTCCTATTATAAACCCACTTGCATTGAAAAATAGGAACTTGGAATTCCATATAATCCAACTCCCATATTTGTTTGATGATGCCAAAGTATGACATATTTGCATAAATTGGATTTCTGTCCTTAGCACCAGAAACATGCATCGCTTCAGCCAGAAGTGTAACACCACTATTCTGCATAGTATTGTCTTCATCATGTTCATTAGTAAAAAATGTATAACCATTAACTACAAAAGAATTTTAAGATAATACATACACACTTGGTCCTCTGGCTAGCCATCGAAGTCGGTCTGAAATTGACTCTGGATTTTCATCTTACTTATTAAAAATATGGTCCCAAAACCATCCTATAAACTGTCAATTATGTGTACCTGATATCCATTTTTCATCCCTATATGGATTCAAATACCTAATAATTTCTTTGTGGGTTTCAACATATGGGTAAACGTCGAAATTGTTATAAAAAACATAAAGTTGGGCCTGATCCTGATCTGTAATATTGATTGTGACAACCTGTCTTCCAGAAATTCTTTCACCCTAAAGCCACCCAGTGTGATGAGATTTAATTAGGCCAATGATTTCCACACAAGACAGTTATTCGGTACATAATTCAACGTCTTCATCGACAATATATCGCTCTGCAATACAAACCTTTGGCCAACTTTGATTTTTGACATACCCTTTCAAAATCTTCATATACCGTTCAATGGGGTAAATCCATCTGTAATGTACAGAACCACATAGTTGAATCTCTCTCACCAAGTGGACCATCAAATGAACCATCATATCAAAAAATGAAGGCTGGAATAACTTTTCTAATTCACATAATATGATGGAAATTTCTCTTTCCATATTTGTCAATTTCGTCGGGTCTATAACTTTGCCTCATATAGCTTTGAAGAAGAAATAGAGTTTCGTTAATGTATGGTGAACATTCTTGGGAAAAATGAAATGTAAAGAAATTGGAATGATATATTGCATCAAAACATGGAAGTCATGTGATTTCAAACCTTTTAAATTCAAATCTATCATTGACACGAGGTTCTTGATATTTGACGAATACCCCTCTGGAACCCTTACATCATTCAAGAAGTTGAAAAACTGATATATCTCCTACCTGGAAAGAGTGTAAGCAGCAGGAGGAAGAAATGTTTGTTTTTCACCCTTTACTAGTGCCAATTCTTCTCGTATTCCCATCTCAACCATGTCCAACCTAGCCTTAATTCCATCTTTTGTTTTTTCAGGTGTATTCAGCAACATGCCTATGACACTATCAAATACAGTTTTTCCTACATTCATAACATCAACAAAATGTCTGACATACATACAATTCCAGTATGGTAATTCAAAATAACTAATCGCTTTTTTCAACCAATCTTTGTAAGGTTTTTCAAATCCAGTTTACCAAAAGTAGTGTCCACATTTTTAACTTTCTTGAACAATTGATCGCCTGTTAGTGGATACATTTTTGTACATTCTTCTGAACTTCAATCGAATGATGTTGTCTAAGATCGGTACTTATGTCATCAGGGTAGAAATCTGTGATGTCCTAGAAACACGGTTTTTGATGAATGTTTCAACCTAATTGATTGTGTACCTTGTTTGAAAACAGGACACCCTTGAGTTCCTTTAATGCTATATCCTGAAAATTTTCCATAAGTAGGGAATCCATTTATCGTCCCGTACAACATGGCTCTCAAAGTGAAATATTCCTTTTTGTAAGCATCATACAATGTAACACCTGAATCCCATAATAATTTCAAATCTTCGATCAATGGATCTAAATAAACATCAATATCATTACCTGGTTTATTTGTTCCTGATATAAGAAGAGATAACATGATGTATTTTCGTTTCATGCATAACCATGGGGGTAAGTTATAATTTACCAACATAACCAGCCATGTACTGTGATTGTTTCTTTGAAAACTAAAAGGATTCACTCCATATATAGGTAACGCAAGACGAAGGTCTCTTGACTCGTTTCAAAATTTATGATACTCATGATCAATTCTCTTCCACTGAGGAGAGTCTTCCGAGTGACGTAGTATCCCATCTTTAATTCTTGTATTTGCATTCCATGTCAATTGTCCTGAAGTCTCCTCACTTCCATACAGGTGCCTAAACCTTGGAATGATTGGAAAGTACCATACAACTTTAGTATGACTAGATTCATCTTTCTTGTATCGAGAAGCACCACACTTTGGGCATTATTTAAGTGATTTTTGGTCCTTACGAAACAGTATAAAGTCATTTGGGAAGGCGTGTATTCTTTCAGAGATCATACCCATAAAGTGTAGCATTCTTTTTCCATCATATGTTTGGCTCAGGAGCTCATTATCTTCTGGGAGCATGTCATTCAGGGGAGCAAGTAGTTCCATAAAATAGGCTTCAATCCACCTATTGTCTAATTTCAAATTATACAGCTTCAGTATGGCTGAAAGTGCTGTATATTTAGTGCAACCAGCATACAATGGCATCTTTTCACAACTTTTTAACTTCTCAAACAATGTTGGGCAATCACAAAGTTCATCTTCAACGGTCCTTGTCATTTTCTCAATACGATCTTTATCATCATTCACATCTGTAATCACATCCTCCATATGGTCATCTTCATTGTTCATAGTTGTAATCATATCAGATGATCCATAAAACGTAGTGTTATCCCAGCCACTACCTACATTCATTGTTTCCCCGTGTTTATTCCAACATGTATAACTATGATCTATTCTGTGATAGATCAAGTGTTCTTCCAACTCCTCTAGGATAATTTGTTTTGAATAATAACAGCGTAAACACGGACAAAGGATTTGAGAAGGTTCATATTCATGATCTTTTGCAAAATTGATAAACTCTTTCACACCTTCTTCATACTCTTTTGTCAACCGATTGGCATCCATCCGTTCTTTATTTATATTCATCCAATTTGAAATCCAAAGGATGGTTATATAGGTTAGGGGAGAAGGAATATGAGTATAGTTTAGATAAAAATCTAGATACTTCAAAAGTGGTGGGGGGAGTTCTCAGTAATAGAAAATCTTGGGTGGTTCTTGTGATTCATCCATTCTCTTCCTCTCTTAGATCCCCCCTGATGAGGGGTGGTTCTTGGGAGTTTTTTATAGTGCGTTAGTGAGTTCTTACCTCATACTTCCTCTATTACTATTATCCTTTATTTCCCTATTATTTGGGATGATTGTAACTAGGATTTGTGTGATGATTTCACTATATCATCTTCAAATCAATTCAGATGATGTAGATTTTGTTTTTATTGGCTAGAGGTTATCCTCATATGATGAACGCACCATGTTTTGTGTGGTTTAGGTGGTGTTGTGTTTCCCGGTGAGTTTTTAAAAGATTATTCCTAATTATATTAAGGTGAATAATTAATTATAAGTTTCTACAATTAATTATTTGGAAATTGTTCCTTGAGATTGGGTCTTAATCATTGGTACAAGATTAGATAAGGAATGTATAGTCTTGGTTGAGGATGAGTTGATCTTAGTGAGGGGATTACTCCATTTTTTGAGGTAGTTGGACCCTATAATACAAAACCATGTTCTAATTTATGCATGATTGTGCATTAGTGAATGAGTATATGTGTTCCAGTGAAAGGGATAGAAATCAAGATCAACCTAGGTAAATAAATAGGGTGTTTTTGATCCACTAAGAGATATAGTGAGGGTTCTATTGAATGTTTGTGATTTTGTGATCATCCAGAGATTATGTCTCCATGGAGGTGAGGTTTCTAGTTGTGTTTATGAGAGGATCGTGTTTGGTATGAGATTTTTATAGCCTAGTTAGGTTTTCTAAGGCTATTTGAGAAGGTATTAGAGTCTAAGGCCTAAAGAAGATGGATAATATAGTTTTATATATCACATATGATGGGGGAACACCCTCTTAAGGATATATAAGTGTCATGGTGTGTGTGATGAGTAGGATATTCCATATAGGGATTGATGAAGTGTGACATAGAGTATTTCCTCCATATAGTTGGATTAAGAGATCTAAAAGGGGAGATATGATATAAGTGAGGGTCATGGTAATATTTTGGATGACTTAGCATAGGGTATCCAAGGATCTTAGTGTGAGTTTCTTGGGATGTTCATTATTTAGTTTTAATGAGTTTTAATGTGGGAATTAGAAGATGATATAGACTAGACTATCGAGGCCTAGATCAAGTATAGCATGTGGGTTGTGACATTACCATGTAGAGATGAGTGTGTATTGGTATCAATGAGTATATATGGGCTAGGTTTGTAGAACCCAGTAGATTCTCTTATAGGCGGAATTAGAATGTTGATAGGTTGGGAATAATTTTCATGTATAACCAAGATAGTTTTAAGGAGATTATTATGCAAGGATAAATGGATGATGACTTTTATCATTTATGGTCAGACTGACTAAGAAATTGGGACTTCATGTGACTTTTACCTAGTTGAAGTATGATCATCCATGGGACCCACCTATTGATGATATGGTTTAGCTAGTACGAGAGGTTGGATATCTAGATACCCTCCTTAGATTACTATTTATATGTTTTGTAGAATGAGACAAGATGGATGGCCTTTATTTAAGTGATAAGGTGTTGGTAGGACCCTACTTTGAGTGAAAAGGCATTGGTCAAAGGGGATTGGTGTGTGACTTCCATGGGATCCACCTATTGATGGTGCATTTTGACTTGTGATAGAGGTTGGATATTGTGATTCCCTTATTAGATAATTTTTTGTATGATAATATGATGTGAGATATAGAAATGGAGATCACTTAGTATTGGTTTGGAGTAGTTTTATGAGAGTTTGTCTATAGATAATCCCTCCTAAAACTGTTTTTTTTGTGATGTGATGGTGAGACCCACCGTAAGTGAGAGGGGAGAAGCTACTATGTTGTGGAATTAGAGGATATGTGAATCACACCCAATGTGAGAGGTTGGTGGCACTATTATGTTATAAGAAATGATTTGATATTTAAATTGGTATATGACCCAACCCAGACAATAGTTTACAATATAGTGTACAATATAGAACATACTAAACATATGTCTCATCCCATTGGCATGCCTCACTTGATGACATGAATTCACCAACATGGACGTTTCAAACCCTACATGGCCTAACTATGAGGTAGTATCCAAAATCATAAAAAGATCCATACTAAGGGCCACTAGACAGAGTGAAATCCTAATGTAGTGTAGCAAACATTCACAAAAAAATACTCTCTCTATTCAGGTTTCTATCACAAGGCTATAGTGGGGAGAGCTAATCAAGATCAAACAAGTAACCAACCATATATACATGTGTCACACACACACGCGTCACACAAAAGAATCACGCCAAATCATAATTAATATCAATATTTACAATAAATGCAAAAATAATTAATTCATAAAAATTTAATTTTACTCACCTTAAGAAGGAGGACTCGGTGGAAGAGGAGGAGGAGGTGTTGACAGCGGAGGCAGCGCAGAAGCAGTGCGGAGGTAGCACAAAGGAAACAGAGGTAGCTCAGAGGCAGTAGAGGTAGCGGAGTATGCGGAGGAGGAGAAGGAGGAGGAGGAGGAGGAGGAGGCTGCGGTGGAGGAGGAGGAGGAGGAGCCACGGTGGAGGAGGAGGAGGAGGAAGAGGAGCTGTGGAAGAGGAGGAGGAGGAGAAAAAGGTGTCGGAGGAGGAGGAGGCGGCAGCCGTAGAAGAGGAGGAGGAGAAGGAGGTGGTGACCACGGAAGAGAGTAGGAAGCGGCAGAGAGGAGGCATCGATGCAGGGTAGGGCTTCCGCGAAAGCTTGACAGGATGCGGGGAGGAGGAGGTGGACCCAATGGATTTTATAAATCCCGCATGGACCTTTATCAGTGCTCGTAAAAAGCAATGATAAAGGGGGTCTTTATCAGCCCTAAAATGAAAAGCGCTGATAAAGACCACATTTATCAGCACTTTTTTAGTACTGATAAAGGTTAGACTTTATCAGCGCTTTTGTACCGCTAATAAAGGGTGACTTTATCAGCGCTTTTCATTTTAGCACTGATAAATACCCTCTTTATCAGCGCTTTTATAGCACTGATAAAGACATACTTTATCAGCGCTAATAAAAGCGCTGATAAATGTATAAATTTAATAATTTGTTTATATTATTATATATTTATTTAAAATGATATTTATGATAAATATATATATTTATTAATAATTATAACTCTAAATAAATATATCTTTATTTATACTTATAAAATTATTTGAAAGGTATATTTATATATATATCATTGAAAATAAAATAAAATATATATTTATTTTTTAAATATAATGTAATTTTAATTATAACTGTACATTTTTTAGAACATATATATTATATGGGTAACATAATGAATTATAAATCAATAACACATCAACATGATATGTAATTATAATATATAAATGAACATTATTCATGCACATATATATACGCATGATATATTCATTGACCCCAATTCATTGGAAAAAACACATATATTCAATAATTTTAATTATACATATATATTAAAAAGTATTATATATTTATAAATAAAAAAATACATTAAATATAAACAAATATAATAAATATATATATTAAATATACTGAATTAATAAATCTAATAAATATAATGAATTAATAAATCTAATAAATATTATAAATTTAATAAATATATTTATTATTAATATTTATAATTATTTAATTATATATATATAGTTATAACATGTGTTTTTTATTTAATGTATACAATAAAAATTATCAGCACTGATAAATGTAACCTTTATCAGCGCTCAGAAAAGCGATGATAAAGGGATATTTAAAGCACTGATAAATGTAGCCTTTATCAGCGCTAAAAAAAGATACGATAAAGGGTACACATTTATCAGCGCTTGTTTTACCACTAATAAAGGGTACATTTATTAATGCTTTTTTTAGCGCTAATAAAGTCCTACCCCTTTATCAGCGCTTTTCCATTAGCGCTGATAAAGGCAGGCACCTGCCTTGCCCAGTTTTGTGGTAGTGTTAATGGAGGGATCTATATGTATATGAGGTTCTTCACCAATGGTATAATTTTTATATAGGGATCAAATATTCTTTGGTCATTTATTTGGATGATGATGGTTTTAATATACACAGTGGGGTGCTCTTGAGTTTACCATCATCTAGGGGAGGAAGTTGTTTTGATTTCATGATCATACCCATATGATGGGCTTCCTACATATCCTCATGAGAGAAATCAAAACCCACATATTTTGATTCCACTTAACACAACACATCACCTTTTAAGGTCATGTGATGAGAAAATAACCATGCATTTTAACGTCACTTAGTAAGAATGATCATACAAATGGTGTTTGATCAAGGATAGTGTGGGACTTATGTTAAGGAAGACCGAGGGACCCAAAAGAGATGTGATCTCCATGGTGTAAATGACCTTATAGGTAATAAAACACAGAGACCATTTGGGTGAACTTGGGTGTTGTATTTGGACCTCAGGGAGGCTTCCTACACATCCCAGTTAGTTGGGAATTAAATCCCACATAGTTCGACAGGTTTAAGTCTTACACCTATATAGGAGACCCATTTTAGTGGACATTATTGGGGATTATATTGAGTAGGAGTCCCATAAGATGCCTCTTCATTGGTAAAATGGAACTTTAAAGATTGAGTCATGGGTTGGGGGATTACACCATATAGGAGCCCTAATTCTGTGGAAATGTTTAGGGATTACACTCAACAGATACCCATTTGAGGTTTAGGACCGTGTGGATGTCATGATTGCCACTAACCTCTAAGACCATGTGATTCATGCTCAGTGTGAGAAAAAAGAGGAATCAGTAGATCTAAAGATCACATGATCTACACTATCCACTAGTGGACAAGGTTCGGGCCCAAAGGGAGAGAGAGATGGATTTGAAGAATCCATATCCTCTCTTGTTTTGGTATCCTAGAGAGGAAAACATGAACAAGAGTGAATCCATATACAAGAAAGACTAGAGACTTACTCCAAAAGGGATGCCCTTATTTTTGGAACCATGAGGAGAATCTTAACTCATGAAAATTTAGGTTTGGTTTGGGTTTACACCTAAAAATATGACCATGTTTGTTGTTTGGAAGTTATCTCAAGATCATTTCATTACAAATAAATCTTATTATTGATGTATAAGTCATCCCATGTTTGTCACATGAGACATTGTGTGTTTTTTATATAGGGTATAATAAATTTTAAAGTCGTGTAGCTAGGACTATGGCAGCATAGTTCAATGTCATGTTGTGGGGATGGGTTCAGTATAGTTTAATGCCATGTTTTAGTCATGAGTTTAGTATTTTTTAACGTCATGTGTCCAGGAAGAATAGGAGAAAGATTCCTAGAAATTACTAGTGTGAGACTTATTAAATATTTACCTTTTCGGGTTCAACTAGGCATAGGAGTGAGCTGATGGTATTTCAAGAGGCGCATGAGGAATGTTTTGATTCATGGTATTATATGGGGTGGTCATGTTACAACTCTCCATTTTTCATGGGGTTCTGTGATGGTAGTGAAGGGACCAGCCTAGAGGGCCAGGAAAATAACCTAAAACTGATCCTGAGCTAGGGTACGGGGGGCATAAAACCTAAAATATTGACCAGTGGGAATTAATGATTATTAAAAGGGGTGCATAAGGGTGGTCGCATAGCATTTTCTATGAAGTACCCTCCGTGAAGGGAGTCCCCAAAGGGTTTTCCTGTGAAGCAATTATCTACGAAGCAATCTTTTGAAAATAGAGTCTGTAAAAGGTTCATTCATGAATCAATTTTCTTTCAAGGGTTTCCCATGAAGGGAGTACAGAAAGGGTCCATCCTCGAAGGACCAACCGTGAAGTGTCATCTGTGAAGGACCATCCATGAATCATCATCTGTGTATCATTATCCATTAAGGGTTTTCGTCAAAGGTTCATTTGCGAAGAGTTTTCATGAAGGAATTCCTCAAAGGTTCCACCCATGAAGTAATTTTCTACAAAGAGTCTCCTTTGATGGGAGTTCACAAAGGTTCCATCCATGAAGCAATTTTTCACAAAGGGTTTCCTATGAAGGGAGTCCACAAAGGGTCCATCGTCGAAGGGCCATCCATGAAGCATCATTCACGAAGCATTGTATGTGAAGTGTTTCCTATAAAGGGTCATCTACAAAGCATTATCCATGAAGGGATTCCTCCAAGGGTCCATCCTTAAAGCATTCTATTCATTCGTGGGGTCATAAAATGATGCCTCATTTTTCAAATGACACTACCTCCACATGGAATCTTCTATGAAGGGTCATTCACATATGGTTCATGGGACGGGGCTCCATTAAGGGACAATTTCATATGGTTCATGGGATGGCTTCCATGAAGTGCTTCGGGTGTGGGATTTCTCTCCCAACTTCTCTCAATATTTTTTATGTATCCTCTCCTCAACTGTCCCTCTCTGATTTTATAGTGGAATTGCACAACCTACTACAGGGTTTTCTGGTTACGATGGTCTCTAGGGCCTTATTTATTGGATCCTAAGGAGGATTCTTTAAACCAAAAATAATTTAGTTTTTAGGTGAAAAACGTTCATGGGGGGAAAATAACCATCCAAACCCACAAAAAACTTGGTTTCATTTGTGGGCGTCGGCAGTACCATCTGATCCTAAAAATGATTTTTTTCCTAGGTCACTTTGGGAATCAATAGAATTCGATGCGGAGTGGCGGTCCATATAGTAATTTTTACTTTGTAGCTTTGAACCTTCCTTCACGGCTTCGTCCCCTTTCAATATTTCTTTTACAAAACGATGGATTTGGGTTCATTTTTTTATTTACTAAATCCATGTAATTATTTTCTCCTTTCATATGGAGTTTTCATGACACAAAAAATTCCCCGTATCAAAATGGGTTCCAATCAGAGAAATAAAGGACTATTCCGATGTATAAAGAAAACCAAATTGGAACTGGTTTTGTTGCGAAAGATCATATAACACTATAATATTTTTCAGATCCAAGGGACTCGGTGAGGATAGTTTTACTGTTGTTAGGGCTACATGACACACCCTAAAAAAATTATGAATCCTCTATTATATCCTTAATTTTTGCCTAAGTCTAATGTAGTATGTACTTAACATGCATTGAACCATATTTTGGAAGGATAGTTTTCATTATGATTGGGCATGAGATATAATTTTTGGGCATCACTACATATCTCATCAAAATGAGAATCAATCCATATGTAGTTTATGGGAGGTTTACCCACACATCAGTCAAACTCTTGTGTGGGGAAGGGGCATTTTTCCTTTGATTACGAGATCATGAATGGGGTTAGGCACATATTGGACCCCATCCCCCACCCCTTATATAAATCTATCTCTTGCATAGTAGAGTGAGGGAATTTTTTATTTTGGTTAGACTGGGATATAAGATCTGTGTGTCGCTACGTATCTTGTCAAAGTGGGAATCCATCCATGTGATGTTCGTATAGGGTTCCTCATGTAGTTTTGACTCATGAACAGTGAAAGGAAATTTTTAATTTTTGTTGTGTCTAGACCCAGGATTGGATATTCGAGTGTCAATGTGTACCCTATAATGGAAAGAATCAAGGCACAAATATTTTTGGACATCATGTAGTTTAGTGTCATGTAACTAAGATATCATTTGTGCAGTTTAAGGTCATGCAATGAGGACTACATGGGGTCTTACAGTTTTAGGTCATACAACAATGACCATTTTTCATAGAAATTATGAGTATCTTGAGGCTCTTAGGGTCGGGATGTTCTAACATGCGTCGAATGTGAGTGGGAAATAAAGTGTAAACCATGATTCTAGAGATTCTCAGATCATGAGAAATAATATGGGGAAACAATTCATTTGTACTTATAGAGATAGAAGAGGACTCTCTTAGAGATGAATATTTATTATGGATAGCATACTTTTTTATGAGAAACTTATGTAGAGCCAACTGAGGAATTTTTTCATAGTCAAACAAAGGTGTTCTTAGGACACTGACCCCCCCCCCCCCATTTTCGATGGCTAGAGGAAGGTTATGGAGATCCAAAATTTTCCAGGACATAGAATATGATGAATGGAAGGATTGTTTCTTAGTAAATAAGAAACATTCGGACCATGATTGTACATGGAGTTTGAAGTTCCCTACATTGATGTGATTCATACATAGGGGGAAATTTTTGTTTCCTTGATAGATCCCTAACTGAGGAACCCAAAATTAAGACCACCTGCATAGATCTTCATTTTTATATAGGATATTAGGACATTATTTTTCATTACCCCATGGCCAGGACTAGGACATGGGGGATAAGAATCACTACATATCTCGTATCAAGTTAGACGTAATTCTTGAGGCACCATGCAGTTTAAATTCATGAGGCAAGGACACAGTTTCCCCACATGAAGATGAAATATTTCAGCTATACCCTAGATTGAAGACTTGGGTGTCACTATATATCCTAAAATGGCAGGAATCAAGCCATACATTGTTCTTAATGGCCATTCAAGGAATCCCCTACCGAAACTCCCAATCCCATCTAAGTTTTTCTTGATGTGAGAAACAAGGGATGAGAAAGGTTTATTCCTCCACACATAGGTGATAAAATGAAGGATATGGGAATTTTCAATTTGTGGTGGTTAGACCAGGATGTAAAATCTAGGCATCCTTATGTATCCCATTATGGTGATAATCAATTCATACATAGTTCTTGAACTGGATACCTATTAAATTCAAACCCATACACCAGGGTGAGGGAATTTTTCCCTTTAATTGTTTTGATTATTTTGGTAGGACATAGGATTGGAGACCCGATCATCACTACAAATATTTTGTGAATAGGAATAAAGTCATATGTAGTTCTGTGATCATGTGTAGTTTAACATCATGAAGCTAGTATGAAGGTGAATCAATGTGAAATAGGAGGAATTTTATGTCTAGGCCTGAAATCAAAGAACCATAAATCACTATGTATCATGTGTGAGAATCAATCAAGCCACACGTAGTTCTGAACGAAAACTCTCTATGCAGGTCTGACTCATATGCATATGAGGGAATTTTTCCCATTGATTTTTTGGTTTTTATGGTTTTACTTGGGATTGGAGACTTGAGTGAAACTATGTATCCTGTGATGGTAGGAACCAAGGCACATGAAATTCTAAACATGCTTCCATGTATAGATATTACTCATGTCTAGGAAGACGGAACTTTTATTGAAATGTTCCTATAAATAGGACCTAGTTTAGAGTTCCCTTCATTGATTTTGTTTGTATGTAGGGGTGGGTCGTTTTTTAGTTCATGGCTTGGCCCAGGACATGAGATCTCAGCATCACTATGTATCCCATAGAATGAGAATCAATACACATGTAGTTCTTGATGAACCATGCAGTTTAACATATTATGATAAGGATGGTGGTGACTCAACATTAAATAAGTGTCATCATGGTTAGTATGATAAATAAATATTCAAGCGTCACTACATATCTGTCACAGACAGGAATCAATCCGCACATAGTTATTGATGGAAAGATCCTTGCATAGGACTAGCACATATGCATGGATGATGCATTTTTTTATTTTTGGGCCGGCTAGAAGAGGATGTAAAATCTAGGCATTTCTACATATCATGTGTTTATAGGAATCAAGTTGTGTGTAGTTCTTTAATACAACATGGTATATTACTGATTTCGGGGGAAATGTATTCTCTAGAAAGAACATTATGGTGTTGTGCAATTTAATTTCATACCATGAGGACATTGGTATCATCAAATGTTTTGTCTTGTGACATGAAAAATGTACCATGCAGTTTAATTTCATGTGTTCAAGATGATTGTGTCTTTTAGTTATGGGAAGGATAATTTCTTAGACTAGTGAGAAACATAACCCTGATGTGAAAAAAGTCCTTGAGGCCAAAGGCTAGTAAGAAAATCATCTTATAAATAGAGTTAAATTTGTGGTTGGTCCAGACATAAGAGGTATAGGTGTCACTATGTATCCTACGATGGTAGGAATCAAGTCACACATAGTTCTTGAGAAATACACTCTCTATATGGATCTGACACTCATGTGGGGATATAGGCATTTTATCTTTCTACCACACAAATCTATCTCATGTGTGGTGAATTGTCGATTGAAACAATGATTTTCATGAAGTTTAACATCATTAAGTAAGAAAGTTGATGTGATATAGTTTATTGTATTGTGACATGGAAAAATACATTGTGATTTTTATGGTCATACAACAAAGACCGACTATGTAGTTTAATGTCATGAAATTTGGATGATGTACCATGCAGTTTAATGCCATGTGATCATGATGATGTGACATGAAATTTAACGTCATGTGATTAGGATGATGATTTCATGTGATTAAAAGAAATACTTCTTCCGAAACATTGAGTTAGTTGGATCTGTGGTGAGTTGTTCATCCATTGAAATTAGAGAATAAAATCCATTAGAGAAGACCTTATGCATAACATGAGGACCCTCCCACTTCAGTTCTAACTTTAGAGGTTTCAATTCGGGTATCATTGAAGTCTTACAGGCAAACACCATCTCTCTTTTGAGAAAATATTGAAGGTGAACATTTTTTGTTAAAGGCTCACATGATTTGATTTTGTTGGACTTCTAAATGATGCAAGGTATGCAATGATTTCTCATCTAGTCACTCCAATTCATCCAACTATTTATGGGATTTCTCATCTATGGATAATTTTTCCCAAATGGAAATACGAATAAAGGTCAATTTAACCTTGATGGGTAAGACCACCTCTATCCTATATACTAATGTGTATGAAGTTTCTTTTGTGGCAGTGTGGTTCATAGTCTAGTAATCCTAAAAATCATGTAGGAGCTTGTCCATTCAAGACTTTTTACCATTATCTATCATCTTATAGAGTATATTTTATAGTCTTTTTTAAGGATTCTATCTTTCCATTAGCCATTACGTGGTAGAGGGATGAATGGTTGTACTAGATTTCATACTCCTATCATAGCTTCTCTAACTCAAAAGAACAGAAATTGGTGTCATTGTCCATCAATATTGTATGAGAGAAAATAAATCTAGTGATTATGTTGGATTTCATGAAGATGACAATGTTCCTTACCCTAAATTCTTTTAGGGGTATAGATTCATCCCACTGATAGAAGAAGTCAGTTTCATTAAGAATATACTTAAACTAATGATCCATAGTGGGAGGATATGGTCCCATGATGTCCATTCCTCATATGGAAAATTACGAAGAGTACTTAGTTGGCTGCAGCAACTCTAGAGGTTAGTGAATGAAGTTAGCGTAAACCTGTAAGGAATTGATCATTTTGGGGAATTTAATGAAATCCTATGTTATAGTGGGTTAGTGGTACCCAAGCCTTCAGATTTGGTGAGAAATATTGAGACATGACTTGTGAGAACCACAGGCTCTGGTGTGCACATAATTCATGATAGAAGTTGTCTCTTCTCTATTAATTCACCTGATAAGGATCTCATCAAGTCTCCTCTTATAGAATTATTTTTTATGATTCACGCCATCATACAGAAAAAAGTTAATTGTCCATATTCATATTTCCTCTTTCTCAGCTTTGACTAGTGGGAGTTTTCTATTATAAAGGTAGTCCACAATGTGTTTCATCCATCTGGTGTTCGTACTGTATGGTTCTGGGATGGGAATAACTAAATTTATCTCTTCCATACAGGCTTGAAATAATAATGAGACCATCTGGTCATGTGTAATATGAATGATTTTTTCATCCCGCTCTGGATTGGCTAGAGTCGTGGTTTCATTTTTAGTGCATCGGTCTAGGAATTTTTGTGACCGTGGGACATGAATCAATGTCAGTTTCAAATAAAATTCCTCAATTTGTCCCTATATGTGGTTTAGTAGTGGGATTAGCTCTTCCTTTTTATAGCATAATCACTATTAACTTATTTGATGACCACTTCAGAATCTCCCTTTATCTTCAAGTGATTTACTTGTACCTAAAGTACCAGATCTATACCTACAATGGGATCTTGATATTCTACTTCACTATTCTTGCACCCTTCCAATAGCATGAAGTAGTATGGTAGGAGTGAATTTTCTGGTGATATGAGAACAACTCCCCACCCCACATTATTGAAAATGGGTTCTTCAATACAATTCTCTTTTAGGCTTCCATATTCACAGTCAAAATGCATATCCCATATCTAGGGGATCTTGAATATAGAAAACCACTTCATTAGGTAATTTAGTATCCAATGAATTCATTTATACCAAGGGATTATCTGCCAATAAATGTGATAATTCCTAAAATTTGGCCACTTTATAAGGCACAAAATGAATCTCAAACCGCTACAGGATGACCACCCACCATGACAGACATTCGGTCAACATTGAATGGTTGAGAATGTATTTGAGTTTTTGTGGAATTGTAGAAATTTAGACTTCTAACCACCTTTCACTGTATCATAATAGACTTTCTATGTGTTTGGTGGAATAGTTATTCATCTTCTTTATTATCCCATTTCAGGAAAGGGTTTCTAGGTGTTAGAAACTCTGAGATACTCCCTGTAATTTTTCTCTTGATTTTCATAGTGAAGTGATTTTTCCTCTCTGTATATGTAGGTATTATTCTCAAGCCACATAAATATCTATGTCCCAAGATCTTCTCGTTATTTTATTTTTTTCCTTTTACTCTTCTATCAATAATTTGTTATTGTGAATCTTGATTTTTCTGCAACAACTATTATTAAAGATTGAGTTCATATTTATCTATTTGAACATTGAAGAAGGCAATGTGAAGATTGAATTCTTAGATGGAACTGACTTTAGCTACTAGAGGATATATATTGAAGACTATCTTTACCAAAAGAAAATTAATTTGTTTCTTTTGGGTTTAAATCCAATGGATATGGAGCAGTCATAGTGGGAGTTACTAGATCAACTGGTTCTGAGAGTTGTATGGATTTCATTGGCCAAAACATGGAATTCAACATCATAGAGGAGAAGATGATGATTGGACTAATGAAATCTCTCTCAAATATGTATGAGAAGCCTTCTACATAAAACAAAGTGAACATGATGCGATGATTGTTCAATCTGAAAATGGTTTAAGGGAGAATTATTGCAGATCACATCAATGAATTCAACAACACTATAAGTCAGTTGAGATCAGTTTAAATTTCTCCTGGTGATGAGATATGTACAATGGTTTTACTATCTTCATTACCTGATATTTGGTAAGATACTGTAACAGCTATGAGTATTTTATTAGGGAATACCAAGATAGTTTTTAAGGATGTATGGGACCTGACCCTCAATGAGGATATCTGAAGAATAGAATTGGGAATATTATATGGTTCTTCTATGAATGTATATGGTGAAGATATGCATGGAGAGACAATCATAGAGTATGATCAAATTCAAGAGGAAAGAGAATAGACAAGGAAAAGGGGATTGGTCCTACCTGCTAGTTTTGCAGGAAGAAAGGACACATCAAGAAAGAGAACAGAGAAGAATAGAAGGGACCTAAAACTAGTGGAGAAAACATAGAATCTAAAGGAACTGATGATGTTTTTCTTCTGATCGTGGATATCCTAATGGTGTCTCAGATTTTAGACTCAGGGGTGTCTTTTCATTCGACATCATAGAAGGGTTTCCTGAATAATTTTGTTTCTGGAAATTTTGGAAAGGTACTTCTTATTAATGATGAAACCTTGCAGATAATGGGGAACATTGATGCATGGATCAATACCAATAGTGGGAGTCTCATGGTTCTGGAAAATGTAAGTTATATCTTTGGTTTTATAAGAAAACTTATTTCTATTGGGAATCTTGATGATGCAGGCTTCAGTACCACATTTACTGGTGGGGCCTGGAAGATTACAAAGGGAGTTATGGTCATAGATCAAGGATCAAATATTGGTACCTTGTACAACGTGACGTAAAAAAGAATGGACATGCTTGCATAAATAAATTTTTTTCACAGATTCAAAACTATGAAACTATAGACCATGCCACATAAGTGATAGGGTGATAAAGGTACTAGTGACAAATGGAAATATACCGAAGATAAAGTTAGTGGAAGTTCGTTTATGTGAAGATTTCATGCATGAAAATTAGAATAAGTAATCATTTGTAAAAGGAGGCAAAACAACAAAGGCTGGAAAGATGGGCATGGCGCACACATATTTTTACGGGCCTGTACCAGTACATTACCTTTAAGGGTCACAATATTATGGGACATTTATTGATGACTCAATAAATAAGGTATGGTTTTTCTTTCTAAAAATAAAATATGATGTATTTAAGGTGTTTTATAAGTGGAATATCATAGTGGGGAATGATTCTGGAACAAATCTGAAATGGATAAGATCAGACAATGGTTGAGAGTATGACAACAATGAGTTCAGGGAATTATGCTCAAATAATTGAATTTGGTGGGAGAAGATGATTCCACAAACACCAAAATAGAATGGTGTAGATAAAAGGATAAATAAGAGACTTAATGAACATTCCAGGAGCATGAGGCTGTATTTAGGGTTACCCAAGACCTTCTTGGATGATGAAATAAACCTGAAAACATATCTCATTAATATGAGTTCATCTCTACCAATAGGATAATGTCTTACTAAGGATCTGTGGTCTGGTAAAGAGGTAAGACTCTCAAATTTATAAGTCTTTGTTTTTTTGGAATATGTACTTGTTGATGCTGGTGTAAGGGAAAAGCTAGATTCTAAGTCCAAAAAAAAAATTCATTATTGGCTATAGTGTTGAGGATTTTGGTTATCGATTTTGGGATGATCTCAACAATATGGTAATAAGGAGTCAGAATGTGGTATTTAATGAAGGTTTCACATACAAGGATCATCATACAGTTGAAGATGAAAATGGGAACAAGGAATCAGAGTGCAAAGAGAAAGTGGAGCTTGAAGGTATACCTGAGCATGATACATCAGAACTGGTGGAACCTACTACTCTAATGGAGTTGAGGAGTATAATAAGGGTGAGAAGGACTATGCAGATGTATTCACCAACTTTACATTATCTATTATTGAATGATGGTGGAGAATGAGAATTTTATGAGGAGGCAATGCAATTGAAAGAGTCAATAAAGTGGGAGCTGGCTATGAAGGAGGATATTTCCTCATTGTATTTTAAAATCACCTGGCATTTTACACCTCTTCCATGATGAAAGAAAACATTGTAGATCAAGTGGATATATCGGGTCAAGGAAGAACACGATGGAAATAGGAGGTATAATTAAATGATAGTGGTGAAAGGTTTTCAATAGAAGGAAGGAGAATATTTCATTGAAATTGTATCACATATAGTAAAACTTACCACCATCTCGGTGGTTCTCAACATTGTGGCATCAGAAGACTTACATCTTCACCAGCTTGATGCTAAGAATTATTTCCTTTATATATATCTGGAGGAGGAAATATATATAAAAAAGATAGAGGGATATGTTGAGTCTGTGAAGGAATACCTGGTGTGTAAACTCTAGAAGAGCTTGTATGGGTTAAATAAGGAACCCAGGAAGTGGGAAAAAAATTCATTTATTCATGACTAAAAATTCATAAAAAACGATGGGGAATGGATCAATGTTGCTACATAAAGTATTTTGGTGATGAATATATTATAATGATTCTATGTGTGGATGAAATGATTATGGAAGGATCATGTATGCAAATAATTGATGATTTGAAAGGACAACTGGATAACGAGTTTTAAATGAAAGATCATGGAGATACTAGTGAGAATTTGGGGATGAAGATCGAGAGAGATTGTGCAGCTAGAACCTTGATTTTATCACAAGTTGACTACATTGGGAACATTTTGAGAATATTTAGTATGATAGAATCCATGCCAGTATCTATTCTCATGGTGTAACATTTCCAACTATCAATAGAGAAATCACCGAAGATGGCAGAAGAAGTTGAGTACATGGAAAAGGCTCCATACACATCAGTTGTTGGAAGCCTGATGTATGTCAAAGTTTTCACTCAAACTAACATTGATCATGTAGTGGGAGTTTTGAGAATTTATTTGGCTAACTCTGTAAAGTGACATTGGGAAGATTTTTAGTGGAAACTGAGGTATTTGAAGGGTATTAATGAGGTAACTCTATGCTTTGGGAAAAGAAATTCATTGTAGGGGTATGTTGATACTAAACTTGGATGTGATGTCAAAAGTAGGAGGAGTACCACGAGTTGTGTACTTACCTATAGATGAACTGTAGTAAGATGGATATCACAATTATAGAATGTGGTTTCATTATCCACCATAGATGAAGAATACACTATTGTAAGAGAAGCTAGTAAGGAGAGGGTTTGACTGAAAAAATTCTTGGATGAGCTAGGAATAAAATGAGATGAGAATTTATTGAATTGTGAAAGTGAGAGTGCTATAAATCTTGAAAAGAACCCAGTGTTTCATGCTCAAATGAATAGAATTAATTTGGAGTACCATTTAATCAGGTTTGCTACAGGACGGGTTGCTGACATTGCAGAAGATTTGTTGAACCAACAATCTGGAAGACATGTTGATGAAGCCAATGGTAATATATAAGTCAAGGTACTATTTATCTCCACTGAGGAATGAAGTATGAGAGGAAGAATTTGGGAGGATACCATGTTATCAAAAAAGGAAAACAGATGGTATTTCATGAATCGTCAGCTTGAATTTGATGTTGGGAATGGAAATCACACCACTGGTAAGTGAAGAAGGGGATGAGGTCAGATTAAGTAATTTTTCTTAGTCAGTGGAATCAAAGTAGGTCAGTATAGAAGATCATTCTCCAAGTGGTATATTGTTGGACTAGTGTAGCTTGATCAGATTGGATGACGTTGGGTTGAAAGCATGTATCCCATACTACACACCAAGTCATCAACTTTGGGGTTTGAGATCCACAGTGATATTTTTAGGGGTTGTCGAGGGAAACACGCCCCTACTCTAGGGATCCTATGGATGAAGGCCCTAGGCCCATTTTTTTGGGGGTACTGTAGCATCTTTGGCCAATGTAGCAGATCTAAGCAATCGAAAATGACAGGGCACTGTATCAGTGCAGACTTTAAAATGAATACTATTGCAGATCGGACATTAGAGATAGTGATACTATAGCTCCATAGAATTCTTTCCACCAACCATTGTAGCATCTTCGAATTCATTGGTCGTGTCACTATAGTGATGTAGACTTCCAACCACATTTCACTGTAGCACATCAGACTTTCTATCCGGTTGGTGGATATTGATTCATATTATTTATTATCTCTTTTGGGATAGGGTTTCTGGGTGTTAGAAACTATGTGATACTCCCTATAATTGTGCTCCTGAATTTCATAGTGAAGTGATTCTACTTCTCTGTGGATGTAGGTATTATCCCCAAACCATATAAATCTCTTTATCCCAAGATCTTCTCATTATTTTATTTTTTCCCCTTCTACTCTTTTGTCAATCATCTGTTATTGAAACTCCCTATGTTTACACAACATATTAGAACCTTAAATCTCTTCTCAATATCTAAATAAAATGTCTCAGAATCAATCATGGTTTTAATGAGATAATAGAGCCTATTTTTATAGACTTCATCGTTATTTTCTTTGAGGAAGTCACTGAGTGATCACTCTAGGTGGTTACATACAAAATAAGTAGTCTTCCTTCAACAAGAAATATCATCACTGGTGGGATCAAAAGATATTTCTTGATCTTGTTGAATTATTACTGAAAATTTTCATTCCAATTATACATAACCCCATTTTTCATCAACCTAGTGAATGACAAGAATTTTCACGCAAGGTTGGTCCAAAAGCACTGAATATAGGTCAAGTGTCCCTGGAGACCTCTCAATTCTATGAGGTTGGGATGAGGTGACATGATAAGGATATACATTTCCTTCTCAAGTTCGTCTTAGATGTCATGATGGCATAATATAAATCCAAGTAATTTCCATGAGGTCACTCCGAAAGCACATTTCAAGGGGTTCATTTTCAGGTTCTGCTACAATAATTTTTTAAATATGTAACTCCCCAAGAATTTAAAATATTTTTTCATTTTTGAAATAAATTTAATATATTCTATATCATTTATTTCATGCAACACTGATTTATCTTGTGTTAAGCGCAAGTGAGACCTTCTCTGTTAGATTGCGTTATACGTAAGATTGAGTTTTACCGAACAAAAAAAATATTATTAAAATATTCTTATTTAATAAAATATAACATACCCATTAAATTAATAGTTATGAATAATATTAACTAACATATAGAAATATATTTTTTATAAAAATATAATATGTTTTCATTTGTTACTAGTAAATTAGAAATGAAAATAAAAAACAATTAAAGGAAATATTTGTATTTTATGCTCTCGAAGATGTTTTTTCTTAACAAATTAAATTAATTAAAATTAATAAATGATATTAATGAAATATATGTTTTATATATTAAATAAAATATTTTTTATGTTAATCTTATAGATTTTATGGGATTAAAATAATAACAAACTCAATATTACACATAAAAACTTATATTTTTATAAAAGCAGTTTTACCGCCTTTTAATGGAGAACCTATTTTAAATCCAATTTTGACACTTTTATATATTATATTGAAAAAAATAAACTTATTATTTTAAATTGTAATATACAAATTTACTTTGGTAAAATTTTTGTTATTTTTATGATAAGTTTCATGTTTTGATGAATAGTGAAAAATAATAAATTTTAATTGAAAACAATTTTTTTCATCAAAATAATTTAGTATTGAATTATATGATTGAATAGTTTTAAAGTATAAATAGATAATTTTTTATCATTTATTCTTATATAGGTCATTTACATAAATTTTACATTTAATTTGGATATAAAAACATTTCAATCATTTGCATGTTTAAACTTTCATAATATCTTTTCTCACCTCGTCAACAAGATTAATTTTAAATTAATTACCATTACTTCTATGATTTGAATTTTGAAAAATGTCTTCCCTATTTGAATCAGTGGTTTGAACTTATTTAAATATGTTTCTTCTATTTCTGGGCATTTGAAAAGTAATTTTAGTAAATTTATATTTACCATGGTTAAGGGTAAATCGGGTAATTAAAGATAAAAATAACATTATAATATTATAAAATTTCCCTAAAACTTCTCGTAATTTAATTTTATTAGTGGTTTTCAACTAAAATAAAGCATATTCTGAAATTATTCCCCTTGTAAAGATATTTGTGTTAGATTATGACATTTATTATATTTTATTTAAAAAAGATTTAAAGATGTCATACTCAAATTTTAATAACAATACCATTTTTAATATAGGGTCATACATAAGATAAATTAAACTATAAATTTTCATTTGAAATATAATAAATTTATCTTCATCATAATAATTTAATTAGTGGCGTGCATAATAATGATATGGTAATTGTTTAATGAATGAAAATATCCAATGAATGTTATTAAAAATATTAAAATAAATTTAATTTGACATAATTAATTACATCCATTAATTTTATAGATAAATTAGATGTGTTAATTATATATTTTAAGTGTTGTTTCTAATTTATAATAATGTTAGGATATTTTTAAAAAGAAAAACAATTAATAATATCAAAATTGACATAAATGATACTTTAAAATAAATAATTTTTTATTAAATGATATAAAATTTATAAAAATATAAAATTTGATAAAATAACTATAATAAGGTTAAATATGTCATCAATGATCCATTTGGGGTTATTTTGGTATTTTATATTAACTATATTAACCCTTAAGTAGTTGAAACACATGTTTCATTCTAAGAGTTAAAGAGATTAAATAAGTGTTAAAGCGAAAAGATAAGGGTAATTATGTGACCTAAAATTGTCCAAAAATTATTTTTTTGAGAGTATTTAAACTAATTATCATATTATATTATAAATCAATCACTTCGGTGACATTTTTAATTCAAAATTAATTTATATTAATTTAATATTTTGAGAGTTTCTAAAATTGACTCTCACCTCAATTATAAAAAGGTACCTCCTCCCTCACATTATTAGTCCTATTTGAGAATTATTTCTAAAAAAACATTTCCCATTTTTCTTATTAACACCCCTATACAAGTCTTATAGGTTCTATAAATCTATAAATACAGACCCTAGTGGCCCTAAGAGGAGATCCAATGGAGGTTCTCTAAAGAAGAGGTAATCATCTTTACTGACTCCTTCGAAACAATTTCTTCTTCTATATCCTCTTCTTATGTTGTTTATATAATAAATTAATAAATAAAATATAATATATATGTTGAGATTTTATTATGACAATTTCATAACCATATTCCTCTTTTTATCCATCCTATGAAAAACAGTATCATCATGTGTTTGTACGTACGACTTACCGTCTCCACGTTGTGGTGTAATTTGTTTTTCAACGCCAATTTATTTGGATGTGTAAGATGATGAATATAATGGATATAAATAATAAATATGATATCAAATTTATTATTTATAATTAATATAAAATACAATTTCTTACCACTTTACCATTAAGGAAATGATATCATCGCTCATGTGTATGTGCGACCTACCATCTCCACAACATGATGAGATTCATTATTCATATTAACCTTTCATGAATGATTATAAAAATCTATATAAAGAGTGAATATAATATTTATGAACTTAATATAATTCTGGATATGGATAAAAAATATCCTATTCATAAGAAACAATACTTACATGACAAAACAAATATAAAAAAATAAAGTAGTTAACACCCGAAAAATTGGTAATTATGAAATATTATTAACAAATGATATAAGAGAATCATATATGATAACATAATTATTTATATTGTTCTGGTATAATTTAATAACATACTTTATCTATTATACAAGATGTTAACACACCCTGAACTAAAGTAAAGTACAATGTAATGGTTAATTTTTCAATCTCATTATTATCCGTGATTGTTTATATGTAAATATTTACCGGGACATATTTATCATCAATATACATATTTATTAAAAATGTATTTCAAAATATTCTTACTTTTCTTCTAAAATTGTTTAAATACATTTTTAATCAAGTTTTACTTTTTATAAAATGTTTTGAAAGGATTTTTTTTCGTTTTCCAAACGAGGAACTTTATGACCTATTCGACAAATAAGGAAATAATGTTTATTTTTAACTTATAAAGAATGAGATGATTTTACCACCATCATGATTCATTGATGTTTTGAAGCTTACATTACATTTTTACAATGTTCTTTTTAAATAAAATTTTTTATATTGTAAATACATGGATTTTAAATAAATGATTTCAAAGAAAAAAGATATTTTTATCAAGATATTTCTAAAGATTTTATTAGAGTGTTTTAATCTATGTCAAAATCCTTTATTTAATCTGATTTTTTATTGAGTATGATCTCCTATGATACAATATACCTTATTTTATTGAAGGAATTATGATCAGTTTGATTGTGGATGTGCTATTTTTATACCATTCATAACTTATGGTTTATGTATTCACATTTCATATGATAGTTTTAATATGAATGTTTATATTAGTTATGTTTTACCCCTTTCATAAAAGGAATGCATTGGACTTTGTATGTGTCAGGTGGGGCTTGATATAGCCCCTCGATGCATTGGTAGGTCTCATGAGACAAATTATTTTGGGTTTTGGGTAATGTATTTCCCAATTATGTGTCGTGTCTTGGCCAAATCCTTGATGGTATGTTTATGATGTACCGTATTATGCATTACCTCTTTATGAAATTAGTTATTGATATTCCATGTGATTATTCAACTAGTATAATATTCATTGTTATGTATACTTATCTTGTGATTATTTATATAGCGTCATTTCATCATATTATATTCCTGTCATATTATACTTAAGATTATTTTTTAATGGAATGTGTTTTTAGTTATTCACCTTGCCTTATTATGTTTATTTATTACAGCTTCTGTTATATTGTTTACTCTTACTGATCATCTGAGATCACCCCATTATTAGGTTTCCTTTTTCCCAGGATGTGAAGATTTATATTATGACTGAAATGTAGGGATAATATAAGAGAATGGTGTTCTGAAAGGATTTTTATGTTGTATTTTATGTTTTAAACTGTAATGTAAGGTACATGTATGTAATCTGGCTTCCAAGACTACTAAACAAGTTGGTCCTTTTGGATTTTAGTATTTTATCTATGCCAATGTATTAAAGTAAGGCAATGACATTGGGATTTTGGAGTCAGGGTCATTACAAAATATGATGTCAAGATCAACTAGTTGGTTAGAGAACTATTGATATTCAACCACCAGATCATCAACATAACATTCGAAAAACTTTCGTAGGAAGGTTTTGAAGAAGTGATGCATGGCATGTTTGTACGTAGTGCTGGCATTATTCAAGAAACAGGGAATTACCCTATAACAAAATACTTTATGGGGGCCTCAAGGAGATGGCTTCTTCATATTCTTTGGGTATCATGTTTTTTATTGTATCCTGAATAGACATACATGAAGGAGAGAACGTGATATTCGGTTGTTGCATTGATCAGTGGTTTTGTGATCCGGACTCGAAAATCATCCTTCAGGAAGTATCGGTTGAGATCATTGAAATCGATGCAGACTCTTATTTTCCTATTCTTATTCTTAATGAGGATGATATTGGTAAACCATTTGGGATATTAGACCTCCTGAATGAAGCTGACTATGATGTTCTTGTTAACTTTAGCCTCAATTTTGGAAACATGTGTCAGGTGATGTAACATCCCGACCTAACTTACCACTAAACCGATAGCCGAATTGGTGGGTCACATGACCTTAAGTGAATCTACCCATACAGCAAAGGTTTATAACTTTCAACAAGGGTGTAATGGTAGTTTGGTGGGGAGACAATACCCTCATACATAGAGTGCACATCGATAAAAAATAGAAAAACTCAGATATCAGGAAAATCAGTAATGTAACAATTGAATAATGGTTATGGCCAGCACCAGTTTAAAAAGTATGCATGCTAAATGATGATGATTAATCTAAAAGAGTAAATAAAATCATGATTTATATTTCAATACAAAAAATAAGGAATAAAACAATCGCAATCCCTAAGGAAGATCTCCTTGGGCATCCAAAGCTCCAACTCAATCCTTTACTCCTAAATCCCTAGTACAAGAAATACAATAATCATACTAGATCCTGAAAATATAATATCTACTCAAGTACCAAGGGTACTTGATCAGGGTGTGAGATAAAATCTCATTAGGCCAGCACCCATGGTGTCTAGAAAAATCCCAATAGTGCAATATAAATTAAATAGTGTGCAGGCATGCATAAATAAAGTAAAGCAGTACAGTGTAACTGAATTCCAAGTACCTACTTAATCCCTCAACTGGTGTCTAAATATTTAACTAGTTCATTGATTAATTAATTACCAATTTATATTAATAGTCATGTGAAGAAAATATACCACTAACATCAACTCATGATAGTATAAATATTGAAGGTTCCAAGATGTAACAAGGAAAACCATGATTGATGAATAAATAGGAAGTGGTTCCAAGGTAATCACCAAGGAAACCTAGACCTCATGAGCCAATAACTCAGTAGTAACTGAGTCTAGCTGTAGGGGAAAGAGCTTAATCCAATGTTCATTGTCCAAGGAATTCCCTTAATAAGACTCCTACTTAGTCCAATGAGTTCATACAAGGTAAAATAGGGCTAAGTGATGTCTAGGCCCAATGGGTTGTAACCGTGGAACCTACTTGTCAATGTTGGATCCAATGAGTATATCCAAGGAATCCTGTAATAATAATGAAGGGATCCTATGATGTAATATAGTAAATATAAAGGCCAAGGAGGATCAGGTTCTTAGATAGGTCTCACGCAAGGCAACTAACATCCTTGAATTGGAATGATGTCCTCGAGTACCAAAGGCATTCCCTCGGGAATCCTAGTGCTAATAAGAGTCAATAATTCCTATAAATAGTCAAGGTCCATGTGAATAAAGGGGTTTCCTTAAATTTAATTCACTACCATTAATTTGGTCATATGATAACTATTCTATTAAAACATCCACTTGGTTCGAGCCTTGCCTTTCAGTATTTTGACAAGGACATGCATCATAGAAAGTTTTAATTAAAACAATGTAAGTCAAATTATATTAAAAAGGTTCACTCCATTTCTTTCCATGAACATGTCAAGGTGTTCTATGAATGTGCAACCAAACATTCCTTTACATTTAATAATTACAAATCATATACTTAAGTATTATTTCCATAATATTATTTTAATGAATTACTTACATTTCGGAACTTAACTTTGGCGGGTCAAGTGGAACTGAAAAGACATAAGCTATTCACAATTTCATGACTAAATAGGCAATTAATGTAAATAGGAATATCATTTGTGTGGTCAAGCTTGATCACACCCAAATTATGACTCATAAGTTTCAAAACACTAAAAACCCAATTATGGCATATCACCCTACATGGGGTGTTGGAAGTTGCGGATGTAACCACCGACAACCAATCACATTTCTGGAAAGAGAGTTAGAAAATATCAGTCAAACACGCATAAAGTTATAATCACTAAAAATTTTAGGTTGAAGATTGTGCACCTCCATTGGAGGGTTTTTATTATAAAATCATGATATTTCTTATCACATAGATCATTTATCACTTTAAACATTTAAATCATGGAACATACTAAATTCATGTTTATGATGTATTTAATATAAAGACTTCACTACATTAATTAAAATCTAACAAAAGTGCAGTGAGGAATTAATTAACGCATTAATAAAATTTGAGGGTATAGAAAGGGACCCTACCTCAAGTAGAATACCAAGACGACTTTTGGTACTTGTCAAATTACGTGGCAAAAACTTGAAACCGACCACACTCTCACACACACATATATTCTTATATATATATATATATATTCTTTAATCCAAATCACGTATTCTCCTCTCCATAATGGAATAAACATGAGGAATATATTTAGACACACACACACACACACACACACACACATACATACCTATGTATGTGTATACGCACCGCCAAGGATGATTAAAACTCCCTATAATCAACTTTAGGAACTCAACACACCTTAAGACTCAGTTATAGGGTGAAAAACAAAACAGAAGGTTTTTAATCTTACCCAAAATAGTGGTGGTAAGATAAAAAACCCATATATCTCACCTTTATTGGAGGATGCTGGAATAAAGACCCACGAGCCCCGAGGAAGCCTTTGCATGCCCTAATACTGGAAGAAAAACAAAAATTAGGTATTATGCCAACCCTAGGGTTTTTAGCCGAGTTAATATTGGGCATCAACAGATCAAAAATGACCAAAGTGAAGGAGGAGAAGGTGGGAGAAGGCTTTAAACCGAGGATCTAGAGAAGAATTGTGAAGGAACCACATTGAATCGATGGATGGAGATGGATCCGGAGGAGGGATTGAGTACACATCCAAGGGGAGAGGGGTGTGTGCATTGTGAAACCCAGGTTAGGGGGAAGGAATCCCTTAAGACCCTTTTAATTTTATTTTAATTTAATTAAAATTATTTAATTTTTAAAATAGGGTCTCAGTGCATGGTTTAGGCCACACAGTTTATCAAACCATGCACCGACTATGCGCCCCTTTACTAGGCACCTAGGCACCCCATAAATCTTGGCCCATAGGGTTTAGAAACTGTGCGCCAACCATGCAGTGAATAGTTTTTAGGTACTTCCCAAACCACTAACAGTGAGGTTGAGGCACACAGTTTTACAAACTGTTTACAACCCATGAAACAACCTATGTGCACCTACAATAAGCATCACAACTACCTGCTATTGGCCGCACAGTTTTCAAACAAACTGTGTGCCCTCTACAGGTCCCCTAAACTGGATTTTTCTAGGATCAATGCTCTCTAAACTCCTTGGGATGACTAGGAGACTTATCTATCCTTCACCCAAATCAAAAAACATTACTTTTAAATGTTCCAACTCTCATAATGTCATTCTAAAGTTAGGTTTTAAAAATAGAATGTCTAGAAATTACAAAAATTTAAATTGCTTTGGATTTTTTATTGATTGAAAAACATATAACTCTACATCCTCCCCTTATTAAAACTTATTGTCCTTGAGAAGACATCAGAAAAAAAAAACATCATGAAACCTATAAGGGTCATGATGTTTCATTCAAATAGTTGTATTGATTTTCCAACATTTATCTCACCTTTAATCACTTCTTAAGCATTCCGTACTTAAGCCTTTACAACCCAATCCAACACTCATTCTCCAAATGAAACACCAAAACAGAGCATTCACATTCCCTTTTAGATTGATACATGATCACTTCATTGAATCTTTAAACAGCATGCCTAAGGTGCTCCCCACCTTTTCTCTTTAACCTAAAAAGGGCCAATTCCATGCCCCAATACCTCCACTGAAGAAATTCCCTTGTGAAGCACGTCAATGAGTGTTCTAACAATGCTCTTGGGATGATTTAATTAAAAATTAATTGTCAAATCCTAATCAACCTAATAGAAACTGGTCACACAATCTTCCTCAAAGGCACTACCAACACTTTTTACAGTACACCATCCTTAACTTGACAACGTACTTTGAAACGGTTCCTTACAATATTCACACTGAACAAAAAGAAGAGAGGATGAGTCGAGCCACTTTGGCCAACTTATCATGAAGATTCACAACTTAGGAGGCTAGAACAATTCAACTAATCTATAATTCCTTCCTTCAAGTTATCTTTTGTTTATAACGAGCAAATTATCCGAAGCCCATACCTCACTTCATTTGACGTTTCATATATTAAACCATCGCCAAAACATTTAGACTAGAGTCTTAAAGAACTATTCCATGGTATTTTACACTTTATATTACAATGGAGACATTAGTACAAATCCAAAACATCCACATATGATCATTGACTAAGCCTAGAGTAGCAACCACCCGGTGGCTAAGTTAAAATAAATGACTGGAGTCTGTGAGTCCGAACAATCCATTCCTACATGGGAACCCAAGAACCACTTTGGAATTAACAAGCCTTAATAAGAACCATGTGCCAACATGTAACACTGATAAAGATCACCCAATAAGATCAATATCTTTTAAAGCTTCAATTATATTCAAGACCAACGCTCTCTTAGTGCAACTTGGAAAACATCAAGATAGGGGACATGCTCATCACTTAGAAGAATACACTAAGAGGGTTGAAATGGTTTACAGTCAAACACAGCCAACTACTAGAATGAAATATATTCAAACCACAACTGGTCGACTTCAAGGAAGAATATTGTATTCACCTACTGGTGCACCAATATTAAATGGACACATGCCTTTACTACTCAAGGAATTCCATGATCACTCTAGATTTAACCACTGAATTCCTCCAAGACCAATGGTGTTTTATTGAGTTTTCACTCACAACGAACTAGATAAAGTCATGCTAGTGAGAAAGCACCAACATAAAACAACACCTACAAGCCTTAAAGTTATTCTAGCACAAACTGACCATTTCTCAATATTCATCTTAGTTTGTGTTCCTTCTACATGGAAGGACACATTTACCAAGTCTGACACGACATCCCCCACCTTAGGAGTGTCCTATTCGAAAAATAAAGAAAACTATCCACTCATATGTGCACTAGATTAACACAACTTAAATGAATGTGTGATTCTCCTTTGAACCACAATCACAACATAAAATCATACAAATAATGTCAGAATAATGAGACCGACATGTCAAAACACCTGAGACTTCCAAAATACATCCTGAGAATTAGGATGAAACTGATTCTTTAATTCTCAGGTCACCCTACTAGGAGATGACCCAAGACTATACTCAAGAGAATAAGAAGTTTACTTCAGAGTCTTATTGCCTCATATGACCATTATATTAGATGAAACTATAACTAGTCATCTATTTATAAGAAGAAGAAAGGTTCAAATGACCTTTAAAGCATCCAACCATGCCCAAGGCATGTCTAACCAACTAAAACTGAGCATTTCCTGATGCTCATGCTCACAAAAAAAGGTCAAAAAAACAATGACCACTCATCCAAACAAGGGTGTCATTTAGAAACAAAAGATTCATATAAGGGAAAACAGCACTCGGATGACACTAAACATTATAAATTTCACAGAAATATCAAGGAACTTAAATTCTAAGGTTGCTACCTACCACAGACTAGCCCATTATAAAAGAAAAACATTGGCCCTATCACTAGGTTACACCAAATGAAGTCACTAGATTAAAATCCATTCATATAAGTCATTGCTAAAGAAGAAATGACCAATGAAGAACACATACAGTTCCGTTAAAATTCAAGTCAAGAGACATCTAAATGAATCTTACATAGAGATTTTGAATAGATTTCACCACATATGGGATCCATTTTTAAGTCTGTTACATTTATTCACATTTTAAATATTCAACCATTTAAAATATTTATCTAACACATCAAAGAAGAATAAGAAAGTCTCAAAAAACATTCTTTTTAAAACATTTTCCTTTTATTTAAATCCCATCATTAATTTGGAAATTTATCACATAAATCCATTTTAACAAATAAGGTGACCTATGAGGGTCCCACTAAGCCAACCTGGGTTCATCAGAATGCAACCCAAAAGCAGTGGCTAATTATTAAGAGTCACAACACCCAGACTGGGTCATATCATAAGGAACATGAACCAACTAACCTACTTGGGCATATTTTTTCATTTCAATAGTTAAATAATTAATTTAAAATTATAACATGTTCAAATACATAAATATGTAGTCGTATGGGTGACCATTTACCAATATATAAAGTGTTCATACACTTTACACCTTGGAATTTGGATCCCATTTAATCAAACCAATTCACTTTATCATTTTAACATGCTCAAACACATAATGTACCAACAATAAGGGTGTCCATATACCAACCTATATAGATCCCATAAACATTATAGTTTAGTATTTTTCTCCCTTTTACATACCTATTTCACTTTATAATTAAACTTTGGCAGCCATTTACAATAGTTCAAATGAACAGGTTACCTTTTCCCAATTATAAAGTAATCATACACCTTATAACTGAAAACAGGTTCCCATTGTAATTTCAACCATTTAATTTAGTAAAAGAAACTAACTACATATCAAAAAATCTAGCATGTCACTATAAGCATTTAACATGGAGAAACCTGCTAAAATTAGAAAAACATGTTATAACATAAGAGCATGACACATAAGCAAGACATGAATCATGGAATATTATCACCCAAGAATGTTAAATATATCACTAAAACATTCTATCTAAAGAGTCATGCCAATAAATATAAGGCATGTCATACATTCAAGGCACACAACTTGAATCAACGGGAAAACTAAAATGTAACTACATGACATGGAACTATGCATGGAATGTGAATTTCCTATGTTCTTATATGATGATGGAAATGCAACATCCTTTCCATTATAGTCCAAGGGTGAAATATGAGAAACTCCATAAATCAATAAACATCATAAATTACACTAGTCACTAAAGGTGAAATCATATCTACCGTAATAACAAACATCATGAAAAACAATTCCCATCCCTGGACACTTGGTCATTTCCCATGCATAGGGCGATCAATCCTAAGAAAGATGATTAAACAAGTTCCAACACATTCCTAGTATCTTATATAGCAACCCAAAATAGTAATACAAAAGAAAAAAATTAATCTCTCATACCACTTTGTAACATCCCATCCTGACTTTCCACTAAACCAATAGCCGAACTAATGGGTCACATGACCTCAACAACGTCTTTATGTAACCCAGAGGCTACCGACTAGTAGAGAAGGTGTCATGATAGTTCAATGGGGGAGACTATACTCTCATAATCATAGTGAACAATGGTATATAGATAGTAAAACTCATATATTAGCAAAAGCAGTAATGTAACAATTGAATAAAGGTTATGGTCAGCGCTAGTTTAAGCAAGTAAGCATGCTAAATGATGATGCACAAGCTAAAAGAGTAACTAACATCATGATTTTCATTTCAATAAAATAATAAATAAGGAAATGATAGGAATCCCCAAGGGAAATCTCCATGATAATCCTGAGCTCCAGCTCAATCCTTTTCACCTAACTCCCTGGTACAAGAAATAAAACAATCAACCTAGATACTAAAAATATAAGGTCTACTTGAGTTCTAAGGGTATCTAAGAATGGTGTGAGATATATTCTCATTAGACTAGCACCCATGGTGTCTAGACTGATCTCAATAGTGTAATATAAATTAAATAGTGAGCATGCATGCATAAATAATGTAAAGCAGTATAATGTAACTAAATTCCAAGTACCTACTTCATCCCTCAGCTGGTGTCTGAACATGTAACCAGTTCATTAATTATGTAATTACCAATTTATATTAATAGTCATGTGAGGCGTATCCAACACTGAAATCACCTCAGGGTTCTATAAATAGTTAAGGTTCAAAGGTGTAACAAGGAAACCATGATTGGTGACTAAATAGGAAGTGGTTCCATGATAATCACCAAAGCAACCTAGACCTTAAGAGAAACTAACATTGTAGTAACTGAGTCTAGATAAGGTGTTAATAGTGTAATAAAAGTAGCATCATCCAAGTAATTCCTATAACAATACACCCACCATGTCCAAGGAGTTCGTTTAAGGTAAAATGGGGCTAAGTAATGACTGGTCCTGATGGGATATAACCATGGAACCTACTTGTCAACAGTGGATCCAAGGAGTGTATCCAAGGAATCCTTTAATAATAATGAAGGGATCCTATGGTGTCATACTATACATCCATAGGTAGATGACGATTGGGTTCTCAGGTAGGTCTCACCCATGGCAACTGACATCCTTGAATTAGAATGACATCTTTGAGTACCCAAGGAATTCCCTTGGGAATCCAAGACCTAACACGAGTCAAACCTTTCTATAAAGATTTCAAGGTCCATGTGCACAAATGGGTCACCTTATATTTAATTAACTACCATTAATTTGGTCATTTGATAACTATTCCATTAACAAATTCACTTGGTTCATGCCTTGCCTTTCATTAGTTTGACAATGCCAAGTAGCATACAACCTTTTAATTAAAACCATGTATGTCACATTAAATTAACAAGTTTCACTCTTATGCCTTAAATGAACATTTCAAAGTGTTCTACATACATGCAACTAAACATTTCATCACATTGAGTAAGTCCAATTCATATACTTAAGTATGCTTGCCATAATATTATTTGAATGAATTAATTTGATTTAGGCACTTACATTAGGCGGTTCAATTGGAATTTAAAAGACACGAGCTATTTCAAATTTCACAATTGAATAGTAAATTAATGTAAATATGATTACCATTAGTGTGTTAAAGCTTGAGCACACCCAAAAGTTGGCTCAAAAGTTTCAAAATGCTAAAAACCCAATTATGACATATCACCCTACCTAGGGTGTTGGAAGTTGTGGAAGTAACCACCAAAAACCAATCAAATTTATGGAAATAGAATAAGGAAATATCAGTACAACAAGCCAAGTAGGAATAAAAGTCCAATCACTACTTTTTTAGCGTGAAGATAGAACACCTCCATTAGAGGGGATTTATTATAAAATCATGATATTTCTTATCACACAAATAATCTATCACATTTAACATTTAAATCAAGGAACATACTAAAATCATGTTTAAGAGGCATTTAATCTAAATACATCACTACATTAATTAAAATATAACAAAAGTTTAGTAAGAAATTTATTAATGTATTAATAAAATTTTAGGGCTTGGAATGAGACCCCACCTGAAGCAGAAGACCAATCTGACTTTTAGAAGTTTTCAGACTAGGTGGCGACCACTCAAAACCTCCCCACACTCATACACACATAAATTTGTATACATAAATAAATACATACATACATACATACATACATATATATATATATATCCTTTAATCGAAAGCATGTATTATCCTAAACATGAGGGAATATATACTATAAAGATATACATTTATATATACACACACATATGTACATACCTAGGTATGTGTGTGCGCACCACCATGGATGATTAAAACTCCCTATAATAAATTTTAGGGAATCAACACACCTTAAGAGTCAATTAATGGGTGTGAAACAAAACAACAGTTTTAGAATCTTACCCAAAACAATGACAAAAATCAAAAAAAAACCCATCTTCCTTCTATTCAGTGGCATATTCCAGAATACAGACCGATGGGTCTTGAGGAAGCCTTCACACACCCAAATACTAAAAGAACAACATAAATAGGGTATTAGACCAACCCTAGGGATTCTTCTGAGTTAATACTGGGAAAATGGATACCAAAAATGACACAAGAGGAAGAGAAGGAGGGATAAGGATTTACCTTAATGATCCAGAGAATAATCCTAAAGGAACTGCATTGAATTGACAGATGGAGATGGAGCCAGAGGAGGGCTCGAGTGCATGTCCAAGAGGAGAGGGATGCATGTGTCGTGTGACCCAGGTAATGGGGAAGGAATTCCTTAAGACCCTTTTCGTTTTAATTTAATTTATTTTAATTTATTCCATTTTTATAACATGGTCTCAGCTAAAGGTTTTGGCCGCATGGTTTATCAAACTATGCATCCCCTGTGTGCCCCTTTACTGGGAACCTAGGCACCATTCATGGCTTGGCCCTCATTGTTTAGAAATTTTTCGACAACCGTGCGGTAAATAGTGTTTATGTACTTCCAGAACCACTAAATTTTGGGGTGAGGTACATGGTTTTTCAAACCATGTGTAGCCCATGTGATAGTATCTTCCCACCTCTAATAATTCTCACAGTTGCTTACTATGGTCCACATAGTTTTTAGAAAAACCATGCGCCCTCTGCAGGTCCTTTAAACCCTGATTTTTTCAAGTTTGAAACTCTTGAAACTCCTGGATATACCCAAGAAACTTATTGGGACTTCACACCATACCGAAAACATTAATTTTAAAGGTTCCAAATCTTAAAACCTCTTTCTAAAGATCTGTTTTAAAAATGAAACATCTATTAATTAAAAAAATTCAAATTCCTTTATATTTTCATCTGATTTAAAAACATAGAACTCTAAAATCTCCCCAACTTAAATCTTCTCAACCCTGAGAATCCTTCAGAAATAATGAAAACATCACCCGACCTACAAGGGTCGTGATGTTTAATTTGAATGGTTTCATTACATTTCCAATGCCCAACGCAACTTTAAGATCTTCTTAATCATTTCACAATTAATCCTTTACAATCCGATCCAAAACTCATTGTCCAAATAAAACACTAAAATAGAGCTTTCACCTTCTTATTTTGATAGAGACACAATCATGTCATTGTCTCTTTAAAAATCAGACCTAAGGTGCTCCCCACCTTTAGTCTTTAACATGAAAAGGGCCAATTCTAAGCCACGTACCTCCACCATCATAATTTCCTTACGAAGCATGTCTTTGAGTGTTCTAATGATGATCTTGGTATGATTTCATTAAAAATTAATGGTAAAATCCCAATCGACCTAATAAAAATTGGTCACGCAATCTTCCTCAAATGTACTCCCGATCCTTTTTACACTACACTTGCCAAAACCCAATGACGTGATTTGAAATGGTTCCTCACAACCGTTCACATTGAACAAAAATAATATAATATGATCAAGACACTTTACTGAATTATCTCGAAGATTCCAAGCTTAGGCGTCCGATGTAATTCAACTGAACTGCAATGCCTTCTACCAAGTATCTTGCATTTGCAATGAGTGTGTTTGCCGAAGGCCATACCGAACTTCCTGTGACATTTCATAGATTAAACCATCACACAACCATTTTGACTATAGTCTTGAGGAACTATTACATAGTATTTATCACTCTATATTATAAGTGAGAGGTTGGTACAATGCCAAAAATTACACATCAGATCATTGACTAAGCCTATAGTGGAAACCGCCCAACGACTAAGTCAAAAGAAATGGATGGAGTCCATGATTCCAACCAAGGAATTCCTACTTGGTAACCAAATCATCACTCAGGACATACCAAGCCTCGATAAGAACCATGCATTAGTATGTAACACAGATAAAGATCAACCAAAAATTTCAATAGATTTTGAAGTATTAGCACGAAGAAATATTGATGCTCTCTTAGTGAAACTAGGAAGACATCAAGATAGGGGACATGATCGTCACTTAGAAGAATACACTAAGAGGGTTGAGACAATTTCTATTCAAACACACCCAACTAGTAGAAGGAAAAATAGTTGAATCACAACTGGTCAACTTCAAGGAAGAATTTCGGCTTCACCTGCCGATGCACCAACATTTAACTGAACACATGCCTTTACTACCCATTGGATTCTATGATATCTCTATATTTAACCATTGAAGTCCTCCAAGACCAATGGCGTTTTCCTGAGGTTGAATACACAACAAAACAGATCAAGTCATGCCTATGAGCAAGCATCGACATAAAACAACACCTACAAGCCTCAAAGGCATTCAAGCATAAACTGACCATTTCCCAATGGTCCTCTTAGATTGTGCTCCTTATACATGGAAGTAAACATTTACCAATTCCAACATGACATCCACCACCTTAGGAGTGTCCTAGTCACAAAATAAAGAAAACTAGATGCTCATAAGCATGATAAATTAAATCAATTTAAACAAACATGTGACACTCCTCTGAGCCACGATCACACCATCAAATCATACAAAGAAGGTCAAAACAACATGATCGGCATGTCAAAACACCTAATTCTTCCAAAATCAATCCTAAGAAATGGGATGAAACTGATTCTTTAACACTCAGGTCACTCTAGTTGCTGACTACCTGAGACCATACTCAACAGCATAAGAGGTTTACTTTAGATTCGTATTGCCTCATATGACCATTATCCAAGACTATTTCATAACCATTCATTTATTTTTAAGAAGAAGAAGGGTTAAACGACCTACAAAGTAGTCGACCACACCCGATTCATGTACAAACTACCAAAATTCAGCATTTATTGATGCTCATTCCCACAAAAAAGGTCAAAAATGCAACAACCACCCATCTGAACAAGGGTTTCATTTAGAAACAAAGAGTCCTACGAGGGACAATGAAACCCGAACAACACCAAATTTTATAAAATTCACTACAATATCAATGAACTTAAATTCTAAGGGTGATACCAACCACGGACTAGTCCCTTACAAAATAAAAACATCAACCCTATCATTGGGTTACCCCAACTGAAGTCACTGACTTAAAATTTATTCATGAAAGTCATTGATAAAGAGGAAACTTCCAATGGAGAACACATACACTTCCATTGAAAGGCAAGTTAAGAGTCATCTAAATGACCATTTCACAAGGATTTTGAATACAGGAAACCACCAATAGTTTCCATTTTTAAGGCCATCATATTTATTTACATTTTAAATCTTTATCCATTTAAAAGATTTAGCTAACACATGAAAGTAGAGCAGGAAAGTTCCAACAAAATTCCTTTTTAAAATATTTTACTTTTATTGTTATCTTGTCATTAATTAGGAAATATATCACATAAATCTCTTTTAACCGATAAGGTGACATATGATGGACCACTAAGATGACCTGGGTTCATCAAAATGCAACCCAAAAGTAGTTTCTAATTATTAAGAGTCACAACACCCTTACTAGGTTATCTCATAAGAAACATGCACCAAATAACCTACCTGGGCATGGTTGTGCATTTAGGTAGTTAACCAATTCATTTAAAATTATAACATGCTCAAATAATTAATGTTTTGGTCCTATGGGTGGACATATACCAATATATAAATAAACCATACACTTTAGAGCTTGGCATTTGGTGAAGGACCCCAGATCCCCCTGAGAGGGGAGGGGTGAATCAGGGTGTCAAATTTTTCTTTTAAACTGATAGATATTGTTCCCACATTGATAGGAACCTGTTAAAGTTCTTTGAAGAGGAAGCGTAGAAAATAAACAATCACATGAAATGAAATGACAAAAAAAATTACTTGGTTCACCACTAAGAGCTACGTCCAAGGAGAATATGCCGACAGTGTGTTGGTCATACCAAAAACCACTAATCTTTAAAAGTTGTGTATTATAAGATTTAGCATAGTCACTCTATTCTAGGTGCACTACCTTTATAAGGTTTTATGGATATCACACTATGTCCCTCAGATCACTTCTGATAAGTCCCCCTTGCTCCCTGGGTTGGAAGAAAATTCATTCAGTTTATTGACTTGAAGTTTGCTTCAATGATTTAACATTAAATCAGGCATCCTTAATTGTAAATGCATGTTTTGTTGAAGTCTCATAATCACCCACAGATGTAATTTATTTTCTTTTACACTTATATGTAATGAAAATTTATTTCAAAAAATGATTTGATCAATTTTCAATATTATTTGGGTGTTCTACATACTATGTTTCAGGTATGGTTCGCATACCACCTCCTCCACATACCACTGCCATTTCTGCATACCGTCTAGCTCCTCTGTGAACTACCCTGCTCCGCATACTACCTTACTCCGCATACTACACCACTCCTATGTGTATATTCCAGCTCCACGTACTGCCTTGCTCTGCCACGTACTACGATAGCTTCCCCTGTGAACCACACTCTCTTTCACCGACTGTTTTCCTTATACGAATGATTCTCTTTGTGTATCATCTTATCCTCTGTGAACCACTTCAGAATTCACTGGATTTATTCCCAAAATTTTAGTCTCCAATCTCGTCTCTTAACAAAGGGGATCACTTCTCCTTAAATAAGAACATAACTACGCAAATTTTACTGATCCGATTTACCCAAATTTTTAATCTGGGACAATATGCACTGCATACTAAACTCTATCTGCATAATGTTATCCTCCACTTCATATCACTCATGTTTCATGAACCTCATAAATTCTACAAACCTTCATCATTCTGTGTGTCGCATGCCACCACAGTATACCATTGCTACGAACCGTTTTTAGTTCTACGCACCGCTCCACGTACCGTTCATGCTGCCAGGTACATGGTCATGAACCATTCCTAGAACTTGGTACGCGGTCCATGTTCCGAGGTATTTTTTTCCCTTATTTTGAAAATTTTATTCTTCATTTTTCATACCACTCACTCCTATGTGAAAAAACCATTGTTTTTCAACACCAAACTCCCAATTTTGAGGTTTAAAAATTTGGAAAACACTGTGAAACTGTGACAACATCAATACTGCTTTCAGACTTAGACATATGACCTCATTCCTTGAAAACTCCCTAGTCATCCATGTGTAGATTGACAAAAAAACATAAACCAAACACCATTATTATCCATGAACAAATTTTGTTCCAACATTTTTCTTTTATTTAATCAAACCAATTCACTTTAGCATTTTAGCATGCTCAAATACATAAAGTTCCATCTATATGGGTGATCATATAAAAACCAATAAATCATTTATACATTTGATATTTTGGAATTTGGCTCTTGTTTACTAACTAATTTCACTTTACAATTAAACTTTAACAGCCTTTTGAAATGGTTCAAATGCATGGATTAAATTTCTCCAAATATAATGTGCCCGTACACCTTATAACTGAAAACCAGTTCCCATCATAATCAAAACCATTTAATTTAGCAAAATCAACCAATTACATATAAAAACAAGATAGCATGTCACTACAAGTAGTTAAAACATAGCGACATGCTGAAATCACAAAAACATGCTATAACACATGAGCACAACACATAAGAAAGATAGGAAGCATGGGATATTATCACCAAATCATGATAAATATATCATTGAAACATTCTATCTAAATATGCATGTTAGTAAATATAAGGCATGGCATACATTCAATGCACACAATTTGAATAAACATGCAAAATAAAATGCAACTGCATGGCATGGAACTATTCAAGGCATGTGAATTTTCTATGTGCCTATATGATGAATGAAATGAATATTCCTTTTAATTTAAGGCCAAGGGTGAAAAACAAGAAATTCCATAAATCAATAAATAGCAGAAATTACACCAGTCACTCAAGGTGAAATCAAATCAACCGTAACAACAAATAGCATGAACAATAATTTATAGCCCTTGCCACTTTGTCATTTCCCATGCGTGGGGTGATTAGTCCCAAGTAAAACAATTATTCAAGAACCAACACATTCTTAGTATCATGTATACCAACCCAAAATAGTAAGAAAAAGTAAAAATTAAGCTCTGATACTACTTTGTAACATCCCAACCCGAATTACCACTAAACTGGTAGCCAGACCGGTGGGTCACATGACCTCAAGTATATCTCCCCATATACCAAAGATTTCCGACTAGCAGTGAGGGTGTTATAGTAATTCAGTGGGGTGACTATACCCACATACTCAGAGTGTATAGTAGTAAACAAATATTAAAACTTAGATATCAGCAGAATCTGTAATGTAGCAATTAAATAATGGTTATGGCTAGCACAAGCTTAAATAAGTAAGCATACTAAATAATGATGCACAATCTAAAAGAGTAACTAATAGTATTATTTACATTTCAATAAAAAATAACTAAATTACATAAATCCCAAATGGAAATATCCATGAGCATCCCAATCTTCATATCGGTCCTTTTCTTCTAACTCCATGGTATAAGCAATACAACAATCAACCTTGATCCTGCAAATATAATGTCTACTCATGTACCAAAGGTACCTGAGTATGGTGTGAGATGAAATATCATTAGACTAGAACCCATGGTGTCTATCCTGATCCTGACAGTGTAATATAAATTAAACAGTGTGCATGCATGCATAAATAAAGTAAAGTAGTACAATGTAACTAAATGCCAAGTACCTGATTTATCCCTCAGCTGGTGTCTAAACATGTAACCAGTTCCTTGATTAAGTAATTAACAATTTATATTAATATTCACATTAGGAATATCCAAAACTAACAACACCATATGATAGTATAAATAGTTAAGGTTTCAAGATGTAACAAGGAAACCACGATTGATGAGTAAATAAGAAGTGGTTCTAAGGTAATCACCAAGGAAAAATAGACCTCAGGGGATGCTAACTCAGTAGTAACTGAGTATAGATAAGGAGGTAAGAGTGTAATCCAAGGAGCATCATCTAAGGAACTCCCACAAAAAGATGCCTAGTGAGTCCAAGGAGTTAGTCCAAGGGAAAATAAGGCTAAGCAATGATTGGTCCCAATGAGTTGTAACCATGGAACCTACTTGTAAATGGTGGATCCAAGGAGTGTATCCAATAAATGTTATAATAATAATGAAGGGATCCTATGGTGTCATATTGGGCATCCAGAGGTAAATGAGGATTGGGTTCTCGGGTAGGTCTCACCAAATGTAACTAGCATCCTTGAATTGGAATGACGTCCTCGAGTACCCAAGGAATCCCCTCTGGAATCCAAGAGCTAACACGAGTCAATTATTCCTATAAATATTTCAAGTTCCATGTGCATAAAGGGGTTACCTTATATTTAATTCACTAACAGTAATTTGGTTATGTGATAACCATGCCATTAACAAATTCACATGGTTCAAGACTTTCCTTTCATTAGTTTGACAAGGACAACCCGCATAAAACCTTTCAATTAAAACAATGTAAGTTAAATTCAATTAATAAGGTTCACTATTAAACCATCCATGAACATGGAAATTTGTGCTATAGACAAGAAACCAAACATTCCTTTACATTTAATAAGGCCAATTCATATACTTAAGTATGCTTTCTGTATTATTATTTGAATGATTTACTTACATTTTGGAACTTTCCTTTGGTGGGTCAAGTGGAATTTACAAGACATAATCAATTCAAAATTTCACGATTCAATAGGAAATTAATATAAAAAGGCTTACCATTAGTGTGGTCAAGCTTGGTCACACTCGAATGATGGATCAAAAGTTTTAAATTCGAAAAACCCAATTATGGCATGTCACTCTACATGGGGTGTTGGAATTTGGGGATGTAACCACCAACAACCAATCACATTTATGGAATAAGAATAAGTAATTATTAAAAAAATAAAAGTAAGCATAAAAGTCTAATCACTCCTTTTTTAGCTCAAAGACCACGCACCTCCGTTGGAGGGGTTTTGTTATAAAACTATGATATTGATTTTCACACAAATAATTTATCATGTTTAAGAGGCATTTAATATAAAGACTTATCTGTATTAATTAAAATATAACAAAAGTTAAGTAAGCAATTAATTAATTCATTAATAAAATTTAAGGGCTTGGAAAGGGACTTGAACTCAAGCACAAGAAAAATTCGACTTTCAGCACTTGTCATATTAGGCGATGACCACTCGAAACTTCCCTACACTCACACACACATGAATTATTATACAGATATATATATATCCTTTAATCCAATGCACGTATTCCCCTCATCATGATATAATATATACGAGGAAGATATATATATATATATACACACATACCTATGTATGTATGTGAGAACCACCAAGGATGATTAAAACTCTTGATAATCAATTTTGGTGGCTCAACACACCTAAAGACTCAATTAAAGTGTGTGAAAAAAATAGAGGGTTTATAAGATAACCCTAAACAACGACGAAAATCCAAAAAAACCCATCTACCTTTCCTTAGGTGGTGGATTCCAGAATACGGACCCACAAATCCCAAGGAATCCTTTGGACACCCTAATATTGTAAGAACAATAAAAATCAGGTATTATGCGAACCTTAGGGTTTTGGCCGAGTGAATACTGGGTGACGAGAGACCAAAAATGGCCGAATCAAAAGATTATAAGGAGGGATAAGGCTTTACCTCGAAGATCCTGAGAATAATCCTGAAGGATCCGCATTGAATCAACGGACGGAGAGGGAGTTGGAGGAGGGCTCGAGTGCATGACCAAAGGAAGAGGGGTGTGTGCAATGCACGACCCAGTTAAGGGAAAATTAATTCTTTGATCCCATTTTAATTTTATTTTAATTTCATTAAATTTATTTCATTTTTAAAATAGTGTCTCAATGCAAATTTTAGGTTGCAACTTTTATAAAACTATGCGTCACTCGTGCACCCCTTTACTAGGCACCTAGGCACCCCTCACGACATGGCCCACACAGTTTAAAACTCATGTGTCAATCAAGAGTTGAATAATGTTTATATAACAACCCATAATTTAGATACATTGTTAATATTTAAAAATTTAAGCACACTTATTACAACATATAACAAAACCAGGAAAGGATCGTATAGGTATAGTGTCTTTAGAAACTGGGAATCATAATCAGCTGGTTCATAAAGCATCTACATTATCTCCCATTTATTTCATCATATCTAGAGTCCCTTTTGGCATATCCTACTTAATAACCTTCTTCCTGACCTGGGGAAAGAAAACATAAAAAAGGGTGATCTCAAATGCTCAGTAAGGGTAAACAAAAGAAATATCAATCACATCATATTCATAAGAACATAACATTTTGGAAATCTTAACCTACAAAAGAGATCATAATTCCATAACATGGGATAAATCATAGTAGTGAAATGTAATCCCAATAATCATAACTTAAAACATAAAACTTTTTGGTATACACAAATAATCATAGAGAATCATTTCTTAGTAGTAAAGACTCATTTCCAAGACTATCTTAGCGGACAAAGTCCATTTCTGAACTGAGTTCACTCCTCGTTTCAGTCCTGTTTCACTGAACCGATTTAACCTGTCGTTCCAGTCATGTCTATCTCATGAGATATAAATCTTTACCCAATGAATTGGATGGAGATATAGGTCTCACCAATCTCATAATGAAACCATTCTTATGTGTGCCACAAAAATCATAAATCATACATCATAGCATAACCCATGTAATAAAAATGGGATTCTTAAACATCATGACATCATAAAACAATTCATATAATATAAATGAATTCATAAAAATAATTCCATCACAACATAATAAAATCAATGTAATAATAAGGATAGAAACAGAACCCTATATTATCTTAGATGTAAAATAATTTTGATAAAATACTTGAACTCCATTCTTGAGGAAAATATCCTTTCTACTTCAAAAACATTTTCCTTTCTTAACATGTCATACAATTTTAAACTAAAAGAAGTTGATTAAAAATAAACTTGAAAACTTCTAAAGGAATTTTCTTGGAAATAATGTTTTAAAAATCCATTCATGCCGTATAAGTTTAAAAAAACATTCTTCTCGTACTTTTGTCGGAAAAGTCAAAAAGTACCTCGTACGAAAAACGACAAAAGATTCCTTTCATATCTTTTACTAAAAACTCACCAAAGGGTAAAATTGGATTTAAACAATTGTAGGTGGATGGAAATAATATTACATGTTGAGGAAACATGTATGTGGATGATAAAATACACCCCAATAAATACCAAAGTATAAACAATCTCGGATAAAAATGAGATTGCGATATTTTCCCTTACCTTAAGTCTGATTTGCTTCGTAAGTGTCCGAACCTCCTATATAATGATTTAAATAATGTCATTGACTTATTACAGAATCATACTTATTTTTATAATATCATATATGGTCATATTCTTAGCTTCTTATTAGTAATATTTCATTGCTACTTGTTATTCGGGTGTTTATTACTTTTTGTTCTTATGCATGTTTTGTCGAATAAATTCTTATTCTTCTCTTTAGGTTATAGATACCTCATTTAAAGAATGGTATTAGTGTAATATATATCATATTCATTTATTCAATTCATTTATATAATCATTATTCAATGAAGATCATGTATAATGAGTCGCATCACATCGTGGAGACGGTATTCCGTACGTACACACGAGCGATGATATCATTCCCATGATCGTGGAATTGTATTGGTGTAACACCCGAGATTTTTATGAGTAATATTTTGTTTTTTATATATCATCAAAGGAATCTTTCACTACATACTAGCTTGGCTTACTTTACACGCAATCGCGACCTTCCTCGATAGCTTGCGTCGTACGAAATACCGAGTTTCACTAAACAACGATATGCTATTAAAATATTATTAAAACTAGCCGTTATGAATAGTAATAACCACTTTTTGAAATTTTATAAATTTTATTTTTTAAAATGGACTTCATTTTTGGATTCGGAATACCGAAATTAGCCTAGGGTGAAATTTTGGTATTTTTCTGAAAACTTTCAATTTTTGATGAATAGTGAAACCACTAAGTGGTAGGTTAAAAACTGAATTTTGCATAAAACTTAATTTTACCACTTCTGTGAATGGAATTTCGAAAATCCGACAGACACGGTTGATATCAGTAAGTAAAATGTGGTTCAATGAGATAAAAATAATTTTTTGGTGAATAGTAACTTTTTACTTTTTTTACCGCGGTTAATAGTAAATAGGGTAACTAAGGGTAAATATGATATTACTATTACCCTAACTGTAACACCCGAGACTTTTATGTTATATAAATCATCAAAGGAATCTTTTTCTACACAACACTTGCTTGGCTTGCTTTACACGCAATCGTGACCTTCCTCGATAGCTTGCGTCGTACGCAATACCGAGTTTCACTAAACAACAATATGCTATTAAAACTAGCCGTTATGAATAGTAATAACCACTTTTTGAAATTTTATAAATTTTATTTTTCAAAATGGACTTCATTTTTGGACTCAGAATATCGAAATTAGCCTAGGGTGAAATTTTGGTATTTTTCTGAAAACTTTCAATTTTTGATGAATAGTGAAACCACTAAGTGGTAGGTTAAAAACTGAATTTTGCATAAAACTTAATTTTACCGCTTCTGTGAATGGAATTTCAAAAATCCGACAGACACAGTTGATATCAGTAAGTAAAATGTGGTTCAATGAGATAAAAATAATTTTTTGGTGAATAGTAACTTTTTACTATTTTTACCGCGGTTAATAGTAAATAGGGTAACTAAGGGTAAATATGATATCAATATTACCCTAACACATGTCCTAATTCTATTGGACAAGTGTAATTCGACCAAAAACAAACTTAGGAATAAAATATTACCATTTAGGCCCACTTGGATTAGATTAGGACATTTATTATTAATTTATTTAAAGAAGGGTTAAAATAGTTAAAATCAAAGTTTAATAAGTAAATAATTTTAATATGGGGTTATACATAAGATAAATTCGACTATAAATATTCATTAGAAAGCTAAAAAGATTTCCTACATAATGGTATTTTATTTGTAATTTTTAGACATTAAATAATTTAATTTATTTATGACACAATGATGATGCAGTAATTATCTTATTAATGAAATATTGACATAATTGATGTTATAAACACCAAAATAAATGTAATTTGAGACTTTTTATGAATTACACTAATATTCTAGGTTACTATGATATATTAGTGTTGATTTAATCAACTTGGTTTGAACATATAATTCTGTTATGACTTTCACAAAAATCATATATCAAATAGTGTCAAAATTGACACAAAATAGTTTTTAAATCAAATATTATATTATTAATTGTTATTTTATTCCTAAAAATCTAAGGTTCGGCCAAATGACTTAGATAAGGATATATATATTAATAATAAACAATTTGGGGTTCGTTTGGCATGTTATAGTAAGTGTATTAACCATATAGTGAAAGAAAACAAAAAGACACGGTAAAAGTTAAATTAATTAACTTAGAGTTAAATCTAATTGATAAGGTTAACATAATACCCTAAACTTGTCTAAATCCTATTGTTTGATAGGATTTCGACCCATCCTCACTTTAGCTTCGAAATAAGACCCTTTGTAACCATTATAAACCGATTTTGACTTTAATATAAAATAATATTTTGAGATATTCCTAAGGTGCCCCTCTCCTCCCTTATAAAAGGGCACCTCCTCCCCCTCCTCCTCACACCAATTTGAGCACTCAAGCTCGGCCAACCCCTTCCATTTTCTCCTCTCCACTTCCCTAGAATAATCCTAGAGGTCCTGTTCTTCTTCAAAGACCAATCTTAGTTCCCTTAGTGGAGGATTCAAAGAGGTGTTCCAAAGAAGAGGTAATATCCATTACCGATCTTTTCAATTTCTTTCTTCTTCAACTTCTTCTCCTTTAGTTGTTTCATGATAAAGTAATAACATCAGTATTACTTACATACTGATATGTTATTATAAATATGAAACAACCCTAATTCACCTTCTATCCATCCTACGGAAAAATGAAATCACCGCGCGTGCGTACGTACGGAATACCGTCTCCACGCCGTGGTGTAATCTATTTTTCCACCATCACCTTAAAAGGATGGGTATAACGGTGTAATGAGTAACTATATATGATTATTATGAAGTAATATTGATACTGAAATAATATATATATATACTCCAATACAATTCCACGATCATAGGAACGATATCATCACTCGTGCGTACGTACGGAATACCGTCTCCACGATGTGATGCAACTCGTTCTACATGATCTTCATTTCATAATGATTATATAAATGAATTGAATGAATAAATATGATATATGTTACACTAATAACATTCTGGATATAAGGAATCTATAGCCTTAAAAGAAGAATAAGAATGTATTCGGAAAAACACGCATAAGAACAAAAGGCAATAAAGACCCGAGTAACAAGTAACCATGAAATATTACTATCAAGAAGCTAAGAATATGAACATATATGATATCATATCAATATTTATGATTCTGGAATAAGTCAATAACATTATTTAAACCATTATACAGGAGATTTGGACATGTACAAAGCAAATTGGACTTAAGGTAAGGGAAAATATCACAATCTCACTTTTATCTGAGATTGTTTTTACTTTGGTAATTACTGGGGTGTATTTTATCATCCACATCCATGTTCCCTCAATATGTAATATCATTTCCATCCTTCTACAATAGTTTATATCCAATTTTACCCTTCATTGAGTTTTTAGTAAAAGATATGAAAGGAATCTTTTGTCGTTTTTTTTCGTACGAGGTACTTTTTGACTTTTCCGAAAAAAGTACGAAGAATGTTTTTTTAAACTTATACGGCATGAATGGATTTTTAAAACATTATTTACAAGAAGCTTCCTTTAAAAGTTTTCAAGTTTATTTTTAATCAACTTCTTTTAGTTTATAATTGTATGACATGTTAAGAAAAGAAAAGTGTTTTTGAAAAAGAAAGGATATTTTCCTCAAGAATGGAGTTCAAGTGTTTTATCAAAATTATTTTCCATCTAAGATAATAAAGGGTTCTGTTTTTATCCCTTTAATTACATTGATTTGATTATGTTGTGAGGGAATTATTTTTATGAAGTCGTTTGCCTTATATGATTTGTTTTATGATGTCATGATGTTTCAAGAATCCCATTTTTGTTACATGTGTTATGCGATGATGTATGATTTATGATTATGTGGAACACATAAGAAAGGATTCATTATAAGATGGGTGGGACCTATATCTCCCTCCAATGCATTGGGTAAAGATTTATATCTCATGAGATAGACATGGCTGGAACGGAAGGTTATTTCGGTTCAGTGACACAGGACTGAAACGAGGAGTGAACTCGGTTCAGAAAGGGACTTTGTCCACTAAGATAGTCTTGGCAATGAGTCATGACTAACAAGAAATGATTTTACATGATTATGTGTGCATGCCACAAAGTTTCAAGTTTTATGTTATGATTATGGGGATCTCATTTTCACTTCTATGATTTATTCCATGTTAAGATATTATGATCTCTTTTGCAGGTTTTGATTTTCAAAAAGATATGAGATGATTTTTATTTCCTTTATTTGCCCTTGCTGAGCATTTGAGCTCACCCTTTTATGTTTTCTTTTCCCCAGGTCAGGAAGATGGATATTAAGTAGAATATGCTAAAAGGGACCCTAGATATGATGAAATAAATTAGAGACACTGTAGAAGATTTATGAACCAGTTGTTTATGTTTCCCAGTTTCTAAAGACACTATACCTATACGGTCCTTTGTGGTTTTGTCATATGTTGTAATAAGTGTGCTTCAATTTTGAAGTATTAACAATGTATGTAAAGTGTGGGTCGTTATAGTTGGTATCAGAGGAAAGGTATAGTCAACCTTTGGAAACTAGGATGTGAAAGCCTTAGTAAGAACCCTAAGGATAAGTCTAAGCATAGAACACAATCTTAGAAATGGCCATGAATAACCTAGGATAAGACCATAAGCATGAAAATTTTATTCTTGAATTATGTGGTTTCCTATTATAATTAGTGTTGCTCACACTATTCTTCTTGGTTTTAGTCAATGGCTGGAACCCGAAGGAACCGTGTTAATGCGGAATGCGATGGGCAATGCAATGATTGTCCCCCTGAGCAACCAAACGATATGGGAGATGGAATGCAAAATCTTGTAGCCATGCTCACACAACTTTCTCAAGCTATGAATCATGCAGGATTTCCAAACGAGCAAAGGAGGGAGAAACATTCTATTGAATCCTTCATGAGGCAGCATCCACCTTCTTTCAGCGGGTCTACTGATCCATTAGTTGCTGAACAATGGATTAGTACTACTGAAAAGATATTTTCAGTTCTTCAATGTTCTGAGCATGATAAAGTCATCCTAGCAGTGTATCGTTTGGAAGGAGATGCGGATCAATGGTGGAATCTTGTTAAGAATACGAGGCAAAGGGATGAAATTGAGTCTATGGAATGGGATGAGTTCAAGAACTTATTTTTCAATAAGTACTTCCCTCGTATTCTCTGAACAAAGATGGAGAAAGAGTTTCTTGAACTGAAGCAAAGGGATGATGAATCTGTTGGTACCTATGAAGCAAATTTTACCAGACTTGCAAGGTACGCTTCTGGTATTATTATCCAACCTGAGAGTAAGATCGATCGATTATTTAGTGGCTTAAAACCAAGTCTTCGAAGGGCGTTAGCCATAAGGGACTTCAATAGCTACGAGGAAATCGTTCGATGTGCTCTCAAAGTCGAGATGGAGATTGGAGTAACCCATCAGTCACATGGGTTTGATAAGAAGAGGAAGATGGAATTCAAAGAAAAATCTAAAGAGCACACGGAAAAGAAGATGAGCTTTTCCTTATGCTCAAAGTGTGGAAAGAAACATGGAGGGAGTTGTCTTAAAGGGACAAGTAAATGTTTTAAATGTGGAAAAGAAGGTCATCAGGCATTTGAATGCCGTGATAATGGGAAGAAGATGTCTAATGACGCAAACAAAGGAAGGGATACACAGAATGAACCTACTACACTTCAATGTTTCAAGTGCAAGGAGATGGGGCATTATGCCAATTAATGCCCAAATCCAAGGGTTGATGATGATGGTCGACGTCAACAAACTCTTAAGGCTAAAGACAAAGGAAAGTCACATGCAATTTCTATCAGCGATGTGGAGTACGATAACGATGTGGTGAAAGGTACACTTACCATCCACTCTAAAGTAGCAAATGTTTTATTTGATTCTAGATCCACCCACTCTTTTATTTCTGAAAAATTTTCTAAGGGTATCACCGTATTACCTCAACAATTAGATGTTGAGTTAGCTGTGACAACACCTAATGGCACATCAATCACATCAAAAGTTTATAATTCTTCTCCGATCGAAGTTTGTGGGAAAGTGCTTCCTGCAAATCTTGTGATCCTTCCTTTAGTGGAATTTGATGTGATTCTTGGCATGGATTGGCTTTCTCTACATGGAGCTCATATCAATTGCCAAAGAAGGGAAGTCACATTTCATATTCCAGATCAATCTACGATCGTATACCAATGCAAGGATGAACATAACCTTCCAGTGGAAATTTCTTCCATCTTATGGGTATTGATTCCACTAAATGAAGGTTATTTATCTCAAATGGTTGGTGAGAAACTCACGATTAAGAATATGCCCATTGTACGGGAGTTTGATGATGTCTTTCTGGAGGAATTGTCGGGTCTTCCACCAAATCGTGAAGTTGAGTTTTCAATAGAGCTCGTACCGGGTGCTTTGCCTATTTCAAAGACACCTTATAGAATGGCCCCAATTGAGTTGCAGGAATTGAAGAAGCAACTCCAAGAGAATCTTGATAAGGGATTCATACGCCCTAGTGCGTCACCTTGGGGAGCACCTGTTCTATTTGTTAAGAAGAAAGATGGATCAATGAGACTATGCATTGATTATCGAGAACTTAACAAGATCACTATCAAGAAAAAATATCCTCTCCCACGCATTGATGACTTATTTGACCAACTACGCGGAGCTCAATACTTTTCCAAGATTGATCTTCGTTCAGGGTATCATCAATTAAGGGTTAAAAGGGAGGATATACCAAAGACGGCTTTCCGTACAAGGTATGGACACTATGAATTTATAGTGATGCCATTTGGTCTTACTAATGCCCCTGCTATCTTCATGGATCTAATGAATAGAGTCTTTAGAGACTATCTTGATCAATTTGTGGTAGTATTTATAGACGATATTCTTGTCTATTAAAAGAGCAAGGAAGAGCATGAAGATCACTTGAGAATTATATTGAAGACCCTGAGAAAGGAGAAGCTTTATGCCAAATTTACCAAGTGTGAATTTTGGATTCAAAAAGTTGCATTTTTGGGTCACATAATCTCAAAAGAGGGGATATCTGTGGATCCAGCAAAAACAGAGGTTATCGAAAGATGGTCAAGACCAACAACAGTAACTGAGATCCAAAGTTTTCTTGGTTTGGATGGATATTATCGACGTTTTGTAAAAGATTTTTCACGATTATCTAATCCACTCACCAAGTTGACTCGGAAAGGAGTTAAGTTTGTCTGGACAGAGAAATGTGAAGAGAATTTCAAGGAGTTGAAAAGAAGGTTATCCAGTGCACCTGTGCTCACACTGCCTTGTAGTGGAGAAAGGTTTGTGATCTACAGTGATGCATCCAAGAAGGGATTGGGGTGTGTTCTTATGCAAAATGAGATGGTGATAGCTTATTCCTCACGACAGTTGAAAATCCATGAGCAAAATTACCCAACACATGATTTGGAGTTGGCTGCGGTAATCTTTTCATTAAAGATTTGGAGGCATTACCTTTATGGTGAAAGGTGTGATATTTATACTGATCATAAAAGTTTAAAGTATATTTTCACACAAAAGGAGCTGAATATGCGCCAAAGAAGATGGTTGGAGATGATTAAGGATTATGACTGCTCAATCCATTACCACCCTGGGAAAGAAAACAAGGTGGCAGATGCATTAAGTCGACAAGACCATGCTAGTTTATCCATGACGAGGATCACAAAAGATCCAATATTTATGGATTTACAAAGGATGGATCTTGGAATTATAATGGAAGGGGAAAAATCTTATCTTTCTCAAATGAATGTTCAACCATCTATACATGTGAAGATTAAAGAGGCACAGAAAGAAGATGTCGAGTTACAAAAGAAGGTGAGAAATGTTCCTGAATTAAACCTTGATTGTGATGGGATAATAAAGTTCAGGAATCGGGTTTGCGTTCCTCCCATCCCCGAATTAAAGAATGAGCTGCTGGATGAGGCTCATAGTTCATCATTCTCTATTCATCCTGGAAGCACGAAGATGTATAGGGACCTGAAAGAGTACTTCTGGTGGGATGGCATGAAAAGAGATGTTGCTGAATATGTCTCTCGATGCTTGGTTTGTCAACAAGTTAAAGCTGAGAGACAGAAGTCTAAGGGGATGTTACAACCATTACCCATACCCGAATGGAAATGGGAAAACATCACTATGGACTTTGTCACAGGACTTCCTAAAACATCCAAAGGCAATAATGCTATCTGGGTCATAGTTGATCGTCTTACAAAGTCTGCACACTTCATTGCTATTAGAGAGGATTTCTCTCTAGATCAGCTTGCCAGGATATATGTAAAGGAAGTGGTAAGATTGCATGGAGTACCACTTTCTATTATATCTGATCGAGATCCGAGATTTACCTCGAAGTTCTGGCGAAGTCTTCAGCATACTCTGGATACAGAGTTGAGTTTCAGCACTGCTTATCATCCCCAGACAGACGGTCAGTCTGAGAGAACAATTCAAACCCTAGAAGATATGTTGAGGGCTTGCTCTATGGATTTCAAAGGAGGTTGGGATCAACACCTACCTTTGGTGGAATTTTCTTATAATAATAGCTTTCACTCCAGTATTCAGATGGCTCCTTATGAAGCTCTCTATGGAAAGAAATGCAGGACTCCAACTTGCTGGGATGAAGTTGGGGAAAGAAAGCTATTAGGACCTGATCTCGTTGATGAAATGGCAGAAAAGGTTAGATCTATTCAACAACACATAAGAGAAGCACAGAGTCGACAGAAAAGTTATGCCGACAACCGAAGAAAAAACCTAGAGTTTGAAGTGGGTGATAAAGTGTTCTTACGAATATCTCCCTGGAAGAGGGTTATGAGATTTGGAAAGAAGGGGAAGTTGATCCCTAGATATATCGGTCCTTTTGAAATACTGGATCATGTTGGGAAGGTAGCTTACCGATTGGCGCTTCCACCGAATCTCTCTCAAGTTCACGATGTGTTCCACGTATCTCTCCTGAGAAAGTACATACCAGATCCTTCACATGTACTCAGCTCAGAAGTTGTACCGCTGGAGCAAGATCTTTCTTATGAAGAACAGCCGATAGAGATTCTGGATCGTAGCGAAAAAGTCCTACGAAACAAGACCACTCGCTTGGTGAAGGTTTTATGGAGGAACCACCAACTTGAAGAATCTACATGGGAGCTTGAGGATATGATGAGGGAGAATTATCCTCATCTGTTTGTTACAAAGTGACGAATTTCGAGGGCGAAATTCTTTTTAAGGGGGGTAGAATGTAACACCCGAGACTTTTATGTTATATAAATCATCAAAGGAATCTTTTTCTACACAACACTTTCTTGTCTTGCTTTACACGCAATCGTGACCTTCCTCGATAGCTTGCGTCGTACGCAATACCGAGTTTCATTAAACAACAATATGCTATTAAAACTAGCCGTTATGAATAGTAATAACCACTTTTTGAAATTTTATAAATTTTATTTTTCAAAATGGACTTCATTTTTGGACTCAGAATATCGAAATTAGCCTAGGGTGAAATTTTTGGTATTTTTCTGAAAACTTTCAATTTTTGATGAATAGTGAAACCACTAAGTGGTAGGTTAAAAACTGAATTTTGCATAAAACTTAATTTTACCGCTTCTGTGAATGGAATTTCAAAAATCTGACAGACACGGTTGATATCAGTAAGTAAAATGTTGTTCAATGAGATAAAAATAATTTTTTGGTGAATAGTAACTTTTTACTATTTTTACCGCGGTTAATAGTAAATAGGGTAACTAAGGGTAAATATGATATCAATATTACCCTAACACATTTCCTAATTCTATTGGACAAGTGTAATTCGACCAAAAACAAACTTAGGAATAAAATATGACCATTTAGGCCCACTTGGATTAGATTAGGACATTTATTATTAATTTATTTAAAGAAGGGTTAAAATAGTTAAAATCAAAGTTTAATAAGTAAATCATTTTTAATATGGGGTTATACATAAGATAAATTCGACTATAAATATTCATTAGAAAGATAAAAATATTTCCTACATAATGGTATTTTATTTGTAATTTTTAGACATTAAATAATTTAATTTATTTATGACACAATGATGATGCAGTAATTATCTTATTAATGAAATATTGACATAATTGATGTTATAAACACCACAATAAATGTAATTTGAGACTTTTTATGAATTCCACTAATTTTCTAGGTTACTATGATATATTATTGTTGATTTAATCAACTTGGTTTGAACATATAATTCTGTTATGACTTTCACAAAAATCATATATCAAATAGTGTCAAAATTGACACAAAATAGTTTTTAAATAAAATATTATATTATTAATTGTTATTTTATTCCTAAAAATCTAAGGTTCGGCCAAATGACTTAGAAAAGGATATATATATTAATAATAAACAATTTTGGGTTCGTTTGGCATGTTATAGTAAGTGTATTAACCATATAGTGAAAGAAAACAAAAAGACACGGTAAAAGTTATTTTAATTAACTTAGAGTTAAATCTAATTGATAAGGTTAAAATAATACCCTAAACTTGTCTAAATCCTATTGGTTGATAGGATTTCGACCCATCCCCACTTTAGCTTCGAAATAAGACCCTTTGGAACCATTATAAACCGATTTTGACTTTAATATAAAATAATATTTTGAGATATTCCTAAGGTGCCCCTCTCCTCCCTTATAAAAGGGCACCTCCTCCCCCTCCTCCTCACACCAATTTGAGCACTCAAACTCAGACAAACCCTGCCATTTTCTCCTCTCTACTTCCCTAGAATAATCCTAGAGGTCCTGGTCTTCTTCAAAGACCAATCTTAATTCCCTTAGTGGAGGATTCAAAGAGGTGTTCCAAAGAAGAGGTAATATCCATTACCGATCTTTTCAATTTCTTTCTTCTTCAAATTCTTCTCCTTTAGTTGTTTCATGATAAAGTAATAAAATAAGTATTACTTACATACTGATATGTTATTATAAATATGAAACAACCCTAATTCACCTTCTATCCATCCTACGGAAAAATGAAATCACCGCGCGTGCGTACGTACGGAATACCGTCTCGACGCCGTGGTGTAATCTATTTTTCCACCATCACCTTACAAGGATGGGTATAATGGTGTAATGAGTAACTATATATGATTATTATGAAGTAATATTGATACTGAAATAATATATATATATACTCCAATACAATTCCACGATCATAGGAACGATATCATCACTCGTGCGTACGTACGGAATACCGTCTCCACGATGTGATGCGACTCGTTCTACATGATCTTCATTTCATAATGATTATATAAATGAATTGAATGAATAAATATGATATATGTTACACTAATACCATTCTGGATATAAGGAATCTATAACCTTAAAAGAAGAATAAGAATGTATTCGGCAAAACACGCATAAGAACAAAAGGCAATAAAGACACGAGTAACAAGTAACCATGAAATATTACTATCAAGAATCTAAGAATATGAACATATATGATATCATATCAATATGTATGATTCTGGAATAATTAAATAACATTATTTAAACCATTATACAGGAGCTTAGGACACATACAAAGCAAATTGGACTTAAGGTAAGGGAAAATATCACAATCTCACTTTTATCCGAGATTGTTTTTACTTTGGTAATTACTGGGGTGTATTTTATCATCCACATCCATGTTCCCTCAATATGTAATATTATTTCCATCCTTCTACAATAGTTTATATCCAATTTTACCCTTCATTGAGTTTTTAGTAAAAGATATGAAAGGAATCTTTTGTCGTTTTTTTTCGTACGAGGTACTCTTTGACTTTTCCGACAAAAGTACGAAGAATGTTTTTTTTAACTTATACGGCATGAATGGATTTTTAAAACATTATTTCCAAGAAGCTTACTTTACAAGTTTTCAAGTTTATTTTTAATCAACTTCTTTTAGTTTATAATTGTATGACATGTTAAGAAAAGAAAAGTGTTTTTGAAAAAGAAAGTATATTTTCCTCAAGAATGGAGTTCAAGTGTTTTATCAAAATTATTTTCCATCTAAGATAATAAAGGGTTCTGTTTTTATCCCTTTAATTACATTGATTTGATTATGTTGTGAGGGAATTATTTTTATGAAGTCATTTTCCTTATATGATTTGTTTTATGATGTCATGATGTTTCAAGAATCCCATTTTTGTTACATGTGTTATGCGATGATGTATGATTTATGATTATGTGCCACACATAAGAAAGGATTCATTATAAGATGGGTGGGACCTATATCTCCCTCCAATGCATTGGGTAAAGATTTATATCTCATGAGATAGACATGGCTGGAACGGAAGGTTATTTCGGTTCAGTGATACAGGACTGAAACGAGGAGTGAACTCGGTTCAGAAAGGGACTTTGTCCACTAAGATAGTATTGGCAATGAGTCATGACTAACAAGAAATGATTTTCCATGATTATGTGTGCATGCCACAAAGTTTCAAGTTTTATGTTATGATTATGGGGATCTCATTTTTACTTCTATGATTTATTCCATGTTAAGATATTATGATCTCTTTTGCAGGTTTTGATTTTCAAAAAGATATGAGATGATTTTTATTTCCTTTATTTTCCCTTGCTGAGCATTTGAGCTCACCCTTTTATGTTTTCTTTTCCCCAGGTCAGGAAGATGGATATTAAGTAGAATATGCTAAAAGGGACCCTAGATATGATGAAATAAATTGGAGACACTGTAGAAGATTTATGAACCAGTTGTTTATGTTTCCCAGTTTCTAGAGACACTATACCTATACGGTCCTTTGTGGTTTTGTCATATGTTGTAATAAGTGTGCTTCAATTTTGAAGTATTAACAATGTATGTAAAGTGTGGGTCGTTATACTAACACATGTCCTAATTCTATTGGACAAGTGTAATTCGACCAAAAACAAACTTAGGAATAAAATATGACCATTTAGGCCCACTTGGATTAGATTAGGACATTTATTATTAATTTATTTAAAGAAGGGTTAAAATAGTTAAAATCAAAGTTTAATAAGTAAATCATTTTTAATATGGGGTTATACATAAGATAAATTCGACTATAAATATTAATTATAAAGCTAAGAAGATTTCCTACATAATGGTATTTTATTTATAATTTTTAGACATTTAATAATTTAATTTATTTATGACACAATTATGATGCAGTAATTATCTTATTTATGAAATATTGACATAATGGATGTTATAAACACCAAAATAAATGTAATTTGAGACTTTTTATGAATTACAAAAATTTTCTAGGTTATTATGATATATTATTGTTGATTTAATCAACTTGGTTCGAACATATAATTCTGTTATGACTTTCACAAAAATCATATATCAAATAATGTCAAAATTGACACAAATAGTTTTTAAATCAAATATTATATTATTAATTGTTATTTTATTCCTAAAAATCTAAGGTTCGGCCAAATGACTTAGATAAGGATATATATATTAATAATAAACAATTTGGGGTTCTTTTGGCATTTTATAGTAAGTGTATTAACCATATAGTGAAAGAAAACAAAAAGACATGGTAAAAGTTAAATTATTTAACTTAGAGTTAAATCTAATTGATAAGGTTAAAATAATACCCTAAACTTGTCTAAATCCTATTTGTTGATATTATTTCGACCCTTCCCCACTTTAGCTTCGAAATAAGACCCTTTGGAACCATTATAAACCGATTTTGACTTTAATATAAAATAATATTTTGAGATATTCCTAAGGTGCCCCTCTCCTCCCTTATAAAAGGGCACCTCCTCCCCCTCCTCCTCACACCAAATTGAGAACTCAAGCTCGGCCACCCCCTGCCATTTTCTCCTCTACACTTCCCTAGAATAATCCTAGAGGTCCTGGTCTTCTTCAAAGACCAATATTAGTTCCCTAAGTGGAGGATTCAAAGAAGCGTTCCAAAGAAGAGGTAATATCCATTGCTGATCTTTTCAATTTCTTTCTTCTTCAACTTCTTCTTCTTTAGTTGTTTCATGATAAAGTAATAACATCAGTATTACTTACATACTGATATGTTATTATAAATATGAAACAAACCTAATTCACCTCCTATCCATCCTACGGAAAAATGAAGTCACCGCGCGTGCGTACGTACGGAATACCGTCTCCACGCCGTGGTGTAATCTATTTTCCACCATCACTTTACAAGGATGGGTATAATGGTGTAATGAGTAAATATTTATGATTATAATAAAGTAATATTGATACTGAAATAATATATATATATATACTCCAATACAATTCCACGATCATAGGAACGATATCATCACTCGTGCGTACGTACGGAATACCGTCTCCACGATGTGAAGCGACTCGTTCTACATGATCATCATTACATAATAATTATATAAATGAATTGAATGAATAAATATGATATATGTTACACTAATACCATTCTGGATATAAGGTATATATAACCTTAAAAGAAGAATAAGAATTTATTCGGCAAAACACGCATAAGAACAAAAGGCAATGAAGACCCGAGTAACAAGTAACAATGAAATATTACTAAGAAGAAGCTAAGAATATGACCATATATGATATGATATCAATATTTATGATTCTGGAATAAGTCAATAACATTATTTAAACCATTATACAGGAGCTTCGGACACGTACAAAGCAAATCGGACCTAAGGTAAGGGAAATATCATAATCTCATTTTTATCCGAGATTGTTTATTCGTAAGTATTTACTGGGGTGTATTTTATCATCCACATTCATGTTCCCTCAATATGTAATATTTATATCCTTATAAAATAGTTTATATTCAATTTTACCCTTCGGTGAATTTTTAGTAACGGATATGAAAGGAATCTTTTGTCGTTTTTCGTACGAGGTACTTTTTTGACTTTTCCGACAAAAGTACGAGAATAATGTTTTTTTAACTTATACGGCATGAATGGATTTTTAAGAAACTTCATTTACAAGTTTTCAAGTTTATTTTTAATCAAATTCTTTTATTTTAAAGTCGTATGACATGTTATGAAAGGAAAAATGTTTTTGAAGTAGAAAGGATATTTTCCTCAAGAATGGAGTTCAAGTATTTTATCAAAATTATTTTCCATCTAAGATAATAAAAGGGTTCTGTTTTTATCTCTATTATTACATTGGTTTGATTATGTTGTGATGGAAATATTTTTATGAATTCCTTTATCTTATATGAATTGTTTTATGATGTCATGTTGTTTAAGAATCCCATTTTTATTACATGGGTTACGCTATGATGTATGGTTTATGATTATGTGGCACACATAAGAAAGGATTCATTATAAGATGGGCGGGACCTATATCTCCCTCCAATGCATTGGGTAAAGATTTTATATCTCATGAGATAGACATGGATGGAACGGAAGGTTATTTCGGTTCAGTGATACAGGACTGGAACGAGGAGTGAACTCGGTTCAGAAAGGGACTTTGTCCACTAAGATAGTCTTGGCAATGAGTCATGACTAACAAGAAATGATTTTACATGATTATGTGTGCATGCCATAAAGTTTCAAGTTTCATGTTATGATTATGGGGATCTCATTTTCACTTCTATGATTTATTCCATGTTAAGATATTATGATCTCTTTTGCAGGTTATGATTTTCAAAAAGATATGATATGATTTTTATTTCCTTTATTTTCCCTTGCTGAGCATTTGAGTTCACCCTTTTATGTTTTCTTTTCCCCAGGTCAGGAAGATGGATATTAAGTAGAATATGCTAAAAGGGACCCTAGATATGATGAAATAAATGGGAGACACTGTAGAAGATTTATGAACCAGTTGTTTATGTTTCCCAGTTTCTAAAGACACTATACCTATACGGTTCTTTGTGGTTTTGTCATATGTTGTAATAAGTGTGCTTCAATTTTGAAGTATTAACAATGTATGTAAATTATGGGTCGTTATAGTTGGTATCAGAGGAAAGGTATAGTCAACCTTTGGAAACTAGGATGTGAAAGCCTTAGTAAGCATCCTAAGGATAAGTCTAAGCATAGAACACAATCTTAGTGTTTTAGAAATGTCCATGAATACCCTAGGATAATACCTTAAGTGTGAAATTTTATCCTTGATTATGTGGTTTTCCTATTATAATTATTGTTTCTCACACTATTCTTCTTGGTTTTAGTCAATGGCTGGAACCCGAAGGAACCGTGTTAATGCGGAATGCGATGGGCAATGCAATGATTGTCCCCCTGAGCAACCAAATGATATGGGAGCTGGAATGAAAAATCTTGTAGCCATGCTCACATAACTTTCTCAAGCTATGAATCATGCAGGACTTCCAAACGAGCAAAGGAAGGAGCAACATTCTGTTGAATCCTTCATGAGGCAGCGTCCACCTTCTTTCAGTGGGTCTACTGATCCATTAGTTGCTGAACAATGGATTAGTACTACTGAAATGATATTTTCAGTTCTTCAATGTTCTGAACATGAAAAAGTCATCCTAGCAGTGTATCGTTTGGAAGGAGATGCTGATCAATGGTGGAATCTTATTAAGAATACGAGGCAAAGGGATGAAATTGAGTCTATGGAATGGGATGAGTTCAAGAACTTATTTTTCAATAAGTACTTCCCTCATATTCTCCGAACAAATATGGAGAAAGAGTTTCTTGAACTGAAGCAAAGGGATGATGAATCTGTTGGTAGCTATGAAGCAAATTTTACAAGACTTGCAAGGTACGCTTCTGGTATTATTATCCAACCTGAGAGTAAGATCGATCGATTCTTTAGTGGCTTAAAACCAAGTCTTCGAAGGTCGTTAGCCATAAGGGACTTTAATAGCTACGAGGAAATCGTTCGATGTGCTCTCAAAGTCGAGATGGAGATTGGAGTAACCCATCAGTCACATGGGTTTGATAAGAAGAGGAAGATGGAATTCAAAGGAAAATCTAAAGAGCACACTGAAAAGAAGATGAACTTTCCCTTATGCTCAAAGTGTGGAAAGAAACATGGAAGGAGTTGTCTTAAAGGGACAAGTAAATGTTTTAAATGTGGAAAGGAAGGTTATCGGGCATTTGAATGCCGCGATAATGGGAAGAATATGTTTAATGATGCAAACAAAGGAAGGGATACATAGAATGAACCTAATACACTTCAATGTTTCAAGTGCAAGGAGATGGGGCATTATGCCAATCAATGCCCAAATCCAAGGGTTGATGATGATGGTCGACCTCAACAAAATATTAAGTCTAAAGACAAAGGAAAGTCACATGCAATTTCTATCAGCAATGTGGAGTACGATAACGAAGTGGTAAAAGGTACACTTACCGTCCACTCTAAAGTAGAAATTTTTTATTTGATTCTGGATCCACCCACTCTTTTATTTCTGAAAAATTTTCTAAGGGTATCACCGTATTACCTCAACAATTAGATGTTGAGTTATCTGTGACAACACCTAATGGCACAACAGTCGCATCAAAAGTTTATAATTCTTCTCCGATCGAAGTTTGTGGGAAAGTGCTTCCTTCAAATCTTGTGATCCTTCCTTTAGTGGAATTTGATGTGATTCTTGGCATGGATTGGCTTTATCTACATGGAGCTCATATCAATTGTCAAATAAGGGAAGTCACATTTCATATTCCAGATCAATCTACGATCGTCTATCAATGCAAGGATGGACATAACCTTCCAGTGGAAATTTCTTCCATCTTATGGGTATTGATTCCACTAAATGAAGGTTATTTATCTCAAATGGTTGGTGAGAAACTCACGATTAAGAATATGCCCACTGTACGGGAGTTTGATGATGTATTTTCGGAGGAATTACCGGGACTTCCACCAAATCATGAAGTTGAGTTTTCAATAGAACTCGTACCAGGTGCTTTGCCAATTTCAAAGACACCTTATAGAATGGCCCCAATTGAGTTGCAGGAATTGAAGAAGCAACTCCAAGAGAATCTTGATAAGGGATTCATACGCCCTAGTGCGTCACCTTGGGGAGCACCCGTTCTATTTGTTAAGAAGAAAGATGGATCAATGAGACTCTGTATTGATTATCGAGAACATAACAAGATCACTATCAAGAACAAATATCCTCTCCCACGCATTGATGACTTATTTGACCAACTACGTGGAGCTCAATACTTTTCCAAGATTGATCTTCGTTCAGGGTATCATCAATTAAGGTTCAAAAGGGAGGATATATCAAATATGGATTTCCGTACAAGGTATGGACACTATGAATTTATAGTGATACCATTTGGTCTTACTAATGCCCCTGCTATCTTCATGGATCTAATGAATAGAGTCTTTAGAGACTATCTTGATCAATTTGTGGTAGTCTTTATAGACGATATTCTTGTCTATTCAAAGAGAAAGTAAGAGCATGAAGATCACTTGAGAATTATATTGAAGACCCTGAGAAAGGAGAAGCTTTATGCCAAATTTACCAAGTGTGAATTTTGGCTTCAAAAAGTTGCATTTTTGGGTCACATAATCTCAAAAGAGGGGATATCTGTGGATCCAGCAAAAACAGAGGTTATCGAAAGATGGTCGAGACCAACAACAGTAACTGAGATCCGATGTTTTCTTGGTTTAGCTGGATATTATCGACGTTTTGTAAAAGATTTTTCACGATTATCTAATCCACTCACCAAGTTGACTCGGAAAGGAGTTAAGTTTGTCTGGACAGAAGAATGTGAAGAGAATATCAAGGAGTTGAAAAGAAGGTTATCCAGTGCACCTGTGCTCACACTGCCCTGTAGTGGAGAAAGGTTTGTGATCTACAATGATGAATCCAAGAAGGGATTGGGGTGTGTTCTTATGCAAAATGACATGGTGATAGCTTATGCCTCACGACAGTTGAAAATCCATGAGCAAAATTACCCAACTCATGATTTGGAGTTGGCTGTGGTAATCTTTGCATTAAAGATTTGGAGGCATTACCTTTATGGTGAAAGGTGTGATATTTATACTGATCATAAAAGTTTAAAGTATATTTTCACACAAAAGGAGTTGAATATGCATCAAAGAAGATGGTTGGAGCAGATTAAGGATTATGACTGCTCAATCCATTACCACCCTGGGAAAGAAAACAAGGTGGCAGATGAATTAAGTCGACAAGACCATGCTAGTTTATCCATGATGAGGATCAAAAAGGATCCAATATTTATGGATTTACAAAGGATGGATCTTGGAATTATAATGGAAGGGGAAAAATCTTATCTTTCTCAAATGAATGTTCAACCATCTATACATGTGAAGATTAAAGAGGCACAGAAAGAAGATGTTGAGTTATAAAAGAAGGTGAGAAATGTTCCTGAATTCAACCTTGATTGTGATGGGATAATAAAGTTCAGGAATCGGGTTTGTGTTCCTCCCATCCCCGAATTAAAGAAGGAGCTGCTGGATGAGGCTCATAGTTCATCATTATCTATTCATCCTGGAAGCACGAAGATGTATAGGGACCTGAAAGAGTACTTCTGGTGGGATGGCATGAAAAGAGATGTTGCTGAATATGTCTCTCGATGCTTGGTTTGTCAACAAGTTAAAGCTGAGAGACAAAAGTCTAAGGGGATGTTACAACCATTACCCATACCCGAATGGAAATGGGAAAACATCACTATGGACTTTGTCACAGGACTTCCTAAAACATCCAAAGGCAATAATGCTATTTGGGTCATAGTTGATCATCTTACAAAGTCTGCACACTTCATTGCTATTAGAGAGGATTTCTCTCTAGATAATCTTGCCAGGATATATGTAAAGGAAGTGGTAAGATTGCATGGAGTACCACTTTCTATTATATCTGATCAGGATCCGAGATTTACCTCGAAGTTTTGGCGAAGTCTTCAGCATACTCTAGATACAGAGTTGAGTTTCAGCACTGCTTATCATCCCCAGACAGACGGTCAGTCTAAGAGAACAATTCAAACCCTAGAAGATATGTTGAGAGCTTGCTCTATGGATTTCAAAGGAGGTTGGGATCAACACCTACCTTTGGTGGAATTTTCTTATAATAATAGCTTTCACTCCAGTATTCATATGGCTCCTTATGAAGCTCTCTATGGAAAGAAATGCAGGACTCCAACTTGCTGGGATGATATTGGGGAAAGAAAGCTATTAGGACCTGATCTCATTGATGAAATGGCAGAAAAGGTCAGATCTATTCAACAACACATAAGAGCAGCTCAGAGTCGACAGAAAAGTTATGCCGACAACCGAAGAAAAGACCTAGAGTTTGAAGTGGGTGATAAAGTGTTCTTACGAATATCTCCCTGGAAGAGGGTTATGAGATTTGGAAAGAAGGGGAAGTTGAGCCCTGATATATCGGTCCTTTCAAAATACTGGATCGTGTTGGAAAGGTAGCTTACCGATTGGCGCTTCCACCGAATCTCTCTCAAGTTCACGATGTGTTCCATGTATCTCTCCTGAGAAAGTACATACCTACTCCTTCACATGTACTCAACTCAGAAGTTGTACCGCTGGAGCAAGATCTTTCTTATAAAGAACAACCGGTAGAGATTATGGATCGTAGCGAAAAAGTCCTACGAAACAAGACCACTAGATTGGTGAAAGTTTTATGGAGGAACCACCAACTTGAAGAAGCTACATGGGAGCTTGAGGATATGATGAGGGAGAATTATCCTCATCTGTTTGTTACAAAGTGACGAATTTCGAGGGCGAAATTCTTTTTAAGGGGGGTAGAATGTAACACCCGAGATTTTTATGAGTAATATTTTGTTTTTTATATATCATCAAAGGAATCTTTCACTACATACTAGCTTGGCTTACTTTACACGCAATCGTGACCTTCCTCGATAGCTTGCGTCGTACGCAATACCGAGTTTCACTAAACAACGATATGCTATTAAAATATTATTAAAACTAGCCGTTATGAATAGTAATAACCACTTTTTGAAATTTTATAAATTTTATTTTTTAAAATGGACTTCATTTTTGGATTCGGAATACCGAAATTAGCCTAGGGTGAAATTTTGGTATTTTTCTGAAAACTTTCAATTTTTGATGAATAGTGAAACCACTAAGTGGTAGGTTAAAAACTGAATTTTGCGTAAAACTTAATTTTACTGCTTCTGTGAATGGAATTTCGAAAATCCGACAGACACGGTTGATATCAGTAAGTAAAATGTGGTTCAATGAGATAAAAATAATTTTTTGGTGAATAGTAACTTTTTACTTTTTTTACCGCGGTTAATAGTAAATAGGGTAACTAAGGGTAAACATGATATTACTATTACCCTAACACATGTCCAAATTCTATTGGACAAGTGTAATTCGACCAAAAACAAACTTAGGAATAAAATATGACCATTTAGGCCCACTTGGATTAGATTAGGACATTTATTATTAATTTATTTAAAGAAGGGTTAAAATAGTTAAAATCAAAGTTTAATAAGTAAATCATTTTTAATATGGGGTTATACATAAGATAAATTCGACTATAAATATTCATTAGAAATCTAAAAAGATTTCCTACATAATGGTATTTTATTTCTAATTTTTAGACATTTAATAATTTAATTTATTTATGACACAATTATGATGCAGTAATTATCTTATTTATGAAATATTGACATAATTGATGTTATAAACACCAAAATAAATGTAATTTGAGACTTTTTATAAATTATACAAATTTTCTAGGTTACTATGATATATTAGTGTTGATTTAATCAACTTGGTTCGAACATATAATTCTGTTATGACTTTCACAAAAATCATATATCAAATAATGTCAAAATTGACACAAATAGTTTTTAAATCAAATATTATATTATTAATTGTTATTTTATTCCTAAAAATCTATGGTTCGGCCAAATGACTTAGATAAGGATATATATATTAAGAATAAACAATTTGGGGTTCGTTTGGCATGTTATAGTAAGTGTATTAACCATATAGTGAAAGAAAACAAAAAGACATGGTAAAAGTTAAATTATTTAACTTAGAGTTAAATCTAATTGATAAGGTTAAAATAATACCCTAAACTTGTCTAAATCCTATTGGTTGATAGGATTTCGACCCTTCCCCACTTTAGCTTCGAAATAAGACCCTTTGGAACCATTATAAACCGATTTTGACTTTAATATAAAATAATATTTTGAGATATTCCTAAGGTGCCCCTCTCCTCCCTTATAAAAGGGCACCTCCTCCCCCTCCTCCTCACACCAAATTGAGCACTCAAGCTCGTCCAACCCCTGCCATTTTCTCCTCTCCACTTCCCTAGAATAATCCTAGAGGTCCTGGTCTTCTTCAAAGACCAATATTAGTTCCCTAAGTGGAGGATTCAAAGAAGCGTTCCAAATAAGAGGTAATATCTATTACCGATCTTTTCAATTTCTTTCTTCTTCAACTTCTTCTTATTTAGTTGTTTCATGATAAAGTAATAACATAAGTATTACTTACATACTGATATGTTATTATAAATATGAAACAACCCTAATTCACCTTCTATCCATCCTACGGAAAAATGAAATCACCGCGCGTGCGTACGTACGGAATACCGTCTCCACGCCGTGGTGTAATCTATTTTCCACCATAACTTTACAAGGATGGGTATAATGGTGTAATGAGTAACTATTTATGATTATTATAAAGTAATATTGATACTGAAATAATATATATATATATACTCCAATACAATTCCACGATCATAGGAACGATATCATCACTCGTGCGTACGTACGGAATACCGTCTCCACGATGTGAAGCGACTCGTTCTACATGATCATCATTACATAATAATTATATAAATGAATTGAATGAATAAATATGATATATGTTACACTAATACCATTCTGTATATAAGGTATCTATAACCTTAAAAGAATAATAAGAATTTATTCGGCAAAACAGGCATAAGAACAAAAGGCAATGAAGACCCGAGTAACAAGTAACAATGAAATATTACTAACAAGAAGCTAATAATATGACCATATATGATATCATATCAATATGTATGATTCTGGAATAAGTCAATAACATTATTTAAACCATTATACAGGAGCTTCGGACACGTACAAAGCAAATCGGACCTAAGGTAAGGGAAATATCACAATCTCATTTTTATCCGAGATTGTTTATTCGTAAGTATTTACTGGGGTTTATTTTATCATCCACATTCATGTTCCCTCAATATGTAATATTTATATCCTTATAAAATAGTTTATATTCAATTTTACCCTTCGGTGAATTTTTATTAAAGGATATGAAAGGAATCTTTTTTCGTTTTTCGTACGAGGTACTTTTTTGACTTTTCCGACAAAAGTACGAGAATAATGTTTTTTTTAACTTATACGGCATGAATGGATTTTTAAGAAACTTACTTTACAAGTTTTCAAGTTTATTTTTAATCAACTTCTTTTATTTTAAAGTCATATGACATGTTATGAAAGGAAAAATATTTTTGAAGTAGAAAGGATATTTTCCTCAAGAATGGAGTTCAAGTATTTTATCAAAATTATTTTCCATCTAAGATAATAAAAGGGTTCTGTTTTTATCTCTATTATTACATTGGTTTGATTATGTTGTGATGGAAATATTTTTATGAATTCCTTTATCTTATATGAATTGTTTTATGATGTCATGTTGTTTAAGAATCCCATTTTTATTACATGGGTTACGCTATGATGTATGGTTTATGATTATGTGGCACACATAAGAAAGGATTCATTATAAGATGGGTGGGACCTATATCTCCCTCCAATTCATTGGGTAAAGATTTTATATCTCATGAGATAGACATGGCTGTAACAAATGGTTATTTCGGTTCAGTGATACAGGACTGAAATGAGGAGTGAACTCGGTTCAGAAAGGGACTTTGTCCACTAAGATAGTCTTGGCAATGAGTCATGACTAACAAGAAATGATTTTCCATGATTATGTGTGCATGCCACAAAGTTTAAAGTTTCATGTTATGATTATGGGGATCTCATTTTCACTTCTATGATTTATTCCATGTTAAGATGTTATGATCTCTTTTGCAGGTTATGATTTTCAAAAAGATATGATATGATTTTTATTTCCTTTATTTGCCCTTGCTGAGCATTTGAGCTCACCCTTTTATGTTTTCTTTTCCCCAGGTCAGGAAGATGGATATTAAGTAGAATATGCTAAAAGGGACCCTAGATATGATGAAATAAATGGGAGACACTGTAGAAGATTTATGAACCAGTTGTTTATGTTTTCCAGTTTCTAAAGACACTATACCTATACGGTCCTTTGTGGTTTTGTCATATGTTGTAATAAGTGTGCTTCAATTTTGAAGTATTAACAATGTATGTAAAGTATGGGTCGTTATAATTGGAGTGTATGTATACTATTTAATAATCAATATCACTTTAAATTAATCATATATAGTTATTATTTACACCATTATACCCATCCAAGTAAGGTGGTGGTGGAAAATAGATTACACCACGGCGTGGAGACGGTATTCCGTACGTACGCACGCGCGGTGATTTCATTTTCCGTAGGATGGATATATGGTGAAATAGGGTTGTTTCATACTTATAATAACATACAAGTATATGAGTGATACTTATGTTATTACTTCAAAATGAAACAACGAAATAATAAGAAGTGGAAGAAGAAATAAAGTTGAAAGGATCGGTAATGAACATTACCTCTTCTTTGAAGCGCCTCTTTGAGACCTCCTCTTAGGGCACTAAAATTGGTCTTTGAAGAATACTAGGACCTCTAGGATGTTTCTAGGGAAGTGGAGAAGATAAATCGGAAGGGGTTGGCCGAGCTTGAAGGCTCAAAGTGGTGTGAGGAAGAGAGGGAGGAGGTGCCCTTTTATAAGGGAGGAGAGGGGCACCTTTGGAAAAGCTAAAAATATTATTTTATTATAAAGTCATATTCGGTTTTTAATAGCTCCAAATTGATTTATTTTGAGGATAAGGTGGGGATGGGTCTAAATACTCTTTTCCAATAGAATTTAGGCATGTTTATGTATCTATTTTAACCTTATCATTTAGATTTTACTTTAAGTTAAATAATTTTACTTTTACCGTGTCTTCTTGTTTTATTATACTATAAGGTTAATAAACTTACTATAACAAGCCAAACGAACCCCAAGTTGTTTATTATTAATATATATAACCTTATCTAAGTCATTTGGACGAACCTTAGATTTTTTAAAATAAAATAACAATTAATAATATAATATTTTTTTTAAAAACTATTTTATGTCCATTTTGACACTATTTGGTAATTGATTTTTGTGAAAATCATAACAGAAATATTAGTTCTAAAAAATTTAATTAAATCAATAATAATATGTCATATTAACCTATAAAATTATTTTAATTCATAAAAAGTCTCAAATTACATTTATTTGGGTATTTATAACATCAATTATGTCAATACTTTATTAATAAGATAATTACTGCATCATCATTGTGTCATAAATAAATTAAATTATTTATTGTCTAAAAATTACAAATAAAATACCATTATGTAGGAAATAATTTTATCTTTCTAATTAATTTTTATAGTCTAATTTATCTTATGTATAACCCTATATTAAAAATTATTTAGTTATTAAACTTTGATTTTAACTATTTTTACCCTTCTTTAAATAAATTAATAATAAATGTCATAATCTAATCCAAGTGGGCCTAAATGGTCATATTGTTTTCCTAAGGTTGTTTTTGGTCGAATTACACTTATCCAATAGAATTAGGACATGTGTTAGGGTAATAATAATAATATTGTTACCCTTAATTACCCTATTTACTTTTAACCGTGGAAAAAAAGTAAAAAGTTACTATTCACCAAAAATTATTTTCATCTCATTGAACCACATTTTACTCCTTGATATTAACCGTGTCTCTCGGATTTTCGAAATTCCACTCACAGAAGCGGTAAAATTAAGTTTTATGTAAATTTGCAAATTCTCCTAGGAGGTGGGTAAAAGACGGTGAAAAGTTCAATAATATTTTTATATATCTAAAATTATTATAAAATGACTCCAATGAATTGCATTGAACTTATATAGGTATTATGTATCAATTTTGACCTAAAAAAAATTTAAATAAAATAAATAATTATTTAAATAAAAAGTTGGTTTTTAAATAGTAACCCAGTGTTTTCACTATTCATCAAAAATTGAAAGTTTTTAGAAAAATACCAAAATTTCACCCTAGAATAATTTCGATATTACGAATCGAAAAATGAAGTCCATTTTGAAAAATAAAATTTACAAAATTTCAAAAAGTGGTTATTACTATTCATAATGAATAGTTTTAATAATATTTTAATAGCATATCGTTGTTTTGTGAAACTCAGTATTGTGTACGACGCAAGCTATCGAGGAAGGTCGTGATTGCGTGTAAAGTAAGCCAAGATAGTGTTGTGTGTAGTGAAAGATTCCTTTGATGATTTATATAGCATAAAAACAAAATATTTCTCATAAAAGTCTCGAGTGTTACATTCTACCCACCTTAAAATGAATTTCGCCCTCGAAATTCATCACTTTGTAACAAACAAATGAGGATACCTTTCCCTCATCATATGCTCAAGCTCCCATGTAGCTTCTTCTAATTGGTGGTTCCTCCATTAAACTTTTACCAAGAAAGTGGTCTTGTTTCGTAGGACTTTTTTGCTACGATCGAGAATCTCTATCGGCTGTTCTTCATAAGAAAGATCTTGTTCCAGCAGTACAACTTCTGAGCTGAGTACATGTGAAGGATCGGGTATGTAATTTCTCAGGAGAGATACATGGAACACATCATGAACTTGGGAGAGATTTGGTGGAAGCACCAATCGGTAAGCTACCTTCCCAACACAATCCAGAATTTCAAAAGGACCGATATATCTAGGGCTCAACTTTCCCTTCTTTCCAAATCTCATGACCCTCTTCGAGGGAGATATTCTTAAGAACAGTTTATCACCCACTTCAAACTCTAGGTATTTTCTTCGGTTGTCGGCATAACTTTTTTGTCGACTCTGAGCTGCTCTTATGTGTTGTTGAATATATCTGACCTTTTCTACCATCTCATCAACAAGATCAGGTCCTAATAGCTTTCTTTCCCCAACTTCATCCCATCAAGTTGGAGTCCTACATTTCTTTCCATAGAGAGCTTCATAAGGAGCCATCTGAATACTAGAGTGAAATCTATTATTATAAAAAAATTCCACCAAAGGTAGGTGTTAATCCCAACCACCTTTTAAATCCATCGAGCAAGCTCTCAACATATATTATAGAGTTTGAATTGTTCTCTCAGACTAACCTTCTGTCTGAGGATGATAAGAAGTGCTGACACTCAACTCTGTATCTAGAGTATGCTGAAGACTTTTCCAGAACTTTGAGGTAAACCTCGAATCCCGATCAGATATAATGGAAAGTGTTACTTCATACAATCTTACCACTTCCTTCACATATATCCTGGGAAGCTGATCCAGATAGAAATCCTCTCTAATAGCAATGAAGTGTGCAGACTTTGTAAGACGATCAACTATGACCCAGATAGAATTATTGTCTTTGTATGTTTTAGGAAGTCCAGTGACAAAGTCCATAGTGATGTTTTCCCATTTCCATTCGGGTATGGGTAATGGTTGTAACATCCCCTTAGACTTCTGTCTCTCAGCTTTAACTTGCTGACAAACTAAGCATCGAGAGACATATTCAGCAACATCTCTTTTCATGCCATCCCACCAGAAGTACTCTTTCAGGTCCCTATACATCTTCGTGCTTCCAGGATGAATAGGGAATGAATAACTATGAGCCTCATCCAGTAGCTCCTTCTTTAATTCTGGGGTGGGAGGAACACAAAACCGATTTCTAAACTTTATTATCCCATCACAATCAAGGTTGAATTTAGGAACATTTATCACCTTCTTTTGTAACTCTACGTCTTTTTTCTGTGCCTCTTTAATCTTCACATGTATTGATGGTTGAACATTCATTTGAGAAAGATATGATTTTCCCCTTCCATTATAATTCAAAGATCCATCCTTTGTAAATTCATAAATATTGGATCTTTTGTGATCCTCATCATGGATAAGCTAGCATGGTCTTGTCGACTTAATGCATATGTCACCTTGTTTGCTTTCCCAGGGTGGTAATGAATTGAGAATTCGTAATCCTTAATCAGCTCCAACCATCTTCTTTGGTGCATATTCAGCTCCTTTTGTGTGAAAATATACTTTAAAATTTTATGATTAGTATAAATATCACACCTTTCTCCTTAAAATAATGCCTCCAAATCTTTAATGCAAAGATTACCGTAGCTAACTCCAAATCATGAGTTGGGTAATTTTTCTCATGGATTTCCAACTGTTGTGAGGCATAAGCTATCACCATATCATTTTGCATAAGAACACACCCCATCCCCTTCTTGGATGCATCACTGTAGATCACAAACCTTTCTCCACTACAAGGAAGTGTGAGTACAGGTGCACTGGATAACCTTCTTTTCAAATCCTTGAAATTCTCTTTATATTCCTCCATCCACACGAACTTAACTCCTTTTCGAGTCAACCTGGTGAGTGGATTAGATAACCATGAAAAATCTTTCACAAAACGTCGATAATATCCATCCAAACCAAGAAAACTTCAGATCTCAGTTACTGTTGTTGGTCTCGACCATCTTTCGATAACCAATTTTTTTTGCTGGATCCACAGATATCCCCTCTTTTGAGATTATGTGACCCAAAAATGAAACTTTTTGAATCCAAAATTCACACTTGGTAAATTTTTCATAAAGCTTCTCCTTTCTCAGGGTCTTCAATATAATTCTCAAGTGATCTTCATGTTCTTCCTTTCTCTTTTAATAGACAAGAATATCGTCTATAAAGACTACCACAAACTGATCAAGATAGTCTTTAAAGACTCTATTCATCAGATCTATGAAGATAGCAGGGGCATTAGTAAGACCAAATGGCATCACTATAAATTCATAGTGTCCATACCTTGTACGGAAAGTTGTCTTTGGTATATCCTCCCTTTTGACCCTTAATTGATGATACCCTGAATGAAGATCAATCTTGGAAAAGTATTGAGCTCTGTGTAGTTGGTCAAATAAGTCATCAATGCGCGAGAGAGGATATTTGTTCTTGATCGTGATCTTGTTAAGTTCTCGATAATCAATGTAGAGTCTCATTGATCCGTCTTTCTTCTTAACAAACAGAACAGGTGCTCCCCAAGGTGACGCACTAGGGCGTATGAATCCTTTATCAAGATTCTCTTGGAGTTGCTTCTTCAATTCCTGCAACTCAATTGGGGCCATTCTATAAGGTGTCTTTGAAATAGGTAAAGCACCCAGTATGAGTTCTTTTGAAAACTCAACTTCACGATTTCATGGAAGAACCGGCAATTCCTTCGGAAAAACATCGTCAAACTCCCGTACAATGGGAATATTCTTAATCATGAGTTTCTCACCAACCATTTGAGATAAATAAACTTCATTTAGTGGAATCAAAACCCATAAGATGGAAGAAATTTCCACTGGAAGGTTATGTTCATCCTTGCATCGATAGATGATCATAGATTGATCTGGAATATGAAATGTGACTTCCCTTATTTGGAAATTGATATGAGCTCCATATAAAGAAAGCCAATACATGCCAAGAATCACATCAAATTCCACTATAGGAAGGATCACAAGATTTATAGGAAGCACTTTCCCACAAACTTCAATCAGAGAAGAATTATAAACTTTTGATGTGACTGTTGTTCCATTAGGGGTTGTCACAGCTAACTCAACATTTAATTGTTGAGGTAATATGGTGATACCCTTAGAAAATTCTTCAGAAATAAAAGAGTGGGTGGATCCATAATCAAATAAAACATTTTCTACTTTAGAGTGGATAGTAAGTGTACCTTTCACCACTTCGTTATCGTACTCCACATCACTGATAGAAATTTCATGTGACTTTCCTTTATCTTTGGCCTTAAGAGTTTTTTGACGTCGATCATCATCATCAACCCTTGGATTTGGGAATTGATTGGCATAATTCCCCATCTCCTTGCACTTGAAACATTGAAGGGTAATGGGTTCATTATGCGTATCCCTTCCTTTTTTTGCATCATTAGACATCTTCTTCCCATTATTTCGACATTCAATTGCCTGATGACCTTATTTTACACACTTATAACATTTTCTTGTCCCCTTAAGACAATTTCCTCCATGTTTCTTTCCACACTTTGAGCATAAGGGAATACTCATCTTCTTTTCAGTGTGCTCTTTAGATTTTCCTTTGAATTCCATTTTCCTCTTCTTATCAAACCCATATGACTGATGGGTTACATCAATCTCCATCTCAACCTTGAGATCACATCGAACAATTTCCTCGTAGCTATTGAAGTCCCTTATGGATAACGCCCTTCGAAGACTTGGTTTTAAGCCACTAAAGAATCGATCAATCTTACTCTCAGGTTGGATAATAATACCAGAAGCGTACCTTGCAAGTCTTGTAAAATTTGCTTCATAGGTACCAACAGATTCATCATCCTTTTTCTTTAGTTCAAGAAACTCATTCTCCATCTTTGTTTGGAGAATATGAGGGAAGTACTTATTGAAAAATAAGTTCTTGAACTCATCCCATTCCATGGACTCAATTTCATCCCTTTGCCTCATATTCTTAATAAGATTCAACCATTGATCAGCATATCCTTCCAAACGATACACTACTAAGATGACATTATCATGTTCAGAACATTGAAGAACTGAAAATATCTTTTCAGTGGTACTGATCCATTGTTCAGCCACTAATGGATCAGAAGACCCACTGAATGAAGGTGGACACTGCCTCATGAAGGATTCAACAGAATTTTGCTCCTTACTTTGCTCGTTTGGAAGTCCTGCATGATTCATAGCTTGAAAAAGTTGTGTGAGCATGGCTACAAGATTTTGCATTCTAGCTCTCATAACGTTTGTTTGCTCAGGGGGACAATCATTGCATTGCTTGTCGCATTCCGCATTAACACGATTCCTTCGGGTTCCAGCCATTGCCTAAAACCAAGAAGAATAGTGTGAGAAACACTAATTATAATAGAAATAACACATAATCAAGAATAAAATTTCACACTTAAGGTCTTATCATAGGTTGTACAGGGACATTTCTAAAACACTAGGATTTTGTTCTATGCTTAGACTTATCCTTAGGGTTCTTACTAAGGCTTTCACATCCTAGTTTCCAAAGGTTGACTATACCTTTCCTCTGATACCAACTATAACGAACCGTACTTTACATTCATTGTTAATACTTCAAAATTGAAGCACACTTATTACAACATATAACAAAACCAGGAAAGGACCTTATAGGTATAGTGTCTTTAGAAACTGGGAAACGTAAACAACTGGTTCATAAATCATATACATTGTCTCCCATTTATTTCATCATATCAAGAGTCCCTTTTGGCATATCCTACTTAATAACCTTCTTCTTGACCTGGGGAAAGAAAACATACAAAAGGGTGATCTCAAATTCTCAGTAAGGGTAAACAAAATAAATATCAATCACATCATATTCATAAGAACATAACATTTTGGAAATCATAACCTGCAAAAGAGATCATAATTTCATAACATGGGATAAATCATAGTAGTGAAATGTAATCCCAATAATCATAACTTAAAACATAAAACTTTGTGGCATACACACCTAATCATAGAGAATCATTTCTTAGTAGTCATGACTCATTACCAAGACTATTTTAGCGGGCAAAGTCCATTTCTGAACCGAGTTCACTCCTCGTTTCAGTAATATTTCACTGAACCAGTTTAACCTGCCATTCCAGCCATGTCTATATCATGAGATATAAATATTTACCCAATGAATTGGAGGGAGATATAGGTCCCACCCATCTCATAATGAAACCATTCTTATGTGTGCCACAAAATCATAAATCATACATCATATCATAACCCATGTAATAAAAATGGGATTCTTAAACATCATGACATCATAAAACAATTCATATAAGATAAAGGAATTCATAAAAATAATTCCATCACAACATAATCAAATCAATGTAATAATAGGGACAGAAACACAACCCTATATTATCTTAGATGGAAAATAATTTTGATAAAACACTTGAACTCCATTCTTGAAGAAAATATCCTTTCTACTTCAAAAACATTTTCCTTTCTTAACATGTCATATAGTTTTAAACTAAAAGAAGTTGATTAAAAATAAACTTGAAAACATGTAAAGGAATATTCTTGGAAATAATGTTTTAAAAATCCATTCATTCCGTATAAGTTAAAAAAACATTCTTCTCGTACTTTTGTCAGAAAAGTCAAAAAGTACCTCGTACGAAAAACGACAAAAGATTCCTTTAATATCTTTTACTAAAAACACACCGAAGGGTAAAATTGGATTTAAAAAATTTTAGTTGGATGGAAATAATATTACATATTGAGGAAACATGGATGTTTATGATAACATACACCCCAGTAAATACCAAAGTATAAACAATCTCGGATAAAAATGAGATTGTGATATTTTCCCTTACCTTAGGTCCAATTGGATTTGTAAGTGTCCAAACCTCCTGTATAATGATTTAAATAATGTAATTGACTTATTACAGAATCATAATTATTTTTATTATATCATATATGGTCATATTCTTAGCTTCTTATTAGTAATATTTCATTGCTACTTGTTATTCGGGTGTTTATTGCTTTTTGTTCTTATGCGTGTTTCGTCGAATAAATTCTTATTCTTATCTTTAGGTTATAGATACCTCATTTACATAATGGTATTAGTTTAATATATATCATATTCATTCATTCAATTCATTTATATAACCATTATGCAATGAAGATCATGTATAACGAGTCGCATCACATCGTGGAGACGGTATTCCGTACGTACGCACGAGCGATGATATCATTCCCATGATCGTGGAACTGTATTGGAGTGTATGTATAATATTTAAGAATCAATATCACTTTACAATAATCATATATAGTTATGTTTTACACCATTATACCCATCCAAGTAAGGTGGTGGTGGAAAATAGATTACACAACGACGTGGAGACAGTATTCCGTACGTACACACGCGCGGTGATTTTGTTTTCCATAGGATGGATAGATGGTGAAATAGGGTTGTTTCATACTTATAATAACATACCAGTATATGATTGATACTTATGTTATTACTTCATAATGAAACAACTAAATAAGAAGAAGTGGAAGAAGAAATAAAGTTGAAAGAATCGGTAACGGACATTACCTCTTCTTTGAAGCGCCTCTTTGAGACCTCCTCTTAGGGCACTAAAATTGGTCTTTGAAGAAGACCAGGACCTCTAGGATGTTTCTAGGGAAGTGTAGAAGATAAATTGGCAGGTTTTGGCCGATCTTGAAGGCTCAAAGTGGTGTGAGGAAGAGAGGGAGGAAGTGCCCTTTTATAAGGGAGGAGAGGGGCACCTTTGAAAAAACTAAAAATATTATTTTATTATAAAGTCATATTCGGTTTTTAATAGCTCCAAATTGATTTATTTCTAAGATAAGGTGGGTATGGGTCGAAATAGTCTCATCCAATAGAATTTAGACATGTTTAGGTATCTATTTTAACCTTATCATTTAGATTTAACTTTAAGTTAAATAATTTTACTTTTACCGTGTCTTCTTGTTTTCTTACACTATAAGGTTAATAAACTTACTATAACAAGCCAAACGAACCCAAAGTTGTTTATTATTAATATATATAACCTTATCTAAGTCATTTGGCCGAAACTTAGATTTTTAGGAATAAAATAACAATTAATAATATAATATTTGTTTTAAAAACTATTTTATGTCCATTTTGTTACTGTTTGATAATTGATTTTTATAAAAATCATAACAAAAAGATTAGTTCGAAAAAAGTTAATTAAATCAATAATAACATGTCATATTAACCTCTAAAATTATTGTAATTCATAAAAAGTCTCAAATTACATTTATTTGGGTATTTATAACATCAATTATGTCAATATTTCATTAATAAGATAATTACTGCATCATCATTGTGTCATAAATAAATTAAATTATTTATTGTCTAAAAATTACAAATAAAATACTATTATATATAAAATATTTTTAGATTTCTAATGAATATTTATATTCGAATTTATCATATGTATAACCCTATATTAAAAATTATTTAGTTATTAAACATTGATTTTAACTATTTTAACCCTTCTTTAAATAAATTAATAATAAATGTCCTAATCTAATCCAAGTTGGCCTAAATGGTAGTATTTTATTCCTAAGGTTGTTTTTGGTCAAATTACACTTATCCAATAGAATTAGGACATGTGTTAGGGTAATAATAATAACATTTTTACCCTTAATTACCCTATTTACTTTTAACTGTGGTAAAAAAAAATAAAAAGTTACTATTCACCAAAAATTATTTTCATCTCATTGAACCACATTTTAGTCCTTGATATTAACCGTGTGTCTCGGATTTTCAAAATTCCACTCACAGAAGTGGTAAAATTAATTTTTATGTAAATTTGCAAATTCTCCTAGGTGGTGGGTAAAAGACAGTGAAAAGTTCAATAAAATTTTTATATTTCTAAAATTATTATAAAATGACTCCAATGAATTGCATTGAACTTATATAGGTATTATGTATAAATTTTTACCTAAAATAAATTTAAATAAAATAAATAATTATTTAAATAAAAAGTTGGTTTTTAAATAGTAACTGAGTGTTTTCACTATTCATCAAAAATTGAAAGTTTTCAGAAAAATACCAAAATTTCAACCTAGGCTAATTTCAATATTCCAAATCCAAAAATGAAGTCCATTTTGGAAAATAAAATTTAGAAAATTTAAAAAAGGGGTTATTACTATTCATAACAGCTAGTTTTAATAATATTTTAATAGCATAACGTTGTTTAGTGAAACTCGGTTTTGCGTACGACGCAAGCTATCGAGGAAGGTCGTGATTGCGTGTAAAGAAAGACATGCTAGTGTTGTGTGCAGTGAAATATTCCTTTGATGATTTATATAACATAAAAACAAAATATTTCTCGTAAAAGTCTCAGGTGTTACAGTTTAGGTACTACCTAAACCACCAACTGTGCAGGCAAGGCACACAATTTGTCAAACCATGAACAACTTGTGCGAAAACCTCTGCCCATTTGTAATAAGCTGCATAGTTACCTGTTATGGGCCGCATGGTTTTAAAAAAACCTTGCACCCTCTGCATGTCCCTTGGAATTGGATTTCTCTGGGTCCGCCACTCCCGAAACTCATCGGGACACCCGAGAAACTTATCGGGCCTCTACCCGAGTCTAAAATCATTACATTGAATGGTTACAACTCTTGGAAATTCATTATGAATCTTTCTTTTAAAAACGATATGTCTAGTAATTACAAAAATTTAAATTCCTTTGGATTTTCATCTGATTCAAAAACATATAACTCTACATGTGTGTCCTTATGGATGTCTATTTGTAGTCCTAGTGGTCCTCTAGTAAGCCTTGGTGGTCAGTGGCCTCCTTGGGATCGAGGCTCGACATTTGTATGTAGTTCCATATGAATACATCCTAATGATACTTCTGAAAGGAGTAATATACCTCTTGTTATTTAGAAGACATGGTTGCACTAATCAAGGTGGGTCGTGGGTATTCATCTATACCCAAGTTTATTTTTCTGAGTTCATCAATGGTGGTAGATATTCCCTCTTCAAATTTTGTAGGGTATCCTTAAATTCATTGAAGACGTGGTCACAACACATCAAATTGATTATTATTTAAAGATGATTTTATAGTCTAGGTAGGACACTATGTTGTATCTCAAGGAGAATTGGTTGTTTATAGTATGTATTTTTAACAAAAAGTACTAAAAGAGGGGTGTGGTTATCACTACAGGAAAAATGATTATTTGCGACGGGAAGAAATCCCATCGCAAATAACCCGTCCAGGAAGCTATTTGTGACGGGGAAAAGTGCCTGTCGCAATTAACCAATTATTTGCGACGGGATTTCGTCTCCCGTCGCAAATAGTTTGGCGCGACTTGCGCGCCAAACCGCGCGGCTTCCGCGCCAAACCACGCGGCTTCCGCGCCAAACCGTGCAGTGGTATTTGCGATGGGACCCGTCGCAAATACCCCACAGCGGTCAATACCTTTTTGCGACGGGATGTCGTCCCGTCGCAAAAAGACTGTCGGTAGGTACTATTTGCGACGAGTCCCGTCGCAAATAACCTTTTAACCGCCGACAGTAATTAATGTGGGTGAGGGTAATTGGGACGGGGCTCGTCGCTAATAACCCCATCGCAACTAATCTAACATATATATACCCTCATCCGTTTTTTCTCCAAATCATTCAGATCTTGGTCTCTCTCTCTCTCTTCGTTCTTCAGTTTTAAAGAAAAAATTTCTTTTAGTCGAAGTTTTTTATACAAGAGCAATCAGAGGGCATCAATATCTTCAGAATATCAAAGTTTAAGGTATTTATATTTTATTTTTTTATATTTATTTTAATTTTTTGTGTTAATTTTAATTGTTGTTTATTAGTTCTAATTTAATTACATTTTAATTGATTTTTATTTATATTTAGTTTTACTAAGAAATTGATATTGTTAGTTATAATTATATATAATTAGTTATAATTAATATTAATTAGATATAATTAGGAATAAATAGATATAATTAGCAATAAATAGTTACAATTAGTAATAAATAGTTATAATTAGCAATAAATAGTTATAATTAGCAATAAATAGTTATAATTAGCAATAAAAGGTTATAATTAGCAATAAATAGATATAATTAGCAATAAGTACATATAATTAGCAATAAGTACATATAATTAGCAATAAGTACATATAATTAGCAATAAGTACATATAGTTAGCAATAAGTACATATAATTTGGAATAAATAGATATAATTAGGAATAAATAGATATAATTAGGAATAAATAGATATAATTAGGAATAAATAGATATAATTAGGAATAAATAGATATAATTAGGAATAAATATATATAATTAGATATAATTAGATATAATTAGATATAATTAGTAATAATTAGATATAATTAGATATAATTAGTAATAATTAGATATAATTAGTAATAATTAGATATAATTAGATATAGTTAGTAATAATTAGGAATAATTAGTAATAATTAGGAATAATTAGGAATAATTAGGAATAATTAGTAATAATTAGTAATAATTAGGAATAATTAGGAATAATTAGTAATAATTCGGAATAATTAGGAATAATTAGGAATAATTAAGAATAATTAGGAATAATTAGGAATAATTAGTAATAATTAGTAATAATTAGTAATAATTAGTAATAATTAGTAATAATTAGTAATAATTAGTAATAATTAGTAATAATTAGTAATAATTAGTAATAGTTAGTAATAATTAGTAATAATTAGTAATAATTAGTAATAATTAGGAATAATTAGGAATAATTAGGAATAATTAGGAATAATTAGGAATAATTAGGAATAATTATGAATAATTAGGAATAATTAGGAATAATTAGGAATAATTAGGAATAATTTTGAATAATTTGGAATAATTTGGAATAATTAGGAATAATCAGCAATAATTGGGAATAATTAGGAATAATTAGCAATAATTAGCAATAATTAGAAATAATTAGGAAATATTAGGAAATATTAGGAAAAATTAGGAATAATTAGCAATAATTAGAAATAATTAAGAATAATTAAGAATAATTAGTAATAATTAGAAATAATTAGCAATGATTAGCAATAATTAACAATAATTTGGAATAATTTGGAATAATTGGGAATAATTTGGAATAATTAAAAATAATTAGGAATAATTAGAAATAATTAGGAATAATTAGGAATAATTTGGAATAATGAGGAATAATTAAGAACTATTAGGAATAATTAGGAACAATTAGGAATAATTCGGAATAATTGTGAATAATTAGCAATAATTAGAAATAATTAGCAATAATTAGCAATAATTAGCAATAATTAGGAATAATTAGGAATAATTAGGAATAATTAGGAATAATTAGGAAAAATTAAGAAAAATTAGGAAAAATTAAGAAAAATTAGGAAAAATTAGGAAAAATTAGGAATAATTTGGAATAATTTAGAATAATTAGGAATAATTAGTAGTAATTACCAATAATTTACAATAATTAGCAATAATTAGAAATAACTAGTAATAATTAACAATAATTAACAATAATTAGCAATAATTAGCAATAATTAGCAATAATTAGCAATAATTACCAATAATTAGCAATAATTAGCAATAATTAGCAATAATTATCAATAATTAGTAATAAAAAAATTATACTATCAATATTTACCAAAAAACAATATTAATATTATTAAAATAATAAAAAAAATTATAAAATATTAAAATTATCAATATTCGCAACAGGCTTTGCTCTATTCTTAACATGTTCAAATCTCAAAGGATCGTCAATTGTCAGGTCATGTGCAATAAAAAGTTTGTGCCAGCCATGTCTAATGTAAACTCTATAATTGTCCTTGCATGGTTGATCACCTCGCAAGTAGTGTTGCAATTGGACAAATCAAGTCATGCCTTTCTTATATATAAGAATTATCTCACATGAACCTTTACATAGACCATTCTTCCTTGAAAATTTAAGGGAAAAATAATGATATCCCCTCAAATTTTTAAGGAAGAATGATCTATGTAAAGTGTCATGTGAGATGATTCTTAGAGAAGAGAACGTCATTAATTTGGTCATCCTATTGCAACACTACTTGTGAGGTGATCAACCATGCAAGTACAATTATAGAGTTTACATTGGACATGACAGACACAAAATTTTTATTGTGCATGACTTGACAATTGATGACCCTTTGAGATTTGAACATTTTAAGAATAGAACAAAGTCTTTTGTGAATATTGATAATTTTAATATTTTATAATTTTTTATTATTTTAATAATATTAATATTTTTTTCGTAAATATTGATAATATAATTTTTTTATTTCTAATAATTAGTAAATGTAATCTGCTTGGATAATAAAGGGAAAATTTGTAATCATCTCCAAAATGATGATTACCAAATTTCCTTTCATTATTCAAGCAGTTTTCCTTTTTCTAAGTATTGCTAAGTATTTCCAAATTAGTAATAATTAGTAATAATTAGTAATAATTAGTAATAATTAGTAATAAATTGTAATAATTAGTAATAAATTGTAATAATTAGTAACAATTAGTAATAATTTGTAATAATTTGTAATAATTAGAAATAATTAGGAATAATTAAAAATAAATAGGAATAATTAGGAATAATTAGCAATAATTAGTAATAATAAGTTTGAGAAAGATGCAATTAAATGAGCTGTCAGACAAAAGAGTATCCGTCAATCCACTGGAAATTGTGTCTCCCTTAATTAATGATAATTATTAAGTAATTGAAATTATTTATCTTCTTTTTCAGATAGTGTTTTTATAATTTCAAACTATTCAAAAACAGTGATGATTTTATAATTTATGTAGAAAAATATGGAACAAGGAAGTCGAAATCAGTCATTATTAGATGACCAATCTTGGATAAATCAGCACATAAATCCAAATGGTTCTGGTTTAAATCCTCTATATATTGAGGGTGTTGAAGCTTTCTTATCATTTGCATCATCAAAACCAGAATATGTTTCAGAAGGCACAATTAATTGTCCTTGTAAAAAATGTGCTCTGAGAATGTTTGACACATTTGATAAAGTTGGGGGACATCTCTTGCAGTTTGGTTTTCAAACAGATTATGTTTTTTGGTATCAACACGGTGAACGCAGTTCCAGATAAGATTCTAATAACTTGATTCCAGATCCATCATGGTTTCAAAATTTAGTACATGATGTTGCAGGTCCATCTATGCAACAAACTGAAACTCACGATGATATTGATTTAACTCCTGAGTTGGCACCATCTGAATTTTATGAGTTGTTGAGGTCTGTTGAGGATGCATTATATCCTGGTTGTAAGATAAGAAAATTAGAAGCGGTTGAAAAATTTATGGCTATTAAATCAGATAATGCAATGTCAAACAACTATTTTTATCAGATATTTTCTTTTGTTAAAACACTGTTACCTGAAGGAAATGTGTTGCCTGTAAATTACTATGAGAGCAAGAGGCTGATTCATAATTTGGGCCTTAGTTATCGGAAGATTCATGCATGTTCAAATGATTGCATCTTTTATTCTGGAGAAAATGAGTCATTGGATATTTGTCCCATGTGTGGAAAATCAAGGTATAAAGAAGCTCAACTAGGGAAGTCTATATCGATTCTAGTAAAACAGTTGAGATATTTCCCCCTTACACCCTGGTTTCAGTGTTTATTTATGTCTCAGAACATAGCGTCAATGATGTCATGGCACAAAACCAAGATTTCAATTGATAAAAGCTTGAATCATCCATCTGATGGTGATTCATGGAAACATTTTGACCGTCTGCATCCATCTTTTGCTATAGAAGCCTGAAACATGCAATTGGGTCTTTCTACTGACGTTTTTTGTCTGTTTGGTTCTTATAGTAGTCAGTATTCATGTTGTTCTGTCTTTATAACTCCGTACAATTTTCCTCCATGGATGTTGATGAAGGAGCCTTGCATATTTTTGACTCTATTAACCCCAGGACATCCGGAAAAGAATATTGATGTTTATTTGAAACCATTGACTGATGAGTTAAATGCATTGTGGAGTGATGGTGTTAATACATATGATGTTGCTGCAAAACAAAATTTAAAATTAAAAGCTGCATTGATGTGGACGATTAGTGACTTTCCAGCATATGGCATGTTATATGGTTGGATTACACATGGTCCGAAATCATGTCCTTACTGTATGAAATAAAAAAAACCTTTATGCTGGTCAATGGAAAAAAACCTTACTATTTTGATTGTCACTGTAGATTTCTTCCAACCGATCATCCTTTTCTGACGAACAAATCTCATTTCAGAAAAGGTACAATTGAAAGAGATGAACCTCCAAATATGATCTCAGGTATAGAGTTAAAATCAGTTGTATTTTCATTACCCCCATCACATTTGGACCAACAGTAAACCAACAAAAAATTCATGGCTTTGGGAAAAAACATAACTGGATAAAACGAATCATTTTTTGGGATCTTCTGTATTGGTCTGATTTTTTGGTCCACCACATGTTAGATGTTATGCATATTGAGAATAAATGTTTTGATAATTTATTTCATACAGTTTTGGATACACCAGGTAAGACCAAAGATACTGTAAAGGCACGATTAGATCTTTCCCAAATTTGTAGGCGACCAGAACTTGAATTATTTGAAAATTTCAGATCATAGAGGTTAATGAAGCCAAAAACAGCTTATACACTATCTAAAGAGAGTTGCTAATTATTTTGTTAGTGGATTGCTGATTTGAGACTTCTAGATAGTTATGCTTCCAATTTGGGAAGATGTGTTAAGTATGGTTATATTACTCGATTAAAAAGTCATGATTGTCATGTTATAATGGAAATACTTATGCCAATTTGATTCAGAGGTTTGTTGATTTCTATGGTTCTGGATTCAATAACAGACATATCATATTTTTTTCGAGACATTTGTGCAGCAAAAACATACTATGATGCGCTAAGAAAACTGGAAGAAGATGTTGGTGTAATTATATGTAAACTGGAAAACATCTCTCCGCCGGATTTCTTTGACTCAATGGAAAATCTGATATTACATTTTCCACATGAAGCTAAATGTGGAGGTCCAGTACAATTTTGATGGATGTACCCATTCGAGATATGTATGCAGAAATTGAAGAAAAAAATACGTAACAAAGCATCAGCTGAAGGCAAAATTACTGAAACTTATTTGCAAGAGGAAATTTCTTTTTTCTGCTCTCATTATTTTTAATCTCAATATCCCTCAAAATAGAATCGCATGGGATGAAACGAGGGGAATGTTAATGACGAAATGGAAAATCAATTAACAGTTTTTAATCAACCAAATCTTGGTTTCGGTGGAGTTAACGAATGATGGCTTTTAGATGGTGAACATCACAGAGCTCATACATACATTCTTCTCAACTGTGAATAAATTACATCATTTGTCCTGTGAGTGATTCTATCACTTATTCTATAATTTTTTTGTAGTATTTAATCTTATTTTATTTGTAGGTTATATGATAATCATATCAAGAAAAAACTTCCACAAATTACAGCAGCTGCTCTTGAAGAACACAGACAAAAAAAAATTTCTTAATGGTTTCAAAAACTGGTAACATAAATTATTAATGGTTTAATATAAATTCCGTTTATTATTTATTATATTGATAATTGTTTTACAAATTTTCAGGTGTCTCAATATGCTGATAAAATTGACAAGCGACTGTATATATTAGGTAACCCACCATCCAAAATGGTTAAATCTTATAATGCATATGTGGTGAATGGTTTTTGATTTCATACACTTGCATACGTGGAATCAAAAAAAACAATGAACAGTGGAGTTTTCTTGAGAGGATCACATCATAGAGAAACTGAAGTTGACTTTTATGTCATTTTGAATGAAATTATTGAGCTGTATTATCTAGAACAAAATTACATAACCATGTTTAAATGTCGGTGGTTGGATACTGAGAGAGGTTTGTGTGTTCATATGACTCATGGAATCATCAATATTAAATATAAAAGTCTTCTTGCAGTAAATGAACCATTTTTACTGGCTCAACAGGCACATCAAATTTATTATTCAAAGTATTGTGCTACTTCAAGAGACTTGAGCGATTGGTGGAGCATAATAAAAATGAAATCTTGGGAAAATCAGTTTACTCAAACTGAATGTGGTTCCACTGAAGTGGAAGGAATTAAAAATTTTCAAGAGACTACTCAAAATCCATCTGATTCACAAAGAGACGTGAATATCGACGATGACACCCCACAATTAAGGATCGATGACGATAAAGATGTTAATGATGTTACAAATGAATTTGAAATGACTATAGATGATGAAACTGAAACTCATATGGATATTGATGATGTTGAGGAGGAAGATGAAGACATTGACATTGACAGCTATGGATAAGAGTATGAAGATGCACATTGAAACAGTTAAATGATGGTTATAATCATAACTAATATATATCTATATATAATAGGTATTTTCAACTATCTGCTAACAACAATCATTTTGTTTTTCAGATTGATGGTGATATATTTTGTGAGTTGTAGGAGGCTGAGCTACCTTTGGATGATGAGGATGTGGGATCAGCTGACCCTCAGCCTACTGGTGGTTTAGGAGGTACGCGGTCTTGCGCGACTGATGATTCCTGAACCTATCCCTGAGCGACGTCCACATCTTGGTTTCGATCCACGCACACAAAGGTATGGTAACCTGTATATTTTAGTTAGATTTCATTAATTTATTTATATATATACTAATTTTTTGATTATTTATTCTTTTTTCAAGGTTTTCAGCATGTAGCTATTGGACAGGGGAGCGCTATATTGCACAATTATTTTTCTCAGCCATGGATCACATGGGAACAAATTCTCGTTGATGTGCGACGCGATATGTTCCATCATTGGATGGTACGTAAATAAATAATATTTATTTTGAAATTTATTTTATTAACATGATATTATAAATTATTTGTAGGGTTTATGGCATCCTATCGATGATATCATGCGCGATGCTATCCACACGGCATGGCAGGTTTCTATGTGTGACTGTTTCCGCTAGTTTTTGCACAATTTAAGAAGGACATCCATTAAGAAAGCAGGGGTGACAGAATTTGATGATTCGTGTAGAGCCCACCGACCAGAGTACATTTCATCTCATGTTTGGGATGGATTATGTTTACACTGGTTGGGTGGTGGATTTCAGAAGAGATATTTAGTGGGACGACAGAACCGGGGGAGACAGGAGATGACACATCGAGCTAGTAGCCATACATTCAGTTCGCATAAAGAGCATCTGGTAAGTATATTTTTTTAAATATTTAATATAACTAAAAATATAAACAGTTTATTTTATATTTTTGTAGGCAGTCGAGCATCCCGATATTACAGAGTTCGACGTTTATCGGAGGATGTACAGTGATCTAGCCACTGGAGAGATTCGAGGTGATCGCCAGCTTCAGATTGTGGTTAGTATTATTTTTTCGGATTAACAATTAACTGCATATAATATTTTTACAATTTTAATTTTAAATTGGAATTGAAGGAGTCATATGAGGCTGCGACCTCTCAGAAAAAGGCTGAGGGTCAGGACAAGATGGCTGAGCAGACCAGTGCTCACCATTTCGATGAGGCGGCATGGATGCAGGCGACTCAGTATGTCTTTGAGAAGGGCAGAGTATTTGGAATCGGCTCTCATTTGACTCCTGGTACTTATTATGGTACTTATGTAATGTCAGCGTCCAGCTCGAGAGGTTCTCGTGGAGAGGCATCATCTTCTGGCTCACAGTATCAGAAGTAGTTGCGAGCTCAGGCTGAGTATATAGAGACTTTGCAGAAGCAGCAAGAAGAGATGTGTCGGCGGTAGTAGCAGCAGGAGCAGCAGTATGAGGAGCAGAGCCGTCGATGGCAGCAACAGGAGCAGTATTACGAGGAGCAGATCCATCGATGGCAACAACAACATCACGAGAAGATGGAGTACATGCGCCATCTGACTCGTAGTTTAGGGATGGAGTTTCCTCCGCTAGCTCCTTCAGCTCCTCCACCTCCTCCAGAAGATGACCCCCAGTGATTTTTTTATGTTACAAACATTTGAGTTTAACATTATAATATGAATTATTTACATTTTTTGTCTTTTATATTGGTGCAAATATTACATAATTTAATTTGTAATATTTTATTATTTTTTATATTTTTTATATTTTTTTGTGAATATCGAGAATTTTAATATATTTTTTTTTTATTTTAATAATAGTAATATTATTTTTTTCATTAATCGTAATATTATTAAATTTTATTTTTTAAAAAATTAATTTATTATTTGCGACGGGACCTTTTGCGACGGGACCCCGTCGCAAATAGTCTAACTAAATATTTTTAAAAACATATTTGAGACGGGAAAGTAGTCCCATCGCAAATAATTTTTTGCGACGGGCCCGTCGTAGAAAGTTTTATATATATATTTTTTGCGATGGTACAAGAGCCCGTCGCAAATAGTTTTTGCGATGGGCCCATCACAAAAACGTTTATGTATATATAATACATATAATCAGAGGCTTATTTGCGACAGAGATGTTTCCCGTTGCAAATAAGATTTTTTGCGATGTGCCCATCGAAAATAATTGTATTTGCGATAGCGTTTTATGTAATGGTCCATTTGCGACGGGGCCCTATCGCTAAAGTCTATTTGCGATGGGATCCCGTCGTAAATAGGCAGTCACAAATACCAAGAATTACAGTAGTGTACTTAATTTAAAGATTTTAATTATTGATAAACCAAGTGGATTTTAAAAAATATGATATGAAGGTGTCATTGTGATTTCACTACACACACTTCAAGTTCATTTTTCTTAGATATAAATTCATTTTTGGAGTAATTCTTTGGTTGAAATTAATTAGAATCCCGATTAATTCCTAAGATTTTATTTTAATGCTTGAAAACCAAACCTTGAAATAACAAATGTATTGTCAATTAAGGTACCTAGATTATAAATGGAATAAGAGCTTCCAAAGAATATAAAAATCTCATTAAAGTGGTTTGTAAAATTATTCTTGTGTTTTCTAATCATAACAACACAAGTCATGCAGTCAAAACCTCTCATAGGTCAGTTAGAAATTAAGGGAAAATTAATCACATGCATCAAAATAAGATTTCAAATATGAAATAATATAATGAAAATGGAATGAAATGTTTTAACAGCCAAATTACTCCAAACCAATAGCTAATATATGCATTGGAACTCCCTTGACATGTGTATATCTCCCCCACAATGAAAAATCACTGTTTAGCCTAACATTGAGAGGATGAGGAAGCTCGAGTGCATCTCCTTCTTTATTTATGCTCTCCCTATGAGGATAGGTAGATAAAAAACATCCAAGGGGATGAAATGACTCCTCTATAACTTCAATTTTGAATTAATTCACTCTCTTGGTAGAACTTTTAACAAGGTTTCCCAAGGTATCATTTTATAGGAAAATTGGAAGGTGGTTTTGAGCCCCAAGATTTTGAAAAACCACTTGGACTATGGTTTTCAAACACTAAAAAATATTATCTGACTTTTTAGAAAATCAAAAAGTTGTAGAAACACCTATTTACTATTTCCACCGATAATTTTTAATCATTTTAACAACTACAACTCAAGATATAGATAGAATATAGAACACCACTTTTGAATTTGTGCAGATTAGATTCCATGGTCAAATTGGTTCTGATAGGCCTCTTAGTAGAATAATTGTGCTTGGATTTTTACCTAATAGTTGTATATCACTAAATTTTGGATCATCCCACAAAATATCATCACATTTGGATTCACATTTTAGTATAATTGTGCCTTTGAGTCCATTGGTGTGATTGGAATCATGCACAGTTTGGCATGTTTTCCTTCCACATCACCCTAAGCCCTCCAAATCACCTCCACCTACAATGTAATTATCAAAGCAAGTAATGTTTCCATTTTTAATAGTGATAAACACAAAAATAAATTAATCCAAAATGACATCCAATTTTTTATTAAATTTGGAATTTATAATGAAAAATTAGTTTAACACGGTGATAAAAGTGTGCAAATGAAATAGTGAATCACGGTGCGATCACATCCACACACCTAAAAATTTACACTCCCGAGAAAAGTCACATTTCAAAAAATTATGCATGGAGATATTCCCAACATCATGAATATTTAACATTGAAAATTTAATTCCTAAAATAAATGTTATCAAAGAAAAAACCACAGCAAGGAATTATTCTCTGTGATCATAGAAAAAGATGTCTCATAAATTTTCTAAAATAGAAATTCTAAGAGATGCATGACACCAATATGATAAAGTAATTAAAAATTTAACCATGTCACTAATTCTCTACATGTTTATGTGTGAAAACCATTTCATGCTACTATTTCCAATTTCTATCCAGTAAATATAAGTAATTTCAAAAAAAAAATCTACTTAAATGATTCTTTCTGCCGAACCATCACAACATCCTTTGCAATCAAATTTCAAGACCCAATCAATTAAACATTACAATAAGTAAAATATTAAGCTCTGGACCTAGATATCCTCATATTTTGTATATTTCATCACTAACATCATTTATTATTATTTTTGTTTCTTTTTTCAAAAGTTAAACTTGGAATAAATGTCACACTCTTCTCTCAACCCTTGTTTGATCTCCTCACGACATTAATTATAATAGTTATAATAAGATAAAATTTTCAATAATATTGGTTTTTGAACTACCCAAGACACAACCCATATTTGTGTGTGTGTGTGTGTGTTCTTTTTAGAGGAAATAACAGTTAGATAATAGGCACACACACATAGGTAAATCTGGTATAATAATGAAATAGATTAGATAAAGAACAAATGTATGGAAAAATTATTTTGTTATGTAGATAAATATTAACATAGCTTATATTCACCTCCTATTTAGTAATAAAAATTCACGATTCATAGTTTTGTTCAAAGTTTTCTGTAGAAATTAAGAGACATAATTTTCACTTAAACTACTCACATAAAGGGTAACATTCTTCTCAAAGGTTTCAAAATGATAAAACCATTTATATCATTTAAAAAAACCATTTTTCAAGATAAATTCACATCACAATGTTAAATTAATGTTGAAATACACATTTCATCCATGATTATTTTTTTCATTTTTATTTTTTGAATATTAAAATAACTTGAAATAGGGAAGTTCCTCTTGAAACTTCAATAATTTCCATGATTAAGCGAGAATAATTTTACATGATTAAGTGGGAATAAAAAATGAATATTCTAACACAAAAGTGATGGGAAAACGGGGAAGGTAACAATACTATTCAGAACACAAAAATGTGAAAAAGAAAGAAAGGCACTGAAAATTCCTAACTAACCTAGAAATGTACCTGTACCCCCACACCTAGAGTGTGCAGTATCCTCACTGAAATAAAATATAATTTGGGAAGAAAGGATAAAACCTGGTCAGTTTCATTGGTAGGTTGCTACTTGAACTTGGATTTCCTCTATCAAGGACTATATAATGGCTTTGTGTAAGTGCTTCAGCCACTTCCCATTAATAGTGAAGGTTTGTTTGGTTTCTTCATTTGTAACCTGAAAAAAAACTAAATGGATAAACATTAGTAACATGTATTGACAAAACCAATAGGAACAAAGATTACCTAGATAAAACTTTAGCCTTTCATTTTAAAGTAGTAACTTCTTCGTAGTTTGGAATTGACAATGAGGGATGAGATGGTCGTGGGTAGTGTTGGTTCACTCCTTATAGATTTGAGATGTCTCATATGAATCCCTATGCATTTCCTCCAAATCTTGAATTGGCATATTCATTTGATCATCTTCACTAGAAAGATTATAATTGCATTGTTTAGTGGCCTAACAGGCATGATTCTCTATCTCAATAGGGTGGTGACAACTCTTCCCAACAACAAGCTTATAGGGTGACATTGCATTGGGAGTTTTGAAAGCAGTACGATAAGTAGATAATGAATCATCGAGTTTAAGACTCAATCTTTTCTATTGGGTTGAAACATTTTTTTCAAGAATTTGTTTTACCTCTCTATTCAAAACCTCATCTTAATGATTGATTTGTGGGTGATTAGTAGTAGAAACTTGATGTCTAACCCCATACCGACATAGAAATGTTTTCATTGTTCGGTTACAGAAACAATAACCCTATTCATAAATGATAAACCTAGGTAATCCAAACCTACAAAAAATTTGGGATCTCAAATTTTCCAAAACTATCTTGGAATCATCTTTCCTTGTGTTTATTTCCTCTACCCATTTAGATACATAATCATCTACTATGACAATGTACAAGTTTCCAAAGGAATTGGGAAATGAAACCACAAATTCAATGCCCCAAACATTGAAAATATCATGGAAGAGAAAATGTTGTTATGAAATTTCATTTCTTTTAGATACATTACACATTCTTTGATAGTGTAGAAACAAATTACAAAAATCATTGGAATATCAAAAAAATGTTGTACAAAAGAGACCATAATTGAGGACCTTTAATGCAATCTGTTAGGGATCAAAGTGGCCCCCATAAGAAAGAGTGTGGTAGAACCTAAGGACAGACTGAAATTCACTATCGGGAACAAAACACCTAAGGACTTGATCACTACTTGTGCTTAAAAGGTAGGGGACATCCCAAATGTACCAATGAGACTCATGTTTTAGACAATCTACCTGGTTTTTGTTGAAATCAATAGGAATTGAAGATTCTACCAAATAAATTACAATTTCGGAATACCAAGGGATATCTTCTTGAACTCATTAAAGTTTATCATTAGGAAACATGTTATTTATAGGAATATAGGGGGATGAGTTAATGTCTAAGGATAGGAGTATCCTATTGATATGGTCAACCAACACATTACCTTCCCCTTTTTTATCCCTAATTTCTAGATTGAATTCTTAAAGGAGGATCACCCATCGAATGAGATGTTGTTTGGATTCTAGTTTCTTAAGGAGATACCAGAGGGATGTATGGTCTAATAACACAATGACATTGAACCCTAAAAGTTATGAACTAAATTTATCCAAGGAAAACACAATGGAAATGAATTATTTTTCAATTGTGGTGTAGTTTTATTGGGCAGGTTCTAATGTACACGAGGCATAGGCAATGACATGTGGAGCTCGATCAATACATTGTGATTGGATAGCTCAAACTACATAGTTAGAGGTATAACACACAAGATCAAGTGGTAAATACAAATGAGGTAGTTGTATTTTTAGGGGTGATGTGAGACTGTATTTTAATTTGTTAAAATCTACTTCACTTTATTTATTAAAAATAAATTCTTTTTCTTTTTTGAGTAATTGGGAGTGGGGGTGTGCAATTTTAGTAAGGTCATGAATGAAACGACAATAAAATCCATCATTACCTAATAATGACTGCCCATACGGCACATTTTTGGGAATGTTAGGGAAGACATGACATGCAATCTTGATTTCTCAACTTTGATACCATTTCCAGAAATGACATGTCCCAAAACAATACCTTATCTCACCATGAAATGGAATTTATCATTATTTAATATGAGATTATTTTCAATACAGTGATATAGTACTGAACCAATACTACTGAAAAATCCATTAAAATAAGAACCATATTTAGTGAAATCATCCATGAAAACTTCTATACAATAATCTAGGTAATCTAAAAAAGACCAATCATGCATCATTGGAAAGTACATGGAGCATTGCACTAGCCAAACAATATCCTCTTATTTGAAAATGTGTTGAAGGGGAAAGTGAAGTTTGTCTTTTCCTGATCATCAAGGGAAGTATGGATGTGAAAGTATCTAAAATACCCATCAAGGAAATAGTAGTGGGACTTCCCTTCCAACCTCTCTAGAATTTTGTCAATGAATAACAATGATAAATGGCCTTTCCTAGTGTGTTGGTTTGTTTAACTATAGTATATATAGAAACTCTAACTACTAAGCACACAGGTTGAAAACAATTAATTATTTTCATTTTTAATTACTATTAAACCATTTTTAGGAACCACTTGAACTAGACTAACCCTTGGCTATCATATATGAGTTAAATGATTCCAACAACCAATAATTTTGTTATATCCTTTTTAACAACATCTAGGAAGTTTGGTTTCAAACAATGTTGTTCCTGTGTCACTAGTTTATCCTAATAATTTAACAATATACAACGTGTTCAAATTGATGGGATAATATTAAGAATGTCGGCAAGTGTCCATCCTAAAGCTTTTTTATAATCCCTCAAAAGTTCAAGAAGTCACAATTCATGCTCTGGATGAAGTGAACTAGAAATTTTGATAGGGATATTATTTACATTCTCTAGATTGGAATATTTTAAATCTTGAGGCAATTGTTTCAGTCCCAATTTAGGTGAATTTTGGATTGATGGGAGTGAATTTGAAAGTGGGAGGTCAATGATCTCACTAACATATCAACATTAACTTCCTCAGATGAGGAATGATCTATTAAAAGTTTAGCAGTATCATTGATGGTCATTTGATCCTTAATGTTCAAGAAATTGTCAATTAACAAACATGGATGAAATTTTTCTAGACCAGTACAACATTCTATGCATGATTCATTTCCTTGCATTTCAATAAATGATGAAAACTAATAAAGGGGATCAGGGGAATGAAAAGAAGTGTTTTCATGGGAAGGGAGTACATCAATAGAATTAATAGAAAGTGAGAAATGTTATTCTAAGGGGTTCCTTAGGGAAATAAGGATGTTGAAATGGACAATATCCCCACTAAACTCCATATATAATGTTCCATTTTGGATATTAATTATGGTTTTTTAATTTTTCAAGAAAAGCATCCCAATATAATCGGGGTATTTTCATTCAACTTATCATCTTCCATTTTAAGAAAATAAAAATAAGTATAAAAAATTAAATCTTTAACCATCATAAGAACATCATCTAACACACTAGAGGGGTGTACAATACTCTAGTTTTCCAATTGAACAACAATTCCAGTGGGCTTTAGTTATTTGACCTATAATAAAGAGTAAATGGATTGAGGTGTTACATTTATAGAAGCACCTAAATCTAGCATAACATTGGAAAAGGATTAATCCCCTATGGTGCATGAAATAGAGAATGTTACAAGATCATTTAATTTGGTAGGAAGTGATAGCTCTATCAATGCAGAGATGTTTCTCACCAAGCTCACCTTTTCATCACCTTGAAGTCTCCTTTGATGTATACACATCTCCTTGAGAAACTTTCCATATAATGGAATTTTCTTCACTGCATCAATCAAGAGGATATTAACCTACACTTTGTAAAAAGTTTCCAATATTTCTTTATCTTGTTTAGTTTCTTTTTGTTTTCTTAGTTTGGTTTACCTTTAAGGAAATGGAATAGGAATGGTTAGTCTAAGAAGATGATTGAATGAAACATTCTTTCCTTTGAAAGGGATTCTCTGAGGACATGGTTTTTCCACATTTAGACCATTTTCTATGGTTGGGATGGTGGTTTACTTAGGATGATATTTCTCTAATGGAGTATTCATTTGGATTTTAAGTTGAGTTCCAATCTGAATGGAGATGGCATTGAAATTTCTCTTATCCCTTGGGTTAACTAGTGGTTGGAAGGGTATTTTACCTGAACCATGACTTTGAATTTCCCCTACCGAGTTGGAAAGTTGGCCTAATTGGGATTTTAGGTATTGTATTGTTTCTTGAGTGGTTTTTTGGAATTAGAGGTTATTAGAATCCATTTGTTTCATCATGTTCTCCAGGCTAGGCTTTGGATTTGGAGGGGGTGGTTGTAAAGGCCTTTGTGGTGGTTGGGTATTTTTGGGTGGTGGGGTGGATGACTACTCTACTCTGGTTGGTTCCATTGTTGATGAGTTTTGTTTTAATGTCCCCCTTTAGTATAGTCTTGGTTATCTTTCCACCCATGGTTGGATGGATATTAAGGTTATTTCCTAATGAGTTGATTATAGAGGCGGCCTATAAAAATTGTCTCACAACTCTCAGAAGTTTCTCTCAATTGAAGGAATTGGTCAGATCAATGGGTGTCAGAAGAATAAATACCATAATGGATTAGAGGAGGAGATTGAGATTTCTCTTGGGAAAAAGTGAGTTGTCGGAGAAGGGTACTTACCTCTTCAAACATAGTGTCCATATTCTTCTCAAATTTAGTGTTTTGTGCCTCATGGAAACCTTGAATGGTTACATTGGATCTTGAACCGAATTGTTGAGTGTTCTACATCATGTTCTCAATTATAATTCTTGTAGAAATTTGGGTCTTAACAAATAGTGCACCACCTACAATAATATCAATCATATTTCGATCAATATGAATTAACCCTTCATAAAAATACTAAATTAAAAGTTGATAACATATTTTGTGATTTGGGAAATTTGAAAAAATCCTTTTAAATATTTCTCAGTATTCATGAAGCATATACCCTTGAGATTACATTATACCAAAAATTTATTTCCATATTGTTGTGGTTCTAGAGGTTGGGAAGTATTTTTCAATAAAAAGATGTTTCATGTCTACCCAACCTCTAATTGGTGAATCAACATAATAAACCAATCTTTTGAAGTGTATTCTAATGAAAAGGGAATGAACTAAGAACTGCTTATTCTTAATCCACATTTTTAGGTTTTAATTTTGAGCACATGCTGTGAAATTATTTTAAATTCTTATTTGGATTTTCCCCCGACAGTCCATTTAATCTTGGTAATAAGTGAATTAATTCGGATTTTAGTTCAAAGTTGGGTGTTTCACCTTGCATTTGAATATAAGTGGGTTGTATATAAACATCAAGTGAGGTTAGTTATTTAAGTGTTTTATTTTTTTCAGCCATTTTATAAAACATTAATTTAGGTTTAAAATTGGTTCCAAAATATTAATAAGGAACCAGAAGGGTTTCAATGTTTTATGTGTCCTCCTTCAAAGTGTTCTCCTATGTGTCTCGGTGTCACTGGCATAGGATCCTCTCCAGTTCAGCTTCAAAAGGTGCTAAATCTATCTAAGTATAATATTTAATTCACAAAACCTCCAAAAATAAATAAATTAAAACACATAAATATTGGGTAAAGGTATAAGATAAAACAAATAAATATTCACAAAATTTACAAAAAACTTATAAGAAACATGCACTAAAAACAAAAGTGCCCCTGACAACGGTGCCAAAATTTGAATGCATTGTCCTGAAATTTTAAATTTATTGTGATTTAAAGATGATTTTATAGTCTATACTATACCCTAGGTCATATCTCAACAAGAATTGGGGGTTTATAGTGTGTATTTTTTATAAAAAGGGAAAAAAGAGGAGGTGGTTTTGAAAATAGGTTTATGAAAATAACTTAATTTAAAGTGTTTAATAGTTGAGAAACCAAGTGTATTTTGGAAAATATGAGATATATTTTTTGTTTTGATTTCACTACACACATTTCAAGTTCATTATTCTTATATATTCATTCAAATTTGGATTAATTCTTTGGTTGAAATTATTTAGAATCCTGATTAATTTCTAAGCATTTATTTCAATGCTTGAAGAACCAAACCTTGACATAAAAATTATCTTTTCAAGGTCCAAAACATATGCCTAGAATAAGATCTTCCAAAAAATATTGTAATCTCATGAAAATGGGTAAGAAATGGATTCTTGTGTTTTCCAATTGGAGCAACATAAGTCATGCACTAAAAACCTTACACCAATCGGTTAAAAATTAAGATAAAATCAATCCCATGCATTAGAAAAAGATTTAAAATATTAAATAATGTAAGATACATGGAATACAATGTTTTAACACCCAAATTAATCCAAACTAGTAGCTAATATATGCATTTTAACACCATTTACGTGTGTGTAGCTCCCTCACAATGAACACTCACTGTTTATCCCGACATTGAGAGGAGGTAGAAGCTTGGGTGCCTATCCATATTCATTTAAGATCTACCCACGAGGATAGAGAGCACTAGAACCTCCAAGGGTATGAAATGAATCCTCTAGAACTTTAATTTTTCATCACTTCACTCTCATGGTCTAACTTACAAATGGGTTGTCCAAGGTATCATTTATAGTCAAATTGAAAGGTAGTTTTGAGCCCCTAGATTTCAAAAAAACCTCTTGGACCATAGTTTTAGACCACCATAAAGTCTTATCTCACATTGGATAAAATAAAAGGTTTTACCCTTACATATTTACTATCTACACTGAAAATTTGGCACTATTTTTACAACTATAGCTCAAGATATAGATAGAATATAGAACACCACTTTTGATTTTCTGCAGATTCGATTCCCTGGACAGATTAGTTAGGACGATACTATTAGTGGATGAATTGGGCTTGATTTTCTTCAAAATAGTTATAGAAGACAAAATTATGGATCCTTCCACAAAATTTAAGCCCATTTGGATACACTTTTTAGTAGCAGTGTGTGTTTGATTCTACTAGTGTGATTGGAACCATGCAAAGTTTGACCCATTTTCCTTCCACTTCATTCTCGGCCCTCCAAATAACCTCCACCTAAAATTTAATTATCAAAAAAATTTACATTTTATTTTTTAACAATGAAAAACACAAAATAAATTAATCAACCATGAAGTAAATTTTTTATTAAATTTGGAATTTCTGATACAAATTCATTTTAACACAATGGTAAAAGGGTGAAAATGAAATAGTGAATGACAGTGTGATCATTCCTCATATTATTATTCCTATTAATATTACCCTCTTGTTTCATAGGATTAAGTAATGGGAAAAGTTCCCTAGATTTTGTAGAGGACTCGACATCTTGGAATTCTGAAGATGAAGCAACCTCCTCTGATTTAGCTGTTAGTGTGGGATTTCCTTGAAACTCTAAAGAGAATAGAGTGAGAGATGAAGGACTGTCTTTATCCTCTTTGGGTGACAATACCACATCTTCTAAATCAGATGATGAGGAAGGGAATTCCTAAATCTCTAAGTGTGGACTGAATTAACTTTCATCCAAGATTTCACCACTTTTTGGGGATTTAGAAAAATTTTCAACACTACTGGACTTAGTGGTCATTACTGAAATCACTAGGATTGCTTAATATGTTTCTGAATGTGGACTCATATACTCAAAAGTATTGATGGGTAACATTTATTCTTTACCAGGATATTTAAATGGGTTGGTTGGGATCATTTTTAGATCATTCAAAGTGGTAGCCCAAGTAACACCACTTACTAGGGGTTGTTTCCCTTTCCTTTGATAGAATCATGTGTCGATATAGTGTGAATCATAGGATTTAAATGGGGCCTTATCTATGTGAAATTTCCCAATTTTTTCATTAATGTATAATTTGATGCATTTATGGTACGATGAGGGGATAGTCATGTGTTGATGCAACTAGGGCCTTTCTAGTAAGACGTTGAAGATCGTGTTCTACCGAACCATAAAAAATTCTTAGTCAGCTACAAGGACTACAAATTGAGCCTAATATTGACTTGGACCAATGGATTCTATTAACTTTTATCATAGAACTACAGTGTTTTAGCGGAAGGTTCTAGGTTATCCCAGTCGTAGCCTAGCTGATGAAATGTTTGTACTGGAATGAGGTTAACTCTAGGTTCATTATCAACGAAGAATTTTTGGAAATCAAAACCATTTATACTATTATACACATACAAGGGTATGATGTGTCCTTGTATAATGACATCTTTAGCAGGATCATTCTTTGTCTAATATACCTTAACTATGGAAAAAACTGCTTCAAACTCCTGAGAACGTAGAAAAGACTTTATGAGTGCTTTTCTGAGGTCTTTTGACAAACTCAGGCATCTAAAATTCATAGCTTGGATGGTACTATGGAAACTTTTTTCAGGATGACATATTTATAGTCTTAAAGTATGCACTTCCTAGGTGGATATTCTCTTTCATAAGAAATTCTAGGGCTTGAGTATTTGATGTAGATGGATCGGCCCTTGAAATAGGAGTTAGAGGTACTCATGTCCTTGGTGGGTTGGGTCAAGCAGGCTTGCCTACCCACCAAGGGTGATCAAACACATGTTCCTCTTCTGAATGATATTCCAGAGTGAGATTCGTGGTGGATTTTGGCCAATATAGGAGGATTTTATTACTCCTCTTGAACTTAGTGAAGGTATCTTCTATGAGAATCTACAAAAATTATTGTCTGAGAAGGGGTGAGACAAGAAGTATGAATTCTGTTGTGGTTCCACCCTCCCCGATATATCCTTGAATCTTGAGGCCTCTTCCTCTAGTTCCCCAATCGGATGCGGAGAACTCAAGTTCATATTCATACTCATCATCATAGAAGGGATCCATTAAATGGATGAAATCAATGGAACCAAAGATTAACTCCTCATCTGATGATGAATTTCCCTGGATAACCTTTTCTGATGGTGTCATTTGGTAGGTCGGTTCCCATTGTTTCATATTTGAGGGAATAAACTCTGAGTGTCAAATCCAACTTTGGCGTTGATTTAGGTTCATCCTCTTGCACTTCATCCTTGAATTTCTGATCAGGACATTTTTCGAAAATGTGAATTCTAGAGGTTTGTGGAGATGATGACATTGGCTATGTTGTTGTGGACATGGATGGGGGCATAGTTGTTTATTTCAACTATGTTTAGAGAATACCATAAGTTTGGTTGATTCTATTTTGATTCATCCAACTATCAAAATTTTGTTCTCTTCTACTAACAACTTATTTCTACTCACCTACTTCTTCAGTGGTAGTGGAAGAAACATACGCCACTTGTGCTGATGGCCTTCCTGATTTTATTGGCCTGGAATCTACCTTTTTCTTCATGATGTATTTGAATGTGAAGAATTCCTAAATATTGTATCGTAGTATCTGGTGAAATGGTAAAAAATTTGACTGGCTGTTGAGGCCTACCTATTCGGGTCTCACGGGCTTCAGGAAATAGAGAAAACCATTATCCATAGTGACTATAAAATAGTCATGGAATTGATTGTTTCAGAATGAGTAAACTTTGTTTCTTCATTCCTCGAATTGATTTTTCCTTGGTCCCCTTCACTCGTATGGGAGAGGTGGGGGTTTTTATTGGTTTCTAGAGGGTTCTTCACAATGTGGCAGGGACTTTAGAGCTAGAGCTAGCGTGGAGGCTGGTTTAAGTGTGATGAAAGTCACCTCCATCTTTCCTACTCTATTCTTCGGGAGTGTTGGAGTTATCTGAGACTTATAATTAATCCATTGTGTATATTCTTCCATTATTTGGGAAATGATGAAAAAATACAAAAACTCACATGTATATTTTACTAGAATGAGCAGTGTTCACAGCTTTTCATGAATGTTATCAATATATAGAGAGAAAATATCCTCCAGGGGAAGCAGTCGATTCAGGAATTAGGTCAGCATTTTCCATCTGGCAATAAAATCTAAAAATCTCATTTTCTTATTGTTTTCAATTCTATAGGTCACTGATTGTTGTATTTTTCAGTGTCGATCTGAACTAGAATAGGAATTATCAATGGAGGTCTTATCATCCCAAGATTTACCAAGATGGAAAATTGCTGTACTATACAAAGGCTGGCCCTCGAAGGACTTGTACGAAGCTTTTTAATCTCACTGGTTCTTGTCACTTAGGAGTTCCCATCATGGGATCACAATGGGATGCATAGTGAGTCAGATGTTGTTCTGGGTCACCTGAGTCATTGAATATCAGAAATGTAGGACTCTCAAAATTTGGAGGTGGTGGGGTGTGACTCACCCAGTTGGGGTAAAGTTTCCGCTATGACTGTGTTGGTGTGCACCACTCCTCTATAGATTTCAATCAAGCTATCAATGGATCGATGGTGTTTTTAATACCTCTTTGATTTTTCGGTTCAACATGAACTTGGACAGGTGAGACAATGGGTTCGATCTAATATGTCAATTCTTCCACTATCTATGGCTCATATTCAACTTCAGACATCTTTTGAGGATTTTTATGAACCCATTCTAGTTGTCTTTTTAATGGATAGAAATCTTGATATCCATCCATAATCTGGTCCAGGTAAACTAATGGTCTAGTAACTGAATTGGGAAGATGTCATGGCCCTACTTCAATCTTCGGGATGAACCCTTATTGTTGAGGTACACCTGCTGGCAGTGTACATTGAGGCCCTGTCTAGGGGGCATATTTTATAGGAACAGTACCTCAAATCAACTCAATATTGAGTCACATAAACTCTTTCATCTCTTCCTCCTAGTGAGTGAATTTTTATTTGAGTGTATAAAACTCATCCTCATTGGGAGGAGGCGGGTTGTATGCGACCTTGATTTTATTCTTATCTTTTATAGATATTAATTGAGAAGGTAGAAAGGGATTGGTCGAGGGAGAACCCAAATTTAGGGTGATTCTCTGGTTCTAAGTATACACACCATCATTCTCAATGTGGACCATATTTTGGATGGAACCATACTATCTTAACTTTTCTATATTTACACCATTTTCAGTATCTTCTATAAGATTAATGTCTATGAAAATCACTAATGCATAATGCATTGTAGGTGTCTTACTGACTACTTAATGATAAGAGGATTTTTTTCCTCCCTTTTTTGGACCTCTCTCTCCCTTTCTAGGATCCTCTTCAAGATTATTGGTGAAGAGTATCTCATAGGTAACCTCAATGCATCTTGGTCATGTGCCTCCCTTATAGAGGTAATGGGTCACGATACAGGATGAATTGTGAGACATTAGATTTTTTTATCCTCCCTAAATGTGAAAATACCGATATCTGTTGAGGGGGTGGTTGAGGTAAAAATGACCCCATCCCTGTAAGCTGGAGTTGCTCTCGTTCTCTTGTTGTTCCTAGGGATGATTTTTTCATCCTTGGGGGGTCAATTTGTGTTAAAAATGCCCTTATCCCTATGGGATGGGGATGATCTCATACTAAGACGACATTTGTTTTTGTCTCCTCTCTCTTGATCATGAATCCTTATTCGAGCGTGATACAGATACAATGTCAAGTCTACATAAAAACTGCTTGCATCTGAGGACATTAGCAGTGCTTGATAATTGGATTCCCTTAAGTGATAATTTCATTGAATGTTTTCAGTTGTCTAGTTTAGGAGTTTTTTGATTGCTTGATCTCATTGGGTTAGACACTTTTGAGACTTATTCAATGCTGACTCTTATTGAGTATGTCATCTTTATTGAGTAGGGATTTTCATTAATATCCAACTTGGAATGATGACATTATAGGATTTCATTTCTAGTTGGTTATAATGAATGAGGCATGAGATTAAATGTGAAGATCCATGTTCCCATCATCCCCAAATATGAACACCAGGAGGGGCATAGACAATTAGACGATGCAACTTTTACTACACATTGAGGCGTGTTGATTTTAGATATTTTCATCGCTTCTCTAATTGTGGTCATCACACAGATAGAAGGGCTTCACAGTCTATTTGACAATGAAACTATCCCAATATGTTGACATTGTATGCATACTCATCTTAAGGAAATAATTTTTCTTTCAACTGGTGCAATGTTTTCCATAAATTCACACAAATGTTGTGTATGAATTTTTATGAAAATGCCTCTGAAATGTCGAACTGAGAAATGCCCTAGCCAAAAGATGATGGGAATGTCATCCTTGACCAATTGTCTTATCACGAGAAACATATCCTTTTTTTCTTATATCAAATACTCATTTAATTTATCTTCCCATCATGAGCACATCATGACTATTTTTTCATAAGTAGAGGGGCTAGTGTGGATCTCATTGGTATGGGAACGATCCGGGGGTGGCTCGAAGGATGATCATTTCTTCAAGTCATCCCCTGGTTGAGAAATGATTCACTTGTCATTGATATGGTACTTAGCATGCCTAGACCTATCTTTCATGTGCCTTAGAATATGAGGAATTTATCGTATTTTATTGGACATGACAAGAGATACATGTTTACTATTGATTAACCACCACATTCTGTAGATAAGTCACCCCACATGTGTAGGCGGGCTTGTGGGTATTATTTTTTGGTTATTGTTGTGGACATGATTAAATCTTGTAAAATCTATAAGATATGGTCATAGATTGATGTGTGACCCTCCATCATTGTTAAAATGTGATTAGATATTTCCATGATGGGAACATGAATATATTCTCATTCCGGTGTTGAAGTAGGAATGTGTGTCTCCTTTAGTCCTCTAGTTCCTATTAGTGAGTATTGATAGTCTTCCTATGCATGGTCAGAGGTACAAGTCTGCCTCTAATTTACAACTAAGATATGCTGGATACTTTCTCGAATTTTCATTGTATTTGAATAATGGGATTGATATGAATTTATAGGAATTTTCATTATCTCATTGATTGTAATTGTATTTATATAACAAGCTTGATATTTGAAATAAAAAATTTAATCTCATTGATATTAACCATATTTGACTGATGAAATTGATATGTGTGAGTGGAAATTTGCATCTGCGCATAATTTTTCGTCATATTTGACTGAAAAGATTCATATGAATCCGTATAAATTTTCATCTGCTCATTGTTATCCACCATATTTTCATGACAGAATTTATGTAAATGGGTATAAATTCACTTCTGCTTGTATTTTTTCATAGTATTTACTTGGTGGGTTTCATGAGAGTGAGCAGAAATATACATATATTCGTAAGTTTCCATTGTATTTTCATGACGGTATTGATATTGGTGAGAAGTGATTTGCATATACTCATAGATTGTCATCGTATTTACCAAGAGAAATTCCTCAGTAGGAATAAGGATGGCAGCATGTTCCTGATTGTCTGATCATCACCCTTTCTAGGTATCCATGGGGACCTAGGTATATTTGACTTTGAATGGGGCCCATAGGGCGATATCCTCTTCATTACAAGAATGATTGGTCACATGATGTTGACAAAGACATTTACCAGTAGGGCCATTAGATGGTACACCTATGCTGTTATGATGAAATTGGTTACGGGCACTTCATCAACCTCCCTAAGGTAAGGGAAGAACTCATTTTCAAATTTCGAGGACAAACTCTTGAAATGGTTTGAGATGGTTATTGATTTTTTTTAGTTCTAGATTGTTGACATTCACTAGTTGGATGGATGTCGAGGCTTTATAGACTAAATGAAATGTTGAGCTACCTCCAAATTGGGGAGAGTACCATTCTGATGGTACTCCCTAACAAATTCATTTGAACCCCAACATTGAAGACACTTGGTGGGTGATTTTGTCCACTTTTTGGTCGAGAACCTAAGAATAAAAGGTGGTTGATTCATGTGTTTGTGAAAACTAGTGAGATGCCATTGGATTGAAGAGAACTCTGATGAATAATTTTTGCAATATACGTGATAGATATAGACAACAAAACCTCAAAGTAGCATCTCATAACCACATACATAATTGATGGACTTGTTTGGAAGTCTTCTATTTTAGATGAAAAAGAGGTTTAATGTGGGGTATCACTGCAACCTTAGTTCAGGATTCATGTCATTTTCACCATTTTTTTCGATGAAATATTCATTGTTGCCACAATGGTTGATTTCATGGGATAAATTTTTTTGCAATAACTCACATCTTGGAGAAAATTAATCTAACATTAGAAACAAAATTATGAACCCGACGTGAATGTTTAAAAAATATGTATGTATTACCCCACATCAAACCCGTTTCACATAAAAAATAGAAGACGGTAGACCATCAATTACACATGTGGTCATGAGTTGCAACATTGACAATGTTTTATTGTATGTATTTGTGACATGTATTACAGAAATTATTTATGAGAACTCCCTTCAATCCAATGACATTTCAAAAGTTATCACAAATGCGTGCATCAATCATTATACTGGGAGGGTCCTCAACCAAACAAAGGATGTCATCACCCACTCAACATATTCAACCCTTGTTTCAGATGAATTGTTTATGAATTACTACGAGAATGGTACTTTCCAAACCTTAAAGTTAACTCAATGGACCCTCCATTCCATGAAGAATATCTAGCCATCCACCTAGAAATGATTAGAAATCTAGAACTAGATAGGTCCAATAGTCATCTCAAACTATTTAGGGAGGATATCCCTAGAATATAATAATGAATTCCACTTGGATTCAGGAAATTAAATTTAATCAGAATTTTGAAAGTGGTAATCATATTTAGAAATAATGAAAATCATAATACTGAAAAAATAAAAAGTGATTGTTGTGTGAAAAAGGAGGGGAAACATTTAAAAGAAAAATGAGAAAAGGGAATGCTTGGGTCTCTTCAGTTCAGGTCTCCATAAATATTCAGTAAGAATTGTTCTCTAAAGAATAGAATTTGTATCCATAAGAGATCATCATCAGAGACATGATCCGTAGAAAGGAATACGTATAAAAACTAAAAATTGAACATAAAAATCCATTTTATAGAAATTTTGTGAAGGAAAACCCATGAGATCTCATGTTCTAACAAAAAACCTTAGTTTATCCATCGAATCAAGGATTTAAATAGGGCTAGCGGAGAGATAAAATTATCTGTAATTCACCCCCAATAGGATGTTAAATTTATAACCGAATATGGATATACATTTACAAAATTCTATGTGGCAGTAGATATTTAAAAATGGACTTGTCTTCACTGCAATCATAATGAGAGTATATATAAAAAGTGTAGGGGGATTTATGATAAAAATTATGTCTTTATTTCAATTTATTTTATTTATCTTATACATAAATTCTGTATATTTCAATTTTGTGTTCACGACACACTATAAAACATTCAAAAAGAAAATAAATATGTTTTAACTTTAAGTATTACTTTAACTGTTTAGTTGGAAAGTTATAATTATTTATACAACATTAGATATTTAATGTCAAATTAGACCATTTTAATTATTTAATCTCTATGATAAAGGTCATATTACCGTATTCTCGGATATTTTTAACATGTTTATTTTACATCTCCTCATTAGATGGTCTGATTAATAAATCGATACATCCTATAAAGTTTTGAAATGGGAAATGCGATGTATTTACTTATTATTTTAAACCCCCACGTAAAATATTTCTTATCCAAATAAGTTGGTGTATAAAGAATTATATTAAGCAATAATATTAATTTTATAATCTTAAATCTTAATGTTTTCACTCCTTTTTCAATATGCTTATAATTCTATTATAATTATAGAAATATATTTCGATATAAAGAAATTTCTAAAAATAATTATACGTATTTACCACTTTAATTTATTGTATTTATTTTAAGTAAAATGTGAACTCTTATTGTATTCTTATTCCAAAAAATAATAAATATGTTTTCCTTCTAGTTATCATCATGTAAAATATTAAAAAACTCAAATTCATCATTCTCAATATTATTGGAAGTAATCATATGTTTTGATCAATATATTTTTAAATGTTTCTTGAATAAATGGATCTTATAGAAACAATTAAAAAATAATAATTCACAAACCATTAAAAATAAAACAATGACAATGATCTTCCTCAAGATGAATCTTGAAGAGGGGTTGAAATATGAATATATCACAGAAATAGGTCTATTAAAGAATTGAAAGAGTTTCAAAGAGAGATGTGATTATCAAAAGAAGATTATTTTTCCCATGATCTGTGATTGATGGAATACTTTACACTTTCAAGACTATAAAAGGATCAATGATTACAATTTTTCTATGTATAAAATTGTATCACAATTAAAATACCATATTATTAGGTTTACAAATGGTGATATGACTCAAAATAAATATATATATTTTCATGCATCTCACATAACCCTACAACATAAATATTGTTGGAGTTGATGTCCTATAACCAACAAATCCATACTTTTGATTATATGTATATTTATAGTCATGAACACCAATAAATATTTTTTCACATGATGAATGTTTTGTTACATAACATTAATGTGATTATGTACTTAGATCATCGAATGTATTGAAAGGCTGTGATAATTCCTCGTTATGATGAAAGCATTAAAGTGAAATGAAGATATTCTTAAATATATATTCTATGACTAGATGAAATCATCTGATTGGATATAGATGATACATAACATTAAGGGTAGGGGGATTATAATATATTTATACTTATTCTCATGGAGTTTTCCCTTTGTAATCTTCAAGATATGGGGTAATGAGAACTGACCCACTTATAGGAATTTCACGTGTTCTATGTGTCATTAGATATTATCATATATGAATGTGTGTATTCGTCCTTATAATAGATATTATTCTTATTTCACATCATGATTTACATACTCTGATGTATTTATGAAAACTGTGGTGCTATATGCTCAAAGTGATATAGGATGCATTGGATGTGTCATGAGTGATATGACATTAAGGAATAAGCTAAGTGAGGACCCCCCCAAATGAGTCAATAGATGTTAATATATTTGGTCCTTTGTGTTGGATGTGCACTAAAATAAATAAATGGAAAATTTAATTTGGTGCATTTGTCTTACCAGTGGTTTCATTAGGTGATAATCCATTATGAATGGATTAAATGAATTGACCATTCATTGAATCAGATTCAATGAATTAATGGCAATGATAATAAATGTATATGGATACATAAACACAGTCAAAGTGTATCATTTAATGAAACACATCATAGATGACATATAAAAGGATATGATCCTTCATGTTGTAAACAAATGATTTTGAGCAAGCCTCTCAATTCTCTCTCCCCCATATAATTTTGTTCATCATTAGAGATAGAGGCACTATCACCCCTTAAAATTTTTAGTATCCTCGTGATATGATTAAAGATCCAATATATGATGTCCCCCATACTTTTTTTCACTGTATCATGATATTTATTGAGCATTCCCATTCAACTAAGAAGAAAAATACTAATGTTGTTGGCAATTTTCAGGTACTCTGTTTTTTCATTTTTATTTTTTCATTGATTCTTGAAGATATATCTATCTATTTTTTGGTTGTATTCTACTAAATATGGTCATATAAAACCCATCAGTTGTATCATATCATAGACTTATTTAACTAATCATGGTGTTTATTATTTTTTTTAAAATGGGTTTTAATTGTAAAATGAGTTTTTTCATTCCTAGAAATAAATATGAAAATTCAAATTTAGTAATTAAATAAAAGTTTTATTTAATTATTTATATTATTCATATTTATAAAATTATTTATAAAATGAGATTAACATTAATAATATAGGCTTCATAATTTTTGTTATTAACCTTGTCAAATATGAAAAGTTCATATTTATTACACTTGTTTATGAAAATAAATAAAGTATTTATTTTAATCTAGATAAATCAATTATTAATTGAATTATATTATTTATAAATAATGATAAATATGTTTTTAAATATTTATAAAAGTTTTTAATAAATTAATTGACTATAAAATTTTTATAGTTATGGGATAAATATTTTTAAAATACCTTTTGAAAAATTAAATGACATGATTTATGATATAGAAATAAATTATTTATTTATAAATCATAAAAGGTAATTTATAAAGTGTTTATAAATTAAAAAATATATGATATTTATATTATATATAAATATTTATATAATAGATATTGAATTATAAAATATTTATAATTCATGAAATATCATGAAAATATCATTTAATATAAAATATGAAGGGGTTCATATTGAAATGAATATGAAAAGATTTTATTTTTGCTAATTTATAAAATGTTTATAATTATAACTTATTTTGTAATAGTTCATAAATGACACATGTTTTGGATAATAAATAAATTGTTTATTTAATTGTTAAATTTTCTTGATATTAATGTTTAGTTCATAATTAATTAATTTGAAAATTTTCAAATTAAATGGGCCTTATTTTGAACATTATTTAAGCAACATCAAAAAGTGTTTTGAAAATTTATATGATTAGGGTTTAAATGATAATTAATTATATGATAATTAGATTATGAAAAATGTTTACATAATAGAAACCAAATTATAAATTGTTTATAATTCATATAATATCATATATTTAAAAATTAAATTCCATACAATGATAAATTTGAAAGAGAATATATTAAAAATTATGGAATGTTCATAATGTTAATTCTGAAATTATAAAAGGGTTCATAATTAGATTTTATTAATGAAATTTTTCATAACTGTCTATCTCATGTTAAAATATTTGAATTCTTTCTTTATTTCAAGGTTATTATATTTTTTATTCATAGTTATAAATTTTCTATTTTTGGAATGACAGTAAGACAAAGTTTATATGATAAATTTATTTTAGGATATATCCTTACAATACACGCCAGTTATGATAATGAATTCAATTTTTCATATACCTTGTCCTCAATTTGTAAATGGAAAAAAAGTTAAATGGAAGAAACTTTTTTGATTGGTACGAAAACTTGAGAATCATTCTCAAGTAAGAGGAAAAATTCTACGTACTGGAGTATCTACTTTGAGAGAAATCCACTAGGAATGATATTCCAAAAATAGAGTTAGATGTCTATTATAAGCATCTAAAATACTAAATAGAGGTTTAAACTCTTATGCTTGTTACCATGGGCCCCAAGTTGCAAAAAAAACATGAGTCTATGGATTATTTCAAAATTATTGACAATTTAAAGAGGCTCTATCAAGAACAAGAAATACATGAAAGGTATGAAGTTTCAAAATCCCTTAGTTGAAGTAAAATTTTTGGGAAAAAATCCCTCAAGGTAACATTGCATAATTTTTGGGTTTGATTGTGTTTGTTGACAAAGTAGGTTTCCATGGAGAATTTTCGAGTTCCAGATATGTTGTTGACAATCCATGTTCACAAAGAACCATGAAAAAGGAATAGAAGATCTAGATATGGTACAAAAAGAACAGATACAAGGTGGCGCCGTTTTCCAGTGTTTGCCAAATTTTTGGGGTCCAAAATTTGGAATTTGGTGAGCATCGCGAAAAGTGGATATCCTTGAAGAGCTAATTTAAATTCAGAAAAGGCATGAGTTTAAAAAATATTGGCCTCATGATTTTTATTTCATGAAGACCAGAATAATGTTGACGATGATGATTCGTGATTACGTCAGGCTTCGTGAATGGAAGATTTGAAGAGAATTGCGGTGGCGAAGGGAATTGCGCATAGGGGCTTTGTGGCGTGCAGGTGGAGCTTCGCGGTGAAGGCGCGAAGTAAATGATGGAATGCTCTGCGATTACGACGAGCTCCGCGATCGGAAAATTTCCATGGTGTTTCGCAATTTTAAGAGAATTTCGGTGGGAACTTTGGAGATTCACGATTTGAGATGACGTGGCATTGACTTTGCACAGAAGGTTAGAGGGTCAGTGGAATCAGCTATAAATAGACCTCAACCCCCTCGAGAGAAGTAGAGAGAGTTTTTAGAGAAAATATTTTTCTCTCTGTTTTCGAAGGTGGTTCGCGAAGGAAGTATGCTTCACAAAAGAAGAGCATTGCAGCAGCTAATCTAGCTTCGTGAAAGTCATGTTCTCCGCGTTGGCTCAGTGAGCTTTGTAAGGAAAGTCGCTCTGCGGTGACTTGAGCTCTGCGATGGCCTAATAATTTCAAAGTCTTGAGCTTTGCGAGAGTGCTTCATGAGAGTGCTTCGTGAAAAGGTAGGATCTTCACGAAGGCCTGTTTGAGCTTCGCGAAATTGGGAGCCTCGCGAAGTAGGGTGCTTTGCGAAGGTTTTTTCAAAGGAATTTCCCGGTGTTCAGGGGGAAATGGGTTTTCATCAGTAGATAAAATTTGGACTTTAACATAGCATTTATCAATAGTTGAGGATGCATATATTCTTGCCAATGAAGAGACCTATAGGTCTATAAACTGTGAGTAGATCTTCTGAAGAAGCAGTGAGCTCACTTCAGTAGAGAGAGAACTGAGTTCTCAATTTTTGAGTGGTTGAAAACCATAAGGGACAGTGAGTCCACTTCATACTTGTAAACAACATTGTACTTATAATGGAATTGGTACATCGGCACACTGCTGTTGTATGCTCCTTGGATGTAGCCCAGTGAGGGTGAATCAAGTAAAAATCTCTGTGTATGCCTGTTTTCTTCCCTGAATTGCATTCAAATCATCATCATTAGATAAATAAGAAAAGAAGTGATCATAATAAACACACAAGTGCAAACAAAGTGACCCTTTTAATAAAGAGGTCAAGATCCAGTGGGGCAAGAAGAATTTTGAAAAAGAATGTCCATACCCTAATTCACCCCCCCCTCTCAGGGTATATAGTCCCCTATTGGACCAAACAAAAATGGTGGAAGGAACCTCTTTCTCCTCCCATTTATTCAATATTATTGGGTATGTTAACTATTTTGAGATGGTAGGTTCACCTATTAAGTTGGAGCTTGATTCATATTTCATTCTACAATCACTACCAAAAACATCTTGGCAGTTTTTAGTTAACTACAACAAGAAGGAATTATGTAAACCTTTGATAGAACTCCTTAAAATGTTAAGGATTATTTAACATGATATGGGTGGTCATAAATCAAGTTCTATTATGATGGTACAGAAATATAAAGTTAAAGGTTATAGAAAAAAAGAGGTTGTGAAGGATTCACGCCACCAAATACTTCGAATAAGTAAAGAAAAGAAAAATACTACTATTGTGGCCAAAATATCCATTGGAGGAGAAACTGTCCTGAATACCTAGAATGTCACAAAAAACTAGGTGGATAATCTACACTGGGTATGAATATTAGAAAGTTCAATTCTTTGATTCAGATGGATATACAATACTAACTGTATATTTTACAAATCTTATAAATATATTGGAGTTTAGAAGATGAAATAAATAATTGAAGGATGGAGCTTGATGTGATAGAGAAAGTGGTTGCTACATGGATTACTCCAAGTTTGAGATGTTTTTTTAAATGTTCATTTTTTTTTCTTGTTTAATTTGTAAAAAAATTGGTTTTTTTAGTAAATGAGGTTGTTTATAACATTTGATGTTATAAAATTAAGGAGTTGCAATATAATTTCAAAGATTTGAACTTCAAGAATATTATACATATGTCTCACCATTATTCATACTAGCTAACTCTGTAAATGTTACTCACTAATTGGTTACTGGGAGTATTTTATCAGATTGTCACATAGGGACGTGGTGGAAATTACATCTAGATGTATTTTTCATAAAATTAATCAATTACTATAGAAACTGCATGAGGTTCATGTTATATATCTATAAGATATTGTTTTCCATGGTTTTAAAAATATAATTTCATTATAATAAGGGCAATATATATTTATCATTCATTCATTTATGCTATAATTTACATTATATGAATTGCTGAATGATAAATATCACCTCAGAGTAAAAAAATTGAGTTGTCCCTAACCAATGATCATCATGGAGTATAATGGATTGTGATGATATATAAAGTTTTTGTTGAATAGATTATTGTATTCATTTCAAAGTGTTATATATGGGATATTGAAGAATAGATTATTAAGGTAATTATTAGAGACTTATTAGTTTGACTGATCCAATAAAGTATATTTCATGGAATTTCATACGATCATTGATATAATTAAGGGTTTATTCTTATTATTAGTCCTTATTACCAGAGTTTAGTGAAATACCTTGCATGAGAACCTTAATACATTAATACCCTACTTATTCAAGTCACCATATGAACTTATATAATCATGGGGTGGTTGGGTATGTTGTTGATCATGTCATCGGTTGGAGTGAAACAATGATGGGATTTGTCTACTTGCATGAAAAAATACATCCAACCCTTGATTGAATTAAACTATGGAAATACATGGTCATACTTAATTATTTCATATATAATGTGTTAAACTACTCGGATAAGTGACATGCGATATGATTATTAGATAAATGAATGACATGTGATGTATTCTTCCAATTGATCAATTTTTTCAGAGAATCAAGAAAATGATAAGGGTCCTATACTAGATTGAAACATGTCTAGTGGTAACTCTTTGTTAAATAAAAAGAGATTATATAAGATACATATGATGTGTATGATACATTTTATGGTGTAAATGTATGCGTAGTGATATGAGTATGTTTGATGGAGACCATGCCAGATACCCTAATAGCTTGACTAGCACATATTCATTTCTAGAGGTTTCTCTTTTCTTACATCTATGAAATATAGATTTTATAGTTGTTTTCAAAATTGCTAAGGAATGTAGGGTAACACAATTAGGACCTTGTATAATAATAAAATTTTGGGAAAAGTGTTTATTCTAAATGAATAGATTTTGATGAAAAACCATACCCAAAATATTTTTGATGGATTCAAAAATATTTTTGAAATTTTTCATAGGGTCCTTAAGGATTCTAGTGTAAGTGGGATATTTCTGAATATGCACTGGAATAAATAAATGAAATATTTAATTTAGTTTCAGTTATATTCTTTGTGGTTTCATTAAATGATAATCAATTATGAATGGATTAAATGAATTGAATATTCATTGAATAGGATTCTATGAATTAATCATAATGGAAATAAATTTATATGGATATATAAATATGGGTGACATATTTCATTTAATGAAACAAATCATGGATGTTTATATAAAGGGATGTGATCCCTCCTGTTGTAAAAAAAAATAATTGTGAGAAAGCCTCTCAATTATCTCATCTCCTCATACTGTTGTTCATCATTTAAGAAAAATAAAATAAAACCCTTTCATCATTTGGGTATCCTCAAGATATGACCACAGATCCATTGGTCGGGGTTCCACCCTCAGAGGTAGGGTGATTTTGTTCACTGCTTTGTGATATTTATCAAGAATTATCCTTCCAAAATAGAGAAAATTCATGATAAATTTGGTTCCCACTGAACAAATTTTGAAAGTTTTCTCCATTGGGCTGGGGGATTCACCGAGGGGTTTGCCGAGGAATTCACTAATTGGGTTTCTGATGGAATCAACAAGGGTTCATTGATGGATTAACCAAGGGTTCGCTGAGGAATGCACTGAGGGTTTGTTGAGTGATCCATTGAGGGTTCACCAAGGGATCCACCAATGGCTCTCCAAGGTGAAAACCATCATGCTTCTCCGAGAACTCGAAATAGGTAACTACATAATCTTTCTCAACCCAAAAAATAAATGGATAGGTAAGATGAGCATGGAGTTTTTTTTATGAATTTTACATATGAAACATTCTAATAAGATTCTAATACATTTAATTTTAAAATGAAATGTCATAAAAAAAATTTAGTGGGTGTTTTCAGGGAATGTTTTGAAAAAATGAATCCTTTATGATTAGGTTTATAATCATACCCTCAAGGCCATTCTACTAGGAATTCGACGGTGAATTTCAATTGCAAATTTCCCATGGTAATTTATACAAGTAATATCCCCTAATAATTTCAATTGAAAATTTATAAAAAGAATTCCAAGATGATTACTGTATTGGAAATTCACACTGTAAATTCAATGTTGGCTTCCCAGATAAAAATTTTAATTGTTTTGGAAGAAATGATACGTGGTTTCAAATTTATTTAAATTGGAAATGTCATATTCTCTTTCAGCTCTGAATTTCCAAAAGGAATTCCCATATGAAAAGTCAAGTAGATATTCACTCCCTAAATTCATAGTTGGGATTCCCACTTAATATTTATATAAGATTCTAAGCAAGTGATTTGTGATGTTTAATTGATTTAATGTGGAAATATCAACCTTTATTCTGATGCTATAATTTAAAATTAAATCTAAGTTAAAATTACACTAGTCGGTTCCATTGAGACTTTCTAGTGTAAATTTCCAAATTATTCAAAAAAATAACCCCATCCAAGATAATTTATAAACAAAGGAGATCTAATAGTTTATGCCCCAACTTTGAAAAGGTTAGAATGAAAGCGATCAAGATGAATTTGGATGGTGTAAACGACTATGAAAATATAAATTCAATAGATTTGAATATTGTACAGTATTCATCTGCCTCTTACAAGAGGGGGAATAATAGTGATGATAGTAAAAAAATAAAATTATAATGAAAAAATTTCAATCAATAGATATGAATTTCTAAATTCATAAGAAAAAAAATAATACAATAGAATTTATAAACAAATCTCTACATGGAGACCATGCATTGGGATGGTTTTTAAATCATATTCTAAATCCTATTATTTTTATGTTGCTTATGGAGGAATTTTTTGTTTCAGTGTACAAAATAAGTATGTTAATAAACAAAAAAAGGATTCAAGTTTAGTGACATTAACATTTTATACTTGTAGAAAATAAGAATACTGAAGATCATACAAATGTGATGTCAATGTAAAAAATCCATGTGTCGAAACAAGGACCAATTATCCTATGTGAATAGAAGTTTTCTACATATTGAATAAGCAATATGGGTGTAGAAAACTAGTTGAGGAGCATAACCACTATTTACATTACCTAAAGACTATGCATTTGGTGATGTCACAATGTCACGTCAGTGATGCACAAGGTGAAGAGTTGGATATAAATGATAAATATAGTCTTAAGCTTGGTGATTAATTTTCACTTGTAATAGCCAATACATGTGGGCGTGAGAGTCTTGGATATACATGAGTAAACCAACCAAATTTTTTGCAGTCCAAAAGACAGAAAGAGTTGAACCTAGGTGATGTTGATGCTATGTTATAATACATAGAGAACCAATCATGGGATAATACAACAATATTTTACTGAGTGAAACATGATATGTCTGGTCAAATTTGCAGCATATTTTGGGTTGATCCCAAAATTAAGGTAGATTATGATCATTTTGGAGACATTTTCATGTTTGAAACTATATTCAACACAAATAAGGAGTGTTTTCCTTTGGGATTGTTTGTAGTTGTAAACCATCATAAGTAGATTATAGTTTTTAGTGAAACATTTTTATATGATGATACAATAGAATCATTTTGTTTGTTTTTAGTAGATTTTTTGATTTTCTTCTGGGAAGAATCTTGAGACGATTTTGATAGATAAATATATAGATATGTCTAAATCTATTTCTTTATCCCCACCTAAAATAAGAAATTCGCTATGCACTTGAAACATAATACAAAATGGAATTAAACACTTAGGAACTGTAATGAAATATAGGATGAATTTGTTTGAGAAATTAAAAAAATGCATGTATGGGGTTGATGACACTTTAAAATTTTTGGCATTATGGAAACAAATCCAAGTAGAATGTGATGATACAAATTCAACATGGTTAGAAGATATGTACAAAGTAAGGGTAAATGGGTTCATTATTTCATTAAGACTGAATTGACATTAGATATTCGAAGCACACAGTTGAGTGATATTTTCAATGGAGTATTAAAATATTATTTGTATCATAATATCAGTGACTTGTAATTCTTCCATTAGTTTGATCATGTGTTGGGGAAGAACTTGTATTAGGAAATGAAGGCTGAATTTGATGTAAGAGAAAAACTCCCACACAATCATTTTCCATATTATCTGATCATGGTTCAAGCCAGTCATTTGTACACATAAAAATTGATCTTTTTCACCATGAACACCTACTATGTAGTTCTTGTTACCTCAATTCTTATAATGGAACATCTTACCCAAAAAATTTGGTTTTCAGAATGAATGGTTCCTCAAATGAGTTTTCAATTGTAGTGTATGGAGAAGAACATGAGATAATTGGTTGTACCTACCAGAAATTAGAGATCTATTAGTATTTGTGTTTTCATGAACTGAAAATATAAGATTGGTTAGACGTACAATGCTTTCCATAGTTATATATCCATAATAGATGGATAATAAATTCACATGACATCCACATGGAATAGATGATAGTTAATAATTTTGAAGAATATTTGGTAGAAAGAAAATTTAAATGTTACCAATAGGTGGTATGAATGTAAATAAATCTTGTAATGGAATCCTATATGTTTGAACAATGATATATGATTATGTTGTCAAATCTGAACAATTATGTGAGGGAATTACAGGAAGCTATAAATAGTTTTCCCTCAAAACACAGTCAATAAGAATCTAAAATGGAATTTTTACGACAACATAAACCATTATTAAATAAGAAAGGTAATAGAAAAGGTAATGATAGGTTCAAAAGATGTCTATAGAAGGAAAAAATCTATAAAGAATAGGCACAATATCAAAAATAAAGACAAAAATAAACTTGTATGTAATTGGTATTTTATTGTTATGTTAACGAACTATTATAGGTTTTGATATCAAGGATAAATAATTTTGTATTATTCTTTTAGTTAATTACTAAATAATTTTCAAATACTAGGTTCCACAGTGCCCCTTTCATAGATTTTAATGTATGTAATAATTTTAGTATATGTTAAAAAATAGATTATAACAAAATTCAAAAGACAACATATATTTTGATCTTTGAATTCAACATAAACTAAAATTATGCTAAAATTATACTTTTTCTCTATTTATTTATTTATATAAAATTATAACTAGAATTAAGTGGCATAGAAGACCACATTTCATCCAATCAGAGTGAAAAATTCATCAACCAAGGAATCCTTTCTCAGATTCAAAAAAACCGACAACAGTGTTCCTTAAGATCAGTTTTTTTTAAAAGGTCATAAAATCATGGAAATGAAGAAAAAAATTATATAAAAATGTAGGAAAAAATATTTCAAGTGGTCACTCTGATATATTTCAAAATTATGCACCAAAAATAAGAATGGTATCAGATTTATGAGGACCAAATATTCAATGGAAACATCCGGAAATTCAGTTCATCTATGACTTCAACTAAAGATGTCCTCACAATGTTCAAATATTTATGAAAAAAAAGTTTTTATAAATAATAATGGGGGTGTCTATAATGGATGCTTTCTGTAATTCGTTCCTTCATAATTAAGTTAATAATGTTAAGGTAAAATGAAATTTTGGAATGTTTCCTACATTTCCAGCAATTACAAGTATAGGAAATTCCAATTTGTAGTGTGATCCAACCACTAGGACCTTCCCATGGTAATTGACACCCAAAATTTATAATCCATTTGTAGTTTCAATATAAAAGTCCAATTTTGAGTGTGAAGTTACTGTACTAGCAATTTCCATCGACAATTTTCACAAAATCAAAGTAGAAATTTCCAGTCATGGTTTATAGTGGAATTTTATAGTGTAAATTTGAAATAATAATTCCCAGTTGGAAATATATGTAGTACATGTTTCCAATTGATTCCAAGAATAGACATTGGATATTATGAATTCATATTATAGTTTAACAGCTATAATACAGTCACATAATACATCAATATTAGCTATATCAATATGTTCATCTAAATCACCAAATAATTTTTTTGACCCCTATTTATCGTCCACATAAATGATCTAAATCAAAGTGGAAATTTACGGTCATGGTTTATCATGGGAGTTCTTAGTAGAAGTTTTCAATGATAATTCCCAGTTTAATATCTATGTAGTACATATTTTCAATTGATTTTAAAAATAAGCATTAGTGACTATAGAGTCATATTATAGTTTACCAGCTATCATACATCCACATATTACATCAATATAAGATATATAAATTAAATTTAAAACATCTATTCATAGTTTACACTATGAGTTTCTAGTGGAAATTTCCAATGAATATTCCTAGTGGAAATTTCTAGAGATTAACAAGTGGGACATTGTATTCATTGAAAGTTTCCAATTGATTCCAAGAATATACAGTAGAAAATACAAATTGAAATAAAAATTTAACAGCTATCATATAGTCACATATTAGATCATAACTATTTTCACTCCTAAATCAACAAAACAAATCAAATTAGTTAAGTTTTTTAAACAATATAGAAATTTAAGTTTATGTTAAAGAAAAAATCAACTATCTTCAAATCCTATTACCACAACCAGATACTTTCTACTTTCAGCTTCTATATGTAAGGTTTTCCTTCCATGATCATTAATAAAATAATGAACCATAGAAAAATGATTCTCATTGTCTTCATTTTCACTCAATCTATCTAGAACTGCAACACCTATTTCCAAAAATTCCATTACATAAAAAATGCTGATGCTACAATCCAAAGTGGTGTCTTCTAATAGCGGAGTATTTTCAATATTCATGTCCCATTTATGTTACTTCACATTGTTTAAAAAATTAAGGTTCAAAATATTTTTCAAATATCATTTCTAAAAAAATGAGCATTCCATATTTCAATTTATTGATAATGTAGTCAAACACTGTATGACTTATTACCACATTAACCATGTATTTAGTTTAAGGGGAACCACTTCATATTCCATGAATAGGTTTCATGGAATTAAAATATATAAACACCCTTTTTTAATATTCATGATTTAAAAATTCTAATGGATATTGTCTGAATTTACTAGGAAGAATAAATACTTGTAGGACCTCATATTGGAAACTGTGTGGAGGATCAAAAAGCTCTCCTTTAAATTATCATTTTTTTAATAATGAATTCCCTAAAACCCAATAATAAATGAAAATCAAATAATGTAATCATTGTTAACTTTAAATATCAACTAAAGTAATAGAAATAATAAAAAATATATAATTCATTATATAAAAAATTAACTTCAGCCATACTATCAATGTGTTGGGAATAAAAGAAAATATTTCCATTTCATCAAAGCCAACCATAGTACACAGCTGACAACTTTCTTCAATTATCAAAGTGTACACATCTATGGAACTTTTCCAAAAAAAATATCTAACAAAAGACAAAACAATAACACGCGTTACATCAATTGATATGACACATACCATAATCAATATGGACCTCTTGTTCAAAACATCGATAGTGTTCTTCATATTGATCTGATATTATTTATCAGTGCATTAATAAACTACATTACTTCTTTCATAAAGGAAAAATTTTATTTTAGTACATAGTACGATATATTAAAATTAATTCCAACTACATAAATTCAGTTACATTAACTCCCCCCCCATCAGAAGCATTTTGCGTATACTTGTATCATGTCTTATCACTATACTCTACCGATTCACCCACCGAGGAAGTTAGCGGGATAGCTTTTGGGGCATTTCATGACTCTTCTTTGCAGTCACCTCTAGATATATATAAGTATATTGATTATTTTATTTCCTCACCCTTCTCTTGACACCAATGATCAATGGTGATTATTTTTTTTGAGGAAGAAGTGGTTGTAGTAGACTATTGTGGACCTTTTTCTTCTTCTGTACTTAAATATTATTTGACTTATTTCTCTATATCCCCACCCTCTATACTAATAGTTACCCCTAAGTCATCTCGAGGAATTCCATGTGTTATCCCTGCCATAGTGGGATTTTTTTGTTTATGAATTTATACAAACCCATTATCCTTTGAAACATCGCCTTTATCATCAACAAGGACTGCTTTTGTCTCTTCTTTCTTCTTCATTCTTGATCTCAAATGCATAATTAGTAAATTTTTCAACATTAATTGGGAATCTAGTCTTCTAAACTTTTTAATAAGTTTCACATTCTCTATATAACAGCCAACAATTTCCCCATTTGAAACTTATTTCACAAGTCATTTGATATGAATTAGAGGTTTTTTTATATCAACCACCAAAATAGGTTGTTCTATTTCATCACAAATAGAAGGTTGTGCAGGTTGTTTTTTCATCAATATCCAACTAAATTGGTTTTTTACCCTTGTATGGACTTTATTACAGGCTTGGAGTGGTTTGAATATATATTTAAGAGTTTAAACAAACATGTAGTCATTAGAAATTAATTTTAAAACAAAGGATAGATCCAAAACAGATTCTAGTAACATTACCTTAGGACTTTCTTGTAGAGAAGTATCAACATCTTCCAAACTCCACATAAAAAACAATTGTGTTCCATATCTTTTTGGTGGAACATTGAAAAACATCTCATTATACCAATACTATAATGGTTATTATTTTTAGGAATATTTCATGTAGCTTATAAAAAATAAACACATTTGAAAATACTTTAAGACCTTACCAATAAACTAACAAAAAAACCTACAACTTTTAGAGGAGTAGTGGAATTTTTTTCACCAACATAATCAGTTGGTGATGAATACTAGCTTCCCAATAATATTTATTCATAATTCCAACCCATTTAGGAACCACAAGTGGGGGGAAATAATGTAGCACATGAAAAAGGGGAAACCAAACATGCCACATCAGAAAAATATTGCTCTTAAATGACTTTAACAGTTTCAATTATGTCTCACCATAACATGACCTGTGATCATAACCAACTAACATGTCCAAACATCCTCTTAATTAGTTCTGAAATATTAGGCTATAAAGTATATAAAACTGACAATGGTATGTCACCATCCTTAATTCCATATATATGGAATATGTCACTAGTTGTTAACTCCAACACCCTTCCATCTATGTTAATCATTTATGAATTTAATCTGTATCTCTATAGAAAAAAATAAAATAGTGCTATCATTTTTTTATAATCATCGAATGGAAGTGTTTTATAAATAAACACTTTAAAAAACTGCCAAAATTGCATCATTTGAAAAAATTTGATGTGATTATTAGTAATATTTGGCATGATCTCATTAAATATTTTCCACATCCCATTCATCAAAGACATGTAATTGAGAGAATTTTTTTTAGAGGATTCTTATATCATTAAAAAATAGAACCCTAAAAAATTATCATCTCATATGAAAAAAGTTAAATCAGGAAACAAGAAGTGTAAATTCTAACTAAAAAAGGAAAATTGGTTCTATAAATTGTTATCTAGATAGGAATTCCCACTAGTTATTGTCATTGGAAATTATAAAATGATTTGGTCAATTTTCATCTATTTGGAAATTAAAATTTAATTTCTATAGGAATTTACAGTGGAAATTTCCACTAGAACATTCCATTGTGAAATTCCACTTGGAAATTCCACACTGAATTTACAGTGGGAGTTACCACTATAAATACCCAATGGGAATTTACACTAGGAAATACCACTAGAAATTCTTAGGGGGTTACTTTGTGAATTTCTAGGGGAAATTTCTATTGGGAATTACCATTAGGAATTCAAAATGGGATTTTCACATGGAAATTTTCACTGGCAATTATCATTGGAAATTTTCAACACATTGAATTGTAATTTATTCTGTAGTAGGAAATTATAATTGAATTTAATTGGAAATGACCATTGGTAAGTACACTAGGAATTCAAACTATGTAATTTCTAGTGGCACTTTCACTGTGGAATTTTTAATAGGGAATGATAGTTGGACTTTTAACTAAAAAAATCTCTAGTTGAAAATCAGACTTCTTAAATTTCAAGTTAGAGTGCATTGATAAGATCATGTGGAAGTAGATAATGGACCATCAATCAATAAAAATTTACAAATATGTTTTGGAATCATTTGAAAATTTTTAACATAAATTTATAGTTATAATCAATTTGGAATTCCATAGAGGATACCTAGTCAAAACATGAAATATAAATTACTACTACATAAAAATTATGATTAATAATTTCTACTTGGAATTTCCACTGGGAATTCCCAATGTGAATTCACACTAGGATTTCTATAAGGGATGGACCACAAAGACATTTCCACTGGGGATTACTACTAGGAATTTCCACTGGGAATTTTCACTTGGAAGTTTCACTGGGATTTTCTAGTAGAAATTTCTACTGGGCATATCTATTGAGAATTTCCTCTAGGAAAGTCAACTAGAAATTTCCACTGAGAATTACCTCTGGGAATGTCCATTAAGAATTTCCACTATGAATTTTCACTGATAATTTCCACTAAAAATGTCGAATGAGAATGTCTAATGGGAATTCCCACTATGAATTGTGACTGAGAGTAGCCACAGGGAATTGTGACAAGGAAATGCCACTGGGAATGGCCACTGGGAATGGCCACTGGGTAAGTCCACTAAGAATTGCCACTGGGAATTGCTTCTGAGAATTTCTACAATGAATTTATACTGGGAATGTCCACTGGTAATTTACACAATGAATTGACACTAGGAATTTCAACTAAGAATTTTTGGTGGACATTTTCAATTGATTATATATACATTACTAGTTGGAATGTCTTACTGAAGATAATAGGGAATTTCCACTAGGATTTCCTCTTGAAATTTCTAGTCAATTTTCCATAGGGTATTAAAATAAATTAATTTCCAGTGTCACTTTACACTATATGAATTACCAATCATAATTTTCACTACAAATTCCCAGTATCAAATATTAGTGAATATAAATTCCCAGTTTCAATATTTATATTAAATTTCAATTATCAATCCACGGTTCAAAGTGTCTTAAAAAAAATTAAAATTTCATTCAACTTGTAAATAAAACAGAAAATTTCAAGATGAACTTTACAATTCCAATGAATTTTAAATTACAATTTATTTATATTTACTGGACTCTAAATTACCAGTAGAAATTTTCAATGGAAATTTATACTGCAAATACCAACTAAAAATTCCCATTAAAAATTCCCAAAGGAAATTATTGATAGAAAATCAAAATAAATATTATAAGAAACATTCACAGTGTAAATTTCCATTGGAAAATACACGTACAAAATCACTATAAAAAATTCAATCAAATACTTTCCAAATACTCCAAAAGAACAACAGTCCCTTACAAATTTAACATTTCCAACTAATTGGAAAAACCAAATAGAAACTACTAGTTATTTAAAGAAAATAAAAAAAAATTGTTAAATATAAATGGAAAATTACGAATATTAAAGAAATTAACTAGTGGTAATTGACCAAAAACAATGGAAGAATAAATCTACACTACAAAGGAAACCTGAACTAAAAATTCCTAGTTGAACATCCTACTAGAAAAATACAAATCATTACATTTTAGTGTTTCATAAATAAACCCACACATAGAAACCCGATCATCCCTACATAAACCCGAGAATCCCTACATAAACCTAGACACACCAATACAAACTGAAACAATATTAATATTTTTATCTCCATATCTCAAAATACTTATAAAAAAACAACCAAATAAATGTCTATCTCAATGATTTTGATTAATTATAAACAAAATGAAGAACCAAAATCGCATAAATGACCTATCATATTCCATACTTAGCGGTAAAAAATATATACTGATTTTATATAACATAAATTAGTAAGGGGTATATAGAAATCTTGGTGGAATTTTTGGCTAAGAAATTCACAGAGGGGTTCACTGAAGGATTCACCAAGGGTTCTCTGATGGGTTCGTTAAGGAATTCACGAACTGGGTCACTGAATGAATCAATGACGGTTATCAAAGGTATTAAATGAGGTTTTCCCTAGTGATTTACCAAGGTTTTTCTAAGGTATTCACCAAGGGGTTCACTAAGGGATTCACTGAGTGACAATCATGAAGGGTTAGCTGAGGGATTCATCGAGTGGGACACCAGTGGAATCGCAATGTGGTTCACGAAGGGGATTACTAACAGAATCGCAGAGGGGTTAGATAGGCCACTGATATTTTCAACTTTCTACCTAATTTGATTTTGAAACCCCACAAATAATCAAAGGGCCATTAAAAAAAGCCACATGACACTCATCTATAGGCCAACTTGAGACTTAGGTTGAGGGCCAAACCTGAGACGATATTTTTTAGGATATGTGGCGGTATATATTTAAAAATGGACATGGTTTCATTAAATTCATAATCCTTGAGAGGATATATAAAAATTATAGGTGGGTTTATGATAAAATTTATGTATTTATTTAAATTTATTTTATTTATCTTATACGTACAATATGTATATTTCAATTTTATGTTCACGACATATTATCAAATTTTTTAAAAAATAAACATGTTTTAATTTTAAGTATTAATTTCCCCACATAGTTATATGGTTGTAATTATTTATACAATATTGTATATTTATTGTCAAATTGGATTGTTTTATTTTTTTAATCGCCATCATAAAGGTTGTCTTACCATATGTCGGGATAGTTTTAACTTATTTATTTTACATCACCTAATTCGATGGTATAATTAATAAATTGGTACATACTATAAGATTTTGAAATGGGTAACGCAGTGTATTAAATTATTTATTTTTAACCCTGATATGAAATATTTATTAACCAGTTGAGGTGGTGTATGAAAAATTATATTGAGAAATGATATTAATTTGATAATCTTAATCTTAATGTTTTCACCCCTTTTTCAATATTGTTATACTTCCATTAAAATTATAGAAATATATTCTGGTATAAATAATTTTCTACAAATAATTATATTTATTTAATGATTTTATTTATTGTATTTATTTTAAGTAAAATGTGAACTCTTGTTTTATTCTTATTCCAAATAATAATAATATATATTTTTCCCTTTTAATTATCATCATTTCAAATCTTATAAAAATGGAAATCACCATTCTTGATATTACCATAAGTAATCACATATTTTGAGCAATAGATATTGAAATGAATCTCTAGTTAATGGATACCATAGAAACAATTACACAAAAATAATTCACAAACCCTTTGAAATAAAACAATTACAATGATCTTCCTAAAAATGCATCTCAATGAGGGGATGAAATGTGAATATCTCATAGAAAAAGATATATGTAAGCTCTAAAAGATATTGAAAGAGATATATGATCATCAAAAAGAGGTTATTCTTTTGGTGATCTAGGATTGATGTAATACTCTACACATTCAGGATAGTTAAATGATCAATGATTACAATTTTTATATGTATAAAATTTTATCATAATTAAAATACCATAGTATTAGGGTTACAAATAGTGATATGCTTGAAAATACATATATGCCTTTTCATGCATCTCACATAACCCTACGGCATAAATATTTTTGGAGTTGATGCCCCATAACTAACTAATTTTTACTTTTGAATATATATATATATATATATATATATATATATTCATAGTCATGAACATCAATAAATTTTTTATCACATGATGAGTATTTTTTACATAAAATTAGTGTGATAATGTACTTGGAGAATCAGTTTCATCGAAAGGTCATGACAATCCCTCACTATGAGGAAAACCTTAATGTGCAATGATGTTATTCTTAAATATATGTTCTTGACTGGATGACATCATCTGATTAGAAACAGATGATACATGCCATTAGGGGTAGGGGATTATAATATATTTATACTTATTCACATAGAGTTAAGCCTTAGTAATCTTCATGATATGGGGTTATGAGAAGTGAACAGCTTGTAGGAATTCCACATGTTTAATTTGTAATTATATATTATCATATGTGAATGTGTGTATTGATACTTATAATTGAGATTTTTATTAATGCACATCATGAGTCCCATAATTTGATGTACTGATGAAAACTATGGTGACATATTCTCAAAGTGATGTAGGATGCATTGGATGTGTCATGAGTGATATGACATTAAAGAATAAGAAAATGGACGATCCCCCCAAACCTGAGATAATGGAAGTTAATATCTCTATTCCTTTGTGATAAATTTTCACTAAAATAAATAAATTTAATATTTAATTTAGATTCATTTATTTTCCACGTGTTTTCACTAAATGATAATTCGTTGTGAATGGATTAAACGAACTGACTATTCATTTAATAAGATTCAATGAATTAATGGAAATGAGAGTAAATTTATATGGATACATAAACATGGAAGATGAATTTAATTTAATGAAACACATCCTATATGGCCATATTTAGAGATTTGATCTCACATGTTGTAAACAACTGATTGTGAGAAAGCCTCTCAATTATCTCTTCCTCTTGTATTTTTGTTCATCATTAGAGATAAAGGTGCTAGCACCCCCTTCAACATTTGGTTATCCTCGTGATACAATAACAGATCTATTAGATGATCCCTCCCACTAATAGAGTAAGAGTATTTGTGTTCATTGTTTCATGATATTTATCAAGAATTCTCATTCGTCGAGGAAAAATAAGACTGCTATTGTTGGAATTTCTCAAGTACTCTGTTTTTATAGTTTTATTTATGTATTGATTATGAAAGATATATCTATATTTTTTGGGTTGTATTCCACTGTATATAGTCATATAATGATTAAACAAAACCCATCAATGGTATTATAATATAGACTTATTTGACCCATCAACATGTTTATTATTTTATGAAATATGTGTTTTAATTGTTAAATAATTTTTTTCATGCCTGGAAATAAATATGAAAATTCATATTTAGTAATTAAATAAAAGTTTTATTTAATTATTTATGTCATTCATATTTATAATTTTTTTATAAAATGTTAATAACATTAATAATATATGCTTATTAAAATTTTTATTATTACCCTTGTCAAATATGAAAATTTCATATTTATTACGCTTTTTTATAAAAATAAATAAAGTATTTATTTTTAATCAAGAGAATTGAATTATTAATTGAATTATATGATTAATAAATAAGAATAAATATATTTTTAAATATTTATAAAAACATATAAAAGTGTTTTATAAAATAATTAATTTGAAAATGTTTATGGTTATTTGATAAATATTATTAAAATACCTTTTGGCAAATTAAATGACATGCTTTATGATATTAAAATAAATTATTTATTCAGAAATCATAAAAGGTTATTTATAAAGTGTTTATAATTTAAAAAATATATGATATTTAGATTATATAAAAAACATTATATAATAGATATTGAATTATAAAATATTTATAATTCCTGAAATATCATATAAATATCATTTAATATAAAATATGAAGGGGTTCATATTTAAATTAATATAAAAAGTTTATATTAATTATAATTTATAAATTTTTTACAATTACTACTTATTTAGGAATAGTTCATAAATGTCTCATGTTTTGGAAAAAAATAAATTGTTTATTTATTTGATAAATTTCATTGATATTTATTTTTTAAAAGGTTGGGGATGAATCCTAATTTCATTATTAAAGAAAAGAAAAGTCCTCTTTTTTTCTAGGTAGAATGAGACCAATTATATAGAACAAAGACCCAAGGGCATGAAAGACCATTTTTTGGCCCAAAGGTCCCTCTGGTGAATAGTACTACTACAGTACTCGAGTTGCTACAGTACTATCAGCACTACAGTTACAGATAATTTCTTGATATTCATATTTTGTTCATAATTAATTAATTTGAAATTCTTCAAATTAAAGTGGACTTATTTTGAACTTTATTTAAGCCACATAAAAATGTGTTTTGATAATTGATATGGTCAGGGTTTAAATAATAGTTAAGTATATGATATTTAGATTATGTAATATGTTTACATAATAGAAAATGAATTATAAATAGTTTAGAATTCATATAATATCATATGTTTTAAAATTAAATTCCATATAATGATAAATATTGAAGATATAATATTGGAAAGAATATAGAGAGTTTTTATTCAAAATTATGGAATGTTTATAATGTTAAAGATGATATTATAAAAGGGTTTATAATTAGATTTTATTTATGATTTTTTTTTACAAATGTCCATCTCATGTTTAAATATTTGAATTGTTCATTTATTTAATGGTTATTATCTATTTTATTCATAGTTATAATTGTTTTATATTATGAATGAATTGTTGTATTTGGTGTCCTCTGATCAATTTTTTTTACTTTGATTACATAAATATTCAATGTATTGAATATTAATAAAAATTATTATTGCATATTGTTTGTTGTTCTTCATGAATCTATTGTAATAACTCCCTAGACTAAACATATCATTGATAAGGCCATATTAGTTCCCCATTATGATGAGAACCTTGATGTGCTATGATGATATTCTCAAATAATGTTTTGAAATTGGATAACATACTATAATGGGAAACATAGTACATAGACTGTGAGGTGCAAGTAATCGTAAACAGTTAAGGGTTCTTCTCATGAAGTTTTCACATGGTAATCTCCAAGATGGGCGATTATGAGATCATACTTTCCAGTATAAATTCTTCATGTTTTGATGTCATCAGATATTTCTATCTATGAGTGTGTGTGATAGTCCTTATACTTTCATATTATTATTAATTCATATCACAACTCATGTACTTAGAATTATTTCATAAACCATGATAATAACAGTTCATGAAGAAGTTGGATACATCGGATGTGTCATAAGTGACATGTCATTAATGAATAATTCAAGTAAATATTTGTACCTTCCATCTTTATGGAAGCTAATATCTCAGCCCTTTGATTGGAATACAATTGTCACATTATATTCCATGGTCATGGTGTAACAACGTTTTTATTTCAGATACTCAAAGAAAGACATGTCGAGCATATAGGTTTGTGACACATATGTTAAACCTTCTTGATGAGATATTCCGATAAAGGGATTATATTACATAGTGAGCATTCCTATGTAGTTATCCAAATTGAAACATTAAGTTCTCTCCCTTCTGTTCCTTAACCCATTGCTAGACAGTAATCTTGGACTTTAGGCAAGCCCACCTAATTCCAATGAGAAAGAATCCTAGAGGGTCACACAATAAGTGAATCCATTGATCTAGATTAAATTATATTAGAGTTTAATTAATGGAATAAATATCATTCACATGTCTGAGGAATAATTTTATTCAAGTTATATTGATCGCATAAATTAAATAAATATTTATTCCCCAACAGGTGAATAAAATATTTATTTTATTTATTGAATATTTTAATAAATATTTATTTTCTATATTGTGAATAAAATATTTATTTATGAAGAAAATATTTACTAGGTTGTTCAATAAATTATAGAGAAGTTTGAACAGACCAAGATCGAGTCTATTGACAAATATTAATTAACAAGACTGTTACATAATATAATTTTTTGAACATGATTGTGTGTGCCAAAAAATATTAATTATATAATTATTATTTTGTGGTTTGATATTTATTAAAGGTAATAAATTTCATTTAATGATTGGTATAAAATTAAATAATATTTTAACTCAAACCCCTAATCTATAAACAGGGGTGGTGTCTAGTGTGTAGAGCATCCAAAACTGAGAATAGAGAATTTCTTCACACAACGAATTCCCTCTCAACTCCTTCATCTCTATACCTCTCAAGAATGATAATTACAAGAGAGATTTCTTCAATACTGAAGAATGAGAGATCAAGAATAAAAAATACAAGACATTCGATTCACCGCTCTAGCACCCAGAGATCGAGTGGTGTTGCTTAGAGTTCATGGGAGAATGTGTAGATCACCACTAGAGGGATTATATCCTTGCATCCTCTTAGCATAATGAAGGTAATATGAAAGGTTCTTTTTGGAAGATCAACATTCACCAAAAAAGAAAGTTCCTATGCCCAAGTATTTATTTCTTTAGACATTAAATAAATTAATAATAAATTTAACATGGAATATATTCACTCTTGGTCTCAGGAAACTATTCTTAAAAGAAATTTTAATATATTTCCCACCTATGCACACTTCCGCTATGCCAAAAACCATCAAGTGGTATTATAGCAGTCATGTTTAAATTTATAATTATTTATTTGATTTTTGATCTATGTGCAATTTTGGAAATATTTTCATTTCATGTTATTCATTATTTAATATGATTTAAATTAACATGTTATCGATATATTAATAATATGCATTCAGTGTTACATTTTCTTAAGGTTTTAATATTAAATGAAGAATGATTGGATATGCCAGCAGGAAGTGGAAAATAATTGGCTAATAAAATCGGGTTACACAGCATGTGGTCAGAGCATACACTGTATACCCATGCGTATTGTATCAAGATGCACCGAGCAATAAATTACATGAAATGTTTTTATTGCACACCACATGTTTACCGGACCAACCTGGAACATGATAAGAAGATATAATATGTGTAGCTGGAATGTACACATCAAGTAGTCTGGTCAAGATAACATGTCAAATCCCCAGGTGTGTGACTTGGATACACAACAACTGAGGTACATCATGGTCTACTGCATGTACACGTTGTGTAGCCTCCCATTAATGAAAAAATTAAAATTACATTAACATTGAAAATTGCATCATTAGAACATTATTTTATTTATTGGAACACCATTGTGTGTTTGAAAATTTAATAACGTTTTTAAATAATTTTAAATGCTCAATTAATTTATTTTAATTAATATTTCATTATTGGTTCTGCCGTTTAGTTTACATGAATTTCATTAATGATGGGTATCTCCAAATAATATCATATGATCATTAAGATGAAAGGGAATTAATTAATTAATGAAATCATGTTTATTTTAAATAATAAAATAATGAATACAGAAAGGAATTCTAGTCGTTTACTTTTGCATATTTGTATCATATATGAATGTTCAAGAGCTAGACCAATACTTGTGTTTGGGTTGGATATTTTAATTTAATTTATTTCATGAGTTTGCAATTATTTAATATTAAATTAAATGGTGGCCTAAGTGTCATCACTCCCTTTATTATTATGTAGGACCTATATGTCCAAGGATATTTATAAAACCCCGTTAACCAATCCTTTGGTTCCCCTCACCTATGTGTGAGTAATAAATATTTGTAATTAATGGAGCATCCTAATGAGTATTGAGGTGGTTCAAGACAGAACCATAACAATTCCAACTCAGATGATACAAAGGTAGATATGTGGAATGTTGTAACTCATGCCAGTATCAAAAATAGGATTTATTTCCCCTAGGTCAAATGTTGATTTAATGTCTACTCATTGAATCAACTGTTAGATAAATCTCATGAATGGATCATTTATTTATTTATTTATTTATGTCTATAGAATTGTTTATTTTGTCGATGAAATTCTGATATCACATAAATAAAATAAATTAATGTGCAAAAATGGAAATTAAATAAATGAATTATGTGTAAAGGTTTTATCCAACATGGTTAATTAATTAAGTAACATCCACTTAAAAAAATAAGATATGTAAATAATAAAATAAGATAAAATTTGTGCATAATAAATTAAAATCCCCTAATTAAATTTTAATTCAGACTAAGCCTTCCATTACTTGATTGGGAATGAAACCACAGAACTAAGTGTAGTACATGGCCAAATTCTGGACATTTACTTTTATCGAGGAGTTCTTGTGATATTTTTGTGTTGACTTAACCAAAATTGTGTTGAGTTTAATATCCAAAGTCTATTCAATACAAATTTGGAGGCAATTGTTGAGGAAATCCAAGTTAGGATTTTAGTATAGGGGATCCACTCAATAAATCAAGGAGCTAAAATTCTGTGGAAATACCGCCTACCTAATTACTTTATTATGATTTTCATGGCCAAAGTTTAGATCATTAATAAAAGTAATTGGGATCCTTTACACTAGATTGTTAAAGAAACTATATGTTATATGTTCAATGGTGATGGCTATTGATACTTGATAAAATAGTGGGGTATTTAATAAACAAGTAAATAAAAATATTTAATTTATTATATCTCACATATTTAGTAATCAAAAAAAGTAATAATAATCTGATATTTTTAATTATTGAATAAAATTAAAATTTCATCATCCATAGTATCCCTACGATCTATATTGGAGAAAGATAACCTCACAACTGGAAACAACTTCTAGGAGTTGTTTAGATGACTCCGGTTTGTGCTACTCCATGAATAGAAGTCTTACATGCATGAATCCTCAATATATGATCCTCCTGCTAAAGAGGTGAGTGATGAAGAGTTACTTATCTATGAAAAACATTTGAGCGACGTTGTCCAGGTTCAATGTTTTATACTTTCATAAATTTCTAGTGATATAATGAAGTCTCACAAAAATATGGATGCATATAATATGCCTGAGTGACTCTATGGTCTTTACTAAGAGAGGGCTAGACATGAATAGTTTTATATTTACAAGGAATATTTTATAGAAAGCTTGGATAGGGTGCCTCAGTAGGGCCTCAATCAGTCAAGATCATTGGATACATTGAAGGCTTAGAGTTTCTAGGTTTTAAACTCCCTAAAGAACTAATAACTGACCACATTCTTGCATCACTCCCTCAAAGGTTCTCCAAATTTATTGTGAATTTAAATATGAACAACATTGAGAAGTCTCTGCCACATCTTCTTACTCTCTTCACAAAGTAGATAGGGATATTAATCATGAAAAATATTCCATCCTTATGTTGAACAAAAGGAAAGGTAAAGAGATGATATTTAAGTGAAAATATTATTCATTCCCTTCTAATAATAGTAAGATCGAGGGGAAAACAAGGGAACATGATGTTGTTTCTTTTTCATGTGGAAAGAAGGTCCATTAGATGAAAAACTACACCTAACCAAAGAAGAAAGGGGAACTGTTAGGTGCTTTCGTTATTGAGTGAAACTTATATGCTTATAAAAATTGGGTATTAGACACAACTTCTGGTGCTCACATATGTATTAAAATACAAAATCAAAGTAGATTCATAAAGATTGACCTAGGGGAGGTAGATATTTGAGCAGCTAATAGAGTTAAACTTGTTGGTTTAGCTATCAGGGACTACCACCTCACATTTCCAACTGGAATGATCTTGGCTTCAAAGGGTTTTTATTATGTTCCTTCAATTAGGAAAAACTTTATTTTTGTATCTATACATGATAGAGATAGATTTATTTTTAAATTTTTGAATAAATGTTTCTTCATCAAATTTGGATTTATTTTTAGGAAGATTGACCGATGAGAGGTAAGTCTTTGAGCAACCAACAGAGTTAAACATTATTTTGTAGCTATTGGGGACTACCACCTCACATTTCAAACCTGAATGATATTGATTTTAAAGGGTTGTTATTAAGTTCATTCAGTTGCCAAAAACATTATTTCTGAATCTAGACTTGATACTGAAGGATTTATTTTTAAATTTTTGAATAAATATAGATTCTTATATTAAGATAACATTTTTATGGTAAGGAACATTTAAATAATGGTATTTATGTGTTGGATCATACAATACAATTAATGGTAATTGATAACATCTATTTTTCTTATGGAAAGAAGGGTTAACAGAAGAAAAAATGCAACAAAACAAAGAAGCAAGGGAAATCTTTCGGTGCTTTCATTATCGAGTGAAATTTATCTATTTCTACCAATTGGTAATTAGATACAAATTTTGGTGCTCACTTATGTATTAAAATACATGAACAGAGTAGATTCAGAAAGATTGATCGAGGGGATATAGATCTTCAAGAATCCAATGGAGTTAAACTTTATTTTATAACTATTAGGGACTACCACCTCACATTTCTAATTAGATTTATTATGGTTTTAAAGGGTTTTTATTATGTTATTTCAATTACCAAAAACATTATTTATGTATCTAGACTTGATACAGATCAATTTATTTTCAAATTTAGGAATAAATGTTTCTTTTTTTATAAATATAACATTTTTTATGGTTATTCACATTTAAATAATGGTCTTTATGTGTGGGATTACACGAAACAACTAAGGGTAATCGATAACGAAGTAACTTCACATGACTCATACCAAACCAAAATTTGGGATCAGTGGCTAGGTAATTTAAATGAAAATATCAGGACCAAGTTACATTAAGATGGATATTTATATTCCTTTGAACTAAAACCACTTTGTGTATGTCACAAATTTTTTTAAGTAAAAATAAACAAAGCCCCATTTTGTGTGACATGTGAAAGGGTTTGAGAGCCTCTCAAATTAGTTAATAAAAAACAAATTGGACCATTTCCTATTAAAGAAAAGGGAGTGTACTCATAATTCATATCTTTTACTGATTATTTTAGTATATACGGATATGTCTACTTAATGATGTATAATTTAGATTCTTTTGATAAATTAGAGGAATTAAAGAATGAATTTGAGAACTATATTGGTAAGAAGATTAAGAAACTTTTCTTAGACTGTGGTGGAGAATATATTATTCAATACTTCATTGATTATCTATGGGAGTTCATGATTTTTTCTCAACTCACTCCTCCTTATACACCTTAGTGGAATGATGTAAGAAAAAGGAGGAATAATACCATATTGGACATGGTGAGATCAATGGTGAATCATTTGAGTCTTCCATTATCCTTTTGGGGGTACACGTTACAAATAAAATCATATGTACTAAATCGAGTTCCAACTAAAGCAACAGATGGCATAATAAACACATTATGGAAAGGAAAGAAACTTGTGTTGTCTTAATTATATGTGTGGAGTTAAAAAGCATTTGTTAAGTCATATTCATGTAATAATATTGCACCCTAAGGCACAAATTGTATCCTTATAGGATATCCCAAAGAAACAGAGGGATACTACCTATAAAGTCATTAAGATAAAAAGGTTTTGGTTGACAAACATCTCACATTTCTTGAGGAGGATCTTATCTCTAAAAGATATTGTGGGAGTGATATAGACTTAGATGAATTATACGCTCAAGATACACAAGATTTGGAACAAGAAAAACTTCCACCAAGTACCATGGAAGATGAAATTGTTCCAAATACACAATTACTATGTTGGAGTACTAGATCAGTTAGAGAACCAGAATGATATGGTTTTCTAGTCACCGAGGATGGTGACTCATTATTAGTTAATAATAATGACCCTATAACCTATAAAGAAGTAATAAGTGGAATAGATGATTCCAAGTCTAAAGAAGCCATGAATTTTGAAATGGATTCCATGAACCAAAACCATGCCTATATTTTAGTATACCCTCCAGTTCATGTAAATCCCATTGGTTGCAAATGGGAATTCAAGAAATAACTGGATATGGAAGGACAAGTTAGTACCTATAAGGCATGAATGGTTACAAAAGGGTTCAAATAGCATCAAGGGATTGACTATGATGAAAACTTTACTCTAGTTTCAATGCTAAAATCCATTATAATTCCATTTTTATTGCCGCTTTCTATGATTATGAGATTTGAAAAATGGATTTAAAAACAACCTTCCTTAATGGGAACCTTCAGAAATAAGTCTATATGACACATTATGAAGGTTTTGTGACTCCAATAGACTCCAACAAGGTATGGAAGTTGAAAATATCCATTTATAGATTAAATAAATCATCCAGGTCATGAAATATTCATTTTTATGAGGCCATAATGTAATTTGGTTTCATAAAGAATAAATGAGATCCATTTGCCTATAAACAATTTAGTGGGAGTGAATTCATTTTCTTAATAGTATATGTTAATGACATATTAGTCATTAGAAATGAAATACCAGTATTATAGTCTATTAAGTATTGGTTTAATAAATTCTTCTCTATGAAGGACTTAGTCAAGGAAACATATATTATTGGAATCAATATCCTTTGTGACAGATCCAAGAGGATGCTCGACCTTAGTCAAAGTACATACATTGACAACATACTAAAGATATTTAGTATGAAACAATCCAAGAGGTTGTTTTTTATAGTGTCACATGGCATTCATCATTCCATGAAAATGTCTCCTTAGGTATATGAGGAAAGAAAAAAAATGACAAGGAATCCATAACAAACAACAATTGGTTCAGTCATGTATGCTATGCTATATACTGGGCTAGATGTCACCTATGCATTAATTGTGGTAGGAAAATATCAAGTTTATCCAGGTGACTTACATTCTATGGTATTCAAGACTATCCTTAAGTATCTAGGGGTTACTAATTATATGTTCCTGGTTTATGGATGAGATGAGGAACTAGTCATCATAGGATATGGAGATTCTAGTTTCTAAACTAGTCAAGATTACATGAAGTCACAAACGGGATACATATTCACTTTGAATTGAGGTGTTGTGAGATGGAAGAGATCAAAGTAGGATATGGTTCTAGATTCTATAGTAGAGTATGAGTAACTTGTGGCTTCTGAGGTAGCTAAAGAAGTAGTATCGATGAAAAACTTCTTCCAAGATCTTCATTCGGTACCTAGAAGTACAACTCCTATCACACTTTAATGTGATAATACTGTAGTGCTGGATCTTGAAAAAGATCCAAGGTCACATCAGCAAAAAAAATACATAATTCTTAAGTATCATCTCTGGACTAATTTTTCTTAGAGAGGTGAAATTTTAGTGATAATTATTTCCACAAAAGACAACGTGATGGACCCCATGACTAAATTCTTGACTCAGCATAAACATGACAATCATGTGAGGTCTAGCGGACTGAAGTTTCTAGGTAGTTGGCTCTATTCCAAGTGGGAGTTTGTTAGAGTTGGTGTCCTAGGACCAAATGTTTGAACTTTGATTACATAAATATTTGATGTATAGAATATTAATAAAATTTCTTATTACATATTGTTTGTTGTTCCTCATGACTCGAATGTAATAATGTCCTAGAGTATACATCACATTGATATGGTTATAGAAGTTCCCCACTATGATGAGAACCTTCATGTTCTATGACAATATTATCAACTGTAAAGTCCCGTGTTTTGAACCGGTTTAAAATAAGAATGTTTTCGAATTTTTTTTTCAATTTATCAATAGTTCATTTTTTTAAACCGAGCTCTGGAATTTTATTCTGAGTGTTGGAACACCTAATAGCGTCGTTTATGGACTTTTGTAATTACCATATAATTTTAGTGGGTGTCCAGATGAGTATTGAGAGCACCAAATCTGGAAAAGTCCACTTTAATGAATCTGCACAGGCAGCACACGGTTGCGGTCCAGCCCATGTAGTTTAACCTATTTAATAAATTATTTAATTTAATTAAATAAAATTATATGAGAAATTATGATTAATTAAAAGAAAATTTTAATAATAATAATAATGAAGTTATTATTATTAATATTATTGTGGTTTTTTAATTAAATGAATGATAAATAAATAATTAAATAATAATTAAAGAAATTAATGTGGATGTTGGGTTTATTGAAGAACCGTTTTAATTAAATAAAGAGTTTCAGAATTATTAAAGGACCATTTTTTATTAAATGGAGGAATGTGCTAATAATCATAATGTTATTATTATTACTATAGTGTCATAAATTTTTTTAATGCTTTGAGATTTTAATTGCATGTTAAAGGAGTGTATCATTTATACGAATTTAATGTGGCTTTTGAGCTTCTCAAAGAAACAATTAATAAAATGAAGATTTTCAGATTTAATGAAACATTGTTATTAAGTTGTGGTGTTGGGTTTATCAGTAGTTTGAAAAATAATAATAATGATATTATTATTATTTTAGTTTTATTAATGTAACTATTATTATTATTATGGAAATTAAATTAGGGGTTATGGGTTGAATTTTTATCATATTAATGATATTGTAATAAATTGGGAGTTTCATAATTAATTATGAAATGTTTATTAAGAGAATAATGAATGAAGAAGCGTTTTTAATTAAATGGGGTGTAACATTTATGTTAAAATATTTTAATTGGATGTTTAATAAGGTGTTATAGTTCTATGAAATTAATGAGGCTTTTGGGTATCCCAAAGAAACATCTAATTAAATAAGGAGTTTTGTAATTAATAAAGAAGTGTTTTTATTTAATAAGAGGTGTTGGGTTTTATCTAAGGTTTAATAATAAGAATAATAATAATGTGATTATTACTATTATGGTTTTATTAGGGGTTGTTATTAGTATTATGAATAATAATAATAATGGATTTTTTGGGGGTTTCATTTAATTAAATTAAAGGTCAATAAGAATTTAATTAATCACTACGAAGTAGAGGTTTTTATTTAATGAATTTTTGTTGATATAATTAATTAAATAACTATGAGTTGGAGTATTTAAATTTAATTAAATTTTATTTAGAGAATTTAAATAAAAAACATGATGTGTGGAATTTATTTAATTAATTTTTTTAATGAATTTAATTAAATAATATGTAAATGAGGAGTTGAGCGTTTTTGAAGAAGGGTAATTTTAAATGTTAATATTAAATGAGGAATAAATGTGGAGTTGGGTTTAATTTAATTAAACCATTTCAAATGTAGATATCGAGTTGTTCACGGTTAGTCAAATGGTGCAGGTCAGTTGTGCAGTTACCCGGTTTTCAAAATGATTTATTTTTTATTTATTTTCAATAAAAGAAATATTTAATAATAATAAGGATATTATTATTATTATTTTATTAATTTGTATTGGATGATTAATCGGGGTTTTCAAAATTAATTGTGAAACATTTATCTAAAGGTCAGTTAATGAAGTAACATTATATTAAATGAGAATAATAAATTTTATTATTATTATATTAAGACTATTAGTTTATCTTGGGTGTAATTGATAATTGGGGGAGATAACATGAGGGTGACACACCACCATACAGAAGGAACAACAAAAACTCACGAGGCCCCCCCTTTGAGGCGTGCTACACCCCCCTCACTGGCTCCTCTTTGAGTGATCGAATCCTCCTAGTGTCTTCTCAAATCTTGTATGTCTCAACGAGGTGAGTCTGTCTGCATTTTTTTTGTGATTTGCATCGTCTGTTTGGCTCCTCCCTCACCTTGTTTTCTCAGCCAAAACCCTAAGGTTTGGGTTTTATTGGGTTTCCTTATTTCTTCAATTATAGGGATGTGCAAGGGGCTCATCTAGACCCTTTGGAATGTATTCCGGCATCTGCTAAAAAAGGAGAGGAGGATGGGTTTGTTTTCACTTTTTTGTCGTGTTTCGGGTAAGGTTATATAACCATGGTATTGTTTCACACCATTCAATTAAGGGTTTGATAACTTATATGAGTCCCTGGTACCTAGTTAGAGGTGTGTTGGTCCTTACTGCTTTGATTCTGAGTACTAGTTTAATATTTTGAAATTTTTTATATTATTTCAAGGCACACATGTGAATATATATATATATATAATGGATGTGCGCGTGCGATTGCAGACCAGTTGTGGACTGGTTTCCGCCAAGTATATTAAAGCGCTTCAGATTTAAAATGGTGCCACCCCGAGGTAGGGTCCCAAATCCTTTACACTATATTTCAGAATTATAGCTTCTTTAAATAAATTGGGAATCTGAGTTTCCTTGATTATGATATGTCGATGAATGACACTTTTGATGTTATTAAATGATGTCTCCCACATGAGATAAATGAGGACTTGAACATGTGTAGATTTTAATCATGTTTTGTTAATTTGGTTAAAGTGATATGATTAAACAGTTAAATGATTTGGATGGGCAGAATGGGTAATAGGGTAATTAATTTTAGAATTAATGATCAATTCGTGAGTTGGAATAAAATTATGTCTTTTACTGATTATTGAGAATATTGAATATTTGACATGTTCGGAATATAAATTGGAAACTGGTAATAATTAATGGATGGATTTATTATTACGTGTTAAATGTTAAATGGTTAATTAATCGATGATTTGTTAAAGAGATAAGATTTATTTAATTTATTTTTGAATTAATTAATTTGCGTGCATTAAATTAAGATTTTGAATTTATTTTTTATTACGACTATTGGCCAAGGATACCTTTTGATGCGTGTTATTTTTCCATGCCTTAAGTTGTCTTGTATGGAGTTGTTTAAAAATATGATATGTTGTGTGAGATGTTTACTAAATATCTGGGCTTTGTTCAACATGTTTTGAGATGATTATAAAATGCATGTTAATTGTTAAAGTCCTAGATGAATCACTATTGAGTTGAAAGGTCCATAATTGTTAAAAAATTTGGATCATTAAATGTTGAGTTAATTATTTAGTTGTCTTTATAAGAATAATTAATTTTTAATTAATTTTTTACTATTGAGATGTTGAAGGGTTAAATAATTTTTCACTTATTTGACGGTCGATTTATGTTGTTAATTAGTTGTTTAATTAATTAACAGATTTAATTAAGTAATTTGTGAATTAAATAATGGATGGTTTTTGGGTGTTAGACATGGTGTTGTACACCAATGATAAATATATATGTATTATTGAAAAATGGGTTGTGATACAAGGTCTGAAGCTCCAAATACTCATGGGGTTCTAGATATGGTGTTCTACACCAATGATAAATATATATTTATGATTGATAAATGGGTTGTGAGACAAGTATTGAAGCTCCAAATACTCACAAGGTGATAGACATGGCATTCTACACCCACCTTTCATTGAAATATTCTTTTATGGGACATGGACTAATGCTCCAAATACCCATGGGTTGTGAGAAAAGGACTGACACTGCAAATACTCACGAGGGTGCTAGACATGGTGTTCTACACCCATTAATTGACATTGGATTGTGGGTCCAATTTTTCGTACATGAAATGAATTAATGGTTAATGAAAACTATTGTGACATAATGATTTGTGAATTGAATATGAGAAAGGGTTCAGACTTATTAATGAATTGGGTGAATCACTGTTAGTGGACGAACCCAAGAGAGAATCACTATTTTTTAGTGGATGGGCTGAGTTATAGTATATGACAAATTAAATTGAATATCTTATGAAATGTTATCCAAGCCAAAGCATAAGTTTATATTCAGTCTTTACATTGATTACTTAGATATTCTTTAGAGACATCTGTGGTGAGTGACATATACAGGGGATGTCGGCCATAGGACGAATCTCAAGACTTTCAAAATTTAATGAGATTTGAATAATTGATAAATGAAAATGATTATGTAATGATTGTTGATTATGAATGACAAGTGTATAATTTAGGTTCAGACACTAGTTGAGGGTTGAAGTAGGTACTTGGGTATATGCTTACATTGTATTGCTTACTTTATTTATGCATGCCTTAAAATGATTTAAATTATTTATTAAATGTCTGGATTTTGGGTAGACACCAGTGGTCCCGGCCTACTGGGATTTATATCCCAAACCCTACTAGGGCCTCCATTGCACTGGGTGTACCCGAGTAGATTCTATTTGGTTACTGGATTGTGTTGTTTGCATTTACTTGGGAGATAGGAGTAGAGGACCGAGCAGAAGATCACGATGCTCAAGGAGACCGCTCTCGGGGCTTTGAGTCATTATTTATTTATTTCTGTATTGGAATGTAAAGCATGTTGTTATGTTCACTGTTTTCTATTTTTCTATCATTAGCATGTCATGCATGCATCTGCTGTATAATTGGCATTGGCCATTTGTTTTGTACAAGATTTATAAAATCTACCTTCCGCTGCTTTATCATTTATTAGACTCCTTTCACTATTTATTGCCTTTGTCTATTATTGAACACTTAAATGATGGTATTGTCTCCCCACTGACTATCTATAGACCCTCGCTGCTAGTTGGAAGCCTATGGCATATGAGGATATGCGCTTGAGGTTAGGTGGTGACCAGTCCGGCCACCAGTTCAAGGGTTAGCCAGGTCAGGATGTTAAAAATTGGTATCAGAGGATTTGGGTTTTTTATTTTTCCTTTTGTCTTTCTATTTTGGGTTGGTAGACAGAAGACTAGGAATGTGTTTGCGCTTGGGTTAACAGTCATGCTTGGGACTGATCACCCCATGTATGGGAAATGACCAAGTGTCCAGGTATGGGAATTGATATTTATACTATTAGAGGTTACATTTGATGTGATTTCATCTTGAGTGAATAGTGTATTTTCCGCTTCTTATTGATTTTGAGAATTTTGAAAAATAATTGTCTTGGTCTGATATGGAAAAAAAATTTCATACATGCATCTTCTTGGGCACTTATAAATTCATATGTCATGCATATAACATTCCATGTTGTTTCATTATTAGAATGCCTACTAATTTGGATTTTGTTCCTTGGGTGCAATGCCATGTTTTGATCTACTTTAGCATGCCTTTGTAGATAGCATGTTTCAGTGATAAATTTAACATGATTTAGTGATTATATTCCATGATCCATCAATTATTATCATGTTTTGTTGTTATGGAATGATTTTGTGTTATAACATGTTGTTGTGTTACTACTTGTGCTAACATGCTAAAGATGTTTTGATATATGAAAGGGATACTAAAGTTAAAATGTTAAATGAATTTTGATTATGATAAATGGCTGCCAAATTCTAACAATAAGGTGTATGGTAACCTTATCGATTGGTTGATGGCCACCCATGTGTTTGAACATTATATAACCATAGTATGTTTGAAAATGGTTACAAATGTAAAAATGCTGAGTTTTGATTGTAATGAACTATTATTGGGTTGCTTTTTGAAGAACCCAGATTTAATAAATGAGACCTTTAGAGGTCGCCTTTTTGATAAAAGAAATTTAGATGCTAAATTTCTGGTTTATATTTGAATAACACTGAATGTTATATGATTAGAGAGGATGTTTTTGATAGCATTCATTTTTTTCGTAGGGAATTTTTTTGAAAACCCAGTGACTTTTTGTGTAGATGTACTTGTGTGTATGTTGAAATTCATTCAAATGTTAAAAGTTTGAAATGAATTAATTAAAATTCCTAAAAATAAAAAGGGGGTTTTGAACCTTGTGATTTCAGTTTTGTGTGACCAAGAGAGAGGGTCAATGTTTATGTTTCGTAAGTGGCTTACCCGTGGTAGGTATTACCCTTATAATGCTCTAGGCCATTAAAGTATGTTTTTCCCACTACTCGGGAGGACTTCTTAGTACTTGAGTGTTATGGAACGCCGATAGGTTTATGCTATAACTTTTTTTGATCAATGTTTGAAGTGGTGATCATGGTTCGAGGAATGTCACATGCATGCATTAATGTGATCTAAAAACACGCGCTGGTGAGATGATAATCTTTTCTTGAGACGTCATGGAAAATACTAAGGTGGGTATTGTCTCTTTGTTTTCGATAAACGTGTCAGTAGGTGATGCCGAGATTTTAGAATAGAGTTGTCCGGTAATAGTTTGACTGATCTTCTTAAGGAACTTGGTTTTACTCTTAGTGTGCTCTTCTGAATATGATGAGAATTACCCCTATCTTGAACTCATTATGGAGACACTAAGATAGCATTGGTTTTACACTTTTCTACAGTTTAAATGTTGTTGGTATTGATGAGTGGTTGTTATCTGGGTAGTATGCAGGATTCATTGATTCTTTGGGTTTTTGTGTGTGTGTGTTGGGGAATGATTGTTTTAAAATAGCCTTGTGATTAATTGACATTGAAATTTCACCATGGGTTAGGTAAGGGATTCATTTTACATGCGGATGGTTTTGGATAGTTTTAAAGGAACGTCGTCAGATAAAGGGAGAAATTGGGTTTTGGGTCCGAGTCATCTTTCGAGGGAAGAATGTGCAACCTATTCAGTTGATCAATTGATATTCAATCATTTTTGTTGACGAGGTCCCTATAATGGCCTAAGATATAAGATCTGTTTTGATGTTTAAGCTATAAAGTGAGATTTGGATCCATTTTTAAAGGCTTATCCATTAGGCTTGTGAATGGTTAAAGGTATGTTTGGCATTGGGAACGCAAAACATCACTTCTAACAAGATTAAATGACATTGGTAGGCCGGTTGTTTTAGTAGTGGTTCCCGATGGCTTCTCAGGGATGAGATTTTTTTATGGTGGGTATATTGTAAAGTCCTGTGTTTTGAACTGGGTTAAAATACAAATTTTTTCGAATTTTTTTTTTGATTTATCAACGGGTTGTTTTTTTTAAACCAAACTCCGAAATTTTATTCCAAGTGTTGGAACACTTAATTGTGTCGTTTCTGGACTTGTGTAATTACCATATAATTTTTTCGGGTGTCTTAATGAGTCTCAGGAGAATCAGATCTGAAAAAGTCCACTTTAATGAATCTGCACGGGCATCACACGGTTGTGGTACAACCTGTGTAGTTTACCCTATTTAATAAATTATTTAATAAAATAAAATAAAATTATATGATAGATTGTGATTAATTAAAATAAAGTTTTGATAATAATAATAATAAAGTTATTATTATTAATATTATTGTGGTTGTTTAATTAAATGAATGATAAAGAATTAATTAAATAACGGTTGAAGAAATTAATGTGGATTTTCGGTTTATCGAAGAACCGTTTTAATTAAATAAACAGTTTCAAAATTATTAAAGGACCATTTATTATTAAATGGAGGAATGTGATAATAATAATAATATTATTATTTTTATCATGGTGTCATAAATTATTTTAATGCTTTGAGATTTTAATTTCATGTTAAAAGAGAGTATCATTTATAAGATTTTAATGTGTCTTTTGAGCTTCTCAAAGAAACATTTAATAAAATGCAGAGTTTCAGATTTAATGAAGCGTTGTTGTTAAGTAGTGGTGTTGGGTTTATCAATAGTTTGAAAAATAATAATAATGAAATTATTATTATTTTAGTTTTATGAATGTAATTATTATTATTATTATGGAAATTAAATTAGGGGTTATGGGTAGGATTTTTTATCATATTAAGGATATTGTATAAATTGGGAGTTTCATAATTAATTATGAAATGTTTATTAAGATAATAATAAATGAAGAATCATTTTTTATTAAATGGTTTGAAACATTTATGTTAAAATATTTTAATTGGATGTTTAATGAGGTGTTATTTTTATGTGAAATTAATGAGGCTTTGGGGTATCCCAAAGAAACATCTAATTAAATAAGGATTTTTGTAATTAATAAAGAAAAGTTTTTATTTAATAAGAGGTGTTGGGTTTTATCTAAGGTTGAATAATAAGAATAGTAATAATGTTATTATTACTATTATGGTTTTATGAGGGGTTGTTGTAATTATTATGAATAATAATAATAATGGATTTTTTTGGGGGTTTCATTTAATTAAATTAAAGGTAAATAAGAATTTAATTAATTGCTATGATGCAGAGGTTTTTATTTAATGAATTTGTGTTGAGATAATTAATTAAATAAATATGGGTTGGATTTTTTAAATTTAATTAAATTGTGTTTAGAGAATTTAATTTAAAAAACATAAAGTGTGGAATTTATTTAATTAATTTTTTTGAATGAATTTAATTAAATAATGTGTAAATGAGGAGTTGGGCATTATCAAATAAGGGTAATTTTAAATGGTAATATTAAATGAGCAATAAATGTGGAGTTAGTTTTAATTAAATTAAACCATTTCAAATGTAGAAATTGAGTTGGGCACAGTTAGTCAAATGGTGCGGGTCAGCTGTGCGGTTACCCGGTTTTTAAAATGATTTTTATATATATTTTTTAAATAAAATAATTATTTAATAATAATAATAAGGATATTATTATTGTTGTTTTATTCATTTTATTGGATTATTAATGGGGGTTGTCAAAATTAACTGTGAAAATTTTATTAAAAGGTTAGTTAATGAAGTAACATTATATTTAATGAGTATAATAAATGTTATTATTATTATATTAAGACTATTAGTTTATCTTGGGTGTAATTGATGATTGGGGGAGAGAACATGAGGGTGGCGCACCACCATATAGGAGGAACAACAAAAACGCATGAGGTCCCTCCTTTGAGGTGCGCTACACCCCCTCGTTGGCTCCTCTTCGCGCAATCGAATCCTCTAGGTGTCTTCTTGAATCTTGTCCTTCTCGACGAGGTGATTCCATCTGCATCTGTTTTGTGATTCGCATCGGCCGTTTGGCTCCTCCCTCAACCTGTTTTCTCTTCCAAAACCCTAAGGTTTAGGTTTTATTGGGTTTCCTTATTTCTTCTGTTATAGGGATGTGCAAGGGGCTCCTCTAGACCCTTTGAACTGTATTTTGGAATCTGCCGAAAAAGGCGAGGCGGATGGGTTCGTTTTCTCTTTTCCATCGTGTTTCAGGAAAGGTTATATAATTGTGGTATTGTTTCGCATCATTCAATTAATGGGCTGATAATTTATATGAGTCCTCGGTACCTAGTTAGAGGTGTGTCGGTTTTTACTGCTTTGATTTTGAGTACCAGTTTAATATTTTGAATTTTATTTATATTATGGTAGGGCACGCACTTGAATATATATATAAGGTGTGAGTGCATGTGATTTCAGATCTGTTGTGGACCGGTTGCTTCCAAGTATATTAAAGCGCTTCAGAATTAAAATGGTTCCACCCCGAGGTAGGGTCCCAAATCCTTAACACTATATTTAATAATTATAGCTTCTTTAAATAAATTGGGATTGTGAGTTTCCTTGATTATGATATGTCGATTCATGACACTTTTGATGTTATTAAATGATGTTGCCCACATGAGAGAAATGAGGATTTGAACATGTGTAGATTTTTATCATGTTTTGCTAATTTGGTTAAAGTGATATAATTAAACAGTTAAATGATTTGGATGGGAAGAATGGGTAATAGGGTAATTAATTTTAGAATTAATTATGAAGTTTTGAGTTGGAATAAAATTATGAATTTTACTGATTATTGAGAATATTTAATATTTGACGTGTTCTGAATATAAATTGGAAAGTGGTAATAATTAACAGATGGATTGATTATTACATGTTAAATGGTAAATGGTTAATTAATTGATGTTTGGTTAAAGAGATAATATTTAATTAATTTATTTTTGAATTAATTAATTTGCATGTATTAAATTAATATTTTGAATTGATTGTTTATTACGAATACTGGCCAAGGATACCTTTTGATGTCTGTTATTTTTTCATGCCTTAAGTTTTCTTGTATGGAGTTGTTTGAAAATATGATATGTTGTGTGAGATGGTTGCTAAATATGTGGGCTTTGTTTAGCATGTTTTTAGATGATTATAACATGCGTGTTAATTGTTAAAGTCTTGGATGAATCACTGTTTGAGTAGAAGGGTTCAAACTTGTTAAAGAATTTAGATAATTAAATGTTGAGTTAATTATTTAGTTGGCTTTATAAGAATAATTAATTGTTAATTAATTATTTGCTATTGAGATGTGGAATGGTTAAATAACTGTTCACTTATTTGACGGGTGATTTATGTTGTTAATTAGTTGTTGAATTAATTAACGGATTGGATTAGTTAATTTATGAATTAATTAATGGATGGTTTTGGGGTGTTAAAGATGGTGTTCTACACCAATGATAAATATATATGTATGATTGATAAACGAGTTGTGAGACAAGGACTGAAGATCCAAATACTCATGGGGTGATAGATATGGTGTTCTACACAAATGATAAATATATATGTATGATTAATAAATGGTTTGTGAGACAAGGACTAAAGATCCAAATACTCACATCGTGTTAGACATGGCGTTCTACACCCAGCTTGCATGAAAATATTCTTTTATGGGACAAGGACTGATGCTCCAAATACCCATGGGTTGTGAGATAAGGACTAACGCTCCAAATACTCATGAGGGTGCTAGACATGATGTTCTACACCCATTAATTGACATTGGATTGTGGGTCCAATTGGTCATTCATGAAATGAATTAATGGTTAATGAAAATTTTCATGACATAATGATTTGTGAATTGAATATGAGAAAGGGTTCAGACTTATTAATGAATTTAGTGAATCACTATTAGTGGACGGACCCAAGAGAGAATCACTATTTTTAGGGGTTGGGAACATTTTTAATATATAAAAGATTAAATTTAATATCTTATGAAACGCTATCCAAGACAAAGCACAAGCTTGGATTCAGTCTTTACATTGATTACTTAGATTATCTTTAGAGACATCTGCAGTGAGTAACTTATACGGGGGATGTCAGTTGTAGGACAAATCTCAAGACTTTAATAATTTAATGAGATTTTAATAATTGATAAATGAAAATGATTATGTAATGATTGTTGAGTATGCATGAAAAGTGTATAATTCAGGTTCAGACACCAGCTGGGGGCTGAAGTAGATACTTGGGTATATGCTTACATTGTACTGCTTGATTTATTTATGCATGCCTTCAAAATATTTAAATTATTTATTAAATGTTGGGATTTTGGGTAGGCATCGGTGGTCCCAGACTACTAATATTTATATCTCACACCCTACTCAGGTCTCCATTGCACTGGGGTACCCGAGTATATTCTATTTAGCTGCAAGATTGTGTTGTTCTCATTTACTTGGGAGATAGGAGTAGAGGACTAAGCAGAAGATCAGGATGCTCAAGGAGACCATCCTCAGGGTTTTGAGCCATTTTTTATTTATTTCTGTATTGTAATGTAAAGCATTTTTTTTTTGTTCTCTGTTTTCTATTTTTTTATCATTAGCATTTCATGCATGCGTCTTCTGTATAATTGGTGTTGGCCATTTGTTTTTTACAAGATTTATAAAATCTACCTTCTGCGGATTTATCATTGATTATAATCCTTCCACTATTTATTTCCTTTTTCTATTATTGAACACTTAAATTAGGGTATAGTCTCCCCACTAACTATCCATAGACCCTCGCTGCTAGTCAGCAGCCTCCGGAATATGAGGAGATGTGCTTGAGGTCATGTGGCGACCGGTCTGGCCACTGGTTCAGGGGTGAGCCGGGTCGGGGCGTTACATCAACTAATGTCCCATGTTTGGATAACATACTATAATGGGACACATAGTACAAAGACTATTAGTTGTAAGTACTCGTAAGAGGATAAGGCTTCTTCTCAGGAAGTTTTCACTTTGTAATCTCCAATATGGAAGATTATGATAACAGGTCTGCCATTAGGAATTCCGTATGTTTTTGTGTCATTAGATATTTTAATCTACGAGTGTTTGTGATGTTCCATATATGTTAAGATTATTTTTAATGAATGTCACAACTCTGTTACTTATATGTATTTCATAAACCATGATGTTAACATTTCATGGAGATGTTAGATATGTTGGGTGCATCATGAGTGACGTGTCATTAATGAATAACTCAAGAAAGGATATGTCTTTCAATATTTATAAAAGCTAATATCTTGACCCTTTGATTGGAATAAAACTGCCACATTAAATTCCATGTTCATGGTGTAACAATGTGTTTATTTCAGATAGTCAAATAATTACATATCGAGCATATAGGTGGGTGAAATGGATATGCAACCTTCTTGATGAGATATTGCAACAAAGTGATTATTTTACACAGTGAGCATTTTTATGTGATTATCGATGTGTCGACATTAAGTTATTTCTCTTGGGTGATCTGACCCGTTGCTAGACAGTAATCTTGGACTTTAGGAAAGCCCTCCTAATTCCAATGAGAAAGAATCCTACAGGGTCACACACTAAGTGTTTCCATTGATCTCAATTAAATTATATTTGAGATTAATTAATGGAATAAATATTATTCTCAAGTCTGAGGAATAATTTTATTCAAGTTATATTGATCACATAAATTAAATTAATATTTATCCACCGGTATTTGGAAATTTTTTTTTTTATTTACTGAATAGTTTAATAAATATTTATTCATTATATTGTGAATAAAATATTTATTTATGAATAAAATATTTATTCAGTTTTTTAATAAATGATAGAGGAGTTTAAAATGACCAATATTGATTCTTTTGATAAATATTAATTAACAAGACCATTATATAATATTTTTATTACGCAAGTTGGCACACTTTATAAAATAATAATTATATAATTATTATTATGTGGAATGAGATTTATTGAAGGTAATAAATGTTATTTAATGGATGGTATGAAATTAAATAATATTTTAACTTAAATACCAACTCTATAAATAGGTAGCAATGTCTATTGTTTAGAGAATCCAAAATTGTGAATAGAGAATTATTACACACAATGAATTCTCTCTAAACTCCTAATTTTTCTCTTCCTATCAAGAATGATAAGTGCAAGAAAGATTTACTTATAATAAATAATGATAGATCAAGAACGAACAATGAAAGGCACTCGAATATCCATGCTAGCACCCAGAGATCAAATGGTGTTGTTAAGATATCCAAGGAGCACGTGTGAATCACCGCAAGAGGGATTCGATCCTTAGATCCTCACAGTGCAATGAAGGTAATCCTAAAGGGTATTTTCAAACAATCAACATTAACCAATGAAAAATGTTCCTAATCCCAGGTATTTATTTCTTCAGATATTAAATAAATTAATTAAAAAATTAATATGCAATATCCTCACTCTTGGTTTCAGGCAACGATTATTATAATAAATTTTAATATATCACCTACCTCTTCTTGATTCCACTGCACCCAAAACCATCATGATTTTATGCCAAGGATTATATGATAAATTTTTTATAGGATAGAGACATGCATTACATTATAGGTATGATAATGAATTTAATTTTATATATACCCTGACCTCGATTTGTAATTGTAGAAAAAAATATAAATGGAAGAAAATTTATTGATTGGTATATAAACTTAAGAATAATTCTCATGAAAGATGAGAAATTCTATGTATCAGATAGGCCACTTCCATAGATTTCCACTGCGAAAGATATTCCACAAATATAGTTAGATGTCTATAGTAATCATCTAAAATACTCTATAGATTTTTTTACTCTTATTATTGTTACCATGGACCCCTAGTTGAAAAAAAACATGAGTATATGAACACTTTCAAAATGATAGGCAATTTAAAGAAGATCTATCATGAAAAATAAATACTTGAAAGGTATAAAATTTCAAAATACATTATTCGAAGAAAAATGGTGGAAGGAACCTCAGTCTCCCCCCATGTACTCAATATGACTGGGTAAGTTAACTATTTAGAGATGCTAAGTTCACCTCTTAAGTTGGAGCTTGTAACATATATCATTTTTCAATCACTGGCAGAAAGGTTTTGGCAGTTTTTATAAAAATAAAACATGAATGAATTATGTAAACCTTTCCCAAATCTCCTTAACATGTTAAGGATTGTTGAGAAGGATATGGGTGGTCATAGATCAAGGACCATTATGATGATACATAAGGATAAAGGAAACGGTTATAGAAAGAAAGGAAATAAAATAGGCCATGAAGGATTTGTGCCACCAATTAATTCAAATAAGAAAAGAAAAGGAAAATGCAAAATTGTGGATAGAATGGCCATTGGAGAAGAAACTATCATAAATACCTATAATTTCATAATAAACCGAGTATAGAATCTACACCGAGTATGAATATTATAAAGTCTAATTCCTTAATATTGATGGGTATAAAATACAAATTATATATTTTACAAATGATGCAAATATATAGGAGTTTAGAAGATAAAATAAATAATTGAAGGATTGATCTTGATAAGATAGAGGAATTGGTTTCTACATTTATTACTTCAAGATGGAGAGGATTTTTTAAATGTGGATATGTTTTCTTATTTAATTTTTGTTTTATATTAGATAGATTTTTTGAATAGAATATAGTAACTAAGAAGCTTGTGGGAGTATGTTTCAACTTTGATAAGTTCAAAGTGAACAAAAAAATATTGTACAAAATTTAGTTTAAGTGATTATTTACTTTATATCCTAAAGTGTTGGGATATGAGATAGTAAAAAATGTAAATAATTATATTTAGTTACTATGATAAAGTAAATATCACAGTTTTTCTAGATTATATACAAAGTTAAATTCACTTTATTTCCTAAAATTTTTAGGTATTATTGATAATGGGAAATCTAAATGGTCACATATTTTTATCACAATGAAGTGAATGTCACTTTATCATAAAATATTTTAGGATATGGTGATTATAAATGTAATGAGTTACATTTTGTAATTAAAACAAGTGAACATCATTATTCCCTAAAAGTCTTATCCCAGTCAATATAAAAATTTTATAAATTATTATCCTAAATGTTTTTAGGGTATGGTGGTAAATAGAAATTTAAAGAGTTACATTAGTTACCATAACAAAGTGGATATCACTTTATCCTAAAAGATTTTAGGATGTGTTGGTAAAGTGATAATGTAAATAGGTACATCATTTACAAAGGATTTAAAGTAAAAAAATTTATGGAAAAAGGTTTCAAGGATGATGATGATGTACTTATAAATATTTTTATGTAGAAAAAAATATAATCTTATAACATTTGATTTTATAAAGTTAAGGAGTTTAAATATAAGTTCAAAAGGTTGAAATTCAAGAATATGATTCCTATGTCTTGCCATTATTAAATCTAGCATGCTTCATAAATGTTACCCACTAATAGGTTAGTGGGAGTATTTTATCAGATGGTAACATAGGTATGTTTCTAAAATTACATATAGATGTAATGTTAAGAAAATGAATCCATTACTGTATAAACCACATGAGGTTCATGTTATATCTCTATAAGATATCGGTTGTAATGGTTGTAAAAATTTCATGTATTTATAATAAATTAAATATCCATTTACATTCATTCGTTTATATTGTAATTTACTTTACATGAATGGCTGAATGATAAATATCCCCAAAAAGTAAAATCTTTGAGTTGTACCTAACGAATGATCATCATGGAGTACAATGGTTTGTGATGATATACAATGTACAACTTGAATAGATTTTTATATACATTGCAAAGGGTTGTATATGAGATATTGAAGAATATATTCATGAGGTAATTATTAGAGACTTATTAATTGTATTGATCTACTAAAGTATATCTTAGGGAATGTCAAACATTCATAAATATACTTAAGTATGTATGCTTATTATTAGTCATTATTACTTGAGGATGGTGAGATACCTTGCATGAGAACCTTCATACTTTGATACCATACTTACTCAAGTCACCATATGAACTTAGCTAATCAGGGGAGGTTGGTTATTTTTTGATCATGTCATTGGTTGGAGTGAAACCAAGATGGGATTTATCCACTTTTATGAAAAGAAAAGACACCTAGACCTTGATTGAATTAGTCTAAGGAAATGCTTGAACATGATTAATTATTTCACATATGATGTGTTCAACTAATTGGAAAAGTGATATGTGATGAGTTTATTAGATAGATGAATGACATGTGATATATTCATCCAATTGGTTTGGATTTTCATGGAATCAAGAAAATGATTAGATCCTGATACTAGAGACATGTTTCATGTCCAGTGGTTGATCGATGTCATGAAAAAATGGATTATATAAGATACATATGATGTATATGATAAATATTGTGTTGGAAATGTTTGTATAGTGATATGAGAATGTTTTATGAAGACCATGATAGATCCTTTAATAGATTGACAGGCACTGATGTTTTTCTAGAGGATGATCTTTGCTTACATCTATGAAATAGAGATTTCATAGTTTTTTTCAATGTTGTTAAGGCCCATAGGGCCACACAGTTAGGCCCTGGGATAAGGATAAAATTTTGGGAAAATTGTTTCTTCAAAATGAAGAGAGTTTGATTAAAACCCATATCCAAAATAGTTTTTATGGATTCACAAAGATATTTGAAATTTTTCATTGTGTACTTAAATATTTTAATGTAATTGGGAGATTGTTGAATACACACTAAAATAAATAAATGAAGTATTTAATTTATGTACAGTTATCATCTAAGCAGTTTCATTAAATGACAATCCATTATGAATGGATTAAATGGATTTAATATTCATTTAGTAGGATTAAATGAATTAATGATAACAAGAATAGATGTATATGTATATATAAATATGGCTGACATGTTTCATTTAATGAAACATGTCATATATGTATATATAAATGGATTTGATCCCTCCTTTTGTAAACAAATAATTATAAGAAATCCTATCAATTCTCTCTTCCTCCCATAATATTTTTCATCTTCTGAGACAATGACAATAGAACCCATTCAGCATGTGGGTATCCTTATGACATGATCACATATCCATTGGTTAGTGTTCCTCCCTCATGGGTGGGGTGCTTTTGTTCATTACTCCATGATCTTTATCAAGCCTTTTTCTTTAATAAGGAAGTAGAAGGTTGTTGTTGTTGAAATTTTCTAGGTACTTTGTTTTTATAGTTTCATTTATGTGTTGATTCTTGAAGATAAATATGCCTATTTATGGGTTTTCATCCACTACATATAGTCATAAGATGATTATAGTAAACCTATCACTTTGATAGAAATAAAACTGTCTAATTAAGTCCATGGATATAGTGGTTTATCGACAATTTCATTTCTGAAAAGTCAAATAAAGATATATCAAACATATAGTTTAATAACACAAGTTATGTGACATGATTGATGAGATATTGATATAGAAATATTATATTGTATATGGTAAATTTTCATAGGAGATAGTCATAGCTACGACTCATCCTTGTCTCTTTAGGGGACATGATGTTGTTCTAGATACCACTTTTGGTTTGTGATTTGGAATAAATTCTATCTAAATAAAGGTCTAGAGGGTCACACAAAAATTATATTCATAGGTTCCAATAATTTAGAGGAATTAGAGTTTATGATGAAGCAGGACCCATGTGAAGGGACCAGTGGTCATCTAAGTGGATGATTTCAAATAAATTAGGTCAATTATATTATTCCAGTTTAAAATAATGATAATTGAATTTATTTCTCAAGGTATTCGCAAGTTATTTAATTATAAATATGTGAAAATAATAAAATGTTATTTATAAAATTAACATTTCATGCTCAAGGTTTGTTAAATAATTATAGGAGGAATGATCCATGCCAGGGGATTGTGGTTCATCACATGAAATTTTATAATGTCACCAGTGACTAGTGAAATATTTCTGATAGACACACTCATTTACTTAGATATTAACCTAATTTTGGGCTAGTTTAAGAGGTTTAAATTATCCAATCCCATAAATTAAATTTTGTAAAGTTAAACCTAACCATTTAAGATCATTTTATAGGCTTGAATAGTGTGGGATTCTCTTTTCATGAATTCAGAGAGTCTCTATCCTCTCCTGTCTTTCGTCAATATCTAGAGTGAGAAAGATCAAGAATGGATTTATCTATCTTCATGGATCAATAACATGTTCTTTTGGCGGTCATAATAGTATCGAAAGGTCTTCATTTTTCCATGATAGCACATGTGAATTGCAACACAATGTGTATAGAGCTGATACACATGTGGACGATCTAGAGGGCATCAACTTTGGTGTCTTTAAGAAATGATAATCAAATGACGATTAGATTTCACCAGAATCACAAATTTAATGAAGGTACTATTTGTAACACCCTGATCTTTTATAATATATTTCTCTTTAAATAAATTTAATTTTTTAATAGCTTAGGATACACGCAACCCCAACTCTAAATGAACTATAATATAATATACTGTTATAACCTATCCATTAAATTGGAGGTATAAATGAAAATAACAAAATTTAAAAAATATGTATAAAATTTTTATATAAAGAAAATATATTTATAAATAAGAACTCAGTTTTAATAAAGTCATTATATGTATTTAAAATACATTTTCCATAAAAAATGGGTTTTATTGCTTTTTGTGAGCAAATAATATAAAAACTTTTGTCCATTTTTATGATTTTTTTATTGAACAAATGAATTTTATTTTTTAAATAAACACTTAAAAATTATTTTATATTGAATTTTGTAAAATTATTATTTTTTTGAGAAATTGTGAAAAATATTGATTTTTATTGAAAATTTTCTTTTCATTTAAATAATTTATAATGTCCCGTTTTATTTTAAAATGATTTTAAAAGTAAAATTAGTTCATTTACATTATAAATAATCAAATTATAGTCATATTATTTAAATTTATTTGGATTTTGGTATAAAAATTTTGTATACTTAAGAAAACATTTTTTTATTGGAAACTGTTTTCTCAGCATTTTGAAAGTTTATATTAAAAGTAATTTCAGAGTATTTTATAGATTTAATTTGATAAAATGGATTACATATTTGTAATTATCACATCCAAATTTTTTATTGAAACCACTTTTTTCTTATCATAATGAATAGTAAAAAAATTTCACCACGGTTAAGGTTAAAACAGGTTTACAAGAGGGGTTAAACCAAGAGATAAGGGTAAATATTCCAATTAAACTTGTATAAATCCTATTGTATGGAAATATTTAGACATAATAATATATTAAATTCCAAAATATGTCTATTTGGAATCATTTTTATTTAGTTTGATATTATTATATTTTATTCATTTAATAAATTCCAAGTTTGTCCTCTCCCCCACTTGTAAAAAGACACTCCATTTCTCTTCTTTACACCACTTTGATCCACATAGATTGACCAATACACACCCATTTATATTATAAAATTCCTTATACATGAATTATGGGTGATTTTATTCATAAAATTCCATTCAAAGGGTCTTTATGAAAGGATCTAATGGAGGCCTATCAAAGAAGAGGTAATTGTCTTACCCAACCAATTTTAGTTTTTTTCTTTTTATACCTCCACTAAATATATGGTATTAATAATAAATTAATACCTTCAATATAATAAATACAATAAAATTTTATTATGATTATTTAACCACCAATATACACCCTCTATTCCATTAAATGGGAAGTGAAAGTATCACTTGTGCATATGTGTGGACTACCACCTCCATATAGAGATACAATTCATTTTCCATCAAAATATTTTATGGATGGTTATTATGATGGTTTTAAAGTTTATATATTATATTAATGACATAATTATTATTCTTGAATTATAATATAATACCTAATTTCTTTTCTTCCAATCGGTTGAAAAATAATAATGTCGTTCGTGAGTACGTGTGGACTACCACCTCCACAAAGCGATGTGGTTAATTTTTCATTTCCATTTTACATGGATGTTAATAAAAATATATTTATAAAATATATATTATATATATTATATAATAATGATTTTTTAATGGTGAATTATTATTTATATTTCTTTAGTTCCATCCTTCCAAAAGTGAAAACAACATTCATGCGTACATATGATCTACTATCTCGAGGAACGGTGTAATTCAATTTTCCATATCTATACACTGTGGATGACGATATATAAATAAAATGAATATATATTATATTTATATCATTAATAAAATTATATATATGACAGAACCATGATCAAATTACATGGACCAGGACCACCAAATCAAAAATCTCATGAAAAACGAAACAACTCACATCCAAAAATGAAGATTTTAATAAAGAATTATTAATAAATACGTGTTAAAATATTATTAGTTGATAATATGTGATATTATAAGTATTTAGATTAATATGTTTTGGAATTATAATAAATTTAAATTTATTTTTCAGGAGTCCAAATTTCTTTCCAAGTAAGTTGAATTTGAGGTAATGGATTTTTGTCTCACTTTTATTTAAGTGAGACAAATGTCATATTCACCACTTATTTATTTTATGTGGTGTATATACTACCCATGAATTTATTTATGACTCTTTAAATAAAATTATATGGATGTACAAATCCATCTAATTTTATCTCTTTAATGGGGTTTTGATATGGATATTACCAAATCACTAGGAGAATTATGTTACAATCTCATTTTTATAAAAATTATTTATGATCAAGTTTTCGATGTTGAAATTTTATAACCTATCTATAATTATTCCAATTAATTTTCTTCTACTTGGGTTATTTATTAATAATACATGTTTTTATTTCATTTTCATCTCTTTAATAACTCAAGAGACCAAAAGAATTTATTTAAGGATAATCAATATTATTTTTATCTTCGGTCAAAAATCCTTTTTCTTCCATGTAAATGTTTTCTAAAAATATTTTAAATAATGATTCGAATATTATAATATGATGGTTTAAATTATTTTTTAAACATGATTTTATTTTAACAAAATGTATTAAAATTAATCTTATTTTCATTTTCTGAATGAGTTACTTTTGACTTTTTACCAAAAATGTGAAATGAATCTTTGTTTTAACGTACACGATATGAACATAATTTCCCATTGTCGTGAATAATAAATGATTTGAAGAATACTTTACATGTTTACAAGGTTATTTAAAAAAATTATTTTCCTCAATATTTGAGAAATTTTTATATTTAAAACAAGTGATTTCAAAGTGAAAAGGCAATTTACCTCAAAAAATGTTCCAATGATATTTTAAAGGCATTTTTCATCTATGATAACATCATCTGATGTTAATTATTAATTATTGGGGATATAATAGAATGATTGAATCCAATTTAATTCTTTGGAGAACATATGATGATGATGATTTATGGATTATTCTATAAAATCTGTTTCTATGAAATCTGATTTGGGCCTTCGGGCCACCGGTTTGGGACTACAGGTCTTAGTTCCTTCGAGCCACCAAAGGCCTTCAGAACATAGGGCCTTCGGGTTGTTAGGGCCTTTAGTCCACCAATACCATTCAGTCCATAGGGATTTTCGGCCACAGAAAAAAGACCAAGAGTCAACCTAGGCAGACCACATGGAACAAATCCCATATGAGGATTCAGAACAAAAAATAGAATCCACCAAGAGCATAGCTAATCAGATTGGAAGAATGCAAGGGTATGAAAACTACCATCAGGACCAGGAATCGTGAAACTCTAAATTTGGAAATTCTAGCCCATAATCCATTAAAAGGTTGGGATCTAGGATCCTTAAAGATGTAGATGCTAGGGAGGGTCTATTTCAAGTGTTTTAAGCCTTGGTCCTTTAAGGTAATGTATTGGGGGTTGTGTCTCTTGACCCTTGGGTTGTGTATGAGCATTATTACTTGGGCCTAATGTTATTTTAAGGGTTCCCCATCAACCATAAAAAGGTTTATTATTCAAAAATAAATAAAAATAAGTCCTTTAGGCCATTTTGGGTAATAAAGTTATGATGAAACCTTTATGAAACCTATTTTTTCATGGGTTATACTATGATGAAGTGATAAATTTTTTATGAAACTCATTTACTTTCCATGAGTTATACTATTATCAATTTTTTATGATCTTATGGAACAAATATATATTATTTTTATTATGTGATGGGTGAGATCAGAATTACATATCCCTCCAATGCATTGGATAATGATAGACATCTAATGAGATAATAAAGATTGGAATTGGGAGTGAACCTATTTTAGTAAGGTAATTTGTCTATTATAATAGTTTTTGGAGTTAAACTTGACTAAGGATATGATGGAATGTGGAGTTAAACCAAACCACTATTATAGTCTTGGTAATGAGCCTTGATTAAGGAAATGATTTTCCATGCTTATTTATATGCCAAAAATTTATGTCATATGCCAATGTTATGATCTCATGGATCATACTCTTTGATTTATTTATGATTAATGACTTATGAACTACCAAGATTCATGCCATGATTCAAGATTATGATATGTTATATACATGTCATAAAGACCTCAACTCGAGTAGCCTAAAGTTGGTGCCTCAATTTATTACATCGGTACTATGAATAAGAGTTATCATCCCAAGGGGAAGAATAATTTAGTAGATTTGGAAAGATAGATACAAACATGAGTATTAAATTGAATCTTGAAATGAAATACAACATAGAAAATCTATTGGAAACACCCATAAAATACTAGATTATTATTTTGAGTAATTCATAATATATATATTAATATCCTAGGGAAAATAAAATATATGAAAAGGGTGATATTAGATGATAAGTAAAGGTAATAAATATAATAGAAACTATCATAAATTAACATAAACAATAATTTATGGGGAATAACTAAAAACACATGCCATTAAAACATAATCTTGATCATAATATGGAAGGAATAAAATCTAATTAAATAATTACATAAATAATCACATGGGAAAGAAACTTATCCATGTATATTCTACTACCCCAATAATCACATTTACTATCACTAACTAGTATTATAATGAGTGAATTCATAAGGTCGTACATCATAAACATACCGTTAAGGCTTCATCCAAGACACCATACATAAATGTATAAAAATATGATCTAGTTTTTCTCTTGAGACCTATAGATGTATCGATGGGATATAAAAGGCCCTACCCATCACATACTAATTATAATTCATTCCTCATATGAATGGGGCGAAACATAAACAACATATACATATGAAATATAAATAACTTTCCTCTATCGGTAAACATAATCACTAACCATTCTGAGTAATATGGTGAATGGTATAAAGATAGCACATCCACAATAAAAATAATCATAAAACATTTAATAAAATATGGTATATGATATCATTAAATATCAGTCCCAATTCATCATAATTTTCAACTATGGTTTTTGAAATAGATGAAAATACTCTAACAAATTAATCAATGAATTCTTGAGAGAAATACCCTTTTACTTTTTAAAGAAGATTTATTTTGGAAAAATAATTTGTTTTTGTCATAAAATCATATTGTAAACATGAATATACTAGAAAAGAAAAGGTAAGGACAATGAAATTATGTTTTAGGCATATATGTTTTCCAACTGAAGTGAAAACGTGTAAAATGAATATTTATGAATATTTAGAAATGGGTGTGGTTTAAAGAAAAATATAAAAGAGTCTTTAAAGAAGACAAAGGATTAACTATTTACATAAAACTAGAAAAGATATAAGATATTCTGTCATGATAAAAAGAGTAATTTTAGAAAAATACTGATGTCTTATAATAGATTATGGAGTGTACTTTAAAATGGGTAAGGATTTGGTAAGTACCCTTTAATCGGGCTTGCTTATCGGGATGAATTGAAAAGGTAACCTTATAAAACATGTACAAACCCATAAAATAAATATTAAATAATATAGATACATAAATAAATAATAATTACATTGGGGTAAAGAGAGATAAAGAATAACCCAAATGAAAAATAGAGGTTCGAGGAGAATTTGTTACCTTATGTCTGAAAGCATTATAAAATTGTACATAACATCCTAGATAATGAAATTAGATTAATTAAAAATTTAATTAATAACCTATTAAACATATATTTTATTTATTATAATTTTATTAAGTTAATTTATGGTCTTTTTAATATGTCATTAGATTCAATTTCATTGTTCGGAAGTGTTCATTTCCTTTGTTTTTATGATTGGTTCACTTGTATACATGTATGAAAGATCATGTGAAATGGGAATAGAAATATAGAATTGAAAATATATGTTACTAATGAAATTATATAATATTTAATGGTCTTATATACCATTTTTTCTATATATCAGGATGATTCATTAGATAAAATGTTAATAATAACCATTTGGATTATTTTGGTTTTTTTGATCACCACACACATGTTTTGTTTTATTAGTTAATATCATGTATATATACTAGTTCCAAAACACTAATTAAGTTGTAATATATATATTATAATTTATTTTATCCATAAAAATGGTGTTATTAACCACCTAGAATGTGTTATTATAAGAAAAAAAGAATCATCATCCACAAAGGTGGTGAATCGACACCTCACAGATGACATTTTCATTTTTAGAAGAAAAAAGGGGAAGATAAAATAATTGATGGATGATATTCCATTATCATAAAAAAATTAAATTAAATATAAAATACTAGAGTTATAATGCATTTTTATATAGATGAGATAAGTAAAGGATATGAAAATAAAATAAAATAATAGAAAATTAAAATAACGAAAGAGGATTTTACCTCCTGAATTACTCTCCTTGAGAACCTCCTTAAGTAAATTTGAAATGTTATTTTGGATGAGAAAATAAATAATATAATTTGAGGGATATGTTTTTTAGAGGGATTGGGCATAAATTTGAAGAGTTTAAAGACTTTTTAGGTGTGATCAGAATAGGTGAACCTTATCACTAAATATATTAAAATAAGTAAGAAGATTTTGAGATTAAGGGATTACATCATCCATACATCATCTATGACTCAATAATTCATGTATTTGTTAAATACTATAAATTATCATATTTAAACATTCAAAAAAAAATTCAACTATTTTATAAAAATCCCAAAAATTCACCCTAACCATTTATCAAAGTGTATAATTATAAAATAAAATCTATTTTATGAAAATAATTTTCTACATATGAGAAATTTATTTTATAAATAAAATCATCATTTACTCATAGAATACTGATTTTAATATTATAACTGTTTTTATGAAACTTTGAAAAATTAATTAAGGTCTCATAAAATTATATTATAATCACAAGAAAACAAAATATTAATTTATGAATCTATTTTATGAAAATAAATTTTATTTCAAATTTTTATATTAATTATATGATTGTAAATAGAAATTTATGTTTCACACTTTATTATTGTTTTTAAAACATTTATTTACTTATTCCATGATATAAATATACCATATTTTCATTTATAAGATACCCAAATTTTATTTATACTTTTATAGGTGAAGTTACTATTCTATTGGTCATATTACTATTCCAAGTGGTCACATTACTATTCCAACTTTCATATTTAATAGCATATTACGATTTTAAACTCGGTGTTGTGTGAAGCATAAACTATGAAAGATGTCAAATTTTAAAAGAGAGATACCATAAGATCTTAGGGTGTTACATTCTCCCCTTTTTCAAAAAAATCATCCTTGAAATTTCCAAAATTTCACTTCATAAAAATATTTGGGTAGTTCTTCATCATAAATTCCTCCTGTTCCCATGTCACCTCTTCACTTTTATAAATTTTCACAAGTACCTTTACCAACCAAGTTATCTGATTCCTCAACACCTATTCTATAGTGTCCATAATCTAGATAGGCTCTTCAAAGTATGATAAATAGGGTTCAAATTATCTTCCTTTAAAAGTGAGGAAATGTGTTGGGTCTGGCATGTACTTCATTAACTAAGAGATGTGGAACACATTGTGTACTTTAGAAATTCTAGGTATAATATCTCAAAGATAATACCAAACTCCAATTCTCTCTAGTATTTCAAAAGGTCCAGTGTGCCTAGGGATCAGTTTCACTTTATTTCCAAATCTTATAACACCCTTCCATGGAGATACTTAAAAAAACATGATCTCCCACTTAAAATTCCAAATCCTCACTTTGATTAACGGTATAGATACTTTTACTACATTGATATTCTTTGATATGGGTTTGAATAGTCTTTACCTTTTCATTTGTTTCCTTCAAAAGTTATGGGCCTACAAGATTCCTTTCACCAACTTCATCCTTACAAGTTAGTGTATGACATCTCTTTCTATAAAATGCTTTATATGGTTCCATTTGAATACATGAATGGAAACTATTATTTTAGGAAAACTATAAAAAAGGAAAATATTTATCCCATGTACCTTGAAATTCAAGTGATCATGATCTTAACATTTCTTCTAATGTTTGAATGGTCCTTTTAGACTGACTATCAGTTTGAGGGTGATAAGATGTACTCAAATGAAGCTCAGGGTTTAAAGATTTCTGAAGATTCTTCCAAAAATTAGATGTAAATAAAGGATCACAATTAGACACAATTTAATTAAGTGATCCATGAAATCTTACAAATTCATTAATATAGAGTCATATAAGGCGTTTTAGTGGAAAATCCCCCCTTATAGTGAGGAAATGTGTAGATTTTGTAATTCAATCAACAACTACCCATATTATATCATTATTTATTAAATTATTTGGTAATCTAGTGGAAATATACATAGTACATCATCACATTTCCATGTAGGAATATAAATAGGTTTCACAACTCCTCTAGGATGTTGTCTTTCAGCCTTCACCCATTTACAGACTAAACACCTTGATACATAATCAGTAATTTTCCACTTCATATTATCCCACCAAAAATGTTACTTCAAATCTCAATAAATCATATTACTACCAGGGTGTATAGAGAAATTCAATCTATGAGAATCATCCAATAAATCTCTTTTTAGACTGGGTATATAGGGAACACAAATCATCTTCCAAATTTTCCAAATCCCATCCTCATACACAAATTCTTCCAACTTATCATCATTCGTTGCTTTAATTTTCATTTGAAAATCCTCATCATCAAACTTGGAACTTTTAATACGTTCCAATAAGGATGATTGGGAAACTAATTGAAAAATAATGATGTTTCACCTTCTTTGATAATTACCATATCCATATTTTCTAGATCCATGTACACAGAATCCTTTTCAATCCTCATTTTGTTCAGAACTCAATGATCCTTCCTACTCAATGCATCTACTACCCTATTTTCCTTCCATGAGTCATAGTGTATTGAATAATCATAATCCTGGAGTATCTCAATCCATCTCATTTTCCTTATGTTATGTTCTTTCTTTGAGAATATATATTTCAAACTCTTGTGATCTATATATATATCACATATTTCACCATAGAGATAGTGTCTTCAAATCTTTAGAGGAAAGATTGTGGCTACTAACTCAATATCATGAGTGAGATAGTTCTATTCATGATTTTTAACTACATTGATGCATAGGCAATAACTCTATCATTATGTATAAGGACACAACCTTTCCCTTTCTTTGATGCATCATTATAAATCACAAATCCACTATTTACCGAAGGTAGAGTAAACATCGGATAATTCACTAATCTCAACATTAATTCTGCAAAACATTATTCACATTCTTTTTTCCATACAAACATAACCCCTTTATGAGTAATCTTGGTTAACGAGTTAGCTAATTGAGAAAAATTCTGAATGAAACACTGATAGTAACCTATTAAACCAATGAAACTACGTACCTCGATTGTGTTTATTGGTGTAGTCCATTTCTAAAATGATTTTTTCTTCACATGATCAAATGAGATCCCATACTTAGAGACAATATGTCCAAGAAAAGAAATTTTTTGAAGTTAAAATTCACACTTTCTAATCTTCCCATATAACTCTTTTCTTCTAAGAGTCTTAAGAACAATATATAAGTGATTCTCATGGTTCTCATAGATTTTTGAAATATATTAATATATCAATAATAAATACCACTACAAAATCATCAATATATCCCTTGAACACTATATTAATTAGATCCATAAAAACAGAGGGTGCATTAGTCAGTCTAAATGGAATTAATGTAAACTCATAGTTCTCATACCCGGTTCAAAATGTTGGCTTTGGAATATCTTCATTGTTCACACACAATTGATGATATCCATATCAAATGTCATTCTTTGAAAAATATTGATCTCTATGAAGTTTCTCAAATAAGTCATCAATGTGGGGTAGCAAATACTTGTTCTTTATCATAATAACATTGATTTCTCTATAGTCAATGCATAACCTCATGGATCTATCTTTATTCTTAACAATGAGAGAAGTGGATCCCCATGGAGAAAAACTAGGGTGATTAAATCCCTTGTTACTCAAATCCTCTAGTTTTTTCTTCAACTCCACTAATTCCATAGTGGCCATTATATATTGAGTCTTTGATATTGGCCTTATGTTAGGGATTAAATCAATAGAAAATTCAACATCCTGCTCTATAGTATTTCTAGGTATGTCCTCTTAAAATACATAAATTTATTCATATACAATAGGTATGTACTCAATTTTATGATTTCTCTCCTCATGCATAGAAGATGTTTTCTTTTCTCCCCAAGAGTTTCATTTAAAATAGTTACTGGAGGTGGATCTAGATATGACTTAGATGACGAGGTCTCCCCTCAAAATATGATAAATTCCACACCTTCATCATGAATCATAATTTCCTTCTCTTTGTAATAATGTTTTCATTATATTTTGAAATCCAGTCCATACCAAGGATTATATCAAAATAAACCATAGGTATGATGACAAAATCATTAATTGGAGCATGTTTATGTGTCAAAAAAGAAACTGCTCAACACAACTTTATTGAATAAAGGTTTTCACTAGAATTATTTACTAACAACTCTCTTATTAAAGAGAATTGAAAATATCTAACTTTTAATGAAATCTGGGAAGATATAAAGTAATGTGATGATCCAACATCAAATAAATCATTAGATAAATTTGATTTGATGATTAAAGTACCTACAACCCCATCATTAGGAACAAACATCTTAGCTGTTGTGATCACATAAGCTTAGCCTTGCTCCATTTACCTTTTATTGAGAAACTTTCATTGATACTTACGAAAATCATTTTCATAATTCCCCAATATCTTTATAATTTTATAATTCAACATTGGTAGCATCTTTTTTTCTCTTATAATCAAGAGTTTGGTGGCCTTTTTCTCCACACTTATAACAAACTCCCATCCCCAATAGGCATGTTCCATGATGTTTCATTTCACATTTATTGTAGGATGGAAAGTAAAATCATCCCTTATTCCATTTTCCTTACTAAATTTTCTAGAGTGTTAAATATCTCTATTATTATCTTGATTTCCTTTAAATTCATAAGACCTATAGAATTCTTTCTTTGTCTTGATTTCACATAGGACTATATCTTCTTATGATGAGAATGTTTGGGAGACGAGTTCCCTTTAGAGGAATGGTTTTAACCCATAAAATAATCAATCGATATTTCTATTTTCATTTCATACATGATCCTCCACATTAATTTCTCATAATATTTTAAGGTGGTGTAATAATAAATGAAACAAATATGAATGTTTAATAATTTTACCTCTTCTCTAGAGAGCCTCTTTAGGTTTATACCTAAATCATTATTAGAAGGTTTTAATAATCAAAATAAGGCCTATAGGATGTGGGGAGGGGTTTAAGGGAGATATTTCAGTAGGTATCGGGAAAAACCAAAGGGCTTTGGAAGTGTGAAGTGTCGAGGAGTGTAGAAAAACTTTTATAAGTCGGGGAGAGCACATACTTGGAAATTTTTAAAAGAAAAAGTGACACCCACATTTTTCAGATGAAAAAAGGATATAAAATGGATCATTATCTAACCATGGTTTATATTAGGTCAAAATACCACTAGATAAAATTAATTATACATGTTTTTGTTCATTTTTAACCCTTATATATTTCAGTTTAACCTTTGATAAACCTGTTTTTATCTTAACCGTGCTAAATAATTTTTTTTTATTTTTACTATTAATTATGAAAAATAATTAAGTTGAAATTATTATATAATATAAATTATTATTATTAAAAAACATGGAATCCATTTATCCAAATTCAATTCACAAAATCAACATAATTCAATTTAAAATTAAATTCACAAACGCGTCAAAAAAAGAGTTTTTCCCGAAGATAAACTTTCAAAAGTTTAAAAAGTATTTATATAAGAATTCAATATGAAATTGATCCTAATAACCTAAATTATATATATTTTAATATAATTTAATTAATTTTTATTTAAAAAAATTTAAAATATAATTCACCCTTTTAAATAATTTAAATGAAAAGTCTGTTTTTAATAAAAATCGGAAATTTTCACTATTCATCAAAAAATTAATCTTTTTAGAAAATTATCAAAAATTCACCCAAATATAATTTTTAAATTTAGATTTCAAAAATGAAATTTATATTTTAAAATTAATATTATAAAATTTTTAAAAATAAATTTAAATTACACACGCAAAGTGGGATGAGACCGCCATTTAGAAAAAATATAGTTTTTTAGAAAACATTTCTTTTCTTTTAAATGATTCTCATTTTATTTATAATCTATATATAACCATTTAATTTATTTTATAAATATATAAATGATATAATTTTCATAATTTTTTTATTCCTATTCATACCCTCTAATTTAACAGTTGGTTATAACAATCACATATTATAATAATATTTTAATAGTATATTGTGACTTATTTACACATAGTATTACATGTAACACAAGATATCTATGACATTAAATTTAAAGAAATATATTTCAGGGGTTTTTTAAGCTTGGTGTTTCATGTCACATATTTTATCGAACAAAATGTTATTCTTTTGAAATCTCTAGGTGTTACATTTTAGCCCCTTAAATAAATCACATCCCCTCAATTTAATCTTGATCTAAGTAATTAAGGGTTTAACATTTGAAAACACCTTTGTTGGAAACCCACATCATAAAAAGGGTTAATAAAACTTCTTATTGATAAGAGATAAATTTAAGTATGAAGATCATCTATAATAACATGTTATTGGGATACCAATTAGAAAAACATTAATGGGAAGTGAAGATATGGACATGGAAGAAAATCATAAATAATTATGAAGAGTGATAAATATCATTGATCACAATAAATTGAATGATCTAGAAAATTTAATGACCAAAAATCCATAAATCTATAATGAGTTAAAATACTATTTGATTCATAAAAAATTAAGGGAAACACTTACCCAGAAAGGGACTTCTCCTGGTTGGTTCTCATATGCAACAAGTCTCCTCAAACTCTTTAATAAGGATAAGTCCACCATTATTGTCTAGATCATCTTGGTAGACATCATGTAATGATTCATGCACATATCTACCCAAACATGACGTTTGTAATACATCGAGAATCTAATATAACTGCGATCATAGGTTCAAGTGGTGTGCCACCTCATTAACCCAACACTGTACTGGAATAAAGGCCTATAAACCATAGAGATAACTTCCCCCCCAAAAAAATACCTAAAATCATCGATAAAGGGAGACATATGAACCAATGTCCAGAGGCTATTTTCAATTATCCAAAAAGAAATATTTGCATTATTGGGCAGCCCTCATCTACCTCTGGATGAACTTCACCCTTTATAACCATCACTAAAACCAACTATGTCCCCACAAGTGTTATCTATCACTGGATTTGACCAGTACAATAGTGAACTGTAGGGTCTCTTATACATGGTCTCAAAAAGTGTTACACTGATGGTGGAGTGGTATCTATTTTGATATGAAAACTCCAAAAATGGTAGAATATCTTTCCATTTATGACCCATAACTAACATGGAAACCCCTTACATGTTTTCTATAACCCGTCCAATTCACTTTAACTAGTCATATATTTTGGGTAAAAATACTATGATGAACCTCAACCAATTCTAAAAGGCCTCCTGAAGCCCCTATATAATCATGACATGAAGTTATCATCCCATTCTGAAAGCATCATAAAGGTAATTTAATGAATCTAAAATACCTACTACATGCACAAGAATCCCATACTCTCTACTACGCTCATCTCTCGGATGGTTAGGAAGTGGTCCAACATGGTATGTCAGGATATGATCAATAAAATAGAATCATAAACTATCACTAGTCATGGAAGACCCCATCATGAAAATCATTGTGATACCATCCCATTTTCACTTTCATCTAGCACTTCATCCTCCACCCAAAGTTTGTTGAGGCATCAAGAGAAACACTTAGTAATAATCTACAACATTCTTGGACACCAAACCTGATGCTAAAGGATCCTTGATACATCCTCACATCTACCTAGATGAACTTATTAGGGAAAAATATTTCCTTATTAACACCTCTCACAATGTGACTGGTGTCATCATCCTTCCTTGAAATGATGATGTACACACCACCTTCATAGAATCCATCTAGAACATGTCCAGTAGATATATGGTCATGTAAGATTTCACAAATAATATCCCAAAGGTGTGCCTCCCTAGATCTCTAAAGAAGTAGGGGTAATAACCATCTACTCAATATTTTCTACATCATCCTCACCCACAAGGGCCACTGTCAATAGGTCAACTACTCTGTCAACTCTCTAAACAACAATAGACAAAAAACCTCAATGTGAGCATCTACTTCCATGACCACACACTTAGGTGGTTCTTAAGCTAGCACTGACTCAACCTTTGTTGGGTCCACTGTCTCTCTCGTGACTGAGAAGAGATTTATTAAAAATGTATACCTCATGAATCTATAATCATCACTACTAGTTATTCCCATAAGGATAGTAGTATTTTAATATATACTAAACCATCATTATGTGTCTCACAATTTCCAACTCTGAAACCCAATACATGAGGGTGCCATCTAAGAAAACTACCATGAACTGATCCAATAAGGATTTAATAGACTTGATTTATAAGTATCTTAAACACAATTGGGGCATCCAACACACCAAAGGGTATCAATATAAACCCAATGAACCCATAGAGGCTTTAGAAATTCATCTTCGGTACATCCTCCACTCAAACCTAGAGCTGGTAACAACTTGTCCTAATGTCAAACTCCAAGAACAACTTCACACATAAACAATGGTCTAAGATGTCATTGGTTATCAGGGGTGGATACTCCTCCCTAAGATTCCCTTAGTTCAGGTGATTTCATCCACAAATAATCTCAATCACTCATCCACATCTTAGGTGAATAATATAGGGATACCTATGTGAACAAACTAGGTATAAAAAGACCCTACTCTATAAATTTCACGAAATTCACCTCTATCTCTTACTGCTATATGGGGCCATCTGATACACTAGCATAGATATTTCTCCATCCCTCATGATATTAAATGTAGAAAATAACTCTCGATGTGGGGGTAAAAATGCCACTTCCTTTGGGAAGATGTCCTCATACCTCACCCACATCACATGAACTCAAAGATCATAACATTCGCTACTCCAAGGATCATACCAGCCAACTGATGAGGAATCAGTTCTATCCACTTGCACACAATATCATCCTGCTCTTCTTGGGATTCCATCTCACCAAATATGGGTAAAACCTATCCCACTAACTTAGGTACATTGTAACCCCAATAGGTAACAGTTAACTAAGAATATATGGAGTAAAAACTAGTCCATATTGAGAAAAACATCATTGGGACTCACTGTATGCTATTGAAATATTCCATGAAAGGATCTATCACCTCTCAGAGCCAAGTCACAATATTGGTAGATGTTTTTGATCACTGATCCTCCTATGCAGGATCCTCCAGGCATAATATTCGAGTAAAAGGGATCTAATAACAACGTTAGTCCTTGATCATGGGATATGTCTAGGGAAATGTGTCTCATGAAACTATGATGAAACTATTATTAGAGTAGGTAAGACACATGTCACACCTCAAAACACACTCAAAGCCTTTAGGTCATAAGAACTTACCATCTAAAGTTATCCTTCCCCCAAAAACCTATTCACTACTACCAGATTCTATTTTGATACCTTTTCATATCAAAAAAACTTCAAATATGCAAGTGAAAGGAACTCACCCACCACACCTCAACACTATTCTATTTGGCTAGCATCGACTCACCTGCATGATTTTAGATCATGTCACAAGAGAATGTCTGGGTGGGGGAATTAGTCCATCTTCCTTGTAGGTATTAATCCACATCAAACATCACCAACATAGGGCTCTACTAACATATCAAGCCATCCTGGAGGATTCTCACCTCTAGGAGCACTATCAAGAGGGGTCTTATCTAAGCAGGACCTTCACACCACATGCTCATTACATTCCTCTACCACATGGAAAGGGGTCTGACTCACCACTAAATCTTTATGGTCTATATCTTCAAAACCTTCAGATAAAAATCAACATAGGTACATTATCTACCGATACCACTAGATCCAACTATTTATCCATAAAGGAGACTGGTCACGAGCCTAGCCATTCAATCATTTGGGATCTATACAACCTTGAAAACGCTAACCACCACCTCAACCCAATCCTCTACTACCTGAGGGTCTGCCTCGTCACAAAACCTAAGTCTTCTCTATCACTATAACTTGTACAACGTGATATGTTCATGCACAGCATCATATTATCCTATTGATGCTCTCAACTACTCAACATGTGGATGTTCATTCATCTAGTCCATTGGATGTGGGTCCATGTGATGATCGATATGGGGTAGCACTGCTCTGTGTCCACCTAGAAGAAACACCTCATGAATTAGTCCCTAAACCGAGGCCTCATTGCTCAAATGGTCATCATCATGAAACTGTCTTGAAATCATAACTGGCTATCATCGTGAAGGAATCTTGATAATTATCAAGATATAACTTGGTCAAGGAGAATATATGGGAGTTGAATCAAGAAGGGTAGTCAATAGACTCAATCAAATATCATGCATGTTCCAATTTTTCTCTACAACTGATGTATCAATATGTTGATTCTATGAGTAGTTAGTTATATTTATGGTGTCTGGATACATCATCCACTACACAAAAACTGGGTTTTTTAGCCTGAAATCTACACTCTATAAACTTCAACACCATTTCCCTAAGTTTCCAACCAATCCTTACCATGGGTATGTTGCTACACTGAACCGAGGATGAACAACCCTTAATACCACTCTATCATGGCCCGAACCACTGGGGACCACATTTTTTGTGACAAGCTGGGTGTGAAAAAACTCAAACCTTCTTATAATAGGATAGGGGATGGTACAAAGAATTAAGAAGACACAAATAAAATAGAAGGCCTTAGCCTAAGTACCTATACACACACATAACCATCTCTATGTAAAAAGTGAAGAGGAATAATAAAAGACTGTAACATCTAGAGTGTAACCATACATGCAATAACCTCTAGGGAAAACATTAATGTATGAAATTATAAACCAAAGATTAAAGGGTAAAAATACATGCCCAACTACAATTGAATTCCCAATCTAACAACAACTAGAAAAAAGAAATTTGAAGATAACTCGACTCCAGATCTCTAAATCTAACCACCGAATGTAGTCCATGTACCAAAATATCACTATGCTCCACCAATGTCACTGTTGATCTTCCTATCAATTTCATAAGATAAAGAACATGCGGGAAAATCCAATATAGGCGTGACAATATACATACCCATTAGGACACCCCAAAAACCACAAATAGAGAAATATAAAGATACAAAAACACTCACCACAACCCAAAAAGTCTTGTCAATTAGAATATTATAGAAAATTATAATAACCTAGATATGCTTAACAAGAATCCCAAAAAAGAGAGAAATCATACCTCAATCTCCACTATCAAGCTACAAATGATGATTCAGTCTGTATCTCTAAGGGTCTATCTCTGATGCCAAACATCATGCACCAAGGCACCAACATCCATGTGGAGGACCCACACCTAGCCACTATTCTCAACAACTGAGGGGTAACTATCTCCAGTGGTGGTTCCGCATAACTCCATAAGATATATATTGAAGGGATAACTCCTCTCTACTATGCATCATGGTTATAGATGCAATATATCCTATATATTCATCTCTTCTAAACTCACAATAATAAGAGTGGAGGTATCAAACCTCGCCACTGCACTCAACGGTAGAGGGGGATTTATCTCTAGTGGAGGACCTGCACACTGGTGCATTGGGTGGGGGGTCCAATGGGTATGTAGAGGACCTATGCCTATGTACGATAGGGGGCACCTCTAGGTAGATACAAAACTCACACCCTAGTATGATAGGGGTACCGGTCGATGGATAGAGGACCCACACCTTGATACAATTGGGGGTACCACTTGGTATATAGAGAAACTATGCCCAAGTACAATGGGGGTACCACTCAGAGGACCTACACTCTGGTATGATAGGGGTACCAATCAGTAGATAAAGTACAGACACCCTGGTACGATAGGGGTACTACTCGGTAGATATAGGATTTGCGCCCTGGTGTGTTGGGGGTTCCACTCGATAGATAGAGGACCCATGCCTTTGTACATCAGGGGGGTTCCACTCTATCTAAGTAAAGAGTATGTGGGACTAATTCCTTGGTGTGTTAGGGGGGTTTCCAACCCCAATATCTATATTATGATCCTTCCAGATCATTCTCATAACTCAAGTATCACTGGAAGAAGGTTCATTCTTAAAACACCCAACATTATATCTCAAAAACCACTAAAAAGAGTTCCATCACATTCTGTGTGGAAAATAAATCAGGACAAGATACTCACAAGCAAAAATATGAGTTCTGAAGAAGGAGACATGAAAGGTAGAAGCTCCTGGGATAAGTAAATGATGTGTATGTGGGTTCAAATAGCATATAATCTCACCTCATCGCTTGGCCTTATTATCCCCTTTACATGGATTGGGAAGCCATTTCATACTAAACAGTGTGTATAGGCGGAACATGTTGTGTCTCAGCCACCTGGGCCCTATCCATGTATTCCTAGCCCATGCCCATGTACACTATCCATGATTGTGTACACTGTCTGTTTCCAAGTACACAATTATTACCTTATACTCTTTTGTGCCTCTGTACATGTTCATGTCCATTCCCATGTACTCCTTATGTAGATGTCAAGCTTCTAGTACTAGTTTAGATGGTGTTTATAGGTCATACACTATGTGTGATCTATATCTCCTCCTAAAAGCCTAGTTGCTGCAGCCAGAGGAATACATGACATGTGTTCCTCTAGGATACAATGTGTGTAGTTGAGAAATTATTTGGAACCTAGTTTCTTCAAAAGGATCCTATATTTTTGGTTTCTAATACCATTCACACATATTTTACTACTTTATTTTCAATAAAATCGAAGGAAACATCACCGGATGTCGATTCTCAGCCTCCGATGGCCAAAAATTAGAAGTCTGGTTGCCTGCGTAGAATCCGACATGCATCCCCCATCACTTTGGATCTAAAATAAATGAAGTAAACACAAAAATCACACATATAACTTTGATCCATACCCAAAACATTGATTCATACATTTTTCATGCAATATTCGTGAATCTGAGTTTTGATCGCACTCAAACCCACCTCGATAATGTTGAACAGCGATCTGATGGTCCAATGAAAAATAATACAAAGAACGGTGGGAGAAAATAACAATAATAAGGTGAATCCATCGTTGTACAATGAGGCCTTAGGAAAAGATCACATAAATGGTAACAAGGATGAAATCAAAGGCAAAACAATAATAAATTAGGTTTGATAACCAAATTTATGATAAGGCTCATGTGAAGAAAGAAAATCACCAAAAAAATAAAGTAGATAATAAATATATTATTCAAATTTAATAAAAGGTTGAAAACCAATAATAATGATCCCTTCCTTGATTATGGATTGATCATTGGTAAAGAACGCATCCACTAGTGATGAAGAAGAAGATCTGTTGTGTTCATCGCTCGTATCATGGTCTACCTCGATCCATTCATTGATCTGTGTCCTTAGGTTAGCCAATGAAGAGCACTCCTCCTCCTCTAAAATCCTATAAGGGTTACTGTATAACCTTATAAATTTTCCATAATATGGTATTTATATGGGAGGTCTGGGTTTTGGTTCATTTATAAATGAATAAATTATTTATTTTATTAAACTCACCCGCCAACGATCACTTCCCGTGGAAAATCTTAAGTTGACCAACTTTATATCATGCTTAGGGAAAACCTTGCATTCAAAAATCAACTGTGGTATCAGATTTCCTATCTAAGACACCATTTTGGATTTATTCCATTATTTATGGGAAAACTGCTCACGTGTGATATAATATATTCAATATTTTTATTTTATCAATATCAGGATTCCTTGTGCCTCAGAATTTTATGTTGACCCAGTTCATGGATTTGAAAATAATCCTTATAATATTTTTAAGATTTACAAATCAAAATAATATTCATTACATGTGTGGGGTTGGGAGGAATTTTTTCAGGTCATTTCTAGCAACAAACTAGACCCTTACACTTGGAGACACCTACTAGAGAAGATTATGTGATCACACACCTATGCTGAAAGTGTGACTTAACCCTTGGAGGTGAGAGTTTAGATTGGAACCAATTTGTAGCAGTGTAAAGGCTTTAGGATGTCATTCTTGTTAGGGATTTGTTAACTACAGTTCATGCTAGATTGAATGTTTTAGGTGAAGGGTGTGGTGTTTCCTTTGTGATGGAACCAGGTTCTCCTTTTTTGGTGAAAATGAAACCCAAATAGTTAAGGATAGACTCATGTGTAGGAGGATGAAGCTGATTACTCATTAGTTGGCTATCCTAACATTTGGTGGAGTGGTGTTATGAGTTTCTAGCTTCCCTTAGTGGTGTCGGAGTACAGGGAAATATTTCCTAAAGATGTTCTAGATTTACATCCCCACTAATAGATATAATTCTTCATTGATCTACACCCTAGAACAACACTGATATCTACACCGGCATATCAGATGCCTCCTGTAGAGATTCGTGAGCTAAGGGTACATTTGGAGGAATTATAGAATAAGGGATTCTTGAGACCCAATGTTTCACCCAAGGAAGCCCCAGTTTTTTTTCAAAAAGGCAAATGGAAGCTTGAGGTTGTGTGTGGTTTATCGGTGCTTTAACCAAGTAACTGTGAAGAACAAGTATCCACTATCAAGGATCGATGACCTATTTGATCAGTTGAGAGGGCCATGATGGTTCTTGAAGGTTGACCTCAGATAAATCTATAACCAGTTATGAGTATAGGATGAGGATATACCGATGATAGACTTTAGATGTCATTACGGTCACTATGAGTAATTGTTGATTCCCTTTGTCGTGATGAATTCCCTAGTAGTGTTCATGAGACTCAAGAACTAGATATTTCAGACTTACTTAGTCCGGTTCATGACAGTCTTCATTGATGATATCCTTGTGTACTCGGCATCTGGGGAGGAGCACATGAGACACTTAAGGATAGTTCTATACATACTCTGAGAGCCCCAACTTTATGGAAACCACTAAAAGTGTAGGTTTTGGATTCAGGTGGTGCACTTTTTGGCATCACATTATCTCAGCGAATGGAGTGGTAGTGGTCCCGGAAAAGGTTGAGGCAATGTTAGCATGGGATCCACCTAAGATCATGATGGAGGTGTGGAGATTCCTTGGGTTGCTAGGCTATTACCAAAGATTAATACCTGATTTCTCAAATATATAAGCACCTATGAAGGCTTTGACATGAAAGGGTTAGCCTTTCATGTGGATAGAGAAGAGTCAGTATGATTTTCAGTAATTGAGGTAGAGTTTTACAATCACACCAATCTTGAGATTTCTAGAGGAAGGTGTCGAGTACATAGTGTTCTTCAATGCATCAGGAACTAGGCTTGGTATTTTTCTAATGCAAAGGAAAGTTGTGATTTTCTATGGTTCATGTCATTTGAGGCCACATGACAGAACTAAATGACCCATGATCTTGAGTTAGTAGTAGTAGTCTTCGCTTTGAATATGTGGTGACACTACCTCATGGGAAAGAGTTTTATCATCTAATTCAACCATAAGTGTCTCAATTATATATTATATCTAAAGGATATCAAATTTATACAGAGGTTATGGATAGAGTTATTCTAGGACTATTAATTTGAGATTTTCTACACTCCTGGAAAGGGGAATGTGGTAGCATATGCTCTTAGCAGAAGATCTAGTTTACAGTTTCTGAATGAATTGTTAGAATAGTTAGCCTCATTGTGGTTACCCTTTATGGATGGATATGGAGAATCTTACCTCTAGTTAATGGTTTTCACCCCTCCACTCTTACAATGAATCATGTAGGTACAACTTTGGGATTCCGACTGCAAGACCCAATATGCTCAGATGTCCATAGGGTATGCTTCTAATGGATATTCAAAAGGTGGGGAGCACTTCATTATTTTTAGAGGATATAGAGTAGTACCAGTGATGTTTTCAGAGGATTTTTTGAAGGAGTTTCATATCTACCATTTGTTGGTACATCCAAATGTGTTGAAGATGTACTAGGACCTCCAACATCGGTTTTGGTGGACAGGGATGAAGAAATAAGTTGCAAATTTTGTTTCTCGATGCCTTACTTGTCAGTAAGTGCAGGCTGAGAACCAAGTTATGATAGGTTTGGATCAACATCTTGAAGTGTCGGAATGTAATTTGGATGGGATATATATGGACTTCATGATAGGATTACCACATATTTCTATGGGACATAATTCTATCTGGGTGATCGTTGACCAACTCACGAAGTCAACACACTTCCTAACTATCCGAGAGCATATTTCAATATAGAGCTTGGTATTACTCTATGTTTGAGATATGGTTTGACACCATGGATTTTCATTGATGATTTTTTTAGATCATTATTCTGTATTTACATCCTAGTTGTGGAAGGGATTTTAGATGGCATTTGGGACCCAGTTACACTTGATCACAATGTTCCACCCACAAACTGACAGCCATACATAGTGAACCATTTATCTTTTGGAGGAAATGATGCAAGCTTTCATGTTAGACTTTGGACATGGTTGGGAGGATCATGTACCCCTAATAGAGTTTTTATACAACAATAGCTACCATTACACCATCAGTATGGCACAATTTGAGGATTTGTATGGGCAACCGTGTAGGTCACCACTTTGATGGAATGAACCAGGAGAGTTAGCACTCATGGTCCCCGAGTTGGTGAGAGCTACTACAGAGTAGTTGTAGATCATCCAAGAGTATATCAAGACTACACATAGCTATTATAAATCTTATGATGACAGTTGATGGAGGCCCTTAGAGTTTGAGGAAGGATACCATGTTCTCCTTTTGATTTCACCTCGACGTGGATGGTTAATATTTTCCCTAGGTGGAAAGTTATCTCTAAGTTTTATTATCCCTTTTTAGATACATCATAGAGTTGGTGAGGTGGAATACCACTGAGCTCTACCTCAACAGTTAGACCTGTTTCACGACGTCTTCCATATGTCGCAGTTGAGGAGGTACTTTAATGACCCATCACACATCATCGACTAGGGTAAGATGGAAAATGAGGATGGAGTGACTTTTACTAAGTACTGAGTTGATATCTAGGATCATAAGGATAGGATCCTTTGTGTGTGGTTGATTCCTTTAGTACATGTTTAGTGGTAGCACGAGAATCTCTAGGAGATCACTTGGGAGCAGGAGGCTCAAATTCATGCTCAGTACCCTCATATTTTTTAATAGACTTTGTTTTGGATTTTCGGGGACATAAACCCCAATATGGGGAGAATTTCATGACTCAAATTTTCCATGTATAATTTTTAAAAATTATATGGATTAATTTTGAGAACAGGATTTGAGACGTACTATGATTTTGAGGCTCAGTGTTCCCGAAATAAATATTTGAAATATACTAAGATATTTAAATTTCATGCACACATAGTTTTCTTGAAAAAGTTCAACAACATCTAAAAAGGTGCCCATGTCAAAAATCTGAGGGAACTATTGATTTTAGGATGGAATTTTTACCATAGGTGTGACCTAACATTGGTCGACACGGGGAGTTTTTAAAAAAAGTTTTTGTGGGGGTAAAATGGATAAAATAATTCAATAAAAATTATTTAATTTAATTTTTCTAATGTAGAGACTTAATCTCATTTAAATAAATGATTATGTTGGAAATATAGGGTTAGCCGCATAACCCTAAAGATGTTGGAGGATCTCTAGGGATATATTTGGAGAACCCTCTTAAGAAAACGTGCGATGAATCATGTATTGATCGATCAACACAACCTCAGATTCAATGGATCTTGTCAAAAAAAAACTACAATGGATTTTTCTTTATCAATAATCGAACCTAATTGAAGTAGGATGTGTTATTTTGGTTTCTATTCCATGTTCTTGATTCCTACAATGAACATGGACCAATCCATGCACAGATTGGCCGGTGGATCGATCATTATGCGAGATGGGTTGTTTTTGTGGGGATTATAGGGAGTTTGATCTTGAGATTATTTTGATTCATTTATAATTCTAATTTTGATGAACCAATATCAATAAAAACATTGATCATGGTTTTTCCCTATTGATTGGTTTGTGCTTTTCTCCCCTGATTTTTGCGTTCTTTATCACAAGTTATGCCTTCTTCCCCATACTTTGAAACCCTTGTGAAAAAACTATATTGGAACCTTAGATTCTTGTTTTTATGACTCAAAACTATATATATGACATTATAATGACTCGAAGAAGCTTCAAAGGTTGTGTACATAGAAGATTGAACAACAGTAGGTGCCAATTTCATGTTCTTCGGCACATAGTGATGAATGGAGACAATTCATTTTACAAGCCAATTAAAGTCCTAAATCCTATATATTAGGTGATTTTTTTATTGGAGGACCTTAGATCTAGAGTTTCATGGAAAAATAATCACTAAAGTTAAGTTTGGAAGATCAATGGCATGAGCAGGAGGAAGAAGATGGGCTCTAAAAAACACTAATACACATGGCGTGTGATCCTTGACTATATAGCGTGTGTACCCCTTGGATAGACTCACCTTATACCTAAAGGAGTTCATGGAAATAGGTTGGAGTACATGGGTTGCCTACATGGAGTGTACTCTCCCACACGACTTTTTCGGGACATGGTACATGGGTTACCCCATGTACTATTACATAGGTAGGGAAACATGGGTTGACGTCATGTGTTAGAACACGGCTAGAGTACACAGGTGGACTTTGGATGCAAGTACATAGCATGTAACCCCTGTACATTTTATATACTCTCCTTCTACATGACATGGTTTAAATGGCATAGGTCATTATACATGGGTAGTACCTAGGGTCAAGGGAAATGACGTGTTCCACTACTACACGTTGTGTACCACTTTCTACATGGATTAGATCTCTCATCCTCTATATCATGGACAAGTTTTGTTAGTGTTTGTTCCCTTTATCGTTTCCCATAAGCTTGGTGTAAATCATTTCCTACCCCTAGGACTATAATCCCATCAACATTAATTCATGGATAGAGTTGTTGGAATCCCCCTAAAGAGTCTCGGAGTGGGATCCTCTATTAATCTTCATGCCCTAGGTGGAGTTCTTGGTATTGATGTGACCAACAATACATGGGCACTGATCCTTAGAGGGTTAATACATATTGAGTTTTTGGTATCACCCCATGGACTTGGTTTTGATCCTCATCTATGTATCGTATTCTCTTCATATTCTATTAGCGTATCTTTCCCATGATGCTTCCTGGTGGGAAGTACCCCTTAGACAGACGTCATTAGTGCTTTTGGACTCATGAGTGTGTTCTCCCAGATGAATGCTTTGTGAAATCTTTGAACTGAAATTCCAAGGATGTAAGTAGTGGTTGTGACTTACCTCTGGACTGTGTGTCTTGGTTTGGGTATATCTTGATATTATTTTTATATTCGTTGTATACATATACTTGTATAGATCTAATAGTACTTTCCTTTTTTATATTTCCTTGGGGTTTCAGGGTGTACTAATGAGTATTTTTATACTCATCCCTACATGGGCATTTCCCGCATGTTTCATGTCTCTTGAAGACAATTGTACTTTTGAAAAATTCCTTGGCAGACCAGGACCAAAAGGTTCTTATTAAGACTGGACAGACTGAGGTGTGTTCCTGTAGCTTTCAGACAAAAGTCCCAGTACCTTTCACTTACAGGTTGGACATTTTTTACATACTCTTTTTCGTGGGAGTGAATTTGGACCTGTTTACTTTACTTCCTATAGTACTCTAGTTGTGGGAGATATATGTATGCATGCATTGGTTTCTTAGTGGTTTTACATTTCATCATTTTTTGGTCTTGGAGATGTGTGCATGTGTAAAATTATATAGGAAATTCCTCCCATTTAAGTGATATGCCTACTCAGTGAAATTCACCACCCCTAGCCTATTGGAGGCAGGCTTGGGGAGTCGCAACATGGGCCCCACTGAGATGGTTGGTGACAATTTGGACACCCCAAAATCAAAAAATTGAAAAATATAAAAATATAATAGTAGTGAGATCAACCCAAAAATTCATGTTAATTAGATCATGAGAAAAAACCATAATAACCCAGATATTCTCACCAAGAGTCCCAAATAAAAGAGAAAGGGGACCTCCATCTCCACTATATAACTAAGAATGATGAGTTAGCCTATAGCTCCAAGCATCCACCACTAATTCCCAACATCATGCACCAATGCCCCAACATCTATGCGAAGGGACCACACCCATCCACTCTCTCAACAACTAAGGGGGAACTATCTCTAGTGGTGGTTCCACACAACCACATAAGATACAGTGTGAAAGGATCACTCCTCTCCACTACACATCTCAATTAAGGTAGCATTATCTCTTATTTATGCATCTCTTGTAAACTCACAAGAATTAGAGTGTAGGGATCACACCTCACCACTACAATCCATATATGAGGGGGATTAATCTCCAGTAAAGTACTCAGGAACTGGGGAATTAGGTGGTTGGGTCCACTCAAAAGATAGAGGACCCATGCCTTGGTACGACAGGGGGTACATCTTGGTAGAAAGAGGACCCAAGACCTGGTATTAAAGGGGTACCACTCAGTAGATAGAGGACCCATTCCCTGATACGACAGGGGTACCACTCAATAGATAGAGGACCTATTCCTGGGTATGATGGGGGGTACCACTCAGAGGACCCACACCCTAGTATTATAGGGTATACCATTAAAAATATAGAGGACCGACACCCTAGTATGATAGAGGTTACTACTCAGTAGATAGAGGATCTGCGCCCGATTGTGTCATGGGGTTTCACTCGATAAATAGAGGACCCATGACTTCATACATCAGGGGGTTCTACTAGACCTGAGTAAAGAATATGAGGACCCATGAATTGGTGTTACAAGGTCTTTCTAACCACAATATCTCTCTTATGATTCTGATCAATAACTGTCATCACTCTATAATTTCTTGAAGAAGGTTCATTCTTGAAAAACCTCACATAGTATCTCAAAATCTACTAAAAAGGGTTCCATAACATTCTATGTGGAAAATTACTCAGGATATGCTACTCATAGGACAACATCTGAGTTCTGAATAAGGAGATATAGAAGGTAGAATCTCTTGGGAGAAGTATACGATGTGCATGTGGGGTCACACAGCGTGTGACCTCACCTAATCATATAGCCTTTTATCCCCTAGACAAGGATTGGAAATCCATGTCATACTAGATAATGTGTATATGTGGTACACAACATGTCTCACCCACTTGGGGCCTACCCATAACTTCCTGGACCATGCCTGTGTACACTAGCCATGTGTGTGTACACTGTCTGTGTCCAAGTAAATAGTTATGCCCTTGTACTCTGGTTGTTTCCATGTGCATGGACATGTCCATTCCCATGTACTCTAGATGTACATGTCATGACACCATCACTGGGTAAAATGATTTTTATGGGTAATACACTACATGTGATCTTTATCTCCACCCAAAACCCTTGTCGTCATAGCCAGAGGACTACAAAACATGTGTTTCTTCAATATACAGCGCGTGTAGTCATAAAATTTTAAGAAACCTAGTTTCATCAAGAGTCTCCCAGATTCACCATTTCTTCCACTGTTTGAGCCTATTTAACTACTTTATTTTTGATGAAATTTAAGGAAACATCACTGGACATCGATTCCTGGCCTCTGATAGTTGAAAATCAGAATTATGATTTCCTTCCTGGGAATCCATCTTGCGTACTTTGCCACTTAGGATATCAAATCCATGAATAAAATACCAAAATCCCACATCTAACCTTGATCCGTCCCCAAATAACTGATTTCTATGTTGTTCATGAAATATCCCAGAATCTAGGGTTCAATCTCGCTTCAACCAGCCTAGATAATGTCGAACTGCGACCCTGTGGTCCAACGAAAAAGAACACGAATAACGATGGTGTAAAATCACAAGAACAATGTGAATCCATCATTAGCCAATGATGAATCATAAAATGATCACACAAATGGTAAAAAGGATGAAATAAAAGGCATATTGATGATAAAATAGGTTAAATAACACAATTTATGATAGGGATCATGTGAATAATGAAAATCACTAATAAAATAAAGTAGATAATAAATCCATGATTCATCATAAATAAATGGTAAAAAACAAAAAATAATGATCCCTACTTCAATTATGGATTGATCATTGGTGAAAATGCATCTACTAGCGATGAAGAATAAGATCCCCTTTGTTCATCATCCATATCACGGTCTACCTTTATTAATTCATAGATCCACATCCTCAGGTTTTCCAATGAAGATCGCTCATCCTTTACTCAAATACTCCAAGGGTTACATGACTAACCCTAAAAATTTTCCTTAATAGGGTATTTTTATGGGAGAGTCTGGTTTTAGTTCATTTATAAATGGATAAATTATTTATTTTATTAAACACACCTTCCAATGGTCACATCCCATGGAATGTCCAACGTTGAAAAACATTATACCATGCCTATAGAAAACCCCGAATTTTGGAATTATCTGTGGTCTCATATTTCCCATCTGAGACACTGTTTTGGATTTATTCCATTATTTATGGAAAAAACTCCTTGTGTGTGATATAATATATTTAATATTTTTATTATATCAATACTGGGATTCCCTGAGCCCAGAAATCTCATTTTGACCCAGTTCCTGCATTTGAAAATAATCCTTACGATGTTTTTAAGACTTACAGGTAATAACATATTTGTTTCATGTGTGGGGTTGTTAAGAATTTTTTAAGTCTATTTCTAGAAAAAAACTGGAACCCCATGGAAAAATTTATCTTTATAGGATATTCCATGTAAACAAGGTGACATTAGCTATATGATCCCTTAGATATAATGGTAATAGTGGAAATATATGCCATATTCCTTAAGAGGGAGAACATGTTAAAAATATATAGTGAGATTTGAATTGAATTTTATGAATTTTATGCTCAAGATACACAAAATATTTCCAAGGAACAAATTCCATAACTCCCCATGGAAGTGGTTTTTTCAAAGACACAATTACTACATAAGTGAACAAAAGAGGATAGATAACTAAAGAGATATAGTTTTATAGTCACTGAGGAAGTAACTCATTATTAGTTGACAATGATGAACCATTTTATGATAATAAGGCAATAAGAAGCTCATAAGTTGAAAAATGGAAAGAAAACATGAATTATGAGTTGAATTACATATATCAAAACCATGTTTGTGTTTTAGTTGAATCATCAGTAGATGTAAATCCCGTTCAATGAAGATAGATATTCAAGGAAAAAATATTCATGGAAGGTAAATTTAGTTTCTATAAGGTATGACTAGTTTCTTAAAGGTTTAAGAAATGATAATTAATATACTATAAAAAACCTTTTCACTAGTTTATATAATAAAATCTATCAAAATTATTCTTTCCATAGCATCTTAACATGAATATGAGATTTGGAAAATGGATGTCAAGATAGTTTTCCTCAATGGGAAGCTTATGAAAGATGTTTATATAACACAACGAGAGGATTTTGTGGAACCATTAGATTCCAATAAGTTATTAAAATTGAAAAGATCCATTTATAGATTGAAGTGCATAACTAGATCATGGAACATTCAGTTTAATGAATTCATTAGGGAATTTGATTTCATAAAGAATGAATGTGACCCCCATATCTACAAGTGATTTAGTGGGAGTGAATTAATTTTCCTAATAGTATATATAGAAGACATATTACTAATTGGAAATAAGATATGAGTATTATATTAAGTTAAGATATGGTTGAACATATGCTTCTCTATGAAGGGATTAGGTTAAAAAGTATAAATTCTATGGATCAGTATCATTCATGATAGATCTAAGAGGTTTATTAGGCTAAATCAGACTACATACATTAACTAGATACTGAGGATATTCAGTATAGAATAATCCAAGAGGGGATTGGTTTTCCTGTCACATGGTATACATCTATCGAAGACAATGTATCCTTAGAAACAAGAGGAGAGAGAGAGAGGATGAGTATAATGCCTTATGATAATGTGAAAGGTTCAATCATGCATGCCATGTCATGTACTGGGTTTGATGTTTCCTACACCTTGATCATGGTATAAAAATATCAAATAGATTCAGGTGAACAACATTGGACTACTATAAATTCTATCCTAAAGTATCTAAGGTGTACTATAGACATGTTCCTACTTTATGTAGGAGAAAAAGAAATAGTAGTTTGGGGATATACAAATAATCATTTATAAACATATTAGGATGATCTAAAATCATATCCAATATATGTATTCTACCATAATATAAGAGATGTGAGCTTGAGGAGATCAAAGTATCCTGTTGTCATCAATTTTATAGTGGATTTTGAATAGATTGTGGCTTCTCATGTAGCTAATGAAATAGTGTGGATATGAAACATTGTCTAGGATATTGATGTGGTGTTAAGTAGTAAAGATTCTATCACAATATAATATTATAATACTATAACAATGGTTTTATCCAACAAGACTTGATCACATAAACAAATAAAACATATACTTTAGATGTATCACCTCTTAAGGGATTTTTAGCAGATGGGTGAGGTTGAAATAAGAGTAGTTTCCACAAATGATAACATGGTGGACCCATTGACTAAATATTTATCTTCATAGAAACATGAAAATCATGTAAGAGATAGTAGCTTGAGAGTCTTTATCAGTCATCTCTTGTAAAATTGGGAGTCTGTTTGAGTTGGTACCCTAGAACCAACTACTTTATACTTTTAATTACTTATATATTCATAGTCTTTAATATTAATAAATTTCTTATCACATGATGAGTGTTCTATGTAACATTAATGTGATAGTGTCCTTAGATTTTATTTTACATTGAAAGGTTATAGCAGTTCCCCACTATGATGAGAACCTTGAAGCATGTAACATCACGGCTCGGGTGCCATGCATCGGTTGGTTACCTAACCTCAGGCATGCCTCCTCGTATAGCAGAGGTTATTGACTAGCAGTAAGGGTATATTATCGATCATGGGGAGACTATAACCTCTTTTTTTCATCAGAGTAATACACCGTAAAAAATTAAATAACAATAATAAACTGAATAACTCAATGATATAACATAACCAAGATAGTACTAGTATCACAAGATATCCAAAATGGGAAATAAAATATCAAAATTTAATAGTAGATTTTCCATGCTAAAGAACGTTCCAAGTGTCAAAATAAAAACTCAAAAGTAAAGACACTAAAAACTCTCAAGCGAGTCTTGAACCATGTTTGTTTACATCATCCATGCTCCATCCCCAAATCAGCCATCTAACATAGGGCCTTCTCCATTATCATGTCCTGCAACCTTAAAATCTATCTACGTACCGGTCAGGCAGCCTGAGTAGGGTGTGAGTACAACTCTGTAGGCCACCACCAACGGTGTCTAAAACAATATCCATTAAAATAGTGTATACAGTTGTATAATGAATAAATACAAGCAATAAAATAAATAGTTTACATTTATTTAATTAATCTTTATTTAACCACATAAATCCTTGGGTTCCCGAGGATACCCAAACCTCAATGCGTGCTTTAGCCCATGCTAAAGTCTCTCTATCTCCAAGGGATATCATGTCCTATAATTCCACTATTATCATTCTATATCTCATAATGCTATTGTTACCATTATAGATCGTATATCATATCTTAGAATTCAACTATTACTATTTTAGATCTCAATTCACACATGAATTATACTGTTACTATTGGATTGGTGTTGCCCGATCTAGTTGGGTCGAATACTTGTGGCCCACAACTGTAGAAGTGTGGACTTCGAAGTCAACTTCACTGTAGCACTTTTGACTTCTCCAATCGGCATCCACTGTAGCGCTTTTGACAAAGCTGACCATTGTTCACTATAGCGACGTGGACTTTCTTTTCAAACAATGATCGTCTTCTCTATTTTATAGCCCTTTTTCAGGCTAGGGTTACTACTGAAAAAACCCTCTTTAATTTGTGCTCCCGAATAGTGAAATTATGCCTCTCCCATGGACGTAGGGATTTTTCCTGAACCACATAAATCATTGTGTCCTTATTTGTTTTATTTCTTTAATTTTATCATTTCTATAGTTGTGTCTCCTGGTGATTTCTCAACAGTTACCATTCATCATTTCAGTCACATTTGACAACACCCCATTAATTAATTCAACAATTAATTAATCTCATCAATTTTTTTTATTAATTAAATAATTAATAAATTATATCAATCTCATTAATTAACTCAGAAAAATAATTAATCATCTCAATCTCATTAATTAACTCAACAATTATTTAATCTTCTTAATATCATTAATTGAATAAATAATTAAATAATATTCTCTATCCCATTAATTAAATCAAAAATTAATTAATCATCTCAATCATATTAATTAACCCAATAATTAATTAATCATATATATCCCATTAATTAACTAAAAAATTAATTAATCATCTCAAAAATCTCAATAATTAATTCAACAACTCATTATTCCTAAATCCACAATCAAAATATCTAAATGATTAATTCAGAAACTAATTTTCTTAATTTGACATTCATAATATGTCAATAATTAATTCAACAATCAATTATCCTAATTTTACCATCACAATATCTCAATAATTAATAAAAAATTAATTATTAACTTTCAATTTATTCAGTTAATTCACCAATTAATTATTCACATCAAGCTCATTAATTAATTCCACAATTAATTAATCACATTATATCCCTTCAATTAATTCACTAACTAATTGTTCACGTCAACTTTGTTAATTAATTCAAAAATTAATTAATTAATTTTAACTCTGTCAATTAATTCACAAATTAATTGTTCACATTAATTTCCATTAATTAATTAAATAATTAATTAATCACATTCAACCCCTTTCAATTAATTATCCAATTAATTTCCCATGTCAAATTACAATAATTAATTCATAATTAATTAATCAAATTACTCCATTAATTAATTCGTCAATAAATTTATCCTATCAATCCCATTAATTAATTCAATAATTAAATAATAACATTCCTCCATTAATTAATTCATCAATTAATTAATCTCATCAATCCTATTGTTTAATTCAAAAATTAAATAATCTCATTTCATCGATTAATTAATTCATTAATTAATTAATCCCATCAATCCCATTATTTAATAAAGAATTAAATAATCACATTAATCCATTAATTAACTCATCAATTAATTAATCAAATACACTATCACAAGAATCCCCATAATTAATTCATCAATTAATCATTTCAACTTAATCAATTCAATGACCCCAATTAATTCATCAATTAATTGTTCCAACTTAATCAATTCAATAAACCCGATTAATTTATCAATTAATAGTTCCAAATTAATCAATTCAATAACCCCAATTAATTCATCAATTAATTGTTCCATGTTAATCAATTCAATAACCCCCAATTAATTCATCAATTAATTGTTCTAACTTAATCAATTAAATATTCAAATTAATAATCTCAAAATCCTATAATTTAATCAAGAATAAATTATTCAATTCAAAAACCCAATTCCCTCATAATTAATTAAAAAATTAATCAGTCATAATATATAATTCAAATAACCTCAATTTCACATTTTTCCTCAATTAATTAATTGTCCAAATTAATTAACATGATCAAAAACTCAATTACTAACCATTTAATAGAAATTCTATAATTACATGCATATAATTGTAATCAAGAATTTGGGATTTGAATTATTGACCACCTACCTCAAGTACGACGACGAATGCTTTCCAACTGATAATCCCTAATATCAAATAGAATGATAAAAAATGTGATGAATAACATGATCGAGATCTGAAACCTAGATCCAAGATTAAATGAATCGAGATCTAACAAATCTAGATCAAGATCTAGAACCAACAGTGGATAAACATCCCTCTTTTATCTGGGGGAAGAGGGGAATAGAGAGATAGATCTGTATGGGTAGAAAACACATACCTGGGAGGTGCAGATCTTTAATCTTCCCTTCAATTCACCAAGAACATAGGAGAGGAGAGAACCTGTTACATGGCCATCAAGGCCTGTGGATCACAAAGACCCAGAAATGACCTGAAGGGGAATTGAGCCCTAATTTTATTGACCCAAAAAATTTCCCTAACTACCCAGTTGTCATCTACCATGATGTGATCCCCCCCCCTCACCACCAAGGCACGCCGACCATGTTGTCATCCCTGTCTGAGCAGCTTCACCTCCCTATAACGAATCTTCATGTCCATTCATTAATTACACAATTAATTAATCACATTATATCCCATCAATTAATTCACCAATTTTTTGTTCACATCAACTCCATTAATTAATTCCAGAAATAATTAGTCACTTTCAACTCTCTCAATTAATTCACCAATTAATTGTTCACATCAATTTCCATTAATTAATTCCACAATTAATTAATCACATTCAATCCATTCAATTAAATTCTAATTAATTTACCAGGTAAAATTCCATTAATTAATTCATAATTAATTAATCACATTCAATCCCTTCAATTAATTCACAAATTAATTTTCCATTTAAATCACATTAATTAATTCAATTAATTAATATCATCAATCCCATTATTTAATTCAATAATTAAATAATCACATTACTCCATTAATTAATTCATCAATTAATTTATCCCATCAGTACTATTAATTAATTCAATAATTAAAAAATCACATTAATCCATTAATTAATTCGTCAATTAATTAAACCCATCAATCACATTATTTAATTCAACAATTAAATAATCATATTACTTCCATTAATTATTTCATTTATTAATTAATCCCATCAATACAATAATTTAATTCAATAATTAAATAATTACATTAATCCATTAATTAATTCATTATTTAATTAATCAAATCCACTATCACAAAAATCCCCATAATAAATTAATTAATTAATTCAACTCAATCAATTTAATCACCCCAATTAATTCATCAATTAATTTTTCCAACTTAATCAATTCAATAACCCTAATTAATTCATCAATTAATTGTTCCAACTTAATCAATTCAATATGTAACACCCCAAGATTCCACGATACGTTTCTCTTTGAATAATACAATAGATTGTGTTGTATGCAACTTGGAGTTTTAACACACCACGACCAATCAAACTAGCTGTTATGAATAGTAATACGCACTTTTTGAAATTTTATAAATTTTATTTTTCAAAATGGACTTCATTTTTGAATTCAAAAATATCGAAATTAGCTTATGGTGAATTTTTGGTATTTTTCTGAAAACTTTCTAATTTTTGATGAATAGTGAAAAATACTACCTTATTGTTTAAAACCCACTTTTTATTTAAATAATTATTTATTTTATTTAAATTTATTTTAAGTAAAAATATATATATAATACAAATATTAGTTCAATGTAATTCATTGGAGTCATTTTTATAATAAAATTAGATGTATAAAATTGTTTTGAACTTTTTACCGTCTTTTACCCACCTCCAAGGAGCTTTTGCAAATTTGCATAAAACTTAATTTTACCGCTTCTGTGAGGTGAATTTTGAAAATCCGAGAGACATGGTTAATATTAGTAAGTAAAATTTGGTTTAACAGGATGAAAATATTTTTTTGTGAATAGTAACTTCTGACTTTTATTTACCATGGTTAAAAGTAAATAGGGTAATTAAAGGTAAAAATAATAATATTATTACCCTAACACATGTCTTAATTATATTGGATAAGTTTATTTCGACCAAAACCAACCTTAGGAATAAAATATGATCCTTTAGGTCCACATGGATTAGATTAAGACATTTATTATTATTTTATTTAATGAAGAGTTAAAAATGTTAAATTCAATGTATAATAACTAAACCATATTTAATAAGTATTATACATAAGATAAATTCGACTATAAATATTCATTAGAAAGATAAAAAGATTTCTTACATAATATTATTTTATTTAAAAAAATTAGAAATTAAATAATTTAATTTATTTATGACACAATGATGATGTAGTAATTACCTTATTAATAATTTGTTTTTCCCGAATGGCCTGAAGGCCTTATTTTTTATTTTATTATGGATAATCCCCCTTTTAAGGGTTGAAGGGGAACCCATACATGACCTTTAGGCCCAAGGCACAAAGCCTGACAAACCCACAATACATGACCTGAAGGCCCAGAGGCATACCATGCCCAATACATGACCCGTAGGCCCAGCCCACTTGAACTGCCCCTCCCTAGATTTCTACGTCATTGATCACCTAGCTCCCCACCTTGCATTGCTGATCGACTAGCATTACCCCGTACAAAGCTTCATGGTTCCTGGTCCTGATGGCGGCTGCCATACCCTCTCATTCTTCTAATCCGGTTAGCTCTGCATCTGGTGGCTGCTATTCATGTTGCTCTGATCCTTTTCTGGGGCCTGTTCCGCGTGAACTGGGCTACTCCATGGTCTACGTGACCCGAAGGCCCTGTGGCCCGAAGGCCTTCGATGATCCAAAGGCCTTGGATACCCGTAGGCCCAAACCGGTGGCCCGAAGACCCAAATCGGGTGAATAGTTTTAGCTGCTACAAAACCGAACAGTGACTGCTACAGTAACTGCTACAGTACTGCTATAGTAACCCGGAAATTTTCCTCCACCCGGTTTTGAACCTGGGTCTCTTGGATGCCAAGAAGGAGCCATTACCACTCGGGTATGGGCTCATTGGCATAAAATATTAAAATAATTGATATTATAAATACCCAAATAAATGTAATTTGAGAATTTTGATGAATTTCTCTAATTTTATAGGTTAATATGACATGTTATAATTTATTAAATTAATTTAGTTCTAAGTAATAAAGTTTTTATGACTTTAAAAAAATTCAATTACTAAATAGTGTCAAAATTTACATAAAAAAGTTTTTTTAAAAAATACTATATTGTTAATTTATATTATATTCCTAAAAATATAAGGTTTGGCCAAAGGACATAGATAAAGTTATATATATCAATAATGAACCACTTGGGGTTCTATTGGAAGTTTATATTAATTTTATTAACAATATAATATAAAAATACAAAGAGACATGGTAACTGTCAAACTATTTAACTAAGAGTTAAATCTAAATGATAAGGTTAATATGGTGACCCAAACCTATCTAAAACCTATTGGTTGAGAGGATTTTGACCCATCCCCACCTTATCTCTAAATAAATCATTTTGGAGCTATTATAAACTGAATATGAATTTATTATAAAATAATATTTCAATCTTTTCCTAAGGTTCCCCTCACCTCTCTTATAATAGGGAACTTCCCCTTCTCTTAATTTCACACCTCCAAAGCCAATTGGCTTCGCCAACCCCTACCCAAATATTCTTTCAACTATCCAACCTTCATCTTAGAGGCCTTGCTTTGGTCATAATAATTTTATTATATTCTATATACTTTTATGTTATTATAAAATTTTACAACTATATTCATTATTCTCTCCATCATATGAATGACAAAGTCACCATACGTGCGTACGTACGGCTTACCATCTCCACATCGTGGTGTAGTTGTTTTTCAATAATTTTTTTGGATGGGTATAATAATGTTGTATAATTGATGTAAATAATAAATATAACATGTTAATGATTCTGTATATATGATATACCATTTATTTACATACGATTTTAATATCAAAAGAATGATATTATCGCTCGTGCGTACGTACGGATTACTATTTCCACGAACACGATGAGATTCATTTCCCCATGGTAATCATTCAAGAATAATTTTCATTTTATGATTAAAAATAATGATTAAGAACTTAATATCATTATGTATATGAATAAGATACATCCTATCTATAAAAAACATGACTTTCGTAACAAATCATATAAAGGAAAATGAATCAGTTAACACCTGAAATGATGATACTATTGAAATATCATTAACAAAACAATATTAGAAGATCATATATGATATCATATTAATCTATATGGTTCTTGTATAATTTAATAACAATGATTTCACCATTATATAGTAGTTTAACCTTCCCTCAACCAAGGAAAAGTACAAGGTAAGGGTTAATTTTACAATCTCTTTATTATTTGAGGTTGTTTTTACGTAAGTATCTACTGGGACCTATTTATCATCCACATCCATGTTTTCTTAAAAATGTTTTTCAAAACATTTTTACTATTTACTAGACTATGGGTTAAAGTAATTTTTACCCTTATTTTACCTTATATGTTTCAAAAGGAATCTTTCTGTCATTTTCCAAACAAGGTACTTTATGAACTTTTTGATAAAATTAAGGTGAGAATGACTTTTTAACTTATATGGCGGGTGCGGCTATTTTATGCTGTTATAAAATCTTCGAATCTTCCCTTAAAATATTATAAGAATATTTTCAAATTAAATTTTTTCTTTTATAATTATGTGACTCTTACATGATTTCAAAATAGAAAGAGATATTTCTCTTAAATAGTTTTTATATCATATATGTCAACATCTTTTGATAAATTTTACACCTGTTTGAAGTTGATTTATTCTAATACAAATCTCCCATATTGTATTTAAATTTTTGTGATATGTTTTTACTATGGATGTGTTATTTTATACCATTCATGGTTTATGGTGAAAGTATTTACATTTTGTATGCTAGTTTTAATATGAATGTTTATGTTATATTTCAACCTTTTCATATGAAAAATGTATTGGACTTAGTAAGTGATGGGTGGAGCCCACTATAGCTCCTTGATTCATCAGTAGGTCTCATGAGACAATTAGACGTTGAATTGGCTGATGCCTTTCCCAATTTTATATATGGTTTTGGCCGAGGCCTAAATCATTTTTAGATGTCTTGGCTGAGGCCTTGACAAAAATTTTCAAAATGTCTGGCATTATACATTCCCTTATTGTGAAAATAATATTGATGGTTCGTGTGGTTATTCGACTAGTAGAATACCCATGATTATGTTTTATTATGGAATTATTTACTTAGCTCATATTCTTACCATAATGTGTTCATTATTTGTAAAGGCATGTGTTCTCAATTATTCACCATTCCTAATGTTTATGATATCTTCCGCTGCATTGATTACTCTTACTGAGTGTTTGAGCTCACACCTTTCTTATGTTTAATTTTCCCAGGATATGAAAAAGTTAGTTATGAGTGAAATGCAGGCATAATCTAGGAGTCTTGGATGTTTCTAATGGAATAAATTAGTGTTTTATTTCTTTTCAAGTTGTAATTATTGAACTTATATATGTATCTTGTTTCCAAAAATAATAAACTAATCAGTCTTTTGGGACATGATTTCCTTGTATCATACCAATTCTATGTAATAAAGCACCGAATCTGGGTAATTGGGGTTGGGGCGTTACATTTGGTATCATTTTAAGTTAAGTACAAACCTTGGAAACTAGATTTAGAAAAAATCTGATTATAGAACACTACCCTAAGATAGACTTTGAGGATTATTATAGAATAACTTCCTAGAATTTTGGTAATGTAGATATTTTGTGTGTTTTCCAAGAAATAAATCTCAGTCTGGATACGAGAAGGTAGAGGCAGCTCTGGCACAGATGTACCTATGAGTGAAAACTATGACAAGGAGTTTCAGGCTTGACTCTGGGTATCCCGGTACACGACAACAGGCATTGCTGCACTCTTGGTTACGACACTCTTGGGGGATATGCTTAGGATAATTCACATTTTCCTTACAAATTATTATAAAGGATTTATGAGTATATACCTCCTCAAAGAAAACATTTTTTGATTATGGATTGTATCCATAAACTATTCAATTTATGTTAAGTGTTTTACAAGTTTATAATTATGTATTGTGATTCATAAACTAATCTAGTGTATGCCATTGTTTAGAAATGGAACCTAGTGGAAGGAATGGAAACTGTATCGACGCACGTAATCCATGTAAGGATTTCTCTCTTGCTAAAGATAATTATAGAGGATTTGGTGATGCAACTGGTGCTCCTAAGCCTAGGGGCCTTGTAATCTTTGAGCCTACGGGCCTTGTAAGGGTTCCCCCTCATCCCTTGAAAGAGGGGTTATCAAAAAATCAATAAAAATGAAGGCCTTCGGGCCATTCAGGCCATAATGAGACAACTCACTCAGGTTATGAATAATAACTTTACCCGTATGGAGCACCCTGATCCACAACACGGAGGATCAATGTTAAATCGCTTCATGAGGCAACAACCACCAACATTCAATGGGTCTAAAAATCCATTTGTAGCTGAATAATGAATAAGTTCCTTAGAGAAAATATTTCATGCTTTGAGGTGTAGTGAAAGGGAAAAGGTTGTCATGGTAGTTTATCACCTCATAGGAGATACAAATCAATGGTGGTCATTGATTAAAAACACAAAGGAGGATGAATAAGTATCAAGTATGGAATGGATGAAGTTTAAAGAACTTTTCTTAGAAAAATAATTTCCTTGTAACCATCGAGTAGATATGGAAATACAATTTCTAAGCCTAAGGCAAAAAGAGGATGAGAATGTCGCAAAGTATGAAGATAAATTTAAAATGTTATCAAGGAATGTTTCTTATTATATACGTAACCCAAGAAGTAATATTGATTGTTTCTTTAATGGTTTAAAACCATTTCTCAGTCGAGCATTAGTATCGCAATCCCTCTCATCATATGAAGATATTGTCTCATGTGCTATCAAGATAGAAAAGGAATTCTCTAAGTCTTATGACTTTAAAGAAAAGAAAGAGAAGAAGAGATCTTTTGAACACTCTGGGAAAGAAAATAAGAAAACAGGGAAGAAGGGAAGGGTTGAATTTTCACCCTGTGATAATTGTGGAAGGAAGCACCCAGGTGCCTGTCTAAAAGGAAAAGGAGTGTGCTAAAAATGTGGATAGAAAGACCATCTTGTTGGTGATTATAAGGGGAATAAATAATCTACCAATGTTCAATGCTACAATTCCAGAGAGATGGGACATTATGAAAATGAATGTATTAAGCGTCGGGGAAACATACCTCAGAAAAGGCCAATGGATCAAGGCCAAACTTATGTGATCACTACTGCTGAGGTTGAAGCTCTGAATGACGTGGTAGTAGGTAATTTAATGGTTTCCTCAATTTTATCCAATGCTTTATTTGATTGTGGATCATCACATTGTTTCATATCTTCCTAGTTTGCTAAGAAAATTAGATATTTCCAATTTTATTTAACAAGGGAGTTGTCAGTCAAAACTCCTAAGGGAAGTATCAATTCAACAAAGTTTTGTGAATCAGTCCCCGTTAAGGAATATAAATGTTATTTATATGCTGACATCATCATCATACCCATGATTGAATTTGATATAATCCTCGGTATGGATTGGATTTCAGACCATGATGTGAAAATTTATTTTAAGAAGAAGGAGGTTACAATTTTTGATGATGATAAGGAGTACCTTGTCTTTATAGAAGAAATGTTTCCACCTTATGCTTTTCTAGATCCACCCCCAGTATCCCAACTAAATTCAATTATTGGGGAGGAAGAGAATGAAATAACTATGGGTGAGGAAATAAATATTCAAATATAGGATGTACCTATTGTGCAAGAATATGTTGGTGTGTTTCTAGAGGATTTACCTGGACATCCTCCAGAACAAGAAATTGAGTTTTCCATTTACTAAATTTCTAGTTCAAGGCCCATATCAAAGACCCCTTATAGAATGGACACTGTGGAATTAGTGGAACTAAAGAAACAACTAGAAGAGTTGAGTAATAAAGGATTTATTCTCCCTGGTGTTTCTCTATGGGCATCCCCTATTCTTTTTGTCAAGAATAAAGATGGATCTATGAGGTTGTGCATTGACTACAGAGAGATCAATTCTACAACAATAAAGAACAAGTATCCCCTACCTCGCATTTATGATTTATTCGACCAACTTCATGGAGCTCAATATTTTTCAAAGATTTAACTTCGATGTGGATATCATTAGTTGTGTGTGAAGAAGGAAGACATTCCAAAAATAGCATTTTGAACCAGGTACGGGCATTAAGACTTTACAGTATTGCCTTTTGGACTAACTAATGCACCCTCTGTTTTCCTGGATCTAATGAACAGAGTTTTCAAGGAATATCTTCATGAATTTTTAGTGGTATTTATTGATGATATCTTGGTATACTCCAAAATCTACTAAGATCATGAAAATCACTTACGCACCATTCTGAAAACCCTCAAAAGAAATTAATTATACGGAAAGTTTAGCAAGTGTGAATTCTAGCTTCAGGTGATTTATTTTCTTGGACATATTATCTCTAAGGATAGAATATCTATTGACCCTTTGAAGAAAAGAGCAATCCAAGAATGGCCAGCACTGATGAGTATAACTGAGGTACGTAGTTTTATTGGCTTAGCAGGTTATTATAGGCGTTTTTGTCTATAATTTTTCCCAATTGGCTAACCCATTAACCAAGCTCACACGTAAAGGGGTTAAATTTTTCTAGACAAAAGAGTGTGAATAATGTTTTGAATAACTAAAGAGAATATTATTCAATGCTCCTATATTGACTCTACCATCAGGGAATGATGGGTTTGTTATTTATTTTGATGCTTCAAAGAAAGGACTTGGTTGTGTCCTTATGCAGAATGATAGAGTTATTTCATATGCATCATGAAAACAAAATATTCATGAACAAAACTATCCTAACCATGATCTTGAGTTAGAAATAGTAATACTTTCTTTGTAAATATGGAGGCATTGTCTCTATGGTGAAAAAAATGTGAGATATATACTGATCATAAGAGTTTGAAGTATATTTTCTCACAGAAGGAACTAAACATGAGGAAAAGGCAATGTATTTAACTACTCAAGGATTATGATTTCACTATACACTATTGAACGCGTGGTCAATTTTCACCTATTAACTGGTCAAGGTTTCGGTGCTCTGCTACTGTGTATAGCATCACTCGGGTCGAATCCTCAATGATAATACTTTTTAATAGTCTATTGTTTTTATTTAATTTTATTCTGATTGGGGGGGTTTTTTTGCAGAGCTTATGAAATTATTGATTGATTAAGATTGATTTAAAAAATTGATAAAGATTTGGGTGAGATCATTATTAGGGATTTAAGCTTATGATATCCTTGATCTTTGCTTTATATTGAATTAAATTAATACCCACTTCACAAGATGATTTTGATCATAATTCCCAAGTGTTAAATATTTAATCCAAGTCGTAACTTAACATAGGGTTCTAATTATTACCATTACATGTTTATGGTAGTGTATTTGTGGTTCCAATAATCCATGGAATCTACATATTAAACAAAACATGTCATTAATCCATGACATATAAAGTTCAACATACACAATATTAACTCAAATAATACTCATCGAATAAAGGCTCTCGGAGTTTGATTTGTTCCTCAGAAACTCCTTGAGGCTTCATGGTAGAGAACACCACTTGTAACTCTTTAATATGGAGATGTGGATACTCACCGGCTAGGCTATGAAAATGAGGAAGAAGATGAATCAAACCCGATTTGAGTTTGAAGTCAGCATCAATGTTTGTATATTGAATACCAAGAGGTTAGTAATTCATATTAGGGGAAGCAAGTTCTTTAAGTGTTTGTTCCCTAGGATTAGACATATCTAATTCAACTGGTTGGATGCAAACTCGTTCTTGAATTATTTGATTATCTCTAACGTCCCTCCTATGTTGGAGAAGTGTTCGCTCAATTTCAAGGTCAAACAAATATGAGGTATTGTTTGGGGGGGCTATGAGGCATTCAGAGAGATTTTGGAAGAAAAAGGAAGACAAGTTTTTTTTTATGTTTATGATTTTTATGAGAAGGAGAGTTTTTCTTTGTCTTTTTTCAATTTTTTTAAAAAATTTGTTTTCTTTTTGTTTTTTTACAATTACCAGAAACTAATGACTACATAAAGCACCATCCTAGGAAATAACACTATTTGAACATGCATATGATTGTCTCTTATCGACCGGTAAAGGTTCTGGTGCTCTGCTAATGTGTATAGCTGCACTCGGGTCGAATCCTCAGTGATGATATTTTTTAATAGTCGATTGTTTTTAGTTAATTGTATTCTGATTGGGGGGTTTGTTTGAAAAGCTTATGAAATGATTGATTGATTAATATTTATTTAAAAAATTGATAAATATTGGGGTGAGATCATTATTGGGGATTTAAGATTATGATATCCTTGAGCTTTTCTTTATATTGCATTAAATTAATACCCACTTCACAAGATGATTTGGATCAAAATTCTCAAGTGTTAAAGATTTAATCCAAGACGTAACTTAACTTTGGGTTCTAATCAATACCATTACTTGTTTATGGTATTTTATTTTTGGTTCCAATAATCCATGGAATCCACATATTAAACAAAACATGTCATTAATCCATGACATATAAAGTTCAACATACACAATATCAACTCAAAGAATACTCATCGAGCAAAGGATCTCAATCACTTAATATCCCCAAATTATAACTCACCCCAATGGTAGATTTATTCAGACATTTAAATGATTAGTAATTTAGTTATAATTATTATGATGATAAATTAAAAATATAATAAAAAGGGATAAGAAAAGAGTGGTGCGTCAGACACACACACAAACGATGGAGGGAATTAAATACTGACTTTAGATTGAATGAGAAAGAAAAAGAAGGGAAGGGGATTCAACTGCATTTTAAAATATTTTAAGAACATTAATATTAAACTATAGAAGGTGTATGAGAATAAGATATATTAAATAAGAAACTTACATTAAAATATAATTACAAAAACAAACACTGACATGATTACAAATGAAGAACAACACAAAAGTAAATGAAAACGAAGAGAGGAGGAAAGGTCTCTCAAGTAAAAATTTGAGTATGGAATTTCATCTCAAGCCTTTGGAAAGACTTTTTTCGTGACAATGTATGCTTCTCTCTTTTGAAATTCCAACCCATTTAAAGGATAGGGGGGATGTATTTATAGCCCAATGTGGTGGACTGTTTGCATTCCAAAACTACCCTTCCACTTGGAATGATGATTTGGACATCCAGACTTCTGAATCTAGATATCTCTCCTTATTCAAAGTTTTAGATAATAAAATTTCTGACTACTACCAAAATTTTGTGTCCTTTGGACTTATGGGGCCAAAGTTATGGTCGTTTTATTAAACAATATTAGTCTGTCCATTTCAATCCAGACTTTTTCAATGGAAAAAATGTGAATGTATTTATTAACAGGAATATGCCTTCCAATCCTAATTATTTCCTAAACAAAGTCTTCCGCCTATTTTTCCTCTTTCACACTGCAAAATCTCAGTTTGATTTGATGACTAGATCATGTGAAAGGTCAATTTTGATGTGCTGATTTAGTTTCCAAAACAGAATGGTGGGATGGACTTCAAAGCTTCATTTGGGCCCCTTGTTCTTGTATTTGGGCCCTAAAATTATTATCCACTATTCTTTTGGATAATCAAGAACATATGGTGGAGTTTCATAAAATTTGGGCTTTGGGATTTAGACTAGTAACTCAATCATCATGGCTGGTTAGGTTTCTTCACAAATTCTTTGAGTCATGTTGTGAGGACCATATGACCCTCCCAATGGACGATTTGTCCAAAGGTACCTTATAATGAAATGTTGTAATTTGAGTAAAGAACCTTAAAAAATAGGAATAATGGGATTTTGATAAGTAGGGTGAGAGATATTATTAAAACATTAACAAACTTGAATCTGGATGAATTCAAATAGTGCTCTACAATTATATTTAATATTTAATCATTAATATTTCACACAAATTATGCACATTTCATATAAAATTAGAAAATGGAGTATATAATAAGTTATGAAAATATTAATAACATAAACTCCCCCACACTTAGTCTTGTGCATTTCCTCATGTCAAATAAATATAAAGACCTGACAAAATCATATTTACTCACCAACAAATATTAAAATTTGGTTTTCCCCAATCAGGGGAGGTTTAGACCATTTCAATCATCCATATTGAATTCCACCACAAGTTGTTATAGAATCAATGTTCAAAAAACAATTCATTTTTAATTCTCAAGTTTAGAAATGGAAAATGGTGACACACAAAACTTACTCCTCTCAAGATGATAAAATTAATTTATGGAGCTTCACTCATTCACCAACCAAAAGTGAAAATCTTAGATTTTTTAAGAGCTCTCATCTTACAATACCTATCCAAAAGTGAAAAAGAATCAAGAGGTATTTTAAGGGTTTTTTTGTGGCTATGGGATGGTAGGAATTTAATGTACAAGAGAGAGAAGAAGAGAGAAAAAACACCAAAATGGGTAAAACAATGCACAATTTTTTTTGAAATGAAACATGGAAGGAAATGAAAATATATATTTACAAGGGAATTATTGTGTGAATAAAGACACAAAGGAGGAATAAAATTTTAATGGGATGAGAAGATTAAATATTTACAAAACACAAAACTTCTCCCAATGACATAAGTGTTCTTTTTTTCTCATTTTTTGTTTATTTTTTCAAATTTTGAACTTGAAAAAGATCTCACACTCATCTCTCAACCCATGATTGATATCATCACGACACTAATTGTAATAGTTATAACAATATAAAAGGTTGAGGAAGAGTGATTTTTGACCCACCCAAGACACAACCCATTATTATTTTCATTTTATTTATTTATTTATTTTTATTTTTTTGAACACTTTTCAATTATACAAGATAAACATATATACATTCTCAACCCCCACTGAAGGACAACCTCTCCCCCACACTGAAATTGATGCTTTCCCTCAAGCATATGATAACATGGTGAAAATCAAAAAAAGGATACCCAAATTAAATACATTCCCCCACACTAAAATTTCAAAAAAAATATGCAATGAAAATCCATGTTGATATTGGGTGGGATAAGGAATTGGGCTTATAATGTGGCTATAAAAGAAAAGGATTTCATAGGCTTGAAGGGGATTTCAAAGGTAAAATTAATGTATGGTTAATGGGAGGCTATTTGGATATTATAATTATCATGTGGTTCATAAAATTCCTCTATCATATTAATGCACACTAAAGTAGGAAATTCATCTCGAAGTTCCACAAAATCATGATTCACAAATGAGGGTGGAAAACACACATTTTGAAAAGATGGTCGTAGGTGACCATGGCATGAAATAAAATTGTGTTCATCACGGGTGGGGAAAATCATTTTCCAAATCAATAAATTGAGCATTCATAATTTTTTGGTTTTGACATAATATTTTTTATCCAAGGTCATGACGAAAATACAAAATTTTTGAGATGAAAACTTGTCTTTTGAGTCCCCAAAATTGTTGGAAAAAATTTTAAAATTAGAAGGTGAGTAAACATGAATCTTGATTTTTCATATTTATTTTTATGATTTTTTTTGTTTTTTAGCTTTTTAGCAGTTTTTTTAGTTTTTTATAAAGACACACCCACACAAAAGAGAAAGAGTAAATAAAAAAAATTATGAGGAAAGTGGTAAAAAAATGAGAATGGGGGAGGAAGAAGAATAAAGATATATATATAGAGAGAGAGAGAGATATAAAGAGAAGATGAGTTAAAGTGAAATATGTGCCCCTAGTTTAGATTTGGTGGGTTGTCATCTCTATCCAGTGTTGTGTTAGTGTAAGTTGATGTGACTCATGTGAAATGTTACCTAAAAAAAATCATTATTCATCTAATGAAAAACTAAAAAGAAATTAAAATTTCACAAAAGTAAAAGAAAACATGGGTTGCCTCCCAAGAAGCACTGCATTTATTTTTCTACAGCTGGACAATTATAGTTGACTACCCATAGTCTGACGGTGGCCATCGTATTTTCTCAACTCGAGTGTGCTTCTAGAAAAACTTTTCCTTTGGGATTCCTGATGGTTCATTGGATAATTTCTCCCCATCCTTATTGGTGTGCTTGCAATTCAATGAGGGTGGAAAGAGAATATTTCTATCCTCTCTTTAGTCCTCAACTTGAGGAATGATGTTTTCCACAAAGTGCTGGTTTTATATGCTTAGAAATTTAGGAAGATGTCTTAATTTTGATGATTCATTTATGTAAGGTTCAGATAACATGAAACCAGAGTATGAGATCCCAATTGTTTTTGACTCATTTATTTCACCACTTACTGATGTAGAGTAATGAGGATCAGTGGAGTCATAAGACTGAATAAAATTTTCAATATCTTTTATATCAATGTTCTTTGCCAAAGAATGGTAAATTTCAACATCGCCAATGATCACTTTATTAATTAGGGAACAAATATAACAAACATAAATACCATGAGGACAATATAAACACATTGTTTCAAGGTTCACCTCACATATAACAGAATTTTTAGAATAATGGATTTGGAAATGATGAATGTGTGATAATCAGATTTGAATCAAAAAATTAACATGCTTGTTTATTTTCCCCATTACTATCCAAACTGGAGTAGTGGATGTCAGAGGTGAGTTTGGATTCCAAAGAGTTTTCAAGATCCTTTAGATCAATGGAGTTTACATTTGTAATGTCAACATCAATTTATCCATTTATGACTTTTTAAATAAGGATGCAATATTCACAATCTCCTTTATTATTAGAACATGAATAACATGATGGATTGGGATTCCAAACCCTCTCAAAAGTATCCTCATAAGCATTGATTGAGAATGTAGAGTGATCCTCATATGGGTATCACATGGATAGAAAAATATTGAACTTGACCAGTTAGTCACCAAATTCCATGGATAATATGCCAGCATGGACATCAATTTTGGTTTTAGATGTCATAAAGAAAGGTCTTACTATAATTAGGGGAGATCAATAATATTTTGTCTCACCTTCCATGTCAAGGACATAGAAATCAGTAGGAAAGATAAGATCATTGAAACGAACAAGGTCATCCACAATTATTCCCTCATGACTGACTGGGATTCGATTGGATAACTGAATGAAAATACTCGTTGGATGTAAGGGACATAGACCAAGGTGGGAGAATATGGATTTATTCATGACATTAATTGAGGCTCCTAGGTCTATGAGTGCATCATCGAGGTTGGAACTTCTAATTTGGCATGGAACCGTAAAGGTACCTGGATCCTTGCACTTTATGGGAATATACTGTTGGGTGGAAACATTTTCAAAGGTCCTAATTTCCCTCTTGTGGGTGCACAATTCCTTAAGAAACTTTTCATACTTAGGGATTTGTTTTACGACATCTAAGAGGGGTATGTCGACTTCAACATGTCTAAAAATGTCTAGCATTTTAGGATCGGGTACAAAGGAATTCTTTGGCTTAGAAACATCTTGAGGAAAATGAATTTGATTCCTAAGTGGAATAGAAGGAGGTGAGGGAATTTCTTTAGGTTCCCCCTCAATTTTCATTTTATTTTCATTTTCTAGGTCAACATTCAAAGGGGGTTTGGAGGACTTATCATGAGGCATAGCAATTTGCTTTTCTGATCTAAGTGCAATTTCACTTACATTACCCTTGGGGTTGGGTAATGGTTGAGTTGGGAGTTGGGAAGAATTTTATTTTTGTTGCTGGCTCAGGTGGGATGCAAGTTGACCAAATTGGGTTTCAATGTTCTTGAGGCTAGAACGGGTGAAGGAGGAAAGATCTTCTATAGCGCTTTCCCATGGTTGCTTGGAAGAAGAGGCTTGTCCTGGATTGGGATTAACTTGATTTTGGTTCTTGAGAAAGTGATTGTATTGTTTTGGGAATTGGGAAGGCTCACTAGGATAGTGGAATCTAGGATGAGGAAGAGGAGGATTGATCCTTTGAGGTTAAGGAACAAAAGGGTGAGGTTGTTGGAAGTTACCAACACCTTGACATTATTGGAAGTGGTTTGGGTTTTGAGGAGGGAATTGAGGGGGATGAGAAATGGGATTCCCATACCTCCAGCCTTGGTTTAAGGTAGAAGAGAAGGTCTTAGAGTGGGGTTGGTTGAAGTTTATAACAAACTGACCTAATTATTGAGGGTTGTGGTTTCACTGAGCAAATGCAGCATTGAGCTTCATTAGTCTGGATGAATTGGATTGATCCTATTGAAGTTGTGGACATGTTTTAGTTGGATGAGATGGAGAGTTGCAGATTCCACAGTTTTTGACAGGTCTAGGAAACATTGATTGCGGAGAAGACAAGGTTAGGGATTTGGGGTCCATAGCAAGTTGCCTCACAAGACCTATAAGTTCACTCATCCATTATGACATCTTGTTCGGCTCTATGGACTGACTATCTTGGGCTTGTTTGACTTGATCATGTGCTTGACTATGGAATTGTTGTGTGTTTTCATCCATGTTACTTATGATATCTCTTTCAACTGTAGGAGTCTTATTAATAAGAGCACCTCCACTTGTGGCATTAATGAGGTTTCTCTCCATAGCCAATAACCCCTCATAGAAGTATTGGATCAAGAGTTGGTCAGGTATTTGGTGATGTGTGAAGGTTACAAAAATCTTTTTGAACCACTCCCAGTATTCATGGAGTGATTCATTTGAGAATTGATGGATATCACTTATCTCCTTTTGGATAGAAGCAGTATGAGAAGAAGTAAAGAATTTCTCTAAGAAAAATCACTTCATGTCATTCCATGTGGTTATGGAACCAGGAGGGAGGTAGTTGAGCCATGACTTGGTGGAGTCAACTAGAGAGAAAGAGATTGCTCAGATTTTGATTTGTTCCTCAGAAACCCCTTGAGGCTTCATGGTAGAGCACACCACTTGGAACTCTTTAAGATGGAGATGTGGATCCTCACCGAATATCCCATGGAAATGAGGAAGAAGATGAATCAAACCCGATTTGGGTTTGAAGTCAGCCTCTATGTTTAGATATTTAATACCAAGAGGTTAGTAATTCATATCATGGGTAGAAAGTTCTTTAAGTATTTTTTCCCTAGGATTAGCCATATCTAATTCAACTGGTTGGACGAGGACTCGTTCTTGAATTATTTGATTACCCTAATGTTCCTCCTAAGTTGGTGAAGTGTTCACTCAATTTCAGGTTCAAAAAAATCTGAGGGATTTTTTGGGAGGCAATGGGGCATTCAGATAGATTTTGGAAGAAAGAGGAAGATGAGTTTTTCTTTTTGTGTTTTCCATTTATAATTTTTATGAGAAGGCGGGTTTTTCTTTTTGTTTTTTTCAATTTTTTTAAAATTTTGTTTTCTTTTTATTTATTTAAAATAACCAGAAACTGATGAATACTTAAAGCACCATCCCCAGAAATGACACCATTTGAACATGTGGACGATTGTCGCCTATCGACCGATAAAGGTTTCAGTGCTCTGCTAATGTGTATAACATCACTCGGATCGAATCCTCAGCGATGATACTTTTCAATAGTCGATTGTTTTTAGTTAATTGTATTCTGATTGGGGGGGGGGGTTGCTTGTAGAGTTTGTGAAATGATTGATTGATTAATTTTGATTTAACAAATTGATAAATATTGGGGTGAGATAATTATTGGATATTTAAGATTATGATATCCTTGAGCATTTATTTATATTTCATTAAATTAATACTCACTTCACAAGATGATTTTGATCAGAATTCCCAAGTGTTAAAGCTTTAATCCAAGATGTAACTTAACTTAGGGTTCTAATGATTACCATTACTTGTTTATGGTAGTGTATTTGTGGTTTCAATAATCTATTTAATCCACATATTAAACAAAACATGTCATTAATCCATGACATATAAAGTTCAACATACACAATATTAACTCAAAGAATACTCATCGAGCAAAGGCTCTCAATCACTTAATACCCCCAAATTATAACTCACCCTAATGGTAGATTTACTCATACATTTAAATGATTAGTAATCTAGTTATAATTATTATGATGATAAATTAAGAATATAATAAAAATAAAGGGATATGAAAAGAATGGTGCATCAAACACACACACAAACAATGAAGGGAATTAAATACTGAATTTAGATTGAATGAGAAAGCAAAAGAAGGGAAGGGGATTCAACTGTATTTAAACTATTTTAAGAACATTAATATTAAACTACAGAAGGTGGATGATAATAAGATATATTGATGAAGAAACTAACATTAAAATAGAATTACAAAAACAAACACTGACACGATTACAAACGAAGAACAACACCAAAGTAAATGAAAACGAAGAGAGGAGGAAGGGTTTCTCAAGTGAAAATTTGAGTATGGAATGTCCTCTCAAGCCTTTGGAAAGGATCTGGTAGTGCCAATGTATGCTCCTATCTTCTGAAATGCCAACCCTTTTAAAGGGTAGGTGATGTATTTATAGACCAAGGTGGTGGAATGTTTGCATTCCAAAACTACCCCTACACTCGGATCAATGATTTGGATATCCAAACAGCTGAATCTAGAGATCTATCCTTATTCAAATTTTATATAATAAATTTTCCGAATACTCCAAAAATTTGGAGGCATTTGGACTTATGGGGCCAAAGTTATGGTCGTTTTATTAAACTATATTAGTCTTCCATTTCAATCTATACTTTTTCAATGGAAAAAATGTGAATGAATTTTTTAATAGGAATATGCCTTCCAATCTGAATTATTTCTTCAAAAAAGTCTTCGGTATATTTTTCTTCTTTCACAATGCAAAATCTCAGCTTGATTTGATTACTATATCATGAGAAACGTCAATTTCGGTGTGCTGATTTCATTTCCCGAATAGAATGGTGGGTTGGACTTCAAAGATTCATTTGGGCCCCTTTTTCTGGGATTTGGGTCCTGAAATTTTTATCCATGATTGTTTTGGATAATCACAAACATATAGTGGATTTTCATAAAATTTGGGCTTCGGGATATAGACTAGTAACTCAATCATCATGGCTGGTCCAGTTTCTTCAAAAATTCTTTGGGTCATCTTGTGAAAACCATATGACCCTCCAAATGGACGATTTTTCAAAAGGTCCCTTCTAATGAAATGTTGTAATATGAGTAAGGAACCCAAAAAAATAGGAATCATTGAATTTGGAAAATTATGGTGAGATATATTATTAAAACATTAAACATACTTGAATCTAGATGAATTCAAATAGTTCTCTAAAATTATATTTAATATTTAATCATTAATATTTCACACATATTATGCACATTTCATATAAAATCAGTAAATGAAGTATATAATAAGTTATAAAAATATTAATAACATAAAATACCACCTGATGAAGGCAAATAAGGTGATAGTTGCTTTAAGAAGAAAGGATCATGGAGTTCTGAACAAGATGAGAGTTCAAAGGGATCATATGTTCATGGATCTAGTAAATATGGATATAAGAATAATCATGGATGTTAAAACATCGATACTTTTTCAAATGGTTTCCAAACCATCTTTACATGAAATGATAAAATGTTCTCAGACTGATGATGAGGAGGTTCAAAAAAAATTAAAGGTATGAATGATGGGAGATTGATTGAATTCACATATGAAGATGAAATTTTGAAATTTGGGAAAATACTTTGTCTTCCCGATATACCTAATCTAAAAAGGGAATTGTTGTATGATGCTCACATCTCTAATTTCTCCATAAACCTTGGTAGCACTAATATGTATAGAGATTTAAAAGAACATTTTTGGTGGTAAAACATGAAGAGAAAGATTGCTGATTTTGTGTCGCGATGTATGGATTGTCAACAAGTGAAAGCTAGAAGGCAACATCCTAGAGGAGTCATGCAACCTCTTCCCATACCTGAGTGGAAATTGGATGATATTACGATAGACTTGGTCATGGGGATACCAAAGACTCCTAGAAGGAATGATTCAATATGGTTCATTTTTTATTATCTTACCAAGTGAGCACATTTTATTGCTATAAGAGAAGATTTACCACTTGAACGTCTAGTAAGACTATATATTAATAAAGTTTTAAGACTTCATGGGGTACCCTTATCGATTGTTTTGGATCGTGATCCCCATTTTACAACAAGATTCTGGAAAAGTCTTCAGAAAGACCTGGATATTGAACTTCGTTTGAGCACTGCCTACCACCGTCAAACTAATGGACAATCAGAACAGACTATTCAAACCTTAGAATACTTGTTGAGATCTTTCTCACTTGACTTTCAAGGTATGTGGGATCAGTATTTACCTCTGGAAGAATTTTCCTATAACAATATCTTTCATTCAAGTATTCGGATGGCACCATATAAAGCGTTATATGGAAAAATATGTCACACACCAACTAGTTGGGATGATGTTGGTGAAAGAAAACTCGTAGGCCCAGAAATTGTTGAGAAAGCGATGGAAAGGTGAAGGTTATCAAAACCCACATCAAAGCATCTCAAAGTAGGAAAAAGATCTATGTCGATAACCGAAGAAAGGATTTGGAATTTGAGGTAGGATATCATGTTTTCTTGAAGGTGTCTCCATGGAAGGGTGTTATACATTTCAGTAAGAATGGTAAATTGAGTCCCAGGTACATTGGACCTTTCAAAATTCTAGAACGAATTGGGGATGTAGCTTACCGTTTGGAAATGCCGCCAAGTCTCTCCAAAGTTCATGATGTGTTCCACATATCACTTTTGAGAAAATACATGCCTGACCCAACGCATGTACTAACCTATGAGGAAATTTAAATTTAACCTAATCTATATTATTGTGAATATCCTATCATAATTCTTAATACCAGAGAAAAAGTGTTGAGAAACCGGATGACTCGTCTAGTAAAAGTTCTATGGAGAAACCATAAGATGGCAGACACAACATGGGAACCTGAGGAACTTATGATGAACCAGCTGAATATTTTTGTGTGATAGTATTCTAGAAATTTTGAGGAAGAAATTATTTAAAGTATGGGATAATGTAACATCCCAAGCTTCCACGGTACATTTCCCTTTGAATAATGCAATAGCTTGCATTGTATGCAACTTGGAGTTTTAACACACCACGACCAATCAAACTAGCCATTGGGAATAGTAATACACACTTTTTTAAATTTTATAAATTTTATTTTTCAAAATGGACTTCATTTTTGAATTCGGAATATCGAAATTATCTTAGGGTGATTTTTTGGTATTTTTCTAAAAACTTTCAATTTTTAATGAATAGTGAAAAACACAGCGTTATTGTTTAAAACTCACTTTTTATTTAAATAATTATTTATTTTATTTAAATTTATTTTAAGTAAAAATAGATACATAATACCAAAATTAGTTGAATTTAATTCATTGGAGTGATTTTTATAATAAAATTAGATGTATAAAATTTTATTGAACTTTTTACCGTCTTTTACCCACCTCCTAAGAGCTTTTGTAAATTTGCATAAAACTTAATTTTTCTGCTTTTTTGAGTTGAATTTAGAAAATCTGAGAGGAATGGTTTATGTCACTAATTAAAATGTGGTTCAAAAAGATGAATATAATTTTTGGTGAATAGTAACATTTGACGTTTATTTACCACAGTTAAAAGTAAATAGGGCAATTATAGGTAAAAATGATATTATTATTACCCTAACACATGTCCTAATTCTATTGGATAAGTGTATTTCGACCAAAACCAACCTTAGGAATAAATTATGATCCTTTAGCTCCATATGGATTAGATTAGGACATTTATTATTATTTTATTTAAAGAATAGTTAAAAGTGTTAAATTCAATGTTTAATAACTAAACTGTTTTTAATATAGGGTTATACATAAGATAAATTAGACTATAAATATTAATTACAAAGATAAAAATATTTCCTACATAATGGTTGTTTATTTATAATTTTTAGACATTAAATAATTTAATTTATTTATGACACAATGATGACGCAATAATTACCTTATTAATGAAATATTAAAATAATTAATATTATAAATACCCAAATAAATGTAATTTGAGACTTTTGATGAATTCCAATAATTTTCAAGGTTAATATTACATTTTAGTATTGATTAAATTAATTTATTTATAAGTAATAAAGTTGTTATTACTTTAAGAAAAATAAATTACTAACTAGTGTCAAAATTGACATAAATAAGTTTTTAAAACAAATACTATATTATTAATTGATATTATATTCCAAAAAAGATAATTTTCGGAAAAAGGACATAGATAAGGTTATATATATCAATAATTAACCACTTGTGGTTCTCTTGGAAGTTTATAGTATTTTTATTAACCATATAATATAAAAATACAAAGAGACATGGTAAATGTCAAACAATTTAACTAAGAGTTAGATCTAAATGATAAGGTTAATATGGTGAACAAAACCTATCTAAAACCTATTGGTTTAGAGTATTTAGAACCATCCCCACCTTATCCTAGAAATAAATTATTTTTGAGACATTATAAACCGAATATGAATTTATTATAAAATAATATTTCAATCTTTTCCTAAGGTGCCCCTCACCTCTCTTATAAAAGGGCACTTCCCCTTCTCTTAATTTAACACATCCAAATCCATTTTTATATGCCAAACCCTGCCAAAATATCCTCTCAAATATATTCCCTTCATCCTAGATTCCTTACTTTGGTCAGAAATCTAACCTAAGGAGCCCTTCTGATCAAATCAAAAGGAAGAACCCGAAGAAGAGGTAAATATTTGATCACCTCTTTCATGTTCTTTTCCCCTTCCACTTCCTCTTTATTTTTTGTTTCCATTCTAAAATAATAAATCCAGTATCTTCTATATACTATGATGTTATTATAAAAATTTTACAACTATATTCATTATTCTATCCATCGTATGAATGACAAAGTCACCATACGTGTGTACGAATGGCTTACCATCTCTAGGTCGTGGTGTAGTTGTTATTCAATACATTATATTTAGATGCGTATAAAAATTATGTATAATTGATTTAAATAATAAATATAACATGTTAATGATTCTGTATATATGATATACCATCTATTAACATATGATTTTAATATCAAAAGAATGATATTATCGCTCGTGCGTACGTACGGATTACCGTCTCCACGAACGCGATGAGATTCATTTCCCCATCGTAACCATTCAAGAATAATTTTCATTTTATAATTAAAAATAATGATTACTAACTTAATATCATTTTGGATATAAATAATATATATCCTATCCATAACAAACATGACTTGCGTAATAAATCATATAAAGGAAAACGAATCAGTTAACACCCGAAACGGTGATACTATTGAAATATCATTAACAAACCAATATTATAAGATCATATATGATATAATATTAATGTATATGGTTCTTATATAATTTAATAACAATTATTTCACCATTATACAGGAGGTTACCTACCCTTGACCAAGGAAAATTACAACATAAGGGTTAATTTCACAATCTCTTTATTATATGAGGTTATTTTTATGTAAGTATCTACTGGGACCTCTTTATCATCCACATTCATGTTTTCTTAAAAATGTATTTCAAAACATTTTTACTATTTAATAGACTATGGGTTAAATTCATTTATACCCTTATTTGACCTTATATGTTTTGAAAGGAATCTTTCTGTCATTTTCCAAACAAGGTACTTTATGACCTTTTCGAAAAAAATTAAGGTCAGAATGTCTTTTTAACTTATACGGCGGGTGCGACTATTTCTTACCGTTATAACATCATCAGATCTCCCCTTACAATATTATAAGAATATTTTCAAAATAAATGTTTTCTTTTATAATTATTTTACTCTTACATGATTTCAAAATAGAAAGAGATATTTCTCTCAAATAGTTTTGATTTCATCTATGTCAACAACCTTTGATAAATTTTACACTTGTTTGAAGTTGATTTATTCTGATACAAATCTCCCATATTTTATTTATGTTTTTGTGATATGTTTGAATGTGGATGTGTTATTTTATACCATTCATGCTTTATGGTTAAAGTATTGACATTTCGTATGCTTGTTTTAATACGAATGTCTATGTTATATTTCAACCTTTTCATATGAGGAATGTATTGGATTTAGTAAGTGATGGGTGGAGGATGGTATAGCTCCTCGATGAATCAATAGGTCTCATGATACAATTAGATGTGGAATTGGCTGATAACTTTCCCAATTTGATATATGGTTTTGGCCGAGTCCTAAATCATTTTTAGACATTTTGGATGAGGCCTTGACAAAATGTTTTTGAATGTCCAGTATTATACAGTCCCTCATTATGAAAATAATATTGATGGTTCATGTGGTTATTCAACTATTAGAATACTAATGATTATGTTTTATTATGGCATTATTTACTCAAATCATATTCTTACCATAAAGTGTTCATTATTTGTAAAGGCATGTGTTCTAAATTATTCACCATGCTTAATGTTTATGTTATCTTCTGTTGTATTGCTTACTCTTACTGATCATTTGATCTCACCCCTATCTTATGATTCATTTTACCAGGATATAAAGAAGTTAGTTATGAGTGACATGCAGGCATAATCTAGGAGTCCTGGATGTTTCTAATGGAATAAATTATTGTAGTATTTCTCTTCAAGTTGTAATGATTGAACTTATGTATGTATCTTGTTTCCCAAAATACTAAACTAATCAGTATTTTATGACATGATTTCCTTTTATCATGCCAATGCAATGTAATGAAGCACTGAATCTAGGTAACTGGGGTCGGGGTGTTACACAATAGCCCCAATTAATTCATCTATTACTTGTTCAAACTTAATCAATTCAATATTCAAATTTATAAACTCAAAATACTATAATTAATTCAACAACTAATTGTTCATTTCAAAAACCCCAATTCCCTCATAATTAATTCAATAATTAATTATTCATAATCTATAATTCTAGTAACACCAATTTCACATTTTGTCTCAATTAATTAATTCACCACATTAATTAACTTGATCAAAAACTCAATTTCTAAACATCTAATATAAATTCTATAATTACATACACATAATTTAAATCCAGACTTTGGGAGTTGAATTATAGACCACCTACCTCAAGAATGGTGATGAATGCTTACCAATGGATAATTCACAATTTTAAATGGAATGATCAAGAACTTGATGAAGAACATGATCTAGATCAAAAACCTAGATCCATGATTAAATGAATAAATATCTAACAAACATGGATTTATATCTAGAAACAAAAGCATATAAACATCCCTATTTTATCTAGGGAGAAGAGTGGAAGAAAGAGATAGAACTAAAAAGGTATAAAACACATACCTAGGAAGTGCAAATCTTCAATCTTCCCTTCGATTATCCATGAACAGGGTATGGGAGGGCTTGGAATCCATCTAGGAGCCTCCCAAGTTAAGGGAATTTTTTTGGGGTTATTTGAGGTCTAATAGGGGTTAAAATATGGTGTTCGTTAAATTAAAATATAATTTCTAGGTTAATTAAAACCGCACATACGGTTTTCTGGGTAGGGGCACACAGTTTCCCCTAACTGTTCACCTTAATCGTGTGCCTCTTCTACGGGGCAGGGGGTGGGGGTGGTGCACAGTTTATCTTAAGAGGGAGCACAATTTGAAAAACTATGTTCCAACCATACAAATCCATTCTGTTTGGGTTCACATGATTTTATGGGCTGGGATGTATGGTTTCATAAAACCATGCACCAAATGCGCACTTTCCCACTTCTTTCCAAAATTTCTAATTTTCACTCAAATATACCCCAAGGTAAAACACAAAAAATCATTCTCAAACAAATAAAAATAGTACCTCTAAAAGTGCCCAAAAAATCTCCAGAAAATGATGGGATATTACAAAGTGAAATGATGATATACTTAAATATTTGTTCCATGGATGGATGATATCATTTGACTAAACATAGATGATATTGGTCATCAGGGTTATGGAGATCATAATACATCTAGACTCATTCTCATTAATTCTACCCTCAGTAATCCCTAAGAGAGGAGTCCATGATAATTGGAAAACCTATAGGGATTTCACATGTTCTATGTGTCATCGGATCTTCATATCTGAAAATGTGTGTATTTTTCTTTAAACTTAAGATTATTATTAATGAATATAAAAAGTCACATACTTTGATGAATTAACAATAACCAATGATGAAAAATGATCAGGATGGTGTAGGATATGTTGAGTGCATCAAGAGTTGTATGACATTAATAAATAAGTCAAGATAGGATTTGTCCCTTCCAAATTAATGGATATTGATATATCTATCTTTTTTATGGAAATATAACTATCTTATTAATTCCATTTCCATGTAATTTTATCAATGATATTATTTTTTTAAATTAAAAGAAATTTATATCAAGTATATAGGTTGATTACACAAGTGATGCAACATTTTTGATGAGATATTGAGACAGAGGGATTAGAATACATGGTAAGAGTTTATAAGAGGTAGTCATAGATATGACTAATACTTTTCTATTTAGAGGAAAAGATGTATTTAAAGATACCACTTTTAGTATGTGATTTAGACTCACTGTTATGGATTTAAGGTCCTAGAGGGTCACATGCAAAGTGATTCATAGGTTCCACCAATTCAGATGAATTGAAGTTCAGGATGAAGTGAGACCTACTTGTGGGGAATAATGGACATCCAAGTAAAATAAAATAGTCAAATTAATTAAATTATATTATTATAGTTTAGAATAATTATAATTGAATTTATTTCTCAAGGTATGAATAATTTATTTAATTATATATAAGTGAATATGAGAGAGTGTTATTTATCAAAATAACATTACATGTTCAAGGCTCATTAAATAATTATGGGAGGAATGTGACAAGTTAATTCCTCATGGTTCATCATATGGAATTTAATAATATCACCATTGAGTGTTAAAATATTTTTGATAGGAATGACATGTTTACTTATCCCTTCATGTCATTTTGGTTATATTAAAGAAGTTTAACTTATCCAAGGTAGTAAAAGAAATTTTGGAAAGTTGAAAATAACTATTTAAGCTCATTTTTGAGTTATGAATACTGTGGGAGTCCATTTTCCGGAATTTTAAGAGTTTATCTCCTCTCCTCCCTTCTCTCAATCTTCTAGAGAGAGAAATTTCAAGAACAGATTGATCTAAATTTAGGGATCAACTGTGTGATCTTCTGGCAATCATATGAGATTCATAAGGTCTTAATATTACTATTATAGAAAATGGTAATCAAATAAAGACATTATTGGGGATTTGTTCCATGTTTTCTTGAACTAAATGGTATCTACTTTGGTGCCTTTGAGCTATATTGATCAGGAGACAAACATATATCGCTAGTATTGCGACATTCCACAAAGGTACCATTTTGATTTCAATTTCATACTTAAATTGAATTACATGAGATCATTGTCATGAGTCAGGTGTTAGTATACCAAATCAAGTATTTTATAATATATTTAATGTTAAAAATTAAAAAATCAGCTACTTTCATGCTTCCACTGTGTACCTAGTACCTTCAAATAGCACTTTCAAGGGTATACAAAATATAACACCCTATATCCTTAACAACTCAAAACTATGAATTTAATAGAAAGGATTGTAATTTTATAAATTATCATTATCTTGCAGGTTTATAGTCTTAGATAATTAGGAAAAAATCTTAGAAAACAAATTGGAAACTTCCACTCAATATCTATTTTTTTGATAAAAAATGATTCTTAAATTTAAACTCTCATTTCATTCAAAAAACCTTTTATTCAATCAAAATGTGTAACCATTGACCTTTCTATAATTCTAACACATCCATAATAAATTTTAAAAACATGAAAAAACTTTTTATGAGAATAAAAAAGCTCGTTAAGGTATATACAAAGAAAAAACCCATTATTCCATTTGAAAAACTATGAAATACATAATAAAATTTTCCCTTATATAATAAACTTTGAGCTCAAATATTCATTTTCTTACTCATGAAAAGAGATTTATTGCTTTAAGTTTTTCATAAAAAAATTTAAAATCAAATATCAAGGAAAAATCAGAATCAAGAGGGTTTCTTAAAAAAAGAGAACCCATGAAAAAAGAATTCTTAAAAAAATACCTTTCACCCTTAAAAAGGATTATAAACTTTATTAAAAAATAATCTTATTTTATTTCCTTATGAAATAAGAATATTTTCATAAAAACTCTTTTGTAATCATAAAAAAGTCATGTAGGTACCTTGTGTCATATTACTCTTACAAGAACTCTTACAGGCACTCTTACAAATAGAATAACCTCTTTGGTTAATTCCATGATAATTCTATAGAGAACAAAATAATTTCCCAATGAATTATAGAGTTATATAGGCCTCATCCTAATAGGTCAATATGTAGTGGAAGTGCCTATTGTTCCTATGGAAAACATGTATTTCTTTGGATTTGATGGTTCATTCATAATGTATAAGATGTAAATGTCATGATCAAATTTTATTCATTAATAATATTGACAAATAAAACAATATAAATAAGAGATTATATTTTCATATCAATTTTATAATTAATTTATACATAAGAAGAAAGGTTAACATGATCTTAATATTTTTCTTTATTGTGGTTGTTGATCGTTCTCACATGACCGGTTTAGAATCATTGAATTTTTAGGACCCAAAGTAGATCCACTCTAGTGATAATCTACATGTGATCCTTGAATCTCTAAAAAATGATGGTGGATTTTTGGGTGCTAGTGTAGCCTATTGATCATTTTTTTATACACCTTTGACCACTTCACATCCCTTTAGGCTTGAAGGAATAAATATTTTTCTTCTCATACTTGGGAGGATGATAGGAGGAGGTGGATCCTGAGAGGAATCCATTGTGCATAATGATTAACCTTCTCTAGAATATGATAACAACTTATTTATAGACCTAAGGTTAGGGTATAATAATTAATTAATTGCACAATGGAAATTTAATAAAATATAAAACCTTGAGAGACCCCATATAATATAATAATATAATAATAATAATATTTAATTCCATAGAATGCGCTATTTTGTGCAATTATATATATTATTTTAAGGACTTTCAAATTATTATTTATCACCTGACCTAATCTTGGTTCTCTAATCCTCTTTGAAATTTATTAAACACCTGAATAAATACTATTATTAAATATTTATTCATTCATAAAATAAATAAATATTCAATTTATATACTAGAGAATAAATATTTATTTAATATTCACATAACAAAATAAACATTTTTTTTAATAAATAAATAATTATTTATCATGGTGTGAATAACAATTGATAAAGAAATATTGTATATTTGAATAATTAAACTATTTTCTTATGAATATATATTTATTTAATATTTTTGATCATTTAATAAACCTTGAATAAATATTAAATATTATTTTGGAGAATAATATTTATTTCAATTGTTAAATATAAATAATTTTTAACTGATATCAAAGGAAATAATTTGTGTGTGATCCTCTAGGACTCTTCATGAGTGTAATTAGGAGAGATTTCCTAAAGTCCTAGATTACTATCTAGAAATAGGTCAAGGCACCCATAAAGGAAGAATATATGTCACAATCATAAAATCGCATTCAAATTCTTACTGTGTAATATATTCCCTTTATTATGATATCTCATCAAGAAAGTTACATACTTTTGTCATCAACCTATATGCGTGATATGTCTTTCTCTGAATAATTGAAATAAATTCATCATTACACCATATCAATGTAATTTAATGTGATTGTTTCATTTCTATCAAAGGGACAATTTATTAAAATCCATAAAGGTGGGAGGGAAAATCCTTCCTCAATTTATTAATTAATAACACATCATTCATGACACACCCAACTACACTATGAACTCTCTCATCATGGTTTACAATAATAAATCAAAGTGATTGAGTCACGATATTCATTAATAATAATCTTAAAGTATAAATACCATTACACATGCTCACAAATAGGAATTTTTATGACACATAAATATGGATAATTCTTATTGGTGGGTTTGTTCTTATAATCTCCCATCATGAAGATTACCAACTATGAAATACATGAGATAAAGTCTCATTGGCTTATGAGTACTTACACCTGACATTCAACATACCATGTTCTCCAACATATAATGATATCCAAATATAGAACACATTTTAAGAATATATTCATATCATTTCAAGGTTCTCATCATAATATAGAACTATTATACCCTTTCCAATGTGACAGATACTCGGGAACATTCTTACTCTAAAGTCATGCATAACTATGAATGATATTTAATATGTTATTTTAATTAATATTCACTTATTTGAATATACATGAAATCTAAATTATAAATAGTTTGTTCTAGGACACAAGATATAGTATACTCCCACTTGGAAAACAGATAACCGCCAATGAATTTCAGTTCTCTATCTCTCACATGATGATCATATTTTGACAGATTCAATGATTTATTCAAGGGGTTAGCCAGTTTGTCTTCCTTAGAGACATTGCTCATAGAAAATTCACCTCTCTAAGAAAAATCCCTCAAGTGATGAGATTTATAAAGTATTTTCTACATCCTTTGATGTAATCTTGGTTCTTTTACAAAATCCACCAATACAATATTATCAAAATAGATTATTAAATGGTCTTTGATTATAGAAATACATCAAGATATTGGATGAAATTGAGAATACAAACTTCTAATTTATCTTTCTTAGAAGCCACAATATACTAATACTCAGCTATATAATTAGAAACCATGACTTTCTTTGAGATCTTTCATCTTTCATCACCTCCATTGAGAGTGAAGATGTATCCTGACTATGATTTTAAATCTCCTTAATCTGTTTTAAAACTAGAATCTCCATATCCCCTGATGAATAGTTCATCATCTAATCTATATATCTAGAACATATCCTTAGTACACATTATATAATTAAGTATAATATTGAAAAAAACCCAATAACAGTCACCTAGGATAGCTTGATATCTTCCTACCATGCTTAAGGGGTAGGTGACACCTAGCCATACACATAGAATAAAAAATATGAATGACCTAATCACTAACGTGTATGGAGTCTACTTCATCCTCCGTCTTTCCTCATATTTTTTAAGACATATTTTCCTATAAATTTGAATACCATGTGTGCACAGACCAAAACTTATAATACATAGATATCACATCCTAATAGAAAAATATTCATTAAATTTCACAAATACATGCCTAAGGACCATAATTGTTTAGTGACTTTGGAGACTAGGTATACAATATTCTTATTTAGTGGAAGATATTCCCCTTTTATACTCTTAAAATACACTCCCTACTTAAAAACTTTCTTCAGAACATGGGAAAGGAAACATAATAAAGGGTGAACTTAGATGCTCAATAAGGGTAAACATGGAAAATATGTAAATATATCGTGAGAATAAGGGTATGAGAACATGAACATAACATATGAAAACCATACATTGAATATCAAACATCAAAATCCTATGTCATGGAATAAAGATTAGAAGTTTATAAGACATTAATCATAATTAAATCAAATAACATGAGCCATGGGAACAAAAAATTGACATAAGACATAGATTTGTGGCATAAAAATTAGCTTATAAGATTGTGAACATTTATAAATAGAAATAGGTTCACTCATTAAGTTAAGGAAATGAAATCAATCCCTCAAATAAACTTATGTACATGAAAATAGGTCCACACATAATCTTATGGACATGAAATCCAATCTACACATAACACTATGAACATGTAATCATGATCACACATAACATTATGAATATTTAATCAGGTTCACACATAACATTTTGAACATGTAATAAGGTTGACACTTATCATATTTAATCATGAGTTATCCTTATTTAACTAATGCATTAGAGGGATATACTGGTCCCATCCATTATATAATCCATATATCAGTGTACCACAAGATCATAAAACATTCATCAGGTCATAACTTGTGAAAATAGGTATGGTTCCATAAACAATTCATTATAGTATAGCTCATGAAAATAAACAGGTTTCATAAAAATATTTTAATAATAATCACAAACCATCAAAATAAATAATAAAGATGATATCATTGAATCATGTCCTAAGTAAATCTTAAGTAACATCATAGGATGTAATCCTAGAAGGAAAATGATTTTGTAAAATATCTTAATTTTTTAAGGAAAATAGCCTTTACACATTGAAAAACACTTTTTAAAACATAAAACATTTTTAAAATATTTTATTTTAAAATAAACTTGTAAAATTATCAAGAAATATTTAAAACAATGAATGGTTAAGATGGTGGAAAATTCCATACATGTTAACATAAATATTCCATTCACATTTTTGGTAAAATCAAAAGAGTCCTTGTTTTGAAAATGAAATAAAGATTACATTTTAAAAAAAAATAAAAAATTCAAACATGTGTAAAAGTATTTAATAAATCCTTTGGGTAATGTTAAAACATTTTTAGAAAATATGGATACATAAGAAAAAAGTTTTTCAACCAAAGAGAGAAATAAAGTTGATTTTTCTTAAAAACATTCTTTTGAACAATTGGGTACATAAAGAGAGTAAAATGTAGGAAAAACATGTATTGTAATTACATAACCGTTGGAGAATAAAATTTATGAATTTCTTTAGGTATGGATTTTAATATTTAATCATAGAAATCATAAATAAACAATCCTAATAAACATTGAGATTGTATCATAAAACTATTACCACTTTGGAAACATTAAGTTGTAATCCCCATGAAAGATATATCCTAAAATAGATATGTAAATCCACATATTTTTTAGGAAAATATTCATAAAATACATTAATGGGGAATATATAAACCACATAAAAGAAATAGGTGTTGAATATTGCATGTGTCTCGTAGTAGTAAAAAGTGATACAGAAATCCATTACCTTAAGTCTCAACTTCTTTCACACACATTCGAACTGACTGTATAATAAATATAAGTTTGTTATACATATATTACATAAAAATAAATCATATTTAACATACCATATATTATTGAGTTATGAATTTTTATTACCCATTTATTAACAATTCCTTATTAGGATTACATTTTGGGTAAAAACAACTGTGTTTTTCATGTATGTTTTGGTTTCGTGTTTTTGGTACTTTTACATTTTCCATAATTCTATAATTTACAGAATTTTAACCATTTCTTAAATATCATATATATTAATTTTATATTTATTTATATTAATCCATAAAATTTAGAGAAAGAAAATAAAATATATCGTTCATGGAGACAGTAGGCCATACGTACACATGAACGTTGTTTTCATTTTCATGATGGATGAAATAAAAGAAAGTTAGATCATATATTAACATTATAGAATCAATTTTATTTCATATATATCACACATATTTATTAAATTTACCATAATTTCATTTCATTCAAAGTGTTAGTGAAAAATGAATTGCAATGCTTAATAAGGCGATAGTCCTCCATACACACGGATGACGTTGTCATATCCCCTAAGGAATAAAAAGTAAGAAGGTATATGTGATATAATAATTAAAAAAGTATAATTATGTTAAATATATCATATATATTCATTTAATATATCCTTATTACTATCCAAGTAAAACAAAAATGAAAAACACATCACAATGGTTTGTGAGGCGGTAATCCACCGCACACATGAGCGACATTATTACTTTCCAATTGTTTGAGATCTAAGAAGATATATGTGGAATTATAAATATAGAGATATAATAATATAATAATATAATATAATATATATATATATATAATATAAACATTAAATTCATCATAATATCAAGTCATTATAGGTGTCGATTGAAAAAAAAAATAACATCAGTTTGCGAGGCGATAGTTCGCCGTACACACAAAAGATAATTTTGTATTCCATTTGATGCAAGAAGAAGAGGATATATGTTATGAAATTAACATAATAAAATATCAGTGTATTTTATATACTAGTTTTATTATATCATCATAATTTATTAATAATTTTATGGAGGTGGATGAAGAAATAATATAAAATACTCAGTTAGGGATGTTGCCTCTTCTTTGGAAAAAGTCTTTTTGTTTTCACAAAAAGTATTATTAGGATATATTTATGAATGAAATAATTATTATAATATGAGTGGAGGGAATTAATTATTTTATTTTTTTAGGTCTTGTCTGGACCGATGAGTTTTCGAATTCTGAATAGGAGAGGAGAGTGAGTGGCTTTTATAAGTAAGATGAGTGGCACACTTTTATGTTTTACAACTAAAAAGGTGTATCCATGTTTATTACATCAAAATACTCCAAAATGGGACATTATAGAAACTTAGAGGTGATAAGTTCAAAATATTTCCATTAAATTAGTTTTTTACAATTTTATAGGTCATCTTACCCTATATCGTTAATTTTAACCCATGGTAAACCCATTTTAACATTAACTACTGTAATTAATTTTTACTATTTTTACAATTCATTATGATAATAAAATTAATTTCACCATATTAAATAAAATAAATTATTTTTATTCCAAACATGGAATCTATTTGTCCAAATTTAATTTACATAAGTAGAAAATTTTAATTTATAATTAATCCCGCAAACGCGGTGAAAAAGCAGTTTTCCAAATAGAAAATATTCAAAATTATAAAAATTTTATATATCAAAATTCAATATAAATTTTATTAAAATGAAAAAAAATTGAATTAAAAAATATATATAATTGAACTAATTTTACTTTTATTACCATATTAAAATAATTTGGAATATTTCAAATGCTTTAAAAGAAATGACAATTTTTAATAAAAACCAATATTTTTCAATATTCATCAAAAAAAATATCTTTTCAGAAAATTACCATAAATTCACCAAAAGATAATTTTTACATTATGATTTTAAAAATAAAGTTTATTTTTTCAAACAAAATTTATAAATGTTTCAACAATTAATTTTAAATTAAGTTCACAAAAGGTGACAAAACAACTTTTTAGAAAAGACAGTTTTTAAACATAAAATTGGATTTATTGTTATCTCTTGTATAAAAAACACATAATATGAATGTTAAAAATATCATTTAATATAATATATATATATATATATCTTTAACATAATTCCACAAAAGTGATTTTTTTAATATATTGAGGCAAAACACGATTGGGAAAAAATTGTTATTTAGAAAAAGATTTTTTTTATTTTCAAATTGTTATTATTTTTATTTATAATTAATCAGTCACTAAAGAATTCATTTTGTATACATGTTCAAACCATATATTTTCATAATTTAGTTAATCTTATTCATACTCACCATTCCAATGGCTAGGTAATAATTATCATATTAAATAATAAAATTTTAATAGTATGTCGCATTTTGTTTAAACTCAATTTTTCATGTGAGGAAAGATAAAATTAGTATTGCGTATAATGAAAGATAAACTTCATGTTGTGTGTAATTAAAAATAATTAAAATATTAAATTAATTTTAAAAATAAATATTTCTCAAAATCTTGTGGTATACATTCTACCCCACTTAAAATGAATTTATCCCTCAAAATTCGTCACTTTGGTACAAAAAACTAAAGATAATTCTACATTATTATATCCTTAGGTTCCCACATTGATTACTCAAGATGGTGGATTCACCAAAAAATATTGACCAGGTGAGTGGTCTTGTTTCATAGAACATTCTTTGTATGATCTAGAATCTCCATCAACTGTTCTTTATAAGAATGATCATGCTCTAATGGTACAACCTTTGAGTTCCATACTTGTAATGGATCAAGTATGTACTACCTCAAGAGTGATATGTAGAACACAATGTTAACCTAATAATTTTTTAGTGGAATCCCTATGAAATAAGATGCAGTCCCAATACGATCAATAATTTCAAAGGGATCAATATACATAAGGCTTATTTTTACCTTCTTTCTTCCAAGAATAAATTCATAGAAAAACAATCTCATCAACTTCAAATTCTATATTTCATTGTTAATTGTTATCATAACATTTATTTAAATTTTTTTATTCCCTTATGTTTTGTGAATGACTCATACCATCTTTTCCATTTAATGAGGTAGCTCATGTCCTAATATGTTTATTTCTATAACTTCATTCCAGTACATTGTAGTAATACACTTATTTCTATAAAGGGATTCATAAAGAGCCATCTGAATTCTCAATTTAAAGCTATCATTATAAGGATACTCAAATAGAGGAAGGTGTTGATCCCAACCACATTTTAAATCCATAGAACAAGATATTATCATATCCTCTCGGGTTTGAATTATTCTATCAGACTGACCATATGTCTGAGGATGATACAAAATGCTGAAACATGACTCTGTATTAAGATATTGTTGAATTCTTCACTAAAACATCATGGTAAACTTCAGATTGTGATTAGATACAATTTAATTTGGTACACCATGCAACTTTACCACCTCTTTAATGTATATTCTGGAAATTAGATCCTGAGAGAAATATTTTTTGATAGTAATTAAGTGTGATAACTTCATAAGGTGATTGACTATAACCCATAATTACCTTAATATCCAAGATATGAAAAACCGTAAAGGTTATTGTTACCTTTAATAATATTCCTACATAGTGTAAATTCATTCCACCTTAAATAAATTTATCAGTAAAACATGTATAAAACCAAAGGGTTATGTTGCCATAAATGTCTCTTGAAATGTCTTTAATCTTGATAAAATACCATCACATAAAACCTTAGATGGTGTTTCAATGACTTTGAACTTATTATCAAACTTAAACTCATAAAACCATGATGGTATTCATAACTCTTAAGTTAATCTTACCACTACCAAAAAACTGGGCAAGGCATGCGCCTGCCTTTATCAGTGCTAACGGAAAAGCGCTGATAAAGGGCCGGACCTTTATCAGCGCTAACAAAAGTGCTGATAAAGGGGTACCCTTTATCAGCTCTTTTTTAGCGCTGATAAAGGCCTTCCACTATATCAGCGCTAACAAAAGCACTGATAAAGGTCCACTTTATCAGTGCTTTTTTAGCGCTGATAAATACACCCTTTATCAGCGCTTTTTACTAGCGTTGATAAAGGGTCCCACGGATTTATTAAAAACCTGCGGGTCCTATTCCTCCTCCCCGCACACAATCAAGCTCTCGCAGAAGCCCTCGTCTGCGCCACTGCCGCCACTACCGCCGCCTCCTTCTCCTCCGCCGCGGCCACCGCCTCCTCCTCTGCTTCTGCTCCTCCTCCTCCTCCTCCGGTGCCTCCACCCTGCCTCAGCCCTGCCTCCGCGTCGCTGCCGCCGGTACCTCCTCCTCCACCGCGGCCTCCTCATCCTCTGCCGGTGCCTCCTCCTCCTCCGTCGGTGCCTCCTCCTCCACTGTGGCCTCCTCCTCCATCGCGACCTCCTCCTCCTCCGCCGGTGCCTCCACGGCCTCCTCATCCTCCGCGGCCTCCTCCTCCTCTATTGTGTGGTATGCTATGCATGTAATTTGCTTTGTTTTTTGTTTTTGTTCTATATTTCAAATATCATGATTTGTGTGAATCAATTTTATTTGAAGTGGGGGGTGCAGGTGCTGCGGGTGTAGTGGGTGGGGGGGTGTTTAGGTGGGGGTGTTTAGGTGGGGGAGATGTTTAGTGGGTGAACATGTAGGTGGGGCGTATAATGGGGGGTCCAAATACCGTATCTTCCTCATCCTAAAAGGTGCGATATTTTTCAATACCATTTTATTTCACTGTCCATAAAACATAGCATTCGCCCGTTTTCTCTTTTCCCATCCAACACTATCATATCCAGTACCATTACCTATAAAATAACACATTATGCATGAGTTCTTAAAAATATAATAAGCGAGTAGTAAAACTCCGCCGCCTCCTCCTCTGCTCCTGCTCCTGCTCCTCCTCCTCCTCCTCTGCTGCCTCTGCCGATGCCTCCTCCTCCTCTGTCGGTGCCGCCGGTACCTTCGCGGCCTCCCCCTCCTCCGCCGGTGCCTCCGCGGCCTCCTCGTCCTCCGCCGTCACGCCGCGGTCAAGCCGTGGTCACACCGCGGTCACACCACGGTCACGCCGCGGTCACGTCGGTGCCTCCGCGGCCGCTGCCTCCTCCTCCTCCGCCGCGGCCGCCTCCTCCCCCTCTGCTCCTGCTCCTCCTCCTCCTCCTCCACCGACCTCATCCTCCTCCTCCTCCGCTGCCTTCATTGCCTCCGCTTCCTCCACTACCTCCGCCCTGCCTCCGCCCTGCCTCTGCGTTGCCGCTGGTGCCTCCTCCTCCACCGCGGCCTCCTCATCCTCCACCGCGGCCTCCTCCTCCTTCTCCGCTGCCTCCGCTGCCTCCTCCTCCTCCGCCGTGGCCGCCGCCTCCTCATCTGCTCCTTCTCCTCCTCCCCTCCACCGGCCTCATCCTCCTCCTCCTCCGCTGCCTTGGCTGCCTCCGCCCTGCCTCCGCCCTGCCTCCGCCCTGCCTCCGCGCTGTCGTCGGTGCCTCTGGTGCCTCGTCCTCCACCGCGGCCTCCTCCTCCTCCGCCTCCTCCTCCTCCTCCTCCGTCGGTGCCGCCAGTGCCTCCACGTCTCCTCCCCCTCCGCGCGCTGCGGTCACGCTGCGGTCACACCGCGGTCACGCCACGGTCACACCGGTGCCTCCGCGGCCGCCGCCTCCTCCTATTACGCCGTGGCCGCCGCCTCCTCCTCTGCTCCTGCTCCTCCTCCTCCTCCTCCACCGGCCTCATCCTCCTCCTCCTCCGCTGCCTCTGCTGCCTCCGCCCTGCCTCTGCGCTACCGTCGGTGCCTCCTCCTCCACCGCGGCCTCCTCCTACTCCGCCGATGCCTCCTCCTCCTCCGCCGGTGCCGCCGGTGCCTCCGCGGCCGCCTCCTCCTCTGCGGTCACGCCGCGGTCATGCCGCGGTCACGCCGTGGTCACACCGGTGCCTCTACGGCCGCTGCCTCCTCCTCTGATCCTGCTCCTCCTCCCCTCCACCGGCCTCATCCTTCTCCTCCTCTGCTGCCTTTGCTGCCTCCGCCCTGCCTCCGCCCTGCCTCCGCGCTGCCGTCGGTGCCTCTGGTGCCTCCTCCTCCACCGCGGCCTCCTCCTCCTCCGTCGATGCCTCCTCCTCCTCCACCGGTGCCGCTAGTGCCTCCACGTCTCCTCCTCCTCCGTGCGCTGCGGTCACGCTGCGGTCATGCCGCGGTCATGCAGCGGTCACGCCGCGGTCACGCCGCGGTCACGCCGCGGTCACGCCGCGGTCACGCCGCGGTCACGCCGCGGTCACGCCGCGGTCACGCCGCGGTCACACCGCAGTCACGCCGCAGTCACGCCGCGGTCACACCGCGGTCACGCCGGTGCCTCTACGGCCGCTGCCTCCTCCTACTACACCGCGGCCGCCGCCTCCTCCTCTGCTCCTGCTCCTCCTCCTCCTCCTCCACCGGCCTCATCCTCCTCCTCCTCCACTGCCTCCGCTGCCTCTGTTGCCTCCTCCCTGCCTCCGCCCTGCCTCTGCGCTGCCGCCGGTGCCTCCTCCTCCACCGCGGACTCCTCCTCCTCCGCTGGTGCCGCCGGTGCCTCCGCGGCCGCCTCCTCCTCTGCGTTCACGGCGCGGTCACGCCGCGGTCACGCCGCGGTCACGCCGGTGCCTCTGCGGCCGCCTCCTCCTCCTCTGATCCTGCTCCTCCTCCCCTCCACCGGCCTCATCCTCATCCTCCTCCGCTGCCTTCGCTGCCTCCGCCCTGCCTCCGCCCTGCCTCCGCCCTGCCTCCTCACTGCCACCGGTGCCTCCGGTGCCTCCTCCTCCACCGTGGCCTCCTCCTCCTCCGTCGATGCCTCCTCCTCCTCCACCGGTGCCGCCAGTGCCTCCACGTCTCCTCCTCCTCCGTGCGCTGCGGTCACGCTGCGGTCACGCCGCGGTCACGCCGCGGTCACGCCGTGGTCACGCCGGTGCCTCCTCCTCCACCGCGGCCTCCTCCTCCTCCACCGCGGCCTCCTCCTCCTCCTTCGCTGCCTCCGCTGCCTCCTCCTCCGCCGTGGCCGCCGCCTCCTCCTCTGCTCCTTCTCCTCCTCCCCTCCACCGGCCTCATCCTCCTCCTCCTCCGCTGCCTCCGTCTCCTCCTCCTCCTCTGCTCCTCCTCCTCCTCCTCCTTCTCCTCCACCGCAGCCTCGTCCTCCTCCTCCTCCACCGGCGCTTCCTCCTCCTCCTCCTAGTCCCCTGCCTCATCCTCCTCCTCCACCGGCGCCTCCTCCTCCTCCTCCTCTGCCTACTCTGCTGCCTCCTCCTCCACCGCGGTTTGAGAGGTGCCTCAAGTGATTTCACCATCTTCCTTACCATTTTATTATTTATATTTAGTTTCTATTGATTTTTGATTTATCTAGATTAGGTTTTATGGGTGATTCAACTGGCGCACAGTGGTATCATATTGATGTGAGGCTTGGGGATTGTAGTGGTTCCCAATATATTTTTTATTTTGGTATTTATTTATTCCTTTATTTCCTTGAAGTATCTTGTTTTTTATCTAAATTATACTCATATTCCTTCTCCTTTAACCTATATACTTATCCTATGGATTTTAAATAGGATGAATATAAATAAAGAATGGATGAATGCCAATCAGTTGAAAAAAGATTATGAAGAAGGCGTGAAAGAATTTATCAAGTTTGCAACAGATCATGCATGTGACTCTTCTCAAATCCTTTGTCCGTGTTTACGCTGTTGTTATTCAAAACAAATTAGTCCAGATGAGTTGGAATAACACTTGATCTGTCACGGAATAGATAAAAGTTATACATGTTGGAATAAACACGGGGAAACAACGAATGTAGGTAGTGACTGGGGTGACACTGTGTTTTATGGATCATCTGATATGATTACAAACATGAACAATGAAGATGACTGTATGGAGGATGTGATTACAGATGTGAATGATGATGAAGATCGTATTGAGAAAATGACAAGGACCTTTGAAGATGAACTTAGTGATTGCCCAAAATTGTTTGAGAAGTTAAAAAGTTGTGCAAAGACGCCATTGTATGCTGGTTGCACTAAATATACAGCATTGTCAGCCGTACTGAAGCTGTATAATTTGAAAGCAGATAACGGGTGGAGTGACGACAGTTTTATGAAACTACTTGCCCTCTTGAATGACATGCTCCCAGAAGACAATGAGCTCCCGAGCCGAACATACGATGCCAAACGAATTCTACGCTCTATGGGTATGATCTCTGAAAGAATACACGCCTGCCCGAATGACTGTATACTGTTTCGCAAGGACCAAAAATCACTTAAATAATGCCCAAAGTGTGGTGCTTCTAGATACAAGAAAGATGAATCCAGTCCTACTAAAGTTGTATGGTACTTTCCAATCATTCCAAGGTTTAGACGCCTATATGGAAGTGAGGAGACTGCAGAACAATTAACATGGCATGCAGATACAAGAATTAAAGATGGAATACTACGTCACCCAGCAGACTCTCCTCAGTGGAAGAGAATCGATCATGAGTATCCTGAATTTGGAAACGAGTCGAGAAACCTTCGTCTTGCGTTATCTACAGATGGAGTGAATCCTTTTGGTTTTCAAAGCAGCAGTCATAGTACATGGCCGGTTATGTTGACAAATTATAACTTACCACCGTGGTTATGCATGAAACGAAAATACATCATGTTATCTATGCTTATATCAGGACCAAAACAACTGGGTAATGATATTGATGTTTATTTAGCTCCATTGATCGAAGATTTGAAATTATTGTGGGATTCAGGTGTTACATTGTATGATGCTTACAGAAAGGAAGATTTCACTTTGAGAGTCATGTTGTATGGGACGATACATGACTTCCCAGCATATGGAAATTTGTCAGGATATAGCATTAAAGGAACTCAAGGCTGTCCTGTTTGTGAAGAAGGTACACAATCAATTAGGTTGAAACATTCATTGAAAACCGTGTTTCTAGGACATCGCAGATTTCTACCGCGACGACATAAGTACTGTTCTTGGAAGACATCATTCGATGGAAGTTTAGAAGAACGTACAACACCGTCTCCACTAACATGTGATCAATTGTTTGAGAAAGTTAAAAATTTGGACACTACTTTTGGTAAACCGGCTTCGAAAAACCTTACGAAAATCGGTTGGAAAAAGAGATCAATTTTTTTTTTGAATTAAAATACTGGAATTGTCTGTATGTAAGACATTTTATTGATGTTATTCATGTAGAAAAAAATGTATTTGACAGTGTTATCAGCACGTTGCTAAATACATCTGGCAAAACAAAAGATGGAATTAAGGCTAGGTTGGACATGGTTGAGATGGGAATACGAGAAGCTTTGGCACCAGTAAAGGGTGAAAAACGAACATTTCTTCCTCCTGCTGCTTACACTCTTTCCAGGCAGGAGAGATATCAGTTTTGCAACTTCTTGAATGACGTAAAAGTTCCAGAGGGGTATTCGTCAAATATTAGTAACCTTGTGTCAATGAGCGACTTGAAGTTAAAAGGTCTGAAATCACATGACTGTCATGTTTTGATGCAAAATCTCATTCCAATTTATTTACGTTGCATTTTGCCCAAGAATGTCCTCCATACATTAACGAAACTATGTTTCTTCTTCAAAGCTATATGCAGCAAAGTTATAGACCCGGCGAAATTGCCAGCTATGGAAAAAGAAATTGCCATCATATTATGTGAATTAGAAATGTTCTTCCCGCCTTCATTTTTTGATATGATGGTTCATTTGATGGTCCACTTGGTGAGAGAGATTTGACTATGTGGTCCTGTACATTACAGATGGATGTACCCCATTGAACGGTATATGAAGATTTTGAAAGGGTATGTCAAAAATCGAAGTCGGCCAGAGGGTTGTATTGCAGAGTGATATATGTTTGAGGAAGCCGTTGAATTCTGTACCGAATACTTGTCTGGTGTGGAGAGCATTGGCTTACCGAAATCTCGTCACACTGGGCGGTTAGAGGGTGAAGGAATTTCTGGAAGAAAGGTTGTCACAATCAATATTACAGATCGTGATCAGGCCCACCTTTATGTTTTTCATAACAGTTTGGACATTGACCCATATATTGAAATCCACAAAGAAATTATTAGTCAATTGAATCCATCAAGGGCTGAAAAATGGATATCAAATACACATAATCGACAGTTTATAGGATGGTTTCGAGATCATATTTTTAAGAAGTCAGATGAAAATCCAAAGTCTATTTCGGAACGACTTCGATGGCTAGCCGGAGGACCAAGTGTGTATGCATTATCTTACAATGCTTATGTAGTTAATGGTTATACATTTTATACTAATGAACATGATGAATACAGTATCATGAAGAATAGTGGGGTTACACTTGTGGCTGAAGCGATGCATGTTTCCGGTGCTAAGGACAGAAATCCAATTTATGTGAATATGTCATACTTTGGCATCATCAAACAAATATGGGAGTTGGATTATACGGAATTTCAAGTTCCGATATTTCAATGCAAGTGGGTTGATAACAGGAGTGCTGTTAAAATAGATGATTGGGGATTTGTGAAAGTTGATTTCAGTAAGGAAGGGGATAAAGACGAACCATTTATAATGGCATCACAGGCAGTGCAAGTATTTTATGTTCCCGATCCCGCAAACCGAAACTGGTCAATTGTTCTGTTATCGACCAAAACAGCTGAAGGGTCAGATGAAAATTTAACGGAAGATGATTCTTTCATTGGGATTTCGAAATCATTTCGCATTGGTCTCAATGTAGACGATGTTTTGTATGTCAGAGGAGACCACAATGAAGGGATATGGATAGTTGATAGAGGGGTCAAATCCCTTCAGCCTTTTAAAAAAAAGGGAGTTCAATAATCAAGTTATTGATTTTTATTGTAATATAGATTGTGTTGCATTATGTTATTATCTGTTCGCTGCTGCTTTTATGTGATCTAACTTAAATTTTAAACCAGTTCTGCAGATAATGACTTCTTCACCTGCTGATGCACCCAATCCTGAGACACAACACGTCTCTCAACCTGTTGCAGCTGGTCCCATTGCTGAGAGACAACAGGTCTCTCAACCTGTTGCAGCTGGTCCCACTGCTGACGTACAACAGGTCTCTCAACCTGTTGCAGCTGGTCCCACTGCTGAGAGACAACAGGTCTCTCAACCTGTTGCAGCTGGTCCCACTGCTGACGTACAACAGGTCTCTCAACCTGTTGCAGCTGGTGTCAATGCCGAAGCTAGTGTTTCGTAGAAACATAATGATGATGCAGAAACTGAGGAAATGGTAGGCGATGAAACCCCAGTGACACAAAAAAAACAGGTGCACCGTAGTTTGACAGTTTTAGCAAAAATCCTTAAGGAAAAAGAAAAAGGCATCAAATTTGAGGTGGGATGGAATAAGCTAGGCCATCATGTAAACCCCAACAAAGCCATGTTTAGTAGCTACATTGGAATCGTCACTCGACAACGCGTGCCGATTGACGTAGAGTCGTGGCACCATGTTTTCAGCGGGTTAAAAACATTAATGTGGGAAGAGATTACAGTAACATTACGATATCATCTATTTAATTTATTAAAATAAAATAAAATATTTAAATATTGACTAACCCTTCATCATCTCTTGCAGAGTGCATTTATAGTAGATGTTTCACACAAAGAATATGTTTTCAGACTAGAAGGAAGGATTCATAGAGGCTTTCGCACCATTTTAATGAAAAATCATCTAAAAGATGCCGAAGGGAAAATCAAGCCGCACCCTCCTCCTCTTTATGCACACTTGATATCCCAAGGAATGTGGGATGCGTTTTGCAACCGTCGTGCGGAAAAGAATTTTCAGGTACATTGTGTTTGGTTACACATTGTGTAACGTTGCTTGTATTCATCACATTGATTGATAGGTTTTTATTTATGAAACAGCAACTGAGTGCTGGAAATAAAGAACGGGCAGCAAAACCAGCGTACCCCTACCGTAAAGCAAGGTTGGGGTACGCTTCAATTGAAAAACAATTGGTATGTATTTTAAAAGTACTGTAATAATTTTATGTGACATAAAACAACACTGTAACCATGTTTCTCTGTTTATAAGCAGATTGATGAAGCAAAATCTCAATTCACTTCCATTCCACACCATGTGCTATGGAAGGAGGCTCGTGTTAATAAAGAGGGGAAACTGATAGATGAAAACACACAAAAAGTGTGGGAAACATGTGTAAGTATGATATAATATAAACTTGTTTTGCTTTAAATCACTATTACATAATGATGCTTACTTATTTTTTCATATTTTCTATTTGACATAGTCACAGGAAACATCAACACCCGCACCGGATGCAGACATACTTTCAACAGCCTTGAAACAGCCAGAACAGTATGGCCGCGTCAGAGGTGTGGGTTTTGGGGTGTCACCCAAGACATATTTTAAGAAAAAAAAACAAGAGGATGAACAAACTAAAGAATTTCATGTAATGAGAGATATAGTAGCTACCCTTGAAGAACTAATCCAAACTCAGGGAGAGATGCTAAAGAGTTTGATGGAGGAGAGGCGAAGAGAACAAACAACTCAAGAACAACCCCCATGAGAAGATCCACCCCTCACCAGCTTTGAGGTGAGCCATTCCCCTCAAAGACCTGACTTAACCGAGGTAATCAATGTTATAATATTCGTTTTTGTGAGATGTGAATCACATAGACACTGATACCTTTCATTTAATGATATTCTGCAGGGTGAAAATGACTGTGATTTATATCTGTCAACTCCCACTCATCGCCTTGTAGCGAGGGCTACGATGTTCAATATGAAGAATGACACGCTACACTCCAGACCACTTCCAACCGGTCATGTCAAAGTGTCGATTAACGTAGCTAATGAGCCGAGCGCCGAGCTACCCGTGCCAAATGACGATGACGACATTCATACGGTGGAAAAAGCTATTGGAACATTCATTGCATGGCCGTCAAATCTTGTAAAAAAACACGTCGAGCAGGAGGTATTCATTTCCAGTTCATTTTTCAAGTAGAACCTTTAACATTAAATTAGAAAATGGCTGAACTGATGAATGTTATTACAGAAGGATAAAATGGAGAAGCTGAAACGAAAGAGCGGCTCAAAGATTGGATCAACCAACCAATCAAAATGATCTACTGAGAGCACGTTCACCCCGCCCATTCTACATCCACATTTAATATCATTGCAAGCTCATGTGGATACGAAAATGAAAGACGGAAAGAATCATACAATTGTTTGTGAAAAAGATATGTACGGAGAGGAAACAATGGATTTCGTTAGTGCAGACGCTGTTTCTGAGATCATCACATACGACTGGCTAGGCGCCTCAGTTATAAATGTATACATGAGGTATGTTTTCATGATTTGATTTTACAGAAGCTGATATACTTTGATAATTATGGATAAATACATCTCATATTTTTCACAGGCGTATATATGAAAAACAGTTGAAGGGATTTTCCCATGAATACAAATTTGGACTCGTTAGTCCTCACACCATTTCTATACAACGAACAGAAATAGATTCTAATTTTCAGGCTGAATTGATGTCAAATCTGCTCAGAACGTTTCAAAGAAGAATTACGACTGACAGGCTCTTTTTAATACCAACGATGCAAGGGTAAAACTATACATTTTAGTCATATCAATTATATTTTCATTTCTATCAGTACTTATTTCTTTTTTTGTTTTTAGGGAACATTGGATTCTCATTGCAGTCAATTTGGATACTCCAAAGATTTATTTTCTGGATTCACTGCATGGATATCCAACTAACCGGCCACACATGATGGAGATTGTAAATTTTTAATACACTAGATCCAACATTTTAGAACTAAATATCTAGTTATATAATTTATATTATCTTTTAATGAGGATTTTGTTATGATAGGGCAGTGTATGAATATCGTCTAAAGGCTGGAATGAATCCAGGGCGTAAGGACAACAATGCCCACAAGATCTACAAATGGAGAAGTATCTGGGTATATATAATTATATTTCACTATCCAAATACATATCAAAACAAATTAATTATTTTTCTCGATGTTTCTGCAGTGTCCGAAACAAACAAATGACAAGGACTGCGGTTATTATGTTTGTAAATTTATGAAAGAGATCGTATTTCATGGACAAACTAGCATCCCTGAAGAGGTATTTTTGAAAATAATTACTACTTTATTTAAAATATTTATTAATCCCTTGTGTATTTATATTTTTTCAGTACTACTATGACTGTCGCAAAAACTCCTATTCAGAAGATGATATAAATGTCTTTAGAAACGAATGGGCAGCGTACCTGATCGAAGAATGTAAACAAATAAGACAATGAAGGTGAATTCCTAATACTTATGTCATCTTTATATGGTCATTGATATCTCCCTTTACACTTATTGAGCATCAATGATCTCCCTTTCTTATGTTTCATAACCTTAGAATAGTGAATTCCTACTACTTAGTTTGAAAATGAGATAAACTTTGGAAAACAACACCAATGACATACGCAAAACTGAGCAAACGTGTTCGGATTGTTTTAATACTTTATGACAATGATCCACGAGTCATTTGTGACGCGTACGAATCAACCGCACATCAATCCGACGCACGGTGTGACCGGTATGGCTAAAATTGTCTGATATCAGTTTGAAAATGACATGAACTTTGGAAAACAACACCAATGACATACGCCAAACCGAGCAAACACGTACGGATTGTTTTGATACTTTAGGACAACGATCCACGAGTCATTTGTGACACGTACGAATCAACCGCACCTCAATCCGATGCACAGTGTGACCGGTATGGCTAAAAGTGTCTGATATCAATTTGAAAATGAGATAAACTTTGGAAAACAACACCAATGACATACGCCAAACCGAGAAAACTACTTTGGATTGTTTTGATACTTTAGGAAAACGATCCACGAGTCATTTTTGACGCGTACGAATCGACCACACCTCAATCCGACACACGGTGTGACCGGTATGGCTAAAAGTGTCTGATATCAGTTTGAAAATGACATGAACTTTGGAAAACAACACCAATGACATACGCCAAACCAAGAAAACGAGTTCGGATTGTTTTGATACTTTAGGAAAACGATCCAAGAGTCATTTGTGACGTGTACGAATCGACCGCACCTCAATCCGACGCACGGTGTGACCGGTATGGCTAAAAGTGTATGATATCAGTTTCAAATTGAGATAAACTTTGGAAAACAACACCAATGACATACGCCAAACCGAGGAAATGCCTTCAGATTGTTTTGATACTTTAGGAAAACGATCCACGAGTCATTCGTGACGTGTACGAATCGACCACACCTCAATCCGACGCACGGTGTGACAGGTATGGCTAAAATTGTCTGATATCAGTTTGAAAATGACATGAACTTTGGAAAAAAACAACAATGACATACTCCAAACTGAGCAAACTCCTTTGGATTGTTTTGATACTTTAGGAAAACGATCCACGAGTCATTTGTGACGCGTACGAATCGACCGCATCTCAATCCGACGCACGGTGTGACCGGTATGGCTAAAAGTGTCTGATATCAGTTTGAAAATGAGATAAACTTTGGAAAACAACACCAATGACATACACCAAACTGAGAAAAAGCCTTAGGATTGTTTTGATACTTTAGGAAAACGATCCAAGAGTCATTCGTGACGCGTACGAATTGACCACACCTCAATCCGACGCACGGTGTGACCGGTATGGCTAAAAGTGTCTGATATCAGTTTCAAATTGAGATAAACTTTGGAAAACAACACCAATGACATACACCAAACCGAGAAAACGCCTTCGGATTGTTTTGATACTTTAGGAAAACGATCCACGAGTCATTTATGACGCGTACGAATCGACCGCACCTCAATCTGACGTACGGTGTGACCGTTATGGCTAAAATTTTCTGATATCAGTTTGAAAATGACATGAACTTTGGAAAACAACACCAATGACATACGCCAGACTGAGCAAACGCGTTCGGATTGTTTTGATACTTTAGGACAACGATCCACGAGTCATTTGTGACGTGTATGAATCGACCGCACCTCAATCCGACGCACGGTGTGACCGGTATGTTTAAAAGTGTCTGATATCGGTTTGAAAATGAGATAAACTTTGGAAAACAACACCAATGAAATACGCCAAACCGAGAAAACACGTTCGGATTGTTTTGATACTTTAGGAAAACGATCCACGAGTCATTTTTGACGCGTACGAATCGACCGCACCTCAATCCGATGCACGGTGTGACCGGTATGGCTAAAATTGTCTGATATCAGTTTGAAAATGACATGAACTTTGGAAAACAACATCAATGACATACGCCAAACTGAGAAAACGCATTCATATTGTTTTGATACTTTAGGAAAACGATCCACGAGTCATTTGTGACGTGTACGAATCGACCGCACCTCAATCCGACGCACGGTGTGACCGGTATGGCTAAAATTGTCTGATATCAGTTTGAAAATGACAAGAACTTTGGAAAACAACACCAATGACATACACCAAACCGAGAAAATGCATTCGGATTGTTTTGATACTTTAGGAAAACGATCCACGAGTCATTTTTGACGCATACGAATCGACCGCACCTCAATCCAACGCACGGTGTGACCGGTATGGCTAAAAGTGTCTGATATCAGTTTCAAATTGAGATAAACTTTGGAAAACAAAACCAATGACATACGCCAAACTGAGAAAACGCCTTTGGATTGTTTTGATACTTTAGGAAAACGATCCATGATTCATTTTTGACGTGTACGAATCGACCGCACCTCAATCCGACACACGGTGTGACCGGTATGGCTAAAAGTGTCTGATATCAATTTGAAAATGAGATAAACTTTGGAAAACAACACCAATGACATACACCAAACCGAGCAAACGCCTTCTGATTGTTTTGATAATTTAGTACAACGATCCACGAGTCATTTTTGACACGTACGATTCGACTTCACCTCAATCCGACGCACGGTGTGACCGGTATGGCTAAAATTGTCTGATATCAGTTTGAAAATGACATGAACTTTGGAAAACAACACCAATGACATATGCCAAACCAAGAAAACGCCTTAGGATTGTTTTGATAATTTAGGACAACGATCCACGAGTCATTTGTGACGTGTAAGAATCGACCTCACCTCAATCCGACGCACGGTGTGACCGGTATGGCTAAAAGTGTCTGATATCAGTTTGAAAATGATATAATCTTTGGAAAACAACACCAATGACATATTCCAAACCGAGAAAACGCCTTAGGATTGTTTTGATACTTTAGGAAAACGATCCACGAGTCATTTTTGATGTGTACGAATCGACCGCACCTCAATCCGAAGCACAGTGTGACCGGTATGGCTAAAATTGTCTGATATCAGTTTGAAAATGACATGAACTTTGGAAAACAACACCAATGACATACGCCAAACCAAGAAAACGCGTTCGGATTGTTTTTATACTTTAGGAAAACGATCCATGAGTCATTTGTGACGTGTAAGAATTGATTGCACCTCAATCCGACGCACGGTGTGACCGATATGGCTAAAAGTGTCTGATATCAGTTTAAAAATGAGATAAACTTTGGAAAACAACACCAATGACGTACGCCAAACCGAGCAAACGCGTTCGGATTGTTTTGATACTTTAGGAAAACGATCCACGATTCATTTTTGACGTGTAAGAATTGACCACACCTCAATCCGACGCACCGTGTGACCGGTATGGCTAAAATTGTCTGATATCAGTTTGAAAATGACATGAACTTTGGAAAACAACACCAATGACATACTCCAAACCGAGAAAACGCCTTCGTATTATTTTGATACTTTAGTAAAACGATCCACAAGTCATTTGTGACGTGTACGAATTGACCAAACCTCAATCCGACGCACGGTGTGACCGGTATGGCTAAAATTGTCTGATATCAGTTTGAAAATGACATGAACTTTGGAAAAAAACACCAATGACATACTCCAAACCGAGCAAATGCATTCGGATTGTTTTGATACTTTAGTAAAATGATCCACGATTCATTTCTGACACGTACGAATCGACCGCACCTCAATCCGACGCACGGTGTGACCGGTATGGCTAAAAGTGTCTGATATCAGTTTCAAATTGCGATAAACTTTGGAAAACAACACCAATGACATACGCCAAACTGAGAAAACGCCATCGGATTGTTTTGATACCTTAGGAAAACGATCCACAAGTCATTTGTGACGCGTACAAATTGACCGCACCTCAATCCGACGCACAGTGTGACCGGTATGGCTAAAATTGTCTGATATCAGTTTGAAAATGACATGAACTTTGGAAAACAACACCAATGACATACGCCAAACCAAGAAAACGCGTTCGTATTGTTTTGATACTTTAGGAAAACGATCCACGAGTCATTTGTGACGCGTACGAATCGACCGCACCTCAATCCGACGCATGGTGTGACCGGTATGGCTAAAATTGTCTGATATCAGTTTGAAAATGACATGAACTTTGGAAAACAACACCAATGACATACGCCAAACCGAGCAAACGCCTTCGGATTGTTTTGATACTTTAGGAAAATGATTCACGCGTCATTTGTGATGTCTAAAAATCGACCGCACCTCAATCCGATGCACGGTGTGACCGGTATGGCTAAAAATTTTTGATATCAGTTTGAAAATGACATGAACTTTGGAAAACAACACCAATGACATACGCCAAACCGAGAAAACGCGTTCGGATTGTTTTGATACTTTAGGACAACGATCCACGAGTCATTTTTGATGCGTACGAATTGACCTCACCTCAATCTGACGCACAGTGTGACCGGTATGGCTAAAAGTGTCTGATATCAGTTTCAAATTGAGATAAACTTTGGAAAACAACACCAATGACATACGCCAAACCGAGCAAACGCCTTCATATTGTTTTGATACTTTAGGACAATGATCCACGAGTCATTTTTGACGTGTACGAATCGATCGCACCTCAATCCGACGCACGGTGTGACCGGTATGGCTAAAAGTGTCTGATATCTGTTTGAAAATGAGATAAACTTTGGAAAACAACACCAATGACATACACCAATCCAAGCAAACGCCTTCGGATTGTTTTGATACTTTAGGAAAATGATCCACGAGTCATTTGTGACGTGTACGAATCGACTGCACCTCAATCCGACGCACGGTGTGACCGGTATGGCTAAAATTGTCTGATATCAGTTTGAAAATGACATGAACTTTGGAAAACAACACCAATGACATGCGCCAAACCGAGAAAATGCCTTCGGATTGTTTTGATACTTTAGGACAACGATCCACGAGTCATTTTTGACGTGTACGAATCGACCGCACCTCAATCCGACGCACGGTGTGACCGGTATGGCTCAAAGTGTCTGATATCAGTTTGAAAATGAGATAAACTTTGGAAAACAACACCAATGACATACTCCAAACCGAGAAAACTCCTTTGGATTGTTTTGATACTTTAGGAAGACGATCCAAGAGTCATTTTTGACGTGTACGAATCGACTGCACCTCAATCCGACGCACGGTGTGACCGGTATGGCTAAAATTGTCTGATATCAGTTTGAAAATGACATGAACATTGGAAAACAACACCAATGACATACGCCAAACCGAGCAAACATGTTCGGATTGTTTTGATACTTTAGGACAACGATCCACGAGTCATTTTTGATGTGTACGAATCGACCGCACCTCAATCCGATGCACGGTGTGACCGGTATGGCTAAAAGTTTCTGATATCAGTTTGAAAATGTGATAAACTTTGGAAAACAACACCAATGACATACGCCAAACCGAGCAAACACATTCGGATTGTTTTGATACTTTAGGAAAATGATCCACGAGTCATTTGTGACGTGTACGAATCGACCGCACCTCAATCCGACGCACGGTGTGACCGGTATGGCTAAAATTGTCTGATATCAGTTTGAAAATGACATGAACTTTGGAAAACAACACCAATGACATACGCCAAACCGAGAAAATGCCTTCGGAATGTTTTATTACTTTAGGACAACGATCCACGAGTCATTTGTGATGTTTACGAATTGACCACACCTCAATCCGACGCACGTTGTGACCGGTATGGCTAAAATTGTCTGATATCAGTTTGAAAATGACATGAACTTTGGAAAACAACACCAATGACATACGCCAAACCAAGAAAACGCGTTCGGATTGTTTTGATACTTTAGTACAACGATCCACGATTCATTTCTGACGTGTATGAATCAACCGCACCTCAATCCGACGCACGGTGTGACCGGTATGGCTAAAAGTGTCTGATATCAGTTTCAAATTGAGATAAACTTTGGAAAACAACACCAATGACATACGCCAAACCGAGAAAACGCCTTCAGATTGTTTTGATACTTTAGGAAAACGATCCACGAGTCATTTGTGACGCGTAAGAATCGACCGCACCTCAATCCGATGCACGGTGTGACCGGTATGGCTAAAATTGTCTGATATCAGTTTGAAAATGACATGAACTTTGGAAAACAACACCAATGACATACGCCAAACCAAGAAAATGCGTTCGGATTGTTTTGATACTTTAGGACAACGATCCACGAGTCATTTGTGACGCGTACGAATCGACCGCACCTCAATCCGACACACGGTGTGACCGGTATGGCTAAAATTATCTGATATCAGTTTGAAAATGACATGAACTTTGGAAAACAACACCAATGACATACTCCAAACCGAGCAAACGCCTTTGGATTATTTTGATACTTTAGTAAAACGATCCACGAGTCATTTGTGATGGGTACGAATCAACCGCACCTCAATCCGACGCACGATGTGACCGGTATGGCTAAAATTGTCTGATATCAGTTTTAAAATGACATGAACTTTGGAAAACAACACCAATGACATACGCCAAACCGAGAAAACGCGTTCGGATTGTTTTGATACTTTAGGAAAACGATCCACGAGTCATTTGTGACGCGTACGAATCGACTGCACCTCAATCCGATGCACGGTGTGACCGGTATGGCTAAAATTGTCTGATATCAGTTTGAAAATGACATGAACTTTGGAAAACAACACCAATGACTTACGCCAAACCGAGCAAACGCCTTCGGATTGTTTTGATACTTTAGGAAAATGATCCACGAGTCATTCGTGACGTGTAAAAATCGACCGCACCTCAATCCAATGCACGGTGTGACCGGTATGGATAAAAGTGTCTGATATCAGTTTGAAAATGAGATAAACTTTGGAAAACAACACCAATGACATACGCCAAACCGAGCAAACGCCTTCGGATTGATTTGATACTTTAGGACAACGATCCACGAGTCATTTTTGACGCATAAGAATCGACCGCACCTCAATCCGACGCACGGTGTGACCGGTAAAGCTTTTCATTAGATAAAGAATCAGTATTTATTAAATGAGATAAATCAATCAAAAAAATATTGATTTTACATTATTCCCTTTCATTGTTATGAAAATGAAAACTTTTGAGTTTAAAATTTAATATTTTAGTTTCACATTTCCATATTAATGTATACTTTCATATTCTGTTTTAATTTCTTTCATTATTGCATTACTAACATAATATTTGTTTTCTTATATAGGTGATTTTTTTTCCATGAGTTCGGATGCTTTGTTCGGCAACAAATACCATCGAGAGTAGATCACAGATATCAAAGGATGAAACATGAATGTTTATAACTATTGTTGAATAATTATTAATGTAACCATGTAAAACAATTTTTTAAATGTATATAGCAATGCGTTTTTTTTGTATTCATGATGTTAAGTAAATGTATATACCATTGTCAGTCAAAATATTGGGTGTGGGTGCTATGGTGTGCAGGTGTGCATGTGCTACTTTGTGCAGGTATTCTGGTGTGCAGGTGTGCAGGTACTATTTTTTAGGTGCAGGCGTTGGGCCCTTTATCAGCGCTTTTTTAGCACTGATAAAGGAAACCTTTAACAGCGCTAAAGGAGCGCTGATAAAGGAACCTGTATCAGCGCTCCGAGAAGCGCTGATATAGTTGACCTTTATCAGCGCTCCACCGCGCGCTGATAAAGGACCCCTTTATCAGCGCTCCTAGAAGCGCTGATATAGGGGACCCCCCCTTTATCTACGCCGGAATTAACAGCGCTTTTCTAGCGCTGTTAATGATGGTTTTTAGCGCTGATAAAGGCGCAGGTTGTAGTAGTGTAAAAGGAGGCATAAACACTTCCAAATGTTAATTCACACTTTATTCCTTAAATAATCTATTATCTTATACAAAAACATTTTCATTAGAATCTTGGGTTCATCCTTGTACTAATAGAATATAAAATGTGATTTCATTATTCCAAAATCCATGTAGAGGGATATAATCACGTGAAATTTCACTAAAGGAGAAATAATAAGATTTTCATAGGTCTCAATCATATAAAACCAGACATGAAATTCTTAACTGAGGAGGGGAGGATAAGTGTACCCTAATTATCATGATTCACTTTATCCATTGTGATTGCATAAGTTTTCCCTTTATACTTTGTCTTCAGAGGTTGTTCTAGCTTATCATCCACATTATCCCCTAGATTGGGGAAGTTATTTTTATAATTCCCAAACTCATTGCACTTAAAACACTAGAGTGTGGGTGGTGGATTCTATTGTTATCTCTATCTCTCCATTCATTTCATTAATTGGCCTCTTAACATCACTTCTATATTATTTTTATTGAATTAAAATATTTGTACACTTGTAACACCCTCTTGTTCCTTTTAGGAATTCTAATGAGTGCTTCTTCCTAAATTTCTAGCATGTAGGTGATTGAAATTTCTTTCAATCATGTGATTTATTCATGTTCTCATGAGACTAAATCTTTCTTTTTATATCAAAACCATGGGAATAGTTAAAATATATAATCTTCATTTATATCTTCAGTTCACATTAACTGACTTATTCATAGATACTAAAGTCTCTTAAAGATAACACCCTTTAAAGACTTGGTCTTAATACACCAAAGAATCGATCAATTTTTCTTTATATACTAATGATTAAACTAGAAGTGTACCTTCAAAGTCTTGAAAAATGAGCTTCATAGTTACCAATAGATTCACTATCCATCTATTTTAGCTTAATATATTTCTTATTTATCCTTGTTTATATAATATGAGGGAGGTACTTACTGAAAAATATCCTCTTAAAATCATCTCATTATATGGAGTCAATTACCTCCTCTTGACTTGTATTCTTAATAATGTTCCACCATTGATATACTTTCCCTTTTAAATGATATACAACCAAAATGACTTGTTGATTATCTGAACATAATATAATGTAAAATATCTTTTTAGTGGTACTGATCTATTGCTCAGTGAATAGTGAATCAGTGGATTGATGTGTTCAGAGGTGGAGTCAGATTTTGAAACTGTTGTCTAAGATGTAAATGGACTGGTGGATCCTCCTTGGCACCTATATTATTTGGTTCGTAGTTTCTCCTTGGATATCAGATGTGTTTTCTCGGTTCGACATGTGAAAAATGAGGCCAACTTCGTGGAGGATGCACTTTCTTGAGGAAGCAGTCTGGATGAACCATTGATGGTGTTTTTTAGTTTGGGCTTATTGCCTTGGGAGTGTAATAATTTTGTGCAGGGGGATTCCCTTGGGTTGCATCATTTTAGACCCCCGTGACGCCCCCTTTTCTAATGGTTTGTTGCTCATTTCAATAATAATAATAATAAGGCAATTTTCGATCATAGCTTAAGAAATTTGTGTGAGAATATCAGTGATTTTTTTCTTTCCTGCTCCCATAACATTCAGTTTCTCAAGAGGATAATTATTATATTTTCCATTTTAGTCAGCATTAACATGGTTAATCCAAGTTCCAACCATTGAATAAATCCAGAAATTATAGTGTGACAAACAATAATTATAGTGGAAACCCACATAATCCTGAAATTCATTTTTAGGATGTCTAGAAAATGACACCTTCTTTTCAATCTATGACAACATAGGCTTAAACTATGTTATTCATAGTCATTATTCAAATACTTCAGGATAGTTCATAAATAGTTTTCAAATTTACAAAACATATTCCCATGGAGTATCAAACTAGGTGCGCAAAGAGTCCTATTATCATTCACCAGGTGAAGATCAAGTCCATTTCAATACACCCTTTTTAGAGTTATTACCCCTAGGAACATTTGTGCTAGAGCCACATCCACTTTTAGTATCCAAACAAGGATTTAATTTCTTAGAAAACACTCAATATTTTTTTACCAAAATTCCAGGAAATTTTCCTATACTTTAACTCATCCATAGACTTATCCTTACTTATATCCCTATACATATCCTTTGAAATGTCCCTAGAGATATCACTAAAGTTCTCTCGTCCTAGTTTCTATAGGCTAACTAAACCTTTCCTCTAATACCAACTATAGAGACCCAAACTTTACATAAGTAGATATCACATCTTAATAGATGAATATTCATTACATTTTATAAGTACATTCCCAAGTAACATAATGGTTTAGTTCCTTTGGAAACTAGGTACACAAAATTATTATTTAGTGAAGGATCATTAACATCCCTCAAAAATATTTTTCCCTTTTATACTCTTGAAAAACATACCCTACTTAAAACCTTTATTCATAACCTTGGAGGGGAAACATAATAAAGGGTGAGATTATATGATCAAAAAGGGAAAACATAGGAAATATGTAAACTTATCATAAGAATAAGGTTATGAGAACATAGGAAGAAAATATGAAAACCATACCCTGCATATCAGAGATCAAAATTTTGTTTCATGGCATAAATATTGGCAATTCATAAGACATGAATCATAATGAAATAAAATAGCATGAGCCCTGAGAACATAACATTGGAATAAGACATGGATTTGTGGCATATATATAAGATTATAACATTATAGACATTTATAAATAGAAATAGTTTAACTCATTAAGATAATGACATGAAATCAATACCTTCCATAAACATACAGACATGAAACCAAGTCATCACATAACCTTATGAACATGAAAATCATTTCCACACATAACATTGTGAACATGTAATCAGGTTCACACATAACATTGTGAACATGTCATCAGGTTCACATGTATCATATTTAATCATGAGTTACCCATATTTACTCAATTCATTGGTGAGATATATAGGCTCCATCCCTCAAATAATCCATAAATCAATGTTACAAAATCTTACAAGAAGTTATCATATCATAACATATGAAAAGGGGTCTGCTTCTATAATTATTTCATTATAGTATAACTCCTAGAAAAAAATAGACTTCATAAAAATTAATTGGGTAAAGATGAATTGTATGATATCCCTAGTAAATCTTAAGTAACATAATGGGATGTCTCTTAGATAGAAAATGATTTTAAAAAATCAATTATTAAATTTCTTGAGAAAAATAGACTTTACACTTTGAAAAAAATTAAGAAAATTATTTTTAAAAATTATTTTCCATGAAAATATACTTTTTTACTTATAAAAGAATCTTTGAAACACTGAGTGGTCATGATGGTTGAAAATTCCATACGTGTTAAAACAAAAATTCCTTTCACACATTTGGTAAAAGACAAATGGGTCTTATTTTAAAAATAACATGAAGATTCTTTTATAAAATAATTTTTAAAAATTAAAACATGGGTAAAAGTCATTAATAAATCCTTTGGGGAATATTAAAACATTTTTTAAAACATTTTTAGAAAATATGGATATGGAAGAAAAAAGGTTTTTGACCGAAGAGAGAAAAAAGTCGATTTTTATTAAAAACATTCTTTTGAACTATTGAGTTCTTTAAGAGAGGAAAATTATTGTAAAAATATATTATAATGGAATAACTAGTGGATAATAAAATTCATGAGTTTCTTGAGGTATGGATCATAATATTTCATCCTCGAAATCATAAACATAAACGATGAGATTATTTCATAAATCCATTACAACTTTAGTAACATTGAATCGTAATCCCCATGAAAGAGAGATACTCAAATAGAAATTTAAATTCACATAATTTTCACGAAAATCATCATAAAATACCTTCATGTGAAGTATATAGACCACATATAATAAATAGGTGGTTAATATGGCATGTGTCAAACATAAGTAAAAAAAGTAAGATGAAAATCCATTACCATAAGTCTCTACTTCCTTTACACACATTTAAACCTATTGTATAATCAATAAAAGTTTATTATAAATATATTATAGAACCATACTCATATTTATCATACCATATATGATTCACTTATGAATTTTTATTACCTGTTTATTAATAATTTATTATTTAACATTATGTTTCGGGTAATAACTGCTTCATCTTTCACATATATTTTTGGTTTGGTGTTTTCAGTACTTTTACACTGATCATGGTTATATAATTTCCAGAATATTAAACATGATATAAATATCATATATATTCATTATATATATATATATATATTTTAAAGGTTGGGGCCAAAGCCTCATTTTTATTATTAAATCAAAGCAAAGTCCTCTTTTAACTGGGTAGAGGGAAACCCATTACATAGCCCAAAGGCCCAGTGGGCTTGTAGCCCATTACATAGCCCGTAGGCCCAAATTCTAAGGCCAATTCACATTTTGTGAATAGTAACCTGCTGCTACAGTATCGCCGACGCTACAGTGCCCTGCCGCCGCTACAATACCCGCTGATGAACAGTGTCGCCGCTGCTACAGTGCCGCTACAGTACTGCTACAGGAACCTGCACCCCATGGGTTTTGAACCCCCATTTTCCATGTTGCCTTAAAGGGTGCTTACCACTAAGCCAAACCCCAACTACTATATATTCATTATATATGTATTTAGATTAATCCATAAAAATTATATATAGAAAATTAAATACATTGTTTGTGGTGATGGTAGCTCATACGTACACATGAACACTTTTTCCATTTTCTTGAAGGATGAAACAAAAGAAAGGTAAATTATATTTTACCAGTAATGAATAATTTTTATATCATATATATAATTTATATTCATTAAATTTATCCTAATTACCATCCATGCAATGCATTAGAGAAAAATTAATCACATCACTTTGCAAGACGGTAATCTGCCGTACACATGAACGACATTATCATATCTCCATGGATTGGAAAGCAAGAAGTTATATGTGATATAATAATTACATAAGTATAATTATGTTACATATATCATATGTATTTCTTTATTCTATCCTTATTACCATCCAAATAAAATATCAATGAAAAACACATCACATCAGTTCGTGAGGCGGTAGCCCACCGTACAAACGAGCAACGTTATTATTTTCCAACGGGTTGGGAGGTAAGAAGTTAGATAATGTATTTTAATTAAATATGTATAATAATATTATAAATTTTATATATAACCATTAATTCTACCATTCCATCCATCAATGAGAGGTGGTGATGGAAAATGAATAACATCGGTTCGCAAGACAGCAGTCCGCTATATACACGAATGTGGATTTCTTATCCCGTTTGATGGAAGAGGAGAAGGATATAGGATATTTCTTTCCCATAATAACATAAAATTATATTGGATATACTGGTTTTATTATATCAATATAATCTAATAATAATTGAATTATGTGGAGGGATAAATTATATAAAATTCTTGTTTAGTGACATTAACTCTTCGTCTCACAACTTCTTTTGGTTTGCATCAAAAGGAACCTTAGGTTGGATTTATAAAAAAAATAAGTCTTATAGTATGAGTGGAGAGAATTAAGGAATTTATTTGGGTAGGTATTCACTGGGCCCTAGCCCATTTTCTTGGTCGTCATTGTGTCTTCTGTCCATGTACTGACACACAGCCATGTCCCTTAACACGGAGAGATTGGTCATGTACCTCTGTAAGAACACAATTTTTAACTCAGGTAAAAATCCTTTAAATTTTGGTATAATTCACTTTTATGGGCATAATATGGATGAATAATGAGTTCATGAAGTTCTCATGGGTGTTTGAGGATCGTTTGGAGCTCAAAATCCAAATTTTGAGGGAAAATGGGTCAGGCGCACAGTTAGAGTAAATCGTGCGGGGAGAACACATGGTTAGTCTAAAATGTGTGGATGGTATGAATTTTTGGGTAGATTCATATCACAATATTGGTGCATGTTTTCTCAAACCATGAGGCTTAACTGTGTGAGTTCTCCATTTTCTCTAGGCACATGTGCATGGTTGGTGCACGGTTTGGCAAACCGTGCGGCCAAACCGTGAATAGGCTATTTTCTCACCAGATTTACCATTTTTCATAAATGATATAAATAGCTAAACATATCTTCCCTATTACAAGTTATAGTGGATAAAACACCCTTCCCTGTTATTTTTTATCTCTTTGAAGTACTAAACTAGGGATTTAAATATATCTTTAATCCAAGATCTGACTGATCTTTTGTTCATCGCGTTGGATACGCAATGGTAAGTAAACGAATCCTCTTAAGTCATTATTCATTTATTTGGTTCTCAACCTAGTTATCATGGTGTGAGTTATTATAATTGTTTTTTTATATCTACTCCAACCCAAGCTTAATTAGAGGCCAATACTGGATGAGGAGAGTCGTATGAGTATGAGGTGGGTGATCTATAACTAATTCCTCAAGTTTATTGATTTTGGAATTGATGTGTGGGGCCCACTGAATTCATCAGGTTCTATTTTTTGAATATATATTCCAGGATTATTTTCATTAGAACCATATTGTTACTTAATTTCAATAAATTTTATTTATTGTAGGTGGTTATATAAATAATTCACAACACCCAATGTAGGGAAATATTCCATAATTGGGTTTTTTGTGTTTTGACACTTTTGAGCCACAGTTCATGTGTGTTTGAGGTTAATCATGCTAATGGTAAGTATTCATATATTAAATACCTATTTAATCATGTAATGGTGAATGGAATGTACCATTTCACTTCCACTTGACCAACCTAAGGTAAGTGCCTAAATGTAATTAATTTATTTAAGTGATAAATTGACAAGTATGTGTATGAATATGTATTTCCCATATTAATTGAAAATGAATGGTAGTTTTCATGACAAATCACCCCTTTCCACTTAAGGTGGAAGGTAGTAGATGAACCAAATGAAATGGTTATGACTTTTATAGTTTAATTAAACGGTTTCATGTTACTTGGCATTTTCAAACTAATGAAATGAAAGACTTGAACCATGCGAATTTGTTAATGGCATAGTTATCATTTGACCAAATTAATTGTAATGAATTAAATGTAAGGTTCCTATTTATGAACATGGAACATGAGATATTTATAGGAATTCTTTACTCATGTTAGATCTTTTATTACTAAGGGAATGCCTTGGGTACTCGAGGACGTTATTACAATTCAAGGATGTCAGTTTACTTGGATGAGACTTAACTGACAACCTGACCTTTTTATAACTCTGGATTCCCAGTATGACAGCATATGACCTCTTTATTATTATTAAAGGATGCCTTAGATACAGTCCTTCAATCCGACATGACATGAGTTTCCTTGGTTACATCCTTGAGGCCAACTAATTACATATCTCTCGTTTTCTTTACAAAGGTGATGACATGAATTAGTTTCCTGATCCATGCCCCACAGGGAATTTATTAAAAAACAAAAGATCACAGTACAAGCATGAGGTGTAATGTACTTACACCAGTAGGGAATTAAAGATTATACATGATAAAGCTTTAAGCATACCAAATTCTAAGAGGAGACACATCTGCAAGAGTTCGCCATCATATATAAGCGCCTGAAGAATTTTAATCCAATCCTCTCAAGAAACAAACCTGCAACTTCAAGCCTGAAACGCGTAAAACCAGAAGTTCTGCAACTGGGCAGTACCCATCCATCCAAACAGAAGACCTAAAAAAGAGACCATGGTGTGCAAGAGACAAAAGAGTAGCAAAGAGTTCTGTTTCATCAAGTACCACACTCTCCTTGTATTACACTCTTACCTCTTAGTTAGACTCAGTTACTACTGAGTTAGTGTCCCCTGAGGTCTAGGTTTTCTTGGTGATTACCATGGAACCACTTTATATTTATTATCAGTTATGGTTTCCTTATTGCACCTTGGAAACTTCACTAATTATACCATCACAAGGTGATGTCAGTTTTATCTACTCCTCACATGATTTTTTATATAAACTGTAACTTAATTAATTAATTAATGAACTGGATACATGTTCAGACACTAGCCAAGGGATGAAGCAGGTACTTGTGTATTTAGTTATGTTATGCTGCTTTACTTTATATATGAATGCTTCCACACTATTACAGTTTCAATTACACGAGACAGATGTTATAGACACTGTTGGTGGTGGCCCACTAATATTTATCTCACACTCTATCTGATTTCCATTGGTACTCGGGAAGACTACATGAATGTAGGTGTTGAAAAGGGGAAGAATACAACTTTGAAAACATGATTGCTTGTTGTATTGGTATAGATCTGGTAGCAGATGACTGGTCTGGAGCTTAGGATGCTCAGGATAATTTATGTATTTCCTTTATGCTCCTTTGGTGTCACATGTATGCATACTTCTTTGTATCCATGTTTTCCAGCTTACTAGATACATGAGATATCATCATCAATTTTTGTATGTTTTTACTAGTTATTCCAGTTATTTGAGTTATTGTTATCCTTATCTCTTTTTGTTGTTCCATCTATTTAATTTTATTACATACTATATTTACCTTGTTTTATAATTATCCATTGTTCTATACTCTGGTAATGAAGGCATAGTCTCCCCACGGACACACCCTAGGCCCTCGTTACCAGTCGGCTACCTCTAGCATTTGGGAAGATATGTTTGAGGCCATGTGGCCAGTCGAGCTCAGAGAACCTATTATATGTCAGGAAGGTAGTGACGACCATTTTCTAGACATAGTAGGCCCTAAGATGCCAGTCTTACCACCATGAGTGACACTTGAGGAACCATTTATTTTACCTAATCTGGGAACTGATACCAATTCCATGATATTTTTCTATATCTTATGCATTCCATTCATTGTGTTTCATGATCTGAACCTACGATGGATGATCTGACTCATGAGTTCCAACTGCAGCATCCTCCCACCTTTTCTGGGGATAACGGTTTGAAGGATACTAAGTCTTGGATAGAGGACACCCTGTCTATCAATGAGCATCTGTAGAAGCCTCTAGAGTGGAGGGTAAAACTTTCTACTTACTTGCTCTATGATTCGTCCAAATGCTGGTGTGATGTGATTACCTAGGCTGGTCATCATCAAGTCATGTTATGGGTTGATTACTAGACATTCTTATATTGTCAGTGGTAGAAAGTGATCCCTCAAGGTTTCTTTTTAGGGAAGTGGTAACTAGGTTACCCATGTAGGTAGCTCCATAGTATGCCATTAGTGTAGAAGACATGGGTATTTGAAGCATTAGTGTGATAGAGACCCACTGGAGTGTTGAGATTGCGGCCATATGGGGAATCTTTAGCGTTTCTATAGGATCTTTCCATAATCTTCTATTGGAAGAGGTTCCTCACCAGCTCCGCCTTCAAGAGCTGGTTTTTATATTCCATGTCAAGCATAGAGTGTAACACCTCAATATTTCTTAGTACGTTATCTTTTCAAAGTAATTCAATAACTTGTACTATACGCAACACTGAGTTCGAGCGCACCACGACTTACCAAACCAGACATTCAAAAAACGGTTATGAATAGTATTAACTGAATTTTGAATTTTATATATTCCATATAATTTTAACTAATTTATTATGTGTTTCTTATACATATTATAAGAACACATCAATTTTTCAGAAAAACAAATGTATTTTACAAAAAATGAAATTTTACCACCTTTTAATGGGGAACCTTTTTTAAATCCAATATTTGACACTTTTATATATTCAATTTGACAAAATGAACTTCTTTTCTAGAATCAGGACATAAAAATTTTGTTTTGATAGATTTTTGGCATTTTTCTGATAACTTTCATATTTGGGTGAATAATGAAAAATACTAAATTTTAATTTTAAAAAACTTTTTTAATCAAAATAATTTATACTATTAAATTATAAATTTGAATGGTTTGGATGTATAATTATATTAAATTTTTATCATTTAATAAAATTTTGGTCATTGGAAATAATTTTACTTTGAAATTGGATATAAACAAGTGTCAATCTTTTGATAGTTATTGTTTCTTAAAAAACACGCTATTTGTTTTGACAACGGGAATTAATTTTAAATTAATTAATGAAAATTATATGTTTTAAATTTGGTAAAATAGACATAATTTTTTAATTCAGAATATCAAATACAGATTAGGCTTATTTTTTGTTATTTTTCTGAAAAGCTTCAATTTTTGATGAATAGTGAAACCACTTAGTAGTAGTTAAAAAACTGACTTTTTCATTTAAATGAAATTTTACCGCTTCTGTGAATTGAATTTTGAAAATATGACATACATGGTTGTTATTATTAAGTAAATTTGGTTCAATAAGATGAAAATAATTTTTTGTGAATAGTAACCTTTGACTTTTATTTACGGCGGTTAAAGGTAAATAGCGTAATTTAAGGTAAAAAGAATATTATAATAATATAAAATTACCTTAACACTTGTCCTAACCTTATTTTATGAGTCATGTCCGACCATTGTCATATTTGAGTTGATTTTGGGACCCCATTGAGCCACTTATGAATGATAATGACACGTTATTTTAATTAACTTAAAGTAAAGGGAAAAATGACATAAACAAATATATTTTAGTAAATTAATTTTTACATGGGGTTATATAAGTCTTATTTTCGACTATAAATATTAATTGGAAAGATAAGAAGATTTAATACATCAAGGTATTTTTATTATAATTTTTAGACATTGAATAAATTAAATTATATATGACACAATAATGATGTAGTATCTACCTCATTAATAAATGATTTAAATATATATGATTATTAATATTAAAATAATATCCAAAACCTATCCAATTCTTATTGGATGATTTTATTTTGACCATGAGTCATCTTATATTTGACTTTAATTAGTTTTTTACCTTTATAAACAGAATATCACTATGTAATAAAATAATATTTTCACACTTTACTAAAGATCCCCTCCTATCCCTTATAAAAGGACACCACTTCTAACCCATTCCACACACCTCTCAAGCATCTTGGCTCATCCAAACCCTGACCAAATAATCTCTCAATATCCCCTTATTCCTCTTAGAAGCCTTACCTTAGGCATAAGGCACTTCAAAAAGTCATTTTGGTTCAAACCAAATAAAGTTTCCCAAATTAAAGGTAACACTTTCTCTTAAATTATTTTGTTTTATTTTGTTTTATTTTACTTCTCAAAACCACTATACTCTTTTTATTCATTTATTTTATAACAAAACTAGTATACTAAATATACTAGGATATTGTTATGAGAAGTATTCAAACTATACTTACACACATCTCCATCTTATGGGTGAAGAACATACTATTTTTGTGGATGGAAAACTAACGCCTCACGAAACGATGATTGTTTGATTATCTCCTACCACCTCTTATGGTGGCCATTATGATGGAACTGTATTTATATATTATATATATTATTTTTATGTTTTCTCTATTATTTTTTAATTTTCATTTACAAACACACCTTTATGATTTCCAATATGTGTGACCACGATAATTTCATTCGAGGAAGTGCGGACTACCGCCCCCTCAAGGTGATATGATTCGTTCATGAGATACATGGAACGTATAAAGGATGGAGTTAATTAAATTAAGTAAAACATATATCATATGATATTATACTATAATTATAATATATCTATTTATCATTATGTTTTAATTCCATTAAAATACAAAATATAAATGAAAGTAGCTTTCATGCGTACGTACGACTTACCGTGTCCATGAACGGTGCATTTCATTTCTTATCTCCAAATGTTATGTACTATTATAAATACATATATATACTGGATATATAATATATATGATATCTAAATCATGTATATCATTATGGAGATAATGGAATTTTGACCACATGGACAAATTGTAATTATAACAAGTTTATTTTTTTGGCTCAAGTTCCGAACATCGATAAAATATCCAATATGAACTCAAATAATTACCTAATTGTTATAGCAAGGTAATAAGTGATATTAAACGAAAAATAAACTTGAAAAAATTTTCCTAATCAAATATAAATTAACATATGTTTATTATTAAGGAATAACAAGGAACATACAAGACAAGTCGGACTTGAGGTAAGGGGTTTCTTATCTCACTCTTAATTCTGTGAGATTTCCATTGTTCGCCACTTATTTATTTCATGTGGTGTATTGAGTACTGCCATTTGATATATATTATCATGAATATATTTATATTCATAGTATTCTGTGATTCATTTGGTGGTTATTAACTTTTGTTCATACAACTCGATTGATTACAATTTGGTAAGGGTTTTTCATCTCACTTTTTATTCCCGTGAGATTCATGCTATATTAGCCACTATTTCCTTTTGTGTGGTGTATGTACTGCCCATGATTGTATTATTGGTGTAATATAATTTAATTTATGGGTATTTACATCTTCATTGTGTGATCTTCCTTTCATGGGTTTTATGTTTCGTAAGTTACCAAATTGGTAAGAGAATTTCAAATTCCACTCATTGGGCTTTACGCATAATTCATTGATTATTTTACTCCAAGATTATGTTTGGAATTTCTATTTATTATTTATATTGTAATTTCCACTACCCTTTTTGTGGATATATTTTTGATACAAATAATCACCCCATTGATAATTTCTCAAGTCATTGATACGAACTTGATAAGAGTAATCTTAACTCAATTTCCATTCATTGAGTTAAACATCCAAGTCATTGGTGTTGTTTTTACAAGAATATGTGTGAATGTACTCTAATTGATTTATATTTAATATCCAATCATATTGAGTGTATTTATATTTTTCACACATTATTATGTCATTAATTTATCCTTAACCTAAGGATATGGTCTTTATAAGGGATTTCATCTCAATTTACATTCCATTGAGACTTCTTTATTGTCATATGCCAATTCACTTTTATATGGTCTATATAATGTACTTTGACATAGTATATTATGAATCCCTTTATTCTCATGATATTATAAATTGTTGATTACCTCAATTATTTTTATTCAAGTGTCTCTCTTTTGGTTAGTAACTCTAAATAAAATATCATTTTAAATATTTTATAGATTTATTCTTCTAAATCTTTCTCATTAATGTCCATGTTTTAAAAATGGTTTTAAGGATTTATTTATATGGACATTAATGTTTTAAAATTAATATTCCTTTTAAAAGTTTCAAAGTGGTATGGTACACTTTGATTTATAAATCTATTTTAAATGGATTCTTGATAGATATTGAGACTTTTAATTGTTTCCAAGAAAAAGGGGGATATTTCTCTCAAATAGTTTTGATGAATGTTTTCATCTATGTCAATATCCTTCGTTATTATTGATTGAGGTTAATTTATTATAATAAAATCTTCCATGTTGTATTTAATGATTTATTTTTGATTGTGGATGTGTTATTTTTACACCATTCATGGTTTATGGGTAAAGTATTGACATTTCATATGCTAGTTTTAATACAAATGTTTAGTTAAGTTTAAACCTTTTCATATGAGGAAGCATTGGACTTAGTAAGTGATAGGTGGAGCCCGCTATAGATCCTCGATGCATCGGTAGGTCTCATGAGACAAACTAGTGTCTTGGCACATGGTCTTGACAAAATCTTATTTCTAGTCTTGGAACACGGCCTTGACTATGCGGTTATGAAGTCTGGCATTATGCATTCCATGATTATGAAAGTGGTTATTGATATTGAATGTGATTATTCGACTAGCAGAATATCCATGTGAATAAGTAAATGGAATTATTTCATTTTATCTTTTCCATATTATGTTGAAGTTCAAGTTTAAAAGGCTTTTGTTTTAGTTATACATTGCCTTAAATGTTTATACTTATTTATGAAAGTTTCTGCTATATTGCTATCCTTACTGAGCATCTGAGCTCACCCCTTTCATAGGTTTTATTTTTCCCAGGATGTGAAGAAGTATTTTATGACTGACCTGTAAGGATAGTATGAGGGGATATGAGTGTGGTCTATAGAGACAATGTTGTTGTTGTTTTTCATTTTATAATGTAATGTAAAACTTTTTAATGTATCTAGTATTTCTGAGGCTACTAAACTGATCGGTATTTCGGGACATGATTTCCTTATATCATGACAATTTTATTTAATAATTCAATGACTCTGGGTAACTATGGTCGGGGTGTTACAGTTGGTATTAGAATAAGTTTAGTACAGACCTTGGAAAATTGATTTAGATAAACTCTGATTAGAGAACATTACCATAAGATAGACTTTGAGGATTAGTATAGAAGAAATTCCTATAATTTTGGTAATGTAGAGATTTTGTGTATTTTATAAGAAATAAATCCCTGTCTTGATATGAGGAGGTAGAGGCAGATTTGGAACAGATGTACCTAGGAGTGAAAAATCTTACAAGGAGTTTCAGGCTTGACCCGGGGTATCCTGGTACACGACAACATGCCTTGCTGCACTCTTGGTTATGACACTCCCGAGGGATTTTCTTAGTATAATTCACATTTTCTTTAAAACCGATTTGAAGGATTTTAATATAAGATGAGAATAAATAACCTTGGTTAATCCTAAGGTGTTTTAGATTAAAAATACAGTGTTATGATATTCTCTAAATGATTTTATGACTCACACTATGCTTTTTTGTGTTAGTCAATGGATTGATTCCAGGGAAGTCATAGTAACATTAAAGATGATGTACAAGGTGGGCACAGTGGTGGAAATGAGTAAAGAAATGGAATGTTGATAGGTGTAAAAGTTATCATGTTCATGCAAAATCAGTTTTCCAAAAATATGATCAGAAACATATATATTAACCAACTCCCAGACTCAACAAAGAAGATAAAGGCGATGAATGATAAGAGCTCCAGCAGTGGAGACCATGAAGAAAAGGAAGCTCAATTTCCATCATACAGGAAATGTGGAAGGAGACACCTAGGAAAGTGTCTCAATGGAAAAAATAAATGCTTTATGTGTGGGAAAGAAGGACATAAAGTAAAGAATTGTCGTGGAAAAATGAAGAGTACTACGAAAGAAAATAAAAATGATCCCAAGAATCTATTTATATTCATTTTCCGTAAATGTAGGGGACCTGGCCATTACCCGAGTGAATTCCCTATTCTATAGGATAACCTCTTGGTCAAGGAAGAACCTATGTGGAAATAAATGGATGGAGAAATGTTTAAAATTATGGGATTACTTTGGAATACTATTCTCTTTTATGCGTAACCATGCAGTTTATTTTTTGAAAATGATATTTGAGGAAGAATTATCTCTTCTTTTGTGGATGTAGTTATAAAGAACCATTTGGGATTATATAACGTTTGAATTTGAGGTAATTAAAGGTTATTAATTTTTGGGATGAAAATGCGAGGAATGAGATAACATTTGTGGTTAAATTATGTTATAGTTATTTTCAATATATCTCATTTTTTGGAATATTATAAAATTATATAGTTTTTGAAAAAGGACAACACACAGACCGTGTGACAACCCTTCGCGTCGGACAAAGCTGTGGGAATCAAACCCACAACCAAAGTGCGACTGGGATTTATCACCTACCACTGGACTACATGAAGTTCCTAGTTAGTATGACTAATTATTTTTAGTTAAAAGATTTTATGGATCAATAATATGTTGATTTTGGTAACTTACAATTTATCCTTAGTATAGAAAAATTATTTGGTGATTAAGTGATAAATGTTATTTTGGAATATGTTCGCTCTTTTGGTAAAAAAATATGCCTAAGGAAAATAGAATACTATGGGATTTCATTTGAGGAGTAATGGTAGATTTTTATCTATGTTTTTGTTGTGGATTTATAGCGATTTGGGTTATTTATGGAAATGATTGACCTATCATAGAGAATATGTGATTAGGTTAATTACTTTTAAGTATGTGACTTTAATATTAGTCTATGTTATTTGGAGATACAATTTAATGTAGAAGACTACGTAAGAAAATTCTTCTGAGTTTTGGCTTTCAATATTAGTTTGGATTATATTGAACGATTTTATGGACAATTGTTTATTGAATGGTATTTATTGAACTTTGGGTATTGTTGGTTTAATTTTAGAAATTAAGATTAGTATTTCCTTCTCTAAAGGATTATCCTTTTTGGGGATCATTTATTCTTTTACTAACCAGTTTGGTTTTGGTTAATCTATAAAAAAGGTAAATATATAGTTCATCCTTTGTAGATTATTTGATTCTCTATAAGTTGATTCTAGAGCTTCAGGTGTAACCAAGTCATCTTGAATACTCATCGTTTGGAGTGAAAGATGAGTTTGTGGTAAGAATTAGATGAAGGATGAAACTCTACTTTTCGAGTATATATATATATATATATATTATTCTATGAATAAATTAATTATTAAACTTTAGGGAAGGGATCTTAAAACAAAAAATGTGTTATCATAATGCTTTATGTTTTGTTGGACCGATGATATTTTAAATCATCATAGATTGATGGCTTTGAGGCCCTCAATTTTACACTTGTTTATGATTGATGACCTCTATCACTCCCTATAAAAATTTACGTTTTTCCTCCAATTATGTGTCTCTAATTTCCACCAATGTTCTCTTAATCAAGATCAAAATTTGGTGGTGACTTTTTCATTCCCTTTCCCTCTTATTAAGAATAAATTTTATTAACCCAATTTTTGATGTGAGTTTTCCACAAAGGTATTTTTTTTATTTTTTAACATTTTAATTTTGAAGAACAATTTCAGATTATGAGGATGAAATTTATTGAAGGAGGGTATAATGTAACACCCCAAGATTTCTTGGTATGTTATCTCTTCAAAGTAATTCAATAACTTGTACTATACGCAACACTAAGTTTGAGCGCACCACGACTTACCAAACTAAACATTCAAAAAACGGTTATGAATAGTATCAACTGGATTTTGAACTTTATATACTCCATATAATTTTAAATTATGTATTATGTGTTTCTTAGACATATTATAAGAACAAATCAATTTTTCAGATAAAAAAATGTATTTTTCAAAAAATGCAATTTTACCACATTTTAATGGAGAACCCTTTTTAAATCCAATATTTGACACTTTTATATAGTCAATTTGACAAAATTAACTTCTTATCTAGAATCAGGACATAAAAATTTAGTTTAGATAAATTTTAGGTGTTTTTCTGATAACTTTCATATTTGGGTGAATAGTGAAAAATACTAAATTTTAATTGAAAACAACTTTTTTAATCAAAATAATTACTAATCTTGAATTATAAATTTGAATGGTTTGGAAGTATAATTAGATTATATTTTTACCATTTAATACAATTTTGGTCATTGGAATTAATTTCACTTTGAAAGTGGACATAAACAAATGTCAATCTTTTGATAGTTATTGTTTCTAAAAAAACACGCTATTTGTTTTGACAACGGGAATTAATTTTAAATTAATTAATGAAAGTTCTATGTTTTTAATTCTATAAAATAGACATCATTTTTTAATTCTGAATATCAAATATAACTTAGGCTAAATTTTTGGTATTTTTCTGAAAAAACTTCAATTTTTGATTAATTGTGAAACCACTTAGTAATAGTTAAAAAATTGGATTTTTCATTTAAATGAAATTTTACCGCTTCTATGAATTGAATTTATAAAATCTAACATACATGGTTGTTATTAGTAAGTAAAATTTTGTTCAATAAGATGAAAATAAGTTTTGGTGAATAGTAACTTTTTACTTTTATTTACCGCGGTTAAAGGTAAATAGGGTAATTCAAGGTAAAAGGAATATTATAATAATACAAAATTACCATAACACTTGTCCTAACCTTATTGGATGAGTAATTTCTGACCATTGGCATCCTTAGGTCTATTTTGGGACCCCATGAAGCCACTTATGAATGATAATGACACTTTATTTTAATTAACTTAAATTAATGGCAAAAATGACATAAACAAATATCTTTTAGTAAATCAATTTTTACATGGGGTTATATAAGTCTTATTTTCGACTATAAATATTAATTAGGAAGATAAAAATATTTAATACATCATGGTATTTTTATTATAATTTTTAGACATAAAATAAATAAAATTATATATGATACAATAATGATGCAGTATCTACCTCGTTAATAAATGATTTAAATAAATATGATTATTAATATTAAAATAATATCCAAAACCTATCCAATTCTTATTGGATGACTTTATTTCGACCATGAGTCATCTTATCTTCGACTTTAATTAGTTTTGGACCTTTGGAAACCGAATATCACTATATAATAAAATAATATTTTCACACTTTCCTAAAGAGGTCATCCTCCCCCTTATAAAAGGACACCACTTCTAACCCATTCCATACACCTCTCAAGCCCCTTGGATCATCCAAACCCTACCCAAATAAGCTCTCAAGATCCCCTTATTCCTATTAGAAGCCTTAATTTAGGAAAAAGGCACTTCAAGAAGTCCTTTTGGTACAAACCAAAGGAATTTACCCAAATTAAAGGTAACACTTTCTCTTAAATTCTTTTGTTTTTTTTTGTTTTTTTAATTTTTTTTATTTTACTTCTTTAACCCCATAAACTATTTTTATTCCTTTATTTTATAACAACACCAGTATCCTCAATATACTAGGATGTTTTTATGAGAAATATTCGAACTACACTTAACCACACCTTCATCTAATGGGTGAAGAACATGTTGTTTCTGTGGATGGAAAACTAACACCTCACGAAACGATGATTGTTCGATTATCTCCTACCACCTATTATGGTGGCCATTATGATTTAATTGTATTTATATATTATATATATTATATATATTATGTTTATGTTTTCTCTATTCTTCTGTAATTTTCATTTACAAACACACCATTATGCTTTCCAATATGTGTGACCACGATAATTTCATTAGAGGAAGTGCGGACTACCGCCCCCTCAAGTTGATATGATTCGTTCATGACATACATGGAACTTATAAAGTATGGAGTTAATTAAATTATTTAAAACATATATCATATGATATTATACTGGAATTATAATATATCTTTGTATCATTATGTTTTAATTCCATTAAAATACAAAATAGAAATGAATGTAGCGTTCATTCGTACGTACAACTTACCGTGTCCATAAACGGTGCATTTCATTTCTTATCTATAAATATTATGTAATATTATAAATACATATATATAATGGATATATAATATATATGATATCTAAATATTTTATATCATTCTGTAGATAATGTACTTTTGACCACATGGACAAATTGTAATTATAACAAGTTCATTTTTTAGATCAAGTTGTGAACATCGATAAAATATCCAATATGAACTCAAATAATTAACTAATTTTTATAGCAAGGTAATAAGTGATATTAAATGAATAATAAACTTTAAAAAATTTACTAATTAAGTAGAAATTAACTAATGTTTATTATTCAGGAAGAACAAGGAACATACAAGACAAGTCGGACTTGAGGTAAGGGGTTTCTAATATCACTCTTAATTCTGTGAGATTTCCATTGTTCGCCACTTATTTATTGCATGTGGTGTATTGAGCACTGACATTTGATATATATTATCATGACTCTATTTATATTCATGTTATTTTGTGATTCATTTTGTGGTTATTAACTTTTGTTCATACGACTCGATTGATTACAATGTGGTAAGGGTTTTTCATCTCACTTTTTATTCCCGTGAGATTCACACTATATTAACCACTATTTCCATTTTTTGGTGTATTTACTGCCCATTATTGTATTATTTGTGTAATATAATTTAATTTATGGGTATTTACATCTTAATTGTTTGATCCTCCTTTCATGGGGTGTATGTTTCGTAAGTTACCAAATCGGTAAGAGAATTTCAAATTCCACTCATTGGGCTTTACACATAATTCATTGATTATTTTACTCCAAGATTATGTGTGGAATCACTATTTATTATTTATGTTGTAATTTCCACTACCCTTTGTGTGGATATACTTTTGATACACATAATCGCCCCATTTATAATTTCTCAGGTCATTGATATGAACTTGATAAGAGTAATCTTATTCCAATTTCCATTCATTAAGTTAAACATCCAAGTCATTAGTGTTGTTTTTACAAGAATATGTTTTAATTTCATCTGATTGATTTACAATTAATATCCAATAATATTGAGTGTATTTATATTTGTCACACATGATTATGTCGTTGATTTATCCCTAACCTAATGATATGGTCTTTATAAGGGATTTTATCTCAATTTACATTCCATTGAGACTTCTTTGTTGTCATATGCCAATTCACTTTTATATGGTGTATATAATGTACTTTGAATTATTATATCATGAATACATTTATTCTCATGATATTATAAAGTGTTTATTACCTCATTATTTTTATTCAAGTGTCTCTCTTTTGGTTAGGAACTCTAACTAAAAAATCATTTTAAATGTTTTAAAGATTTATTCTTCTAAATATTTCTCATTGATGCCCATGTTTTAAAAATGGTTTTAAGGATTTATTTATATGGTCATTAATGTTTTAAAATTAAAATTCCTTTTAAAAGTTTCAAAGTGGTATGAGACACTTTGATTCATAAATCTATTTTAAATGGCTTCTTGATAAATATTGAGACTTTTAAATGTTTCCAAGAAAAAGGGGATATTTCTCTCAAATATTTTTGATGAATATTTTCATCTATGTCAATATCCTTCATTATTCTCAATTGAGGTTAATTTATTATAAAAAAATCTTCCATATTTTATTTAATGAGTTATGTTTGACTTTTTATGTGTTATTTTTATACCATTCATGGTTTATGGGTAAAGTATTGACATTTAGTATGCTATTTTTAATACAAATGTTCATGTTATGTTTAAACCTTTTCATATGAGGAATGCATTCAACTTAGTAAGTGACTGGTAGAGACCACTATAGATCCTCGATGCATCGTTAGGTCTCTTGAGAAAAATTAGTTTCTTAGCACAAGTTCTTGACAAAATCTTATTTGTAGTCTTGGCACAAGGCCTTGACTATATGGTTATGAAGTCTGGAATTATCCATTCCATCATTATGAAAGTGGCTATTGATATTGCATGTGATTATTTGACTAGTAGAATATCCATGTGAACAATTAAATGGAATTATTTCATTTTATCTTCTCTATATTATGTTGAAGTTCAAGTTTAAAAGGCTTTTGTTTTAGTTATACATTGCCTTAAATGTTTATACTTATTTATTAAAGTTTCTGCTATATTTCTATCCTTAATAAGAATCTGAGCTCACCCATTTCTTGTTTTTTATTTTTTCCAGGATGTGAAGAAGTATTTTATGACTGACATGCAGGGATAGTATAAGGGGATATGAGTGTGGTATATAGAGACAATGTTGTTGTAGTTTTTCATTTTATAATGTAATGTAAAACTTATGAATGTAACTAGTATTTCCAAAGATACTAAAATGATCGGTATTTTGGGACATGATTTCCTTGTGTCATGACAATGTTATGTAAGAATGCACCGACTCTGGGTAACTAGGGTCGGAGCATTACAGAGAGTAGGAGTAGCATTGACAGGATTGGTCAAGGAGGAGTTCGTGGCCATAGTAGCCAGACCCCTGATCACCAGCAGCACCGGTAGATCAGTTTTGATCTTGGTATTCTAGTTATTTCACAAGGCCATAGATCAGGTTAGTTACATGCGTTGTATTTGATACCCAAGGATCATGCTACAGGGATATCTATAGTGCAAGGTACTATTCTTGTAGCCTCAACTATTGTATTTTTTTTATTTGATGCAGGTGCTTCACACTCTTTTATCTCTTTATCTATTGTAGAAATCCTTGGGATGGAAATATAGTTTTACTATGGTTTAATGGCCTTAGATACACCATTAGAGGAATGATTATAGGGCATACACTGGTGTAGAGAGTTCCCCATTGTGGTAAGAAATTATCCCTTTTTATGGGACCTATTTTTTCTCGAAATTATGGGTTTTGAAGTCATTGTTGGGATGGATTGGTTAGTTTTGTATCACACCATTATATACTTCTATCACCGCAAGGTGTTGTTCACATAAATAGAGGGAAAAAATTATCTACATAAGTTTAAGTGGTATGTCTATTCTAGTAGAGATAGACTAGAGAATCATGGGATAGGTGGAGTGACTACCCATATTTCCAATCTCTTCATGGGGGATCATGGTTTATATCAGGCTAAATTCCCTCTAGTAGTATATCATTTCAGGGATATCATTCCAAAATAACTTTCTGGATTACCTCCTAAGAGGGAGGTATATTTTATGATCAAACTTATTCTATGAGCATATCCAGTGTCCATTCCTCCATATAGAATGGCACCTGCTGGGGTCCAAGAGCTCAAGTGGTAGTTAAATGATCTAGAGGACCAAGGTTTCATACATCCTAGAACTTCCTATTGGGGTTATCCTAGATTTTTTTTCAAAAAGGTGGATGGGACCCTTCATCTATGCATGAATTAAAGATGATTGAACCACCTTATGGTCAAGAACCACTATCCACTACCTTTAATAGATGATCTCTTTGACCAGGTCTGAGGATCTATAGTCTTCTCTAAGATCGTCCTGAGATTGGTCTATCATTAGGTGTGAGTCATTCCATCACATATAACTCATATAACTTTACATAGTAGCTATGCTCTATATTATTACCTAGTTATATCGTTCGGTCTTAAAAATGTGCCCAACATTTCCATGGCTCATATGAATATGGTGTTTCATCCCTATTTGGATTCTTTTGTCATATTATTTGTGGATGACATCTTGGTGTATTTGTACACTCATAGTGACCATGTTAATCATATTGATACCATTTTGAGTACATTTAGGGAGCATCGGATTTATGGATCAACATAGTTCACTTATTAGGTCATATTACCTCAGAATCCAAAGTATATGTTGACCTAGAGAAGGTTAGTGTTGTGGTTTCCTAGGAGAATCCCAAGAATATGTTTGATATACAATGTTTCTTGGGCCTGTATAGATATTACAGGTGTTTCATATAGGATTTATCATTCCTTTATACACCTCTTACTTTCCATATAAAGGAGGGTGTTAAGCTCCTATGGTTACAAGCATGCGAGAAATACTTTCATAATATGAAAGAGAGCCTTGTTGAGGAAGATATTCTGATTTTACAAAGCCTGGTAGAGGTTATATCATCCTCTTCGGTGCATCAAGCATCATCTTAAGAGATATGCTGATGTGGTAGGAAAGATTCATTACATACATATCTCAGTAGTTGAGGACTCATGAGGGAAATTACCCGACGTACGACATTGAGCTAGCATCAATTGTCTATGACTTACATTGATGGAGAAACTATCTTTTGGGTGAGTTCTTTGTGGTGTACATGGACCACAAGATCCTTAAATATATATTTTCACAAAATGAATTGAATCTTAGATATTGAATATGGGTATAATATCTATATTTCTTTGATTTTGAGTTTTCCTATATGCCTAGAAAGGGAAATGTAGTTATTGATGCGTTGAGTCGAAAAAATTAGGTACAGGATCTACCAGAATCCATTGAGGAACAGATGTTAATGGCCCTATTTTTTTAATTGAATCTAGTGTTTCATGATAGTCACAAATAGTCTTGCCTCTTAGCCTTGACAATTACCTTTTTCCTCCTAGATAAGGTGAAGAGCATAAAATTTCTAGATACAGAAGTCTTTGTTCTCTGAGAGGGTATCTCAGAAGATGACCAGCCTCTAGATTGGTTTATGGATAGAGACGACATATTTTATATGTATGTAAGTTTATGGGTTCCTACAAATATGAGAGAGGATTTAATATGTGTATATCATTCTTCTTAATGGGCAGTTCATCTCTCCAAAATGTATCAAGATATGTGATGCCAATATTGGTGTCCTGGGATAAAATGTCAGTTAGTATGCTTTTTCAATAGGTGTTCCACTTGTCAGAAGGTGAATTCAAAGCACCAAATACTTAAAGGCTTATTAAATCTTCTTCTATACCTGAAATGGAAATGGAAATATTTTTTCATGGACTTTGTAGTCAGGTTAAATAGGTTTCCTAGAGGTAGCGACATTGTATGGGTTTTCATTGATAGATTGACAAAAGTGGCTCACTTCATCCTTATTTGGGAGACTTTATTAGTTGATAAGATAATAAGATTGTATGTATATGAGATCATATGACTAAATGGGGTCCCACGTACTATCGTTTCAAATATGGTCTCTCATTTCACATCATGGTTCTGGCAGATCTTAGAGAAATCTGTGGGTACACAATTGATTTTAAGCACATCTTTTCACCCTCATACTAATGGATAGTTAGAATAGAAGATACAGGTTCTAAAGGACATTCTTCAGTAATGTGTCCTTAATTTTATCAATTCATGGGAGAATCATATCCCTCTCATTGAGTTCTCTTATAACAACAAATTTCAGGCAACAATTCTAATGGATCCTTTTGAGGGATTGTATGGTAGGTCATGTTGTTCACCCATGTACAAGCTAGAGGTTGGTGAGGGATCCCCACTAGGTCCTGGTTTCATATAGGAGACTTCATAGTAGTTTCAGCTAAATATGAAGCATATGTCTACTTCTCAGGCAAGACATAAATCTTATACTGATTTCTATCAATGACCTCTATAGTTCAAGTTCGGGGATCATGTTTTCTTATGAGTGTCGCCCAGGTTATGGAAGTTGTTGACTCGTTTTTAGGTCCATTTGAGATTCTAGAGTGATTTGGGCAGGTAAACTATTATTTTTTATTATTTCATAGGTACCTTGACATGCACTACATCTTCCAATTCTCACAGCTTCACCGTTATCATGCCAACTTGTATCATACTTTTGATCCTGAGGAAGTAGAGATTGATTTTGTGGATTCATTTGAGGAGTATCCTATATGCATCATTGAACAGAGCATGAAGACTCTCCTTTGTTGGTATGTTCCTATAGTATGAGTACTATTTCATCACAGCTATGTACAAGATGAGATTTAGGATTGGGAGGCTGACGTACTTGCATAGTGGTCAGAGTTATTCTCAGACAGTGTTTCTCCTCCCTTGGAAGGTGAACCAGGGATGAGTTCATTTAAGGGGGAAGACTGTAAGAACCCAGTTTTTAAATCAGGTATAAATCCTTTAATTTTTGTTCTAATTCACTTATATGTACCTAATATAGATTCCTAATGAGTTCAATAAGGTCTTAGGGGTGTTTAGGTCTCATTCAGAGATCGAAACCCGACGTTTTGGGAAAAATGGGGAAGGTGCATGGTTAGAGTAAACCGTGCATGGAGGATTCATGGTTAGACTAAACTATGTGGATGGACTACATTTTTGGTAAGATACATATCACATGGTTGGAGCACAGTTTCAAAGATAATTAATCCTAACCATGTGAGTGACCCCTTTTCTCTGGGTACTCATGCATGGTTAGCACACGATTTGGAAAATCGTGCGACCAAACCCTCATGTGATAATTTTCGGGGTAGATTTACCATTTTTTCATTAATTATCTAAATATCTAAAACTACCTTCCCTATTCATAGTTTTAGAAGATATAACCCCCTTCCCTATCATTTTTGATCTCTTTGAAGGCCTAAACTAGGTATTCAAAGATCTCCATCATCAGGGATCTGATCGAGCTTCGGTTCACCGTGTTGGATGCGCAACAACAAGTACTCAAGTCTTCTTAATACTTTCTTCATTTCTCTTTATCTTGACCTTGTTATTGATGTGTGAGTTCTTAGAATCATTTTTCATATCTTATCTAACCCAAGACACAATATTGGCTAATACTAGATGTGGAGAGTCATACGAGTATGAGGTGGTTGGTCTATAAATCATCTCTCAAGTTTATTGATTTTAAAATAGATGTGTGATGCATGTTGATTTAATTGTGTGCCATTTGTTGAATATATATTCCATAGTTATATTAATTAGAACCATATGTTTATCCTATTTCCATAAATTTCATTTGTTTTTCTGGTTATATTAATAATGCACAACACCCCATGAAGGGTAATGTACCATAATTGGGGTTTTTGTGTTTTGACACTTTTGAGCCACTGTTCGGGTTTATTCGACCTTGAGCATGCTAATGGTAAGTCTTACTATATTAAATACCTATTGAATAATGTAATGGTGAATGGCATGTACTATGTCACTTCCACTTGACCCGCCTAAGGTAAGTTCCTAAATGTAATTAATTGTTTTAAGTGATAATTTGGAAAGTATGTGTATGAATATGACTTGTCCATATTAATTGAAAATGAATGGTTAGTTGAATGTTGTAGCACCCTATTACACTTTCAGTGGAAGCTATCGGATAAACCAAATGAAATTTTTATGACTTGTATAGTTTAATTAAATAGTTGCATGCTAATTGGCCTTATTAAACTAATGAAAGGCAAGGCTTGAACTAAGTGAATTTATTAATGGAATAGTTATCATATGAAAGAATTAATTGAAATAAATTAAATATAAGGTGACTCTTTATGCACATGGACCTTGAAATTTTTATAGTAAGTTTTGAATCATGTTAACTCTTGGATTCACAAGGAAATGCCTTGGGTACTCGAGGACATTATTTTGATTCAAGGATGTTGGTTGCCTTGGGTGAGACATACCTGAGAACCCGATCCTTGTATACCTCTGGATGATCAATATGACACCATAGGATCCCATCATTATTATTAAAGGGTGCCTTAGATACACTCCTTTAATCTGGCGTGGCTGACTTGGTTACATCATTGGGCCCAACTGTTGCTTATCTTCCATTTTACCGTGGGTGTTTTCCTTAGACTCAGTTAGAAATATTATTGTTGGAATTTCTTCAAAAATGATCATTATATTACACTCTTACTCCTTAGATATAATTATTTACTAATGATTAAGTGTCCTCTAAGGTTTAGGTTACCTTGGTTATTACCATAGAACCACTTCATATTCATTACAAATTATGGTTGTCCTGTTACACCTTGTAACCTTCACTAATAATACCATAACGAGGTGATGTTAGTGCTAAATATTCCTCACGTTCCATGTTTATATAAACTGTAAATTAACTAATTAATTAATGAACTGTATACATGTTTATAAACTAGCCTAGGGCTGAATTAGGTACTTGAGTATTTAGTTACATTGTGCTACTTTACTTTATATATGCATGCTTGCACACTGTTACAGTTTTCATTACATGGGCTAGTTGTTATAGAAACCATTGGTGGTGTCCCAATTATATTTATCTCACACCCTATCCAGGTACCATTGGTACCCAATAAGACTAGATGAATGCAGGTATTAATAAAGGGAAGCATACGACTTTGAAAACTTGATTATTTTCTGTATTAGTATGGAGATGGTATCAAATGACCAAGATGGAGCTCAGGATGCTCGGGATATTTTATGTATTTCCTTTATGATAATTTGGTTTTTCATGTATGAATATTTCTTTGTATCCATGTTTTCTAGATTACTAGATGTAAGAAATATCATCATCATTTGTTATATGTTTGTACCGGTTATTCCAATTATTTCAGTTATTCTTAACCTTGTCTCTTTCCACTGTTCCATTAATTAACTTTTATTTATTATGCCATTTACCTCTGTTTGAAATTATCTAATGTGCTAAACTCTGGTAATAAGGGAATAGTCTCTGCATAGACACACTCTAGGACCTCACTACTAGTCGGCAGCCTCTACATTTTTGGGAAATGCGCTTGAGGCCATGTGGCCAACCAGGCTCAGGGAACATATTAAAGGGCATCTTGGTTAGAGATGTCACACCCTCGGACACATGACCTAGGCTCACTACACAACGTATACCTCAATTATATGTCTTGTAGTCCTCAAGGATCATCTTTATTGACCAAGAATAGCACACGGTGTGTGCTTTTGCACTACATGTCGTGTGATCGGTAATTCTGAATGGGAATCCACTACGAGCCACCTGAAACCCCCTATTTCTCTAAATCCACCCCAGATCAACCCTCACCAGGGTCCCTAACATTCGTATAAGGATGATGTACTATGCAGTTTACCATCATGTGATCAGGGTGATGTACCATGTAGTTTACCATCATGCGATTAGGATCACTACTACAAATTTTCATTTTTGCGCCTCCTGAAGTGGGTGACCGCCATTGGCGGTCGCAAAAGAGGGTATTAGAGACCTCCATAGGTAGCCGCTAATACGAATGTAAAATTCCAGCAGGAATTTTCCCGCACACGCATATTCTTCTTCCCTCTCCCACTTTAGTTGCAGCAAATCCAATATACCACAGTCGACACCACACACCACCGCACACCGCCACTCTTCATGTTATACCATGCTTCATAATAGCAAACTCATAATGGCCGTCTACATGTAGAACAATCCTGAACCCTCTCCTCGGACTTTCGGTGACCTCATCGTCATCACCCGAACAACCCGACATCCACCTACCGTCGTGTGTCCGCCATGGTCGGTGGGGGAAAGGTCTTGTATCCCTTGCCACACATATGCTGAGACGATGACCCGCATGAGGAAAAGCTGAACGCTGTGTTGATGTGAAACATTAGCGACCTCCAATGGCGGTCGCTAATGGGTTTTATCGACGAAGATATTGCGACCGCCAAAAGCGGTCATTGGGCGGTCGCTAAATCCTTTTAGAGGTCATTAAAAGCTCTAATTCTAGTAGTGGATGATGATTAATTGTGATTACAAAAACTAGTTATTCAGGAACATTGTGTTGCTGGTAGATGAGGTGAGTTGTTCATCTATTAAAATTATAGAATAATATCTATTGGAGTAGAACTTATGTATAGTGTAAGGTCCCTCCCCATTCCATTTACACTTTAGTGGTTTCTTTATAGGTATCATTTGATTCCTAAGGACCAACAATATCTATTTTTCAAAGAAATATCATAGGATAAACTTTTTGTTAAATAATCGCATGATCCGGTTTTGGTGGACTTCCAAATGATGCAAGGTATGCATTGTTTTCTCATCCAGTCACTCCAATTCATCCATTCATTTTTGGGATTTCTCATCTGTGGATAATTGGTCATAGATGGAAATGTGAAGTGAGGGAAATTGAACCTTTATGGGCATGATTTCCTCAGTCTCGTATACTAATGAGTATAGGGTTTCATGTGTGGAAGTGAATTTCATGGTCCGGTAAGTCCACAAGGCATTTAAAAGCTTGTTCATCTAGGACTTTTTATCCTTATCTACCATCTTCTGGAGTATATTTGATAGGTTCTTGTATAATGCCTCTGTCTGTCTATAAGATGATGCATGGTAGAGGGATGAAAGTTTAGACATGATTCCATACTCTAGATATAGCTTCTCTAATTCAATATAATAGAAATTAATGTCATTGCCCATCAGTATTGTATGAAGGACACCAAATCTGGTGATTATGTTGGTTTTCCTGAATGGGAAAATGTTTATTTCCCTAAATTCTTTGAGGGGTATAGCTTTGGGTCACTTAGAGAAGAATTTGGTTGCATTAAGAATGTACTCCAATTGATTGGCCATAGTGATAGTATATGGCCCCACAATATCCATTCCCCATATGGAAAATGTCTAGGAGTACTTGGATGTGTGAATAAACTCCAAAGTTTTGTGAATGAAGTTAGTGTGAACCTGGAATAAATGAAACTTTTTGGTTAATTTAATGTAATCATATCATAAAGTGGGCTTGTAGTACCCAAGCCATTTTATTTGGTGAGAAAACTTGAAACCTGATTGGTGAGTGTCACGGGTTCTGGTTTTCACTTCCTTCATGAAAAAAATGGTCGTGTATCAATCAATTCACATGAGAAAGATCCCATAAATTCTCCACTTATAGAGAACCTTTTTGTGATTTTTCCTATAATACAAAACAAATTTAATCTCTTGTCTTCAGATTTTGTCTTTCTCGGATCAGTTCAGTGGGAGTTCTCTATTATGAAGATAGTCTACAATGGGTTTCAAGAAGCTAGTGGTAGGATCATATGGTTTGGGGATGGGACTAACTTCATTTATCTCTTCCATGAAAACTTAAAAAAAATGGTAATACAATCTGGTGGTGTGCAATGTTGATGACTCTTTCATCCCATTTTGGATCTTCTAGATTTGTGGTTGTATTCTATAGTCCATCAACCTAATTATTTTTTTACCGTGAGACACAAATCAATGTCGGTTCCAAAGGGAATTCTACTATTAGTCCCTGTATGTGATTTGGAAGTGGGTAATCTCTTCCTTTTGGATAGAATAATTTTATTTAACAACTTGATGACCAGTTCAAAATCACTCATTAACTTCAAGTGATTTACTTGTAACTGAAGTTCCTTCTCTATCCCTATAATGATAACCTAATATTCTACTTCATTATTCATGCACCATTCCAATAAAATGAAGGACTATGGTAGGACTGCCTTTGTTGGAGATATGAGCATCACTCTCAGCCCCAATTTATTGATCTTGGAGTCTTCAATACTCTTCCCTGTCAGGATTCCATATGCACCATCATCTCCCATATTTGGGGGCCCTCATGAATAAAGAAATCTATTCTAAGGCACAAACTGAATGTCAAACTACTAAAGGATGTCCACCCACTGTGATAGACTTCCTGTCAACATCAGATGTCTAAGAATGTATTTGAGTGGGTTTATAAAAATAACCAAACATTCCTCATGATGTTTCAGGTAGTATCTCAGTTTCTAGAATGAAAAAATTATCTCTAGACTACTTTTTTTATAACTAAATAGCATGTATCAGCATCGATCATGGTTCAGATAAGATAATAGAGGTTTTTTTCACTACTGTCATCATTCTTTTGTATTAGGAAAGTACCCAGTGATCTCTATAAGGATTTTACATAAAAAAATAAGTGGGCTTCCTTCAAAAAGAGGTATCATCACTAGTAGGCTCAAGATATACTTATTTAGGTTGTTGAATGCTTCCTAAAAATATATAGTCTGCTGATATGTAACCCCATTTTTCATAAACTAGGTGAAGGGCATAAATTTTCCTACAAGGTTGGATATATATTGATGAATTTAGGCCAAGATTCCCTATATTCTTTCAATTATGTGAGGTTTTGATGAGGTGACATGCCAAGTATAGCCTTTTCCTTCTTGGGCATGACTTCGATTCCATGATGGTGTATAATGAAGCTAAGAAATTTCACTAAGGTTGGGCCAAAATCACATTTCAAGGGGTTCGTTTTTAGTTTTTTCTGCCAAAATTTGTTAAATATGGCTTCAATATCATCCAAGTGGTCAGATCACTATCAACATTTAACCACTATATCGTCAACATAACATTCGAAAAACTTTCCTAGGAAGGGTTTGAATATGTGATGCACGACATGTTGGTAGGTAGCACCAACATTCTTTAATCCAAATGACATTACCTAATAGAAAAATACTCTCTAGGGGAAACTGAAGGTAGGGGATTTTTCATCTTCATGGTCCATTTAGACTTGATTGTATCCTGAATATCCATACATGAAGGAGAGAGCTTGATATCTGATTGTTGTATCAATCATCAGTTCTATGATCAAGAATGGGAAATCATCCTTTGGGAAGTGTTGGTTTAGATCCCTAAAATCGATTAAAACAATGATTTTATAGTTCTTATTCTTAACATGGATGATATTGTTAACCTATTTAGGATATTTGACCTCCCTAATGAAGCTAGATTTGATGAGCTTGTCAACTTTAGACTCAATTTTGGTAGCATGTATCAGGTGCGTCCTTTTAGCTATCTGTTCCTGGTGGTCCTCTGGTAAGACTAGGTGGTGAGTGACGACCTTGGGATCAAGGACTAACATTTTTTTTGTAGTTTTAGGAAAACACATCCAAGAACTACTTTGGGAATGAGGTATATAGCTCTTGTTCTTCAGAATTCATGGTTGCACGGATCAAGTGGGTTCTGGGTCTTCCTCTGTATATAGGTTTATTTCTATATGTTCATTAATGGTGATAGATATTCCCTCCTTAAATTCTAGAGGGGGTTATTTAAATTCATTATCCTCATCTTCTTCCTCCTCTTCATCTTTTCCCTCTTGTTTCATAGAAGAAAGTAATTGGATAAGTTCCCCAGAGTTGAGAGAGGAGATGAAATGTTAGCATTCTAAAGATGAAACGACTTCCTTTGATCCAACTGTCGATGTGGTATTTTATTATAACTCTAGATAGTATAGAGTGTGAGATGGAGAAGGAGTGTCTTCATCTGCTTTGGGTGACGATACCACCTCTTCTTCCTTGACTAAAGAATTAGGGACTTACTAAAGCTCTAGGGATGGAACGAATGCACTTTAATCCAAGATTTAACCACTGTTTGAGGAGTCATCAAACTTTTTAACACTTTTTAACTCAATTTTAATGAATAAAATCTTTAGGATCACTAAATATGTGTCCAAATGTGGACTCATATACTTGCCCTTATTGATTGGTAACACATATTCTTCACCAAGCTATTTAAAGGGGTTGACTGAGATCATTTCCAAACCATTTGGAGTGGTATCCTAGGCAACACCATCAACCAAGGGTTTTTTCCCTTTCCTTTGATAGAATCATGTGTCGATATAGTGTGACTCATAGGATTCAAATGGGGAATTATCAGCATGCAACTTTCTAATTTGTCCATTAATGTAGTATTTGATGCATTGATGGTATGATTGTAGCACCCCAAACATTTTATGGTATTTTTTTTGTTAAATACATTCTATTAATCACTGTGTTACTTTGAAAAAACACTAGGTTATTTAGTATATAGTCAAAACCTATCCATTAAATATAAATTTTCCAATTCTATGTTTTGAATTTCGAAAAATGGTCATCTAGAGTTGTGATCAGTAAGTTATTTGGAGTTTGATATAACAAACTAAATTTTTGGTAAATAGTAACATACCCTTATGAATAGTACTATGAATAGTAATATGAACCTTATGAATAGTAAATAATAATATTATTTCATTTTCTTAAGACAATAAGATAATGATATCTTAATTAGTTTTTCAATGAGAAATAAAACTAATTGCACTTTAAGATTGTTATTTTTCGAATTAACTATGAATTTATTTAAAAATTAAATTAATAATATTTAGAAAATTATTTTTGAAAAATGGATTTTACTTTTGAATTCTACACATTGAAAAATGATTAGGGTGAATTTTGGGAATTTTTCTAAAACAGTTGATTTTTCAGTGAATAGTAAAAAATACAGTTTTTGTTTCGGTATGTTTATGACATCATTAATGATGTAATAATGATGTAATAAATCTGGTAGACTTGTGTATATTTAAATAAGATGTGAGGTGTCCCAAGTGGCTTTAAACATGGGTAAATACCATGGTCAAGCCCATGGTTTTGCAAATACGACCCATGTGGTGTCCCTTGGAAATTATTAAAATAATCCCTCACTTTTCCTATAAATTCCAACTCTTTCCTTCATTGAATTCATCCCCAATTCTCACTCAACAAATTTCTGGCCTCCTTACCTTCATAGTATTCCTCCCAAGTTTTTCTCAAGCTCCCAAGGTCCCAACCGTCAAGTTCTAAGGGTTACTCTACAAGGTAAGAAAATTCTCAATTTCCATCTTTTTTCCTTTCAAGTTATCTTTTATGTGGTATATCTTTCTAGTTTTCATACCATGTTCTTATTTTTCTTCTTATTATTTATCTAATCTATATTATTATTCATTTCTGGATAGGTTACCCTTTTCCCATCTCTTTTTAATATTTTCTAAAACCTTGTTGCGTAGCCGTTAGGTTGCCGAATTTTTGTAAGCGATTCCAAAATTATTCTTTTATTTTGAGTTCTTTATTTATTCTTTATTCATCTCTTCTTACCCAAGAGGAATGAAATCTCCAGAATCTTGTATATTATGGATTTTCTAATGTTCATGAGAAATTCTTCATCAATCTTCTTCTTTTTCCCACTTGTTCAAAGAATTAAAAACATTGTCTGTGACGTGTCGAATTACCGACATTGTAGACGATGTGATTTAAATTTGTATTAATTCTTTCAAGTCTGGTCATGAAACCATTTATATGGTTGAACCAGGTTATAATATATGTTTTATGACTCACCCATGGTTCTATAATTCTTTGGTACTCATGGTTCTAATTTATAAAACAAAATGAGGTTGTTATTATCATAGAACCACTAAAACGATCTAAACGAACATCATTAATGTTTTAACCAATGAATCTTCATCATGGTATATAACCCAAAATCATTATAAGATAATTTATATCTCCATAATTTATTTAATAATATGTATTAACAATTCTGGATGTTTAACCATGTTTCAAATGAACTTCCATTCATGGAAACAAATAACAAACCATGAAAATCAAGGGAGAAAATACTTCCAAAACATAAAAATTGAACCAATTGAACCCATAGAAAGGGCCATGAATGAACCTAATAAGGTTATACTAAATCAATTACATGTATAGGAGGTTCTGTAATTAGTATGTAATGAAGCTAAATTTTATTATTCATGTCATTAAAACAAACGAAGAACACACTCGAGCATAAGGTAAGGTGTTTCTCATCTCACTTTCATTTATGTGTGATTTTCATTGTTCGCCACTTATTTCTTGTATGTGTTATATGTGTACTGACCTTTTATATATAATAACATGATTCTATTTATATTCATGTTATTCAATGATTAATTTGAGGGTTATATGTTCTGGTCATATGATTCGACCAATTACATTGTGGTAAGGGCCTTTGTCTCAACTACCATTGTGTTGTGACTAACTTTGTACTATACACCTAATAATCCTTATGTGGTGTACCTACTACCCATTTAAGATCAATTTTCATTTGAAATTATATTTATATTAAATATCCATAATCTCATATCATGGATATGTTTGTTGTCTAAACCGTATACCATTTTACATACGGTGTTTATTTGGAAAGTTATTTTAGTTATAGAAATATTGATGAATCTGTATACTCTACTCTATATGGATATTGAAAAGGCATATTTATATTGTATTGAATCAATGTATAAATAATTATTTGGACATGCAGTGGTGTGTGGGGCCCACTACATCCCCTCGATGCATCGGTAGGTCTCATGAGACAAAACAGTTTGGCGACAAACCCTTCGAGTTTGTTTCCAAAAATCAGACGGGTTTCTACCCATAGAACTAAACCATTTTTACGGTATTATGGTTTCATGTGCCAGATACATGACATCCAATTAATAAGCATTCTCTTTATTCATTATCAGTTATTATTATTATCCATGAGGTTTTTACTATGACAAAATCTATGGATGCAGTTTCATTCTCAGTTTATTAATGGAATTAGTTTTTCATTTACTAACTATGTCGTATTGATTATGTTAGATTGATTATGATTCACTTATTATTGTACTCATGATTCTGCTATTTTTAACCCTTACTGAGCATTTGATCTCACCCCTTTCATTGTCTACCTTCGACAGGTGATGAAGATAAGGTCTTCTTTTGAGTTCCTGTGGATGCAGTTTTGATTTTTTTGTTATGTATTGTATTTTGTAACCTTTTCTAATGTAATTTGAGTTACATATATGTATCTAGTTTCTTCAAGAATACTAAACTGGTCATTCCTTTGGGATTTTAATTCCTTCTAACTATGCCAATATCACAAGTAATGCACCAGCTCCAGCCTAGTGGGGTCGGGGTGTTACAGTTGGTATCAGAGGAAGTTTAGTAGAAAACTTGGAAACTAGAGTAGGAAATTTATAGTATGGAATAAATCCCTAAGGTAGTATTTGAGGATAAACATACAAGAACGTCCTGGTATTTTGGTGAGGAATAGATTATGTGAATCCTTCTAGCAAATACATCCCTATCTGAATATGAGCAGGTAGAGGTGGCTCTGGAACAGAGGTACCTATGAGTGAAAGCTCCGACAAGGAGTCTCGGGCTTGACCTGGGGTATCCTGGTACACGACAACGGGCCTTGCTACACTCTTGGTTATGACACTCCCAGGGTATATGCTTAGGATAATTCATATTTTCTTTGCAAGCCATTATGAAGGAGTTAATGTAAATTTTTCCTCAGAGGAACCTTGTTTATAAGATTATATATGCATAGAATTTCATTATATGTTGAGTGATTTTCTATTTAAGATTCATAAACTAATCTAGTGTATCCCATTTTTAGAAATTTCATCTAATGAAAGAAGGGGAATCAATACTCATGGGAAAGGTAGGGATCTCCCTACTGAGCAAGTCAATACAGTCAATGTTGGAGAAGATCAGATCATGAAAATATTGGGAAAACTTACTCAAGTTGTAACAAATAACTATTAAACACCTATGTTGGATCGTTTCATGCTGTAGAAGCCCCCATATTTTAGTGGGACTACTAATCTAGTGGTTGTTGAGCAATGGATTAAGTCCCTTGAAAAGATATTTATGGCGTTAAGATCCAATGAACATTAAAAGGTAGTACTGGAAGTATATTTTCTAAAGGGCGACGCTGATCAATGGTGGTCCCAAATTCAAAATACCATGGAGGAATAAGAGATAGAGGATATGGAATGGAGGACTTTTAAGGAAATATTCTATGAAAAATATTTCCCTCGTGAGAAACAAATGTAAATTAAGAGGAAATTCCTTGGCTTGAAACAAAGGGAAGAAGACAGTGTTGTAGAGTATAAGGCTACCTTCACAAGGCTAGCCAGGTATGATGTGGATTACGTACGTGACTCGGCGGACAAATTTGATCATTTCTTTGAAGGTCTTAAGCCAAGTCTTCGGAGGAAACTGGCTTCTCAAACATTTTCATCATATGATGGAATTGTATCAAGTGCTATTAAAATAGAGAAGGAATTTTCTAGATCAAATTTTTTCAAAGGAAACCAAGATAAGAAGAGGCATTCTGATAATAGAGGAAAAGAAGAAGCACCAAAGAAGAGAAAGGGAATGAATAGTTTCCCATTATGCGAGAACTCTGGAAAGAATCATCCTGGGAAATGCTTGAAGGGAAAGGGAGTCTTCTATAACTACGGAGAAAAGGGTCATCGATCTGATGAATGCAAGGGGAAGAAACAATTCAATGATGTTCAATGATACAATTGCAGAGAGATGGGACACTATGAAAACGAGTGTCCTAAGTGACAAGGAAACATACCTCAGAAAAATCCAAGAGAGAAAGGGAGAGCCTATGTGATTACAACCGCGGAGGTTGATGTTCCTAGTGACATGGTGGCAGGTACTTTAATTATTTCCTCAAACTTATACAACACTTTATTTGATTTTGGATCATTGCATTCATTTATATCCTCTCAGTTTTCCCAAAAAAATAGATATGTCCAATTTTATTTAAGAAAGGAGTTGTCAGTCAAAACTCCCATGGGATGTATCATTGCAACAAAGGCATGTTGACTAGTCCCCCTCCAAACACCAAAACGTGCATTAGTTGTTAACCTTATCATCATACCCATGACTGAATTTGATATAATTCTCAGTATGGATTGACTGTCAAATTATGATTCGAGGATTTATTTCAAGAAAAAGGAGGATACAATTTTTGAAAATGGTGTAGAATCTCTTATCTTTAGAGCGGATACTTTGCCATATGATTCTTATCTAGACCCACCCCTAGTATCTCTATTGAATGCAATTCTTGGAAAGGAAGAGAACCCAATATCTATGGGTGAGGAAATAAATATTCAAATTGAAGATGTGCATATAGTTAAATAATACATTTATGTGTTTCCAGAGGATTTACCGGTACATCCTCCTAAGCGGGAAATTGAGTTTTCCATTGACTTAATTCCTGGTGTAAGACCTATATCAAAGACCCCATATAGAATAGCCACTATAGAGTTAGTGGAGCTGAAGAAACAACTAGAATAGTTGAGTGAAAAAGGATTTATTCGACCTAGTGTTTCTCCATGGGGAGCCCTGGTCTTGTTTGTAAATAAGAAAGATGGATCCATGAGGCTATGCATTGATTACAGAGAAATCAATGCTGTTACAATAAAGAATAAGTATCATCTACCCTGGATTGATGATTTATTTGAACAACTTCATGGAGATCAATAATTTTCAAAGATTGACCTTCGATCTGGATATCATCAATTGAGTGTGAGGAAGGAAGATATTCTGAAGACAGCATTTCGAACCAGGTATGGGCATTACGAGTTTACAATGATACCTTTTGGACTAACGAATGAACCATCTGTCTTCTTGGACTAAATGAATAGATTTTTCAAGGTATATGTTGATAAATTTTTTGTGATATTAATCGATGATATCCTCGTATACTCAAAAATCTATGTAGACCATGAGAGTCACTTGCGAGTTATTCTGGGAACTCTTAGAAGAAATGAATTATATGGGAAGTTTAGCAAGTACGAATTCTGGATTCAATCAGTTTCTTTTCTAGGCTATATTGTCTTGAAGGATGGAATCCTAGTTTATCCTGCGAAGAAAAAGGCAATCCAAGATTGGCCCATGCCAACAAACATAACTGAGGTATGTGGTTTTATTGGCTTATCAGGTTATTATTGGCATTTCGTGCATAATTTTTCCCGACTAGCTAACCCGCTAATGAAGCTCACATGAAAAGGGGTTAAATTTGTTTGGACAAAAGATTGTGAAGAATGTTTTGAAGAACTGAAGAGAAGATTATCCAATGCTCTTATATTGACTCTACCATCGGGGAATGACGGGTTTGTTATTTATAGTAATGCTTCAAAGAAAGGACTTGGTTGTGTCCTTATGCAAAATGATAGGGTTATTGCTTATGAATCACGACAGCTAAAAATTCATGAGCAAAACTATCCTACTCACGATCTTGAGTTAGCTATTGTAATATTTTCTTTGAAGATATGGAGACATTATCTCTATGGTGAAAAATGTGAGATTTATACTGATCATAAAAGTTTGAAGTATATTTTCTCATAGAAAGAACTCAACATGAGGAAAAGGAGATGGCTTGAACTACTCAAGGATTAAGATTGCACGATACACTACCACCCAGGGAAGGCAAATAAGGCAGAAGATGCTTTGAGCAGAAAGGATCGTGGAGTTTTGAATAATATGAGAGTTAAAAGGGATCATATTTTCATTAATCTAGTAAAGATGGATATGGGAATAACCATGGAAGGTGAAACATCAATGCTTTTTCAAATGGTTTCCAAACCATCTTTACTAGAAAGGATAAAAAGTTCTCATTCCGATGATGGGGAATTTCAAAAGAATATTAAAGCTGTGAATGATTGGATATTGAGTGACTTCGTATATGAAGATGAAATTTTGAAATATGGGAAGAGAATTTGTGTTCCCGATATTCCTAATCTAAAAAGGGAATTGTTGGATGATGCTCATAGTTCCAATTTCTCTATACACCCTGGTAGCACAAAGATGTATAGAGATTTGAAGGAACATTTTTGGTGGGACAACATGAAGAGGGAGATTGCAGATTCTGTGTCAAGATGTATGGTTTGACAAGAAGTGAAATCTGGAAGGCAACAGCCTGGAGTAGTATTGAAACCTCTTCCCATACCTGAGTGGAAATGGGATAACATCACTATGGACATTGTCATGGGACTACCAAAGACTCCTAGAATGAACAATGCAATATGGGTCATTATTGATCATCTTACCAAGTCAGCACATTTTCTTGCTATAAGAGAAGATCTACCACTTGAACGTCTAGAAAGACTATATGTTAACAAAGTTGTGAGACTTCATGGAGTTCCTCTATCGATTGTTTCTGATCGTGATCCATGTTTTACATCAAGATTCTAGAAAAGTCTCCAGAAGGCTTTGAATACTGAGCTTCATATGAGTACTGCATATCACCCTCAAACTAACGGACAATCTGAAAGGACTATTCAAACTCTAGAATATATGTTAAGATCATGCTCTCTTGACTTACAAGTTATGTGGGATCAATACTTTCCTTCGGTGTAATTTTCTTACAATAATAGTTTCCATTCTAGTATTCAAATGGCTCCATATGAAGCATTATATGGAAAGAGATGTTGAACTCCAACTTGTTGAGATGAAGTTGGTGAAAGGAAACTTATAGGCCCAGAACTTATTGAAGAGACCATGAAAAAGGTGAATAAAATACAAGCCCATATTAAAGCAGCCCAAAGTAGGCAGAAGGTTTATGCTGACAATCAGATAAAGGACTTGGAATTTCAAGTGGGAGATCATGTATTTATGAAAGTATCTCTATAGAAGGGAATCTTAAGGTTCGGTAAGAAAGGGAAACTGAGCCCCAGGTACATCAGATCATTTGAAATTTTGGGAAGAATCAGAGTTGTAGCTTACCGTTTAGCAATGCCACAAAATCTCTCTAGAGTTCATGATGTGTTCCACGTATCATTGTTAAAGAAATACATGCCAAACCCAATGCATGTACTCACATATGAAGGAATAGAACTGCAACCGGATTTTTCATACTATGAAAATCCCATTAGGATTCTAGATACAAGGGATAAGGTACTGAGAAATCGAACAACTCGTCTAGTAAATGTTATTTGGAGAAACCAGAATATGGAGGAAGCAACATGGGAACCAGAGGATTTCATGAAGAAGAACCACCCACATCTTTTTGGTGGGATATATACATAAAATTTCGAGGATGAAATTTTCGAAGGAGGGAACAATGTAGCACACCAAACATTTTATGGTATGTTTCTGTTAAATAAATTCTATTCATCACTATGTTCCTTTGAAACAACACTAGGTTATTTAGGATATAGTCAAAACCTAGCCTTTAAATATAAATTTTCCAATTCTATGTTTTGAAATTCGAAAAATGGTCATCTAGAGTTGTGATCAGTAAGTCATTTAGAGTCTGATAGAACAAACTTAATTTTTGGTGAATAGTAACATACCCTTATGAATAGTAATATGAATATTAATATGACCCTTATGAATAGTAAATAATAATATTATTTCATTTTCTTAAGACAATAAGATAATGAGATCTTAATTAGTTTTTCAATGAGAAATAAAAATAATTGCACTTTAAGATTGTTATTTTTTGAATTAACTATGACTTTATTTAAAAATTAAATTTAAAATATTTAGAAAATTATTTTTGAAAAATGGATTTCACTTTTTAATTATACATGTCAAAAAATGGTTAGGATGAATTTTGGGAATTTTTCTGAAACAGTTGATTTTTCAGTGAATAGTACAAAAATACAGTTTTTAGTTTCGGTATGTTTATGACATCATAAATGATGTAATAATGATGTCATAAATCTTGTAGACCTGTGTATAGTTAAATAATATGTGAGGTGTCCCAAGTGGCTTTAACCATGGTCAAATACCATGGTAAAGCCCATGGTTTTTCAAATGCCACCCATGAGGTGTCCCTTGAAAATTATTAAAATAATCCCACACTTTTCCTATAAATACCAACTCTTCCCTTCATTGAATTCATTCCCAATTATCACTCAACGAAGTTCTGGCCTCCTTAACTTCATAGTAGTCCTCACAAGTTTTCCTCAAGCTCCCAAGGTCCCAACCTTCAACTTCTAAGGGTTACTCTACAAGGTAAGAAAATTCTCAATTTCTTTCTTTTTTCCTTTCAAGTTCTCTTTTATGTGGTATATCTTTCGAGTTTCCATACCGTGTTCTTATTTTTATTCTTATTCTTCATATAATCTATATTATTATTCATTTCTGGATAGGTGACCCTTTTCCCATCTCTTTTTAATATTTTCTAAAACCATTTTGTGTAGCCGTTAGGCTGCTGAATTTTTGTAAGCGATTTCAAAATTATTCTTTTATTTTGAGTTGCTTATTTATTCTTTCTTCATATATTCTTACCAAAGAGGAATTAAATCTCTAGAATCTTGTATATTCTGGATTTTCTAATTTTCATGAGAAATTCATCATCAATCTTCTTCTTTCCCCCACTTTTTCAAGGAATTGAAAACATTGTCTGTGACGTGTCGAATTACCGACATCGTAGACAATGTGATTTCAATTCGTATTAATTATTTCAAGTTTGGTCATAAAACCATTTATATGGTTGAACCAGGTTATAATATATGTTTTATGACTCACCCATGGTTCTTTAATTCTTTGTTACTCATGGTTCTAATTTATAAAACAAAATGAGGTTGTTATTATCAAAGAACCACTAAAACAATCTAAATGAACATCATTAATGTTTTAACTAATGAATCATCATCATGGTATATAACCCAAAATAATTATAAGATCATTTATATATCCATAATTTCATTAATAATATGTATAAACAATTCTGGATGTTTAACCATGTTTCAAATGAACTTCCATTCATTGAAACAAGTAACGAACCATGAAAATCAAGGGAGAAAATACATCCAAAACATGAAAATTGAACCAATTGAACCCATAGAAAGTTCCATGAATGAACCTAATAAGGTTATAATAAATAAATTACATGTATATGAGGTTATGGAAATATTATTTAATGAGGCTAAATTTTATTATTCAGGTCATTAAAACAAACGAAGAACACACTCGAGCATAAGGTAAGGGGTTTCTCATCTCACTTTCATTTCTGTGAGATTTTCATTGTTCGCAACTTATTTCTTGTATGTGGTATATGTTTAATGACCTTTGATATATAATAACATGATTCTATTTATATTAATTTTATTCAATGATTCATTTGAGGGTTATATGTTCTGGTCATATGATTCGACTGATTACATTGTGGTAAGGGCCTTTGTCTCAACTACCATTGTGTTGTGACTAACTTTGTACTATGCACCTAATAATACTTATGTGGTGTACCTAATACCCATTTGAGATCAATTTTCATTTGAAATTATATTTATATTAAATATCCATAATCTCATATCATGGATATGTTTTTTTTCTAAACCGTATACCATTTTACATACGGTGTTTATTTGGAAAGTTATTTTAGTTACGAAAATATTGATGAATCCGTATACTCTACTCTATACGGATATTGAAAAGGCATATTTCTCTTATATTGAATCAATTTATAAAGAATTATTTGGACATGCAGTGGTGGGTGGGGCCCTCTACAGCCCCTCGATGCATCGGTAGGTCTCATGATACAAAACAGTTTGGCGACAAACCCTTCGAGTTTGTTTCCAAAAATCAGACAGGTTTCTACCCATAGAACTAAACCGTTTTTACAGTATTATGGTTTCATGTGCCAGATACATGACATCAAATTAGTAAGAATTATCTTTATAAATTATCAATTATTATTATTATCCATGAGGTTTTCACTATGACAAAATCTATGGGTGCAGTTTCATTCTAAGTTTATTAATGGAATTAGTTTTTCATTTACTCACTATATTGTATTGATTATGTCAGATTGATTATGGTTCACTTATTATTGTACTCATTATTCCGCTATTTGTAACCCTTACTGAGTGCCTGAGCTCACCCCTTTCATTGTCTACCTTCAACAGGTGATGAAGAGAAGGTCTTCTTTTGAGTTCCTGTGGATGCAGTTTTGGGTTTTTTGTTATGTATTGTATTTTGTAACCTTTTCCATTGTAATTTGAGTTAAATATATGTATCTAGTTTCTTCAAGACTACTAAACTGATCGTTCCTTCGAGATTTTCATTCCTTCTAACTATTCCAATATCACAAGTAATGCACCGGCTCCATCCTAGTGGGTTCGGGGTGTTACAATGATGAGAGGATTTTCGTGTGTTGATGCAACCGTGGCATTCTTAGAAAGATGTTGAAGTGTGTGTTCTACCAAACCACTAGAAATTATGAGTCTTCTATGAGGTCTCCAAATTTGGCCTTAATCCTGAATTGTCTCAACAAATTCTACTCACTTTATTCATACCCCATAGTGTTATAGTGGAAGGTTCTAGGATATCCTCATTAAAGCCCATCCAACAAAGATTTCATATTAGAATGAGGTTAACTCCAATTCCATTTTCAATGAAGACTCTTCAAACATCGACACCATTTATCTGGTTGAACACATACAAGGGTCTGATGTTTCCTTGTATAATGACATCTTCATCTTGATCTATGAAGGAGAAAACTACATAACATTCTACAGGATCATTCTCTTTCCGATAAACCTCAGTAGAAACAACCCCATCTTCAAACTCTTGAGGACTTAGCAATGACTCTATGAGTGCTTCTCTACAGTCTCTAACAAAATTAGGGGCATCTAGGATTGATATCTTGGCCGGTACTAAGGATAACTATTTTATAATTTCATATTTTTGGTCTAAAGTTTTTCGCTTCCCTAGGTGGGGATACTCTTTCCCAAGAACTTTAGGGGATTGAGTATTTTATGTAGATGGATCGACCATCGGGACAAAAGTTAGAGGTGCTCTTTTCCTGGGTGGGTTGGGCCAGGTAGGCATACCCGTTGAGGGTGATCTAACACCTATTTTTATTCTGATTTAAATTCCAAAGTGATAGGGTAAAGGTTCCTTTTGGATGGTATATGAGGATTTTACTACTTCTTTAGAAATCGTTGAAGGGATCTTCTATGAGTTTCTAAAACATTGATAGTCTGATAAGGGGTGCATATAGAAGTTTGGTTTATATCATGGTTGTGGCCTCCTAGGTATCCTCATCTCTTACGGCCTCTTCCTCTGGTTCCCCAATCAGATACAAGGAAATTGAATTCATATACATACTCATTATTGAAGAAGGTGTCCATTTAATGGAAGAAATTAATGGAACCAATGATTAACTCCTCATCTGATGATGAATTTGCTGGAATGGATGTTTCTATTGGTGTCATCTGGAGGGTCAGTTCCTATTGTTTTATATTTTAGGGAATAAAATCTGATTTTCAAAGTAAACATTGGCCTTTTTTTAGGTTTATCCTCATACAATTCCTCTTTTCCTTTCTGGTTAGACCTATTTCTAAAAGTATGACTTCTGGAGGTTTGTGGGGCCGATGAAGTCAGTTGTATTATAGTGGAGGTGGCTAGGGGAATAGTTGGTTGTTTCAAATATGCTTGGATAATGTCATAACTTTGGTTGATTGTCTTATGATTCATCCAACTATCAAATATCCATGTTCCCCTTATCCCTAGATATGAACACCAAGTGAGGAATCAACAATTATACAATGAAAATTATGAAACACATTGAGGCTTGTGGATTAAATATATTTTTTATTGCTTCAATGATTGTGATTGTCGTGTAGATGGAAGGGCTTCCAAGTTTATTTGAAAAAAAAATATCCCAATATTTTAACATTTTATGCATACCCATCACAAGGAAAGAATTTTTCTTTCTGGTGGTATAGATTTGTCTAAAGATTAAGATGGATTTTTTGTATGAATTATTCTGAAAATGCCTCTAAAATGTCGAACTGAGAAGTGGTTGAGGGAAAAAACAATATGGGAATTTTATCCATGGACAATTGTCTCCTTATGAGAAACATATCCATTTGTTTTTCTGTTAAAGACTCGTTTACATGATCTGACCAATGTGAGTGCTTCTTGACTGTTTTTTCATAAGTAGTGGGGTTGGTAGGGGTCTCGTTGGTATGGTAATGGTCTGGGGGTGGCTGGGAGGATGAGAACTACCCTAGTTCGTCCTATGGTTGAGAAATTATGTTGATTATAATTTATAGGGTATCTAGAATTCCTAACCCCATTTTTAAAAACACCTCAGAATATGAGGGATTTATCTTATTTGACTCAGCAATGAGAGAACCTTCTTATCGACATGAAATATCACTATGGGGAGGATCTTTATAATGGGTTCTATCATGGAGATAAATACCATCATAGCTTAATGTCTGACTATATGGATAATTTATATAGTGCATACCATGAGGAGAACCTTCAAGGAGGGAGATAGTAAGGGGAGGACCTTTTTGTTGTTTGATCTTCTGAACATGTGGAGGGCCAGCATGACACTCATTAGGATATAATCTCTCATGATAAATTGGTTTCTTCACATAAAGGATGCCTTCATGGTAGATGCTCTAGGGAGGATCTCCAGAGCATTTGTTAACAATGTTTCTAGGAGTACCTTCACAACTGCTAATACTACCCCCATAATTTGGTAACATATTAGCAGTATCCCGATCCACCATAGATAGATGTTTGATGGCCTCAAGAACTCCAGATTTCAATAGAGTAGGGTTATGATTCTGCTCTTCATTTTCAAGTTAAATTTGGTGTTATTAATTTTTATGTGATCTCTTATGGGTGATTGGGGCCTCTTTCTATAAGTGACTACCTTCATATATGGGTGCATGTTCGATTTTCACCCATGATGCTTCCAGGATATATCGGTAAGCTACCAAAATTATGTAAAGGATATATTTCTACCTTGGAGTAGACATCAAAGTGGGCCAGTGTCTCCTAGTTGAAATGGGTATTTGTGGCTGATCCTATTGTTCATTTATTATGGGATATTACCGATGAACCTATTGTATGGAAGCAGGGATTCATGTATACTCCTGAATGACTACATCATTGTGTGGATGAGTCACCCCACTTAAGGATGTGGGGTTATGGGTATGAATCTTTTCTATTTTCGTATACATGATTACATCTTAGAAAGTTTGTAGGATTTGGTCATGGATTTATGTCTGCCCCTCCATCATTGCTAAGATTTTTTGAGAGATTTCCTTAGTGGTAATGGGAATATATGCCCGTTCCAGTGTTAGACTAAGAATACATTCATGCTCCAATCCTCTAGTTCTTGCCATTAATTATTAACAGTCCTCCTATGGAGGTTCAAAGCTATGAATTTTCCCCTAATTTACAACTAGGATACATTAACAGCTTTCTCCAATTTCCAGCATATTTTTCTAATGAGATTTATATGAATTTATAGAAATTTGAATCTTCTCATTGAATATCGTCGTATTTTCATGGTGATCTTGATATTTAAAATCATAAATTTGTATCTTCTCATTTATTGCCTCTATATTTTACTGGAAAGCTTGATATATGCAAGCAGAAATTTGCATCTACTCATAATTTTATGTCATAGTTGGCTAATGGGTTTCATATGAATCCACAGGAATTTTAATCTCCTCATATTTTGTTTCCATATTTTCATGACATGCTTGATGTGAATGGGAATGAATTTTAATTTACCAATAGTTTCCCACCATATTTACTTGGATGGATTCATGATAGTGAGCAGGAATATATGTCCTCTCATAGGTTATCACTGCATTATCATGGAGTTCTTGATGTCAGTGAGTTGGGATTTTCATTTTCTCATTGGTTTCCTCCATATTTACCAGGTGGTCTTCTTCGACAGGAATAAGAATGATGGAATGATCCTAATTGTATGATCATCTCCCTTTGTGGAAATCCTTGGGGACTTTAGTCCATTTGACTTCAATTGGGGCCCACATGGTGATATTTACTTCATGGAGAGGATGTTGGGACACACAGTGTTGATGATTATGATTACCGGTAGGGTCCCTTGGATGGGACCCCTATGATTTTGGGATGAATTTGTTGGTGAGCACTTCATCATCCTCCATATTTTAAGGGAAGAACTCATTATCACATTCTATAGATAGGCTCCCAAAATATTTTAAGATGGCTATCGGATCATTCTGGTTCTAGATTGTCGACTATCACTGGGTGGATGGTTGGGTAGGCTTCATGGACTAGAGGTCCTATCGAGTTTCCTCCATGGTGGGGATAGTAACCTTCTGTTAGTACTCCCTAACCAATGCATTTGAAACCCATTGTTGAAGATGTTGTGTGGGAGATGGAATCATTTGTTCGGTTGAGGATCGAGCATGTACAATGGTTTATGCATGTTTTTGTGATAACTGGTGAGATTTTATTAGATTGAAGAGAGTTATGGTGAAGAGTTTCTATAATATATGTGAAAAATACAAAAAAGAAAACTTCTTCAAAGTAAAATCTCATGAAAACATTCATAATTGATGGTATCATTTGGCCTTCATCCATTTTAGATGTGAAAGGGGCCTCTTGTAGGGTACCACAGCCACCCTGGTTAAGGATTCCTGTCGGGTTCACCATTTTGTTTCTGATGAAAGATTCATTAGAAGCACAGTGGTTGATTCTAGGGGATTAAATTATGTTCAATCACTCACATCACAGTTCCAATGGACATTTCATCGAAAACAAAATGATGAACCCGATGTGAATCCTTAACCAAAGTGGTGGTGTTTCCCCGCATCAAGCCCCCTTTTCATCCAAAATGCAAGAGTGCCAAAAAATATCATCAATGATGCATGTGGTCATTAGATTCTACATTGATGTGTGTTTTTTTGTCTGTATTTTTCACATATATTGAAAACACTCTTTATGAGAACTCTCTTCAATCCAATGGAATCTCACCAGTTCTCACAAACATGCACATCAGCCACTGTATAGGTTGGGTCCTTGACCAAATAGATGATATCATTGTCCACCCAAAATCTTCAACACTGGGTTTAGAATGAATTGGTTAGGGGGTACCACAAAAATGGTACTATCCCCACCTTGGAGGTAACTCAAAAGTACCTCCAGTCCATGAAGCCTTACTATCCATCCACACAGCAAGGGTCAAAAATCAAAAACCAGAAATATAAAATAGCAATCTCAAACTATTTCAAGAGCCTATCCTTGGAATGTGATAATGAGTTCCCCCCTTACATTAGGGAAGTTGTTGAAGTTTCTTCCAGTAACTTCATCCAAGTAGCACCAGGGTCCCACCCAATGGCCCCTACCGGTAATCATCGTTGTCAATGCCATGCAGGGCACCATCCATATCATGAATAGTATATTACACCTTGGGCTCCATCTGAAGTCGAACAGACCCAGGTTCCTAGGGAGGCCCACAAAGGATGATGATTATACAATTAGAAATATTCCATCATCCTTACTCCTATAGAAGAATCCCACTAGGTAAATATGGAGGAAACCTATGAGAAGATGCAAATCCATGCTCACCAATATCCATACCTTCATCAAAATATGGAGGAAAACTATGATCATAGGTATATTCCTTCTCACTATCATGAACCCCACAAGTAAATATGGCATAAAAATATTATAAGATGAAAATTCCTATCCATTCACTCACATCAGCACATTACCATTGAATGATCTCAAAAGGGTTTTGTTCATGGAGCTCGAAACTCCCAATGAATATTATATCTTAGACACATGGACCTACTTTCCAAAGGTAGGAATTTGCTGGGTAACTTGGTCAAAAGCACTTAATAACTCACATTGGTCGAGAAAAATGGGAATTTGGGATCATCACAGTCTTTTGGGAAACTATTTCTTATTCAGGGACTCTCTTATATATTTAAGATATGTTTGTGAATATGTTTTTCATTCCCAAGTAAATATACATGGATTACCCTGAGTTAATGATCAATTATGAACATTCATGGTTTTTGAATCATCTATATGTATTTGAGGTTATCCATAAATGGAAGGATCTGTATGTATCCATGTTTCTCCATCAATGGTAACCTTTTCATATAGGGATCAGATATTCTTTGGTTGTTTATTAGGATGATGTTGGTCTTAAGTCATGTAGTGGGGTACTCTAGAGTTTATTGTCATTCAGGGGGACAAAAGTTGTTTTGATTTTGGGATCAAACCCATAAAATGGGATTCCTATGTATCCTCATGAGAGGAATCAGAACCCAGATAGTTCGGTGCCAATTAACAGGACACATCACCTTTTAAGGTCATGTGATGAGGACCTAACCATACAGTTTAACATCATGCAGTAAGGAAATCTAGATGAAAGGTTTTTGGTCAAGGATAGTGTGGTACTTATGTTGAGTCAGCCCGAGGGACCTAAAAGAGATGTGATGACCCAATTAGATATGACCCTAATGAGAATATGGCCCAGAGAATATTATGGTGAATTTGGGTTTTGGATTTGGACCTTAGGGAGGCTTTCTATGTATACTAGTTAGTTGGGAATCAAATCATAGATAGTTCAGCAAGTCTGGGGTTTACACCTATAGAGAAGGCCCATTTGAGGGAACAAGATTGGGTCTTATACCAAGTAGGAGGCCTGTAAGGTTCCACATCATTGGTAATGTGAACCTTTGAAGGTTGAGGCATGGTTTTGGGGCTTACATCATATAAGATTCCTGATTGAGTGGATATGGTTGGGGATTACACTCAAGGGATGACCATTTGAGTTTCAGGATTGTGTGAATATCATGATCTCCACTAACCTATAATCCCACGTGAGTCATGCTCGGTATGAGAAACAAGAGGAAGCAGTATATCTAAAGATCACATGATCTACCCTATCCACTGATGAACAAGGTTCAGGCCCAAAGAGATAGCGGGGGGGGGGCTATGAAGCAAACATATTTTCACCTATTTTAGTGTCTTAGAGAGTCAAAGAGGATCAAGAGTTCCACATCAAACAATAAATTCTAAGGTATTACTCTAGGAGGGATTCCCTTATTTCTAGAACCATAAGGAGAATCTCAACTCATGGAAATTTAGGTTTGGTTGGGGTTACTCCTAAGAGGATGATCATGTTTGATATTTAGAATCATCTCATGATAATTTCATGAGAAATATTATGATTGACATATCAGTCATCTCATATTTTTCACAAGAGGAATCATATGTTTTTTATATAGGGTATACTATAGTTTAAAGTCATGTAGCTAAGACTATGGAATCACAGTTTAACATCATGTTGTTGGGATGATGGAAGCATAGTTTAACATCATGTTGGGGGGAGATGACAGAATAGTTTAACATCGTGTTGTGTGGATGAGTTCATATAGTTTAATTTCATGTGGTCAGGATGACTAAGAAGAAGAAACCTAGAGATTCCCGGTGTGGGACTTACGCATGAGCAGCCCTTTCTGGTTTAACCTAAAATTGGATTCGGGTGATGATATTTTCAAGAGGTACATGAGAATTTTTTCAACTCATATGATTATATGGGGTGGACTTTAGGGCCTTATAATGCACAACCCAAATTTTCATCGACCCACCCCAAAAAAAATTACAGAGTGACTCTCCATTTTTCATGGGTGTTAGTGACGACAGTGAAGAGACCGACTTAGAGGGTCGATATCACAGTACGACAATGATCCCAAGTGGGGTTGTGGAGGTGCAACCCCGATAGTATTTCCTAGTGGGTGAAAACGATTCTACAAATGGGTTCATATGGATGGTATCATAGCATTTTTCATGAAGGACCATCCATGAAGGGAGTCTACAAAGGGTCCCTCTGCGAAGCAATTGTCAATGAAGGGAGTCTGAAAAGGGTCTATCTAGAAAGCAATTGTTTTTGAAGGGTTTCCCACAAAGGGAGTCAGCAAAGGGTCTATCTTCAAAGGATCATCTACGAAGCATCATCCACGAATCATTTTCCATGAATGGTTTCCCATAAAGGTTTGTCCACGAAGCGCTATCCCTGAAGGGTTTCCCGCAAAGGATTGTCCATGAAGCGTTGTCTATGAAGGGAGTCTGCAAACGGTCTGTCAGCAAAGAAATTTTCCTAAAAGTATTGCTAGTGAAGGGAGTCCATAAAGGATCCTTCCAAAAATAAATTATCCATAAAGGGTTTCTGATGAAGGGAGTATGCAAAGGGTACATCCATGAAGCACCATCCATGAAGCATTGTCGGTGGAGGTTTTCCCGCCAAGGGTCATCCGTGAATCATTTTCCATGAAGGGAGTTTGCAAAGGGTCCATTCGTGAAGCAATTTATTCATTAATGGGGTCATAAATGATGCATCATCTAACAAATGGCACTGCCTGCACATGGAATCTTCTACATAGGGTCTTCTGCAAATCGTTTGTGGGATTGAGCTCCATGAATGGACACCTATATATGGTTTGTAGGATGGCTTTTGTGAAGTTCTTCAGGTGTGGTATTTCTCTGTCACCTTCTCTTGATATTTTTTATCCTTCCTCTACCTAGATCCCTCTCTCATATTTTATATAGGAATGGAATATCCAACTACGGGGTTGTCTAGTTGTGATGGGATGTGGGTTCTCATTTGAAGGATCCCAAGGAGGAAACCCCACCCCATGAATGATTTCATTTGTGGGGGGGGTACTCATTCGTGGGGTCTAAATCACCATCTGACCCCACAAATGACCTAGTTTCATTTGCAGGCGTCAGAGGTATCATCTCATCTTATGAACGATTTCATTCATGGGGTGCTTCATGAAGAAACAAAATTATATTTGGAGTGGTAGTCTACATAGTGATTTTTATTATGCGGCTTTGAACCTTCCTTATTTGCTTCATCCACTTTGAACATTTCTTAAAAAAATAATGAATTTGGGTTCATTTTTTCCTTTAAGAAATCCATTGAATTCTTTTCTTCTTGCATGAAGATTTTTATAGGGATAATTTTTATTTAAGGGTTTTTTATTTTTTATTTTATATAAAAGTGATAGGGTTGAAAATAATTTTAAAAATGAGTCTCAAGATACGTAAACCTCATTCACGTATCTCTCCACGCCGAAGATGCGTGAACGGGGTTCACGTATCCTTCGCAGTTTCGATAAAGGATGTGTGAACCCCGTTAACGCATCTACCATCACTAAGATGTGTGAATAGGGTTCACGCATCCTGTATGAAGTTTATATAGGATGGATGAACCCTTTTTATGAAACTGACATAAATCTTATATAAAAAAATTAATCGATTTTTAGAGGAAAATTTTTCTTATATATTTGTTTAATCAATTAAAACCCATTTCTATAGTAATTAGATTTTATTCTAATTTATATACATATGCTAACACATTCTTAACCCTATTAATGATTTTTTCTTATTTTGTAAAAATATGAAATCAATCTTATCATAATTTCCATAATTTTATCACATGATGGAGGTATATTAACAGTAAAATCCTCCAGTAAAAATTTTGTACCAGTAGAACATGTATCCTTTTATAATGTTTGAATATTTATTTTTTCAAAATTGAAAAAATAAACTTCTAATTCCATACATCTCATATTGTATTTTTTTTATCTTTAATAATAATCATATACTCTTCACAATTATCCATTATTCATTGAAATTCTTCTTCATGCAATTTAATTTTTTTAAACAAAGAATCATGTTCCATGTTTTTTGGATTCAAATCATTGAGATCAATAATATTTTTCAAGATTTATTGATGTTCATGGATCTTTTCGTCCATAGTATTAATATTTATTAATAAATACCAAATATAAATTACTAATTTTGGAAGATAATTTTTTGACAGTAAGACACTCATTACAAAAAGTAGAACTCTATAATTGATAATAGTAACGCACATACATAATGTATTATAAATAAAAAGTCAACCTAATCTATGCCTATGGCATGGATTCTCCTCTATCCTACAGCCAGGTTTATACATGAAGCATCCACGTCATGTCTGTCTCTATCTTCCCTCTGGCATATTCTACGCATCATCCTCAGCAGCCACCTCCACATCCTCATGTGTGACAGGCGGTGGATGTACAGTCTCACCGTCTGTACCCTATCATGCATCTAAGGATAGTGGAGGCTAGCCGGAACTCTCACCAACATGGATAGAAGATGGTTGTTGTGATGGGGATGTTTGTAATAAAGAATCCAGATCAACACAGTCAACATCTGTATCTACCTATGGCTGAGCCTGAGAAGCTAAAGGAGCATATGACTGATCATGCTAAAAACCCTCCTCCTATGGAATAGCAACATCTGACTGATCAATCTAAACATCCTCCTCCTATGAAATAGAAAGATCCATAATAGGTTCGTCACCCCCTGGTACATCTATATAAGGCTAAACAGGCTTTTCATCCTCCTCAGCATGTGGTGGATCAAAGAAAATTCCATGATAAATCTCATCCATCGATAGAAGAAACTGTGTGACAAGGATTTGAAAATATGTCGGGTCAAATATGATTCTCTATACTGGATCAAACATGTGAAGTATATAATAAATATGAGTATCCTGCAAAAACAAATTCAGTTGTTATGTAATATGAATAAAGATTCTACTGAATAGTGGAAAGAACTATGTATACCAGGTCATGAAAGCCTTGTCCATGTCGTGTTAGAAATCTGACTGGGGACCTGTAGTACCAAGATGCGTAATCCGTCTGATCCACCAAATGAAAACGCACTGTCCCTGCCCCTCGCAACTGTAAATCCTATCATCTGACCCATAAATCAATATATTTGTCATGGTATCCCCTCCAATCAAAATCTCTCTTCCCTGATATTTTCAGGGAATGCATTGAATCTAACTGACTGGGCGTGTCAGGAACAAGCTGAAAGAATCCAAACTACCTCATAACTCTATCGGTCTGATTCCACTCAACTATATGAAAATGAATCAATGGAACCCTATAGGAGTTCATAGTAAGCATCGTCGTACAGTGCAGTGTAAGACTCTGGATAGTAGTATCTGTATATGGAATCCATAAAATCTGAAAGAAAAAATAAATAATCAATTAATAAATGAATACATTTATAGTAAAGAATAAATATTTAACAATATAAATAATAATCACTTACATGGTGTGGTCGAATGTTGTCCAACATATGTTTGTAGGTGTGGACGTCGTGTCTAGGGGAATCTGAATGTCAATGTGCTTGACTCCACATGTAGATAATATTTTTGTAGTTAGATTTTATAATAGAAAGTTAAACAATTAAGTTAGAAAGTATAAGGAAGGAATAACATACCAACGTCCATGTGGAGCCTATGATACAATATCTAATGGTAATGTCACATGATCATGTGGAGCTAAATGAGGGATGTGCTCCCATACCCACATCCGTAGAAGAACCATGCATTTCATGATATGCATCTTATCGATGTTACATGCGCTGCATAGCGCCCTGTATATATATTCTAGACAAGAATACCCCCATCTATATCGGCCTACCATGTCTAAATCCTCCAAAAAAGATAAATACATAAAATGTACAAAAGTAGTGGAGTGATCAACAAAAAGAGCGCCATTGATCAGCCTCAAAATATATGCACGTGCAAATCACATCACGGTGATCACATCAGCATATTATGCTAACTATGTGAACTGTTGGTCTAACCAAGGCATGCATAATCTACCACCAACAATGGTCCTGCCATCATCAGGGACTTCTATGCCCAGTATTCTATGAACAAGCTCCAGAAAATTTGCTCCATCTTGGCCTGTCAGAGTTGCACCCTCTATGGGGAGGCCCAACATAATGGACACATCCTGCAGGGTAATAGTCATCCCCCCTCTCTAAAATGGAATTAATGTGAATATGGACTCCATATCTCTACAAGATCAGTAAGGGGTTATCAAGAAAGGTGAAGTCGCACATCACTACATCATACAATCCAGCGCGATGAAGATGAGGGATGATAGCGGGAGGTGGTTCAGTATGATGGAAATGGTGAAATCTGCGTACACTCAACGGATTCACTGTATGTCCCTATAAAATTAGTTTTGATACATAAGTAACCTGATATGTGAGAAATAGAAAACATTCCATCTGTACAAATGATGTCATCGTTACTTTATTATAGTGAATTTAATAAAAAATCGACAATTATTTACAAAAATCTAAAATAGTCAAATGAAAAATGATTGTGTTAATATTTTTGATTTATAATTGACTTGTTGTGTGTGGATTAGTGTCTTTTCTACTTAACAAATCCCCTCAATAAATAAAGGACCCTATTACCTAATTTTGAGATTCATTGTTTATGAGGTCTTCATTAATTAAAATGTCAATTACAGCCTAAATGGTGTTTTCCACGAGATAGTTTTTTTATGTGGTCCATAAGATACTTGAATGCATATGGATTATAATACTATGGATAGTATTAGTGATATGTCGTTTTTATCATGTAATCTCAAGGTAGTATGCATTGGTGCATGTGGTATGAGAGGTTCAATAAAAATTTGAAATTTTTATTTAAATAAATCTAGAACAATCAAATGAAAAATGATTGTGTTAATATTTTCAATTTATACTTGATTTGTTGTGTGTGTATTAGTGTCTTTGTTACATGTGTAAGAATGATATATTCATTTTCATTCTATGTTTTTTTTTTGAAAAGTTTGAGTATCGCGGAATTCTTTATTAGAGAATAAAAAAATGAGACAAACCAAAATTGAAACATGTCAAAAATGGAGAAATTCAGAAATAAAAGGATTCAATACTGAAACTTCCATATACAAAACAAAATATACATATTCATGATACAATACACAAACTTGATCATGGATGAAAATATGTGGATCTCTTTCCTACCACTTGGAGATATCTCTTACTACTATGTCCTTATGCATGACAAATACTTCATCGTATTCTCTCTCCTCGTTTTCAAGGAAAATCCATTTCATTTCTAATTAGACCTGATTTTGGTCTTCCTCGAGGCCATAACCTAGTATTATGAGGCCAATAATTTAAAAACAGCATACATTGAAAAAATTATAAATGAAAACAAAACCAAATTATGAAACCTAGAAACATCAGGGACAATATTTGGCTGATTAACAGGCAATGAGATAGAATGAAAGTCATCAACATGCATCCAAGATGCACTATAACAGTTAACCAAAGTGATCATGTGATACACCAGGTCAACATATAGCTCTAATGATATATTTACTGAAGCAAAAGCTACGATAGCATGTGCACATGGATATATAAATTATTGAAAGTCGCCACAATCACAATATCTGTTATCTAACATCACTATAAACACTCGACCACTAGTGCATGTAGCCCGTTCGTAGCACAGTCTTACCTAAAAGCTCATCTTTTAAATATAAAAGGATATAAAAGTCTATCTCGAAGCCTCATTTATTATTTGATCAATATCACTTTGGAAATGTTTCGTAAAATGCATTCCGTTTTCCATCCTCTGATTGGCCTTTTGGGACTAGTCAACAATGTAGTGGACACATATATAAAATGTATCTTGCACTAACCCTGTGATTGAGAGTTTTTGAACACCCTTGAGTACCCCATTTATGCACTATACTATATTAGTGGTCATATGGCCATATCTTCTACCACCATCATATGCTAATGACCATTTTTCCTTCGAAATCTGCATTCATACACATCTTCATTATCAGTTCGGATCTCTTCAAACCTTTGATAAAACTTTTCTTATTGGGGATCATATGTTGAAACCATAAGAAAATAATGTATTAAAATGGTGAATAAATTTTTTTTTATAAAAAGTATGTTTAGAAAAACATACCCAACTTTAGTATCGCCTTCTTTATGGCATCATCTCTTAAATGATTATGCACATTACTTAAAATATTTCTAATGTAATAACGATGATAAGCATTAAACTCAGTCCATGAAACCCCATAACTAGCCACGACCTCTATAATTTCTCTATAGAGATCAGATATTAGACAAAAACCATGGTTTTGTGTGACATGAACACATACACATGCCAAAAACCATATCTATCATTCAAAATTCTCATTTTCAACAATAGAAAAAGAAAGTGGCAGAGGAGCACAATTACTATCCAGTGTGGAAGAAATGATTAGAACACATGTATACATTCCATAAAAGAAAGTTTCATTGACCTGAATAAATTGTTTACAATAGGGAAAGGCAGTAATGCATGGCCTGAATGCCTAAAAAATCATATTTAACTTCAACTTTGTTCAATAAACTCTGTGATTCGGGGATATATACTCAACAATGTCCAACTGATAAACAATATGATTGTTGAGAGGAAACAATTCCATAAGTTGTGGAAACATAGCATAAGATTCATCCCTATCACCATACAATTTTACAATTGCCTTCTGTTTTTCATTCCATGCTTTGTTATATGATATCTTATAGTTATAAAACTATTGAATTCTTTCCTAAAAAGGGAAAAGGGAACATCCTGACATGTTCATATCATCTCACAAATAACATTTTATATAAACTCTGAATCATGGGAAGAGTGATCCTATGACAAGATTGGATGCACACAAGTATGTGGACCTTCTAATTCGGTTTTCCTCCAAGATGAAAAAAATTTATCAAATATTTCCCTTAATCAAAATTTAAATTTTGTCCCATATTTTTCACAACGAATGATATATTTTGTTTTCTTTGACTCATCAACCACAAATGTGAAATTTTGCTCAATTTGGTATTTCTTTATCACATTTTTCATGGCCAGTTTACTTTAAAAATCCTACCCGACATAGATAGCTTTATCATTTTGATGTAGACCTATTCCATATAATGCCAGGGAATTTAGAAGTTGGTTTAATGACATCCCAATAAAAATTCCGTTCATGAGACATACCTATAACTAAGGAACTCAATACTGAAGGATGATTAACACTAATTGGTGGATGTCGTGGATGCATGTATCTCAAAGGAACCTCAGAAGGTTCATTTCCAAAATCACCCTCACCCACATCTCTTAAAGGTACCTCAGAAGGTTCATTCCCCATATCACCCTCACCCACATCATCTCCTGATGGCTCCCCAAATTCTTCTTCCTCAGATAAACTTTCATTCACTACATCAACACACAAAGGGATTTCATCTACATTTCCTTCCAAATTTTGATCATATTATTCATAATTTGCTTCTATTACTGGATTCATATGAGAAGGAGTCAATGAAAAAGACATATGTGAAGGAATAACTTCTACAGAGCTCACAAAAAAAGGTTCTGTAGTAGTCATTTTCACCACATCTATATCAAAAATCACCACATACAACTCCATAAATCCATTAGCACACTATTGTCTAAATAAGGAAGATGCATCCATCCAATCATCATTATCGACCGAAGGGTACTTGGTGTGCCAGAAACTTTCAGGATGTTGTAGATGTCAATATTTGATTGAATAAATGGATTGATTGACCCTCAATTTTAACCGATTATGAATCTTATTGCAAACTGCATCCAATGTCATACAACCATGAAGATTTACCACTTTGAAAGGTGGCACACTATAGCTAAATCCTTTCTCAGTATAAATGGTCTCACCATTGCAGTATATTTGCGTAGACATTATTACCTATAAAAAATAATTAATAAAATATTATATACTACATTAATATTTTACATTATTTAAATTGGTTTTGAATAATTGACTTTATCTGGAGACTTTTTATGTATTTATTTTTCACTATTGAGGTATAGTGATGATAGTATTTTTACCAAATCAAATTTAATATAACATTATATATTTTAATTACTTATGAATAAATAATCACTACTTTATCTTGAGACTTACGATTAGTTAGTCATTATTTGATAAACTAACAAAAACCTATGGGTAGACTCATGGAGTCTCTATTATCAAATATTTTAGCAACTTTCATTCATCTTTCAAATAGAAATGCATCCTATTGAACACTTGTTCTCAAATTCCTCTTTGGGGACACCTCTCTGGGGACGCCTCTTCGGGGACGCCTCTTGTTGATTGTCTTTTAATTACAAATTTACTCACATGCATGTGAGGGGATCTAGGGGTATGAAATAAATAACTTTTTTAAGTGGAAATGTAGGTCCTTATATACTTAGTCATAGATGATTCACATGTCATCAATATAGAAAAATAAATGCAATTATTACAATTTAAATCACCACATTCACAAAACAAGACATGCAATTTCAATTATACATCTGTCGATCATCTCATGATTAGTCATCACATTTTTGGGTATACTTATTATATCTATTACTAGATGAAATACATATTAAATATCTGAATCTCTTTTATATTTAATAAATTTAATTATAACTAATATTATTTAAAAATATTATTTATACAAAACTGTTTTTATACCATTAACAAAAAAAATTTCCTATATATTTTTTAATAAATTCAAATAAGATTCATATAACTAATATATTATCCATAAATTATATTACTAGTGTATAAAATATTATAATTTAAATTAATATTACTTTAAAATTACATTTTTATAACAAATTTAATTTTCATAAATATTCAATATGAATTCATACAACTTTTTAGACACGAAATAATTAATTTTCTTAAACATTCAATACGAATTCATACAAAAAACACATTATTCAAAAATTAAATCATACAAGAGACACTAATTTACACATCAATACATATGAAATAAATAAACCATACAGACAAACACTAATTTCTATATATCACAAATCAAATAAATAAATCATACATATGAAATAAATAAACACAATTAAATTACAAAAAATTTAAATAGAAATTTTACCTTCTTAAAAGCACCAAAAATATGTTGAGAAAGAAATTTTGTAGGGCTACACAGAAAAATCCAGAGGAGAAGAATGGATTTGGGGGGGAGACCCCCTTTTATAGATTTTCTCGGCCAGATGCGTGAATTGGTTTCACGCATCCTTCATCCCATCTTTGAAAGATGTGTGAACCTCGTTCATGCATCTTCGGTATGGATAGATATGTGAACGGGGTTCAAGAATCCTTCAAAGATGGGATGAAGGATGGGTGAACCCCGTTCACACATCTCTCCGCACCAAAGATGGGTGAATAGGGTTCACGCATCTTGAGACCCATTTTTTAAAAAAAAAATTGAACCCTATCCCATTTCAATAAAAAAATTAAAACCCATAAATAAAAAAATAATTTTTAAGTACCCAATAATTATGTATTCACCATTTGTTAACAGTGTTGTTTAGGGAAATTTTCATGGTGTTCTACTCAATATTATTTCCCATACTCTGCAAGTGTACCTTGATGGGCCTACAGAACTAATAATCAGGGATTCAGGTAAGGGAAAGGGATTTGTAGTCTGATTGAGCTCAAATGCATGGATGGATTAGGAAATGAGGTTGGGTTAAGTTGTTATAGTCTATGACTAAGCGAAATCTACCCATTGGGCAATTTTTCACTTTATAGCATGTAATCTATTTTTTTATGATAGGATCCTAATTGTAATTCTCATACTATAATGTTATGTAAGGGCTTATTATTTATTCTATTGTTATTATGGTAACATGATAAAGTATAATCTCCCCACATTACTAATAAAAACTCATATCTAGTTAATAGACAATAAACACTTATTATTTCTTTTATCATTATTATGTAAATATGATAGAGTATAGTCTCCCGCGTTACTAATAGATGTTCACTACTAGTATATTGGTGGAGGCATATGCGGAGACATGTATGTGGTGTAGTGACTACTCATCTTGACAATATTCATGTTTTCCAAGTTAATAATTCTACAACATGATACCTTTTGTACATTAAACTATTGTGTGCATAAGTACAAATACACATATCTAGAGGCATTTATGGAGATAAGTTGAATCTTGTGTTTGAACAATGCAACAAGAGTTACTAAATTAGAGGAAGGTGACATATATACATCTTCAACTCATGTATTAGAGATTAATAAATCTTTGGGTGTGCATTTCATGTTTGTGTCTCCTTAATAGGACATATAATGTCGATTGTTTAATAAAAATGTTTTCCTTTAATGAATGAAATGATAATTATTGAAACACGTGGTTTGTAATTTAATCCAATCGATAACATAGGATGGAAAGTAGGATATGGATGTAAATATGGAAAAATAAAATATGATTTTGAGAAGATATTTTAAAAGAGACCAAAGAGAGTTTATTATGAATAGTAATCTAATGGGGAATCCTTTCACCTTCACATACCTAATAATAAGGGGTAATAAATGGAAACTTTTAAGGTTTCCTAAACAAGTTTAATGAATTGATTCCTGACTAAAATTAAACAACTGGGACCATTATTTAGAATACCATGGGATGAGCATAAAGAATAATGAAATTAGATAAGTAAAGTTTCAAGAATTATTAAAAACATGTTATTCTAGGAAGAAAAAATAATTCCCTTCATGTTATTAATACAAGAAATGTTTACTAACCCCTGGGTGTAGCTCAGTGGTAGATTTCCCAATGGGTCTTAGTGAGGTATCTAGCTCAAGTCTTGTTGAGTACATCCCTACATTGTATGTTGCCTTCTTTTCTTTGTAATATCTACCCTTTCCCTGAATAAATAGAGGCTTCGGACTTAACTTTTATAATATAAATCTATACATGGGTATGATAATCTTTTTTAAAATTTTGGAAAGGGACCCCACCCTTAGGCCAAGAACATTCAAAGTATATGAAACTTCTCAATATTCTCATCTTTTTAAAATCAACCCCACCTTCTATGAGAGGAAATTCAAATGGCCGTAACATTTGGGGAATCTTTCATCAACATGATCCTTTATTATCAATTCTAACATTTAAGCATAAGAAAAAATCTAGGCAATCCTTCAATAATGGTGAAATACTTCATCCAATGGGGTAGTGTATAACAACCTACACTGATATATATCATTGGAGTCAGAGAAAACAAGGTTCAAAGAAAATGGAATTGGAACCATTTTGAATTTTTGAATCTAGATCATGAATCAACATTTGTAGACATGTTTTGAATAATCAAAAAGAATTTTCCAAGATAATAAATCAGATGGAGGAGATTTATAATGATCCTCTAGGGTTGAAGAGTTAGAATAATGTAGTTTATTGGATGGTTAGTGGGACACCAGGTACCCGATTATAAAGGGGTTCAAATTGGAATGAATATAAAAAGTTTATATTCTTGATAATTTATAAATTTTTTATAATTATCTCTTATTTAGGAATAGTTCATCAATGTCTCGTGTTTTGGAAAATAATTAAATTGTTTATTTATTTGTTAAATTTGTTTGATATTCATGCTTAGTTAATAATTAATTAATTTGAAATCATTCAAATTAAAGGGGCCTTATTTTGAAATTTTTTAAGTCACATCAAAATGTGGTTTGATAATTGATATGATAAAGGTTTAAATAATAATTAATTATATGATATTTAGATTATTTAAAATGTTTACATAATGGAAACTGAATTATAAATAGATTATAATTCATATAATATCATATATTTAAAAAGGAAATTCTATATAATGATAAATATGAAATAGATCATATTGGAAAGAATATAAAGAGTTTATATTCAAAATCATTAAATGTTCATAATGTTAAATAAAAAATTGTAAAAGGGTTTACAATTAGCTTTTATTTATGAAATTATTCATAAATATCTATATCATGTTTAAAAATTTAAATTGTTCATTTATTTAAAGGTTATTCTCTATTTTATTCATAGTAATAAATTATTTATATTATGAACAATTGTATACTAAATTTTATATGATAAATTACTTCTAGGATAGAAACTTGGATTAAATTCTAGGCATGATAATGAATTTAATTTTTCATATACCTTGACCTAGATTTATAATTAGAGAAAAAATTTAAATGGCTGAAACTTTCATAATTGGTATAGAAACATGAGAATCATTCTCAAGTAAGGGGAGAAATTCTATGTACTTGAGAAACCACTTACAGAGAAATCCACTAGGAAAGCTATTACATAAAAAAAGTTTGATGTTTATAATAAGTATCTAAAATAATATGTATAGGTTTCGACTCTAATTCTTGTTAACATGGACCCCAAGTTGCAAAAACAAAATGAGTCTATGGACGCTTTCAAAATGATAGACAATTTAAAGATGATCTATCAAGAACATGAAATACATGAAAGGTTGGAAAAGGACCCCCACCCTTGGGAAATGTTTACTAACCCCTAGGTGTAGCTCTTGGTAGCTTCCCCAGTGGGTCTCGGTGAGGTCTCTAGCTCATGTATTGCTAAGTACATCCCTGCATTGTATGTTTCCTTCTTTTATTTGTAATATCTACCCTTTCCCAAAATAAATTGAGGCTTTGGCCTTAACTTTTATAATATAAACCTATAGATGGGTATGATAATATTTTTTAAAAGGTTTGAAAAGGACCCCCACCCTCAGGCCAAGAACATTCAAATCATATGAAATATCTCATTATTCACATATCTTTAAAATCAACCCCACCTCCTATAAGAGGAAATTCAAATGGGTGTAACATTTAGGGAAGATTTCATCAACATGAGCCTTTATTTTCATTGTGAACATTTCAGTGGGGAAAATATTTGGGGAATCTATCGGTAATGGTGAAATACTTCATCAAATGGGGAATTGTATAATAATCTGAGGTGATATATATCAGTTGAGTCAGAGAAAACAAGGTTCAAAGAAAATTAAATTGAAACTATTTTGAATTTTTTAATCTTGATCATGAATCAAAATTTTTACACATATTTTGAATGATAAAAATGACGTTTCCAAGATAATAACTCAAATTTAAGAGACCTATAATGAGCCTCTAGGGTTCAAGAATTAAAATAATGTATTTTAATGGATGGATAGTGAGCCACCAGGTACCCGATTATGAAGGGGTTCATATTGAAATGAATATAAAATGTTTATATTCTTTCAAATTTATAAAATGTTTATAATTTGAACTTATTTAGGAATTTTTCATTGATGTCTCATGTTTTGGAAAATAAATAAATTGTTTATTTATTTATCGAATTTCTTTGATATTCATGTTTAGATCATAATTAATAAATCTGAAATTATTCAAATTAAAGGGGCCTTATTTTAAACATTATTTAAGACACGTCAAAAATTGGTTTGATAATTGATATGACCAGGGTTTAAATAATAATTAAGTATATGATATTTACATTTTGTCAAAGGTTTAAATAATAAAAACTTAATTATAAATAGTTTATAATTCATATAATATTATATATTTAAAAAGGAAATTCCATATAATGATAAATATGAAAGAGATCATATTGGAAATAATATAAAGAGTTTATATTAAAAATCATGGAATGTTCATCATGTTAAAGTAGAAATTATAAAAGGGTTTATAATTAGCTTTTATTTATGAAATTGTTCATAACTATCTATCTCATGTTTAAATATTTTAATTGTTCATTTATTTAAAGGTTATTCTATACTTTATTCATAGTTATAAATTATTTATATTATGAACAATTGTATACTAAATTTTATATGATACATTTATTCTAGGATAAAACATTGGATTAAATGATAGGTATGATAATGAATTTAATTTTTCATATACCTTGAACACAATTTGTAATTGGAGAAAAAAACATAAATAGAAGAATCTTTCTTGATTGGTATAGAAACTTGAGAATAATTCTCAAGTAAGAGGAGAAATTCTATATACTATCCACTGGGAATGATATTCCACAAAAATGTTAGATGTTTATAATAAGCATATAAAATACTATGTTGAGGTTTTGACTCTTATTCTTGTTACCATGGACCCTATGTTGCAAAAAAACATGAGTCTATGGAAACTGTCAAAATCATAGATAATTTACTGAGGATCTATCAAGAACAAGAAATATATGAATGGTATGAAGTTTCAAAAGCCCTTATTCGAAGTAAAATGGAAGAATGAACCTAAATATACACCCATGTAGTCAATATGATTGGGTACATTAAATATTTGGAGATTCTAGGATCACCTCTTAAGCTGTAGCTTGCTACATATTTCATTTTTTAATCACTTCTATAAAGGTTTATGTAGTTTTTAGTTAACTACAACATGAATTAATTATGTTATCCTTTTATAGATATTCTTATCATGTTGAGGATTGTTGAACAGAATATGTGTGGTCATAGCTCAAGTACCGTTATGATGGTACAGAAAGAGAAACGTAGATGTTATAGAATGAAAGGAAATAAAATAGCTCATGAAGGATTCACTCCACCAATTACTTAAAATAAGAAAATAAAAGTAAAATACTAATATTGTGGCTAAAATGGCCAATGGAGGAGAAAATTTCTTGAATACCTAGAATTTCATAAGAAATTAGGTGGGTAATCTACACCAGGTATTAATATTATAAATTGTAAATATTTTATTATGATGGGTGTACAATACCAACTATATAAATTACAAATGTCGTAAATATATAGGAGTTCAGAATATGAAATAAAGAATTTAAGGGTGGAGCTTGATGTGATAGAGAAAGTGGTTGCTACATGGATTACTTAAAAATGGAGAGGATTTTTTAAATGTGCATATGTTTTCCTATTAAATTTGTAAAAAAATGGTTGTTTTTTATTGAATTAGGTTATTTTATTGATGCACATTTTATTCCAAAAAAAATTATATATGGAATTAGATGTGGATAAAATTGTTTTATCCAGGTAAAAGTTTTTATCCATCTATTCTCTAAACACATATAATTCCATATGATATATGGAAACAATAGTTTTATTGTCAGATATTCCCACTAAATAGAAATAAATTTTATTTTCTAAATCATAATGAAGTTTGTGTTGTATCTTAGAAAGATATTTTAAAGATAATATAGTAACTAAGAAGTTTGTGTGAGTATGTTTCAACTTATATAATTTCAAAGTTAACAGAAAAATATCCTACCATATTTAGTTTAAGTGGTTATTTACTTTATATCCTAAAGAGTTTGGATATGAGATAGTAAAAAATGTAAACAATTACATTTAGTTTCTATGATAAAGTAAATATCATTGTTATGATATCTTATTTAAAAAGTTAAATTCACTTAATTTCCTAAAAGTTTTAAGAATTATTGATAAATAAAAATGTAAATGGTCACATATTTTTACTACAATTAAGTGAATGCCACTTTATACTAAAAGAGTGTAGGATATGCTCGATAAAAATTTAAATAGTTTCATTTGGTCATTATAACAAGTGAACATCACTATTCCCTAAAAGTCTTATACTAGTCAATACAAAAATTGTATCACTTTGTATCCTAAAAGTGTTTAGGGTATGGAAATAAACAAAAATTTAAATAGATACACTAGTTACCATAAAAAAGTGGATATCACTTTATCCTAAAAGAGTTTAGGATGTGCTGGTAAAGTGATAATGTAAATAGTTACATAATTTAAAAAATATTTCAAGGAAAAATCTTGATGGAAAAGGTTTCAAGGATGATGATGATGTACTTAGAAAGAGTTCTAAGTAGAAAAAAAATATTACATTATAACATTTTCTTTTATAAATTTAAGGATTTTGAATATAAGTTCAAAGAGTTGAACATTAGGAATATGATTCCTGTGTATCACCATTATTAAAACTATCTTGCTTTGTAAATGTTACTAACTAATAGGTTATTGGGAGTATTTTATCAGATGGTCACATAGGCACATGGTGGAAATTACATATAGATGTATTGTTCATAAAATGAATCCATTACTATAGTAACACCCGGGGTTTAGGTTGTATCTCAATAAGAGATTGGTTTCAAGGTTGTAAAAATATCATGTAATTATAATAAAGGCAGTCTACACTTATCATTCATTCATTTATGTTGTAATTTACTTTACATGAATGGTTTAATGATAAATATCCCCTCAAAGTAAATACTTAGAGTTTTCCCTAACCAATTATCATCATATAGTACAATGGGTTGTGATAATATATAATGTTTAGCTTGAATGGATTCCTATATCCATTTCAAATGGTTGTATATAAGATACTGAATAATATATTCTTAAGGTAATTAGTAGGGAATTATTACTTAGACTGATCTACTAAATTATATCTCATGGAATTTCATATTACCACAGATAAACTTAAGGGTTTATGCATATTATTAGTGCTTCTTACCAGAGATTGGTGGGATACCTAGCATAATAAGCTACATACTTTGATACCCTTCTTACACAAGTCACCATATTAACATACCTAATCAGGGGGTGGTTGGGTATGTTGTTGATCATGTCATCGGTTAGAGTGAAATAAATATGGGATTTTCCACTTGTATGACTAGAAAAGAAATCTGGACCTTGATTGAATTAGACTAAGGAAATGCATGGACATGCTTAATTATTTCACATATGATGTGTTCAAGTACTTGGATAAGACACATGTTATGTGTTTATCATATAGAGGAATGACATGTTATGTATTCATCCAATTGGTCAATTTTTTCAGAGAATCGGGAAAATGATGATATTCATATACTAGAATGACATAATTCATGTCTAGTGGTCACTCGATGTCATGGAAAAAGGTATTATATAATATACATATGATGTATATGTTACATATTGTGGTGGACATGTTTGTATAGTTATATGAGTATCTTTAATGGAGACCATGCAAGATCCCTTAATAGATTTACAGGCACTAAGATTTTTCTAGAGGCCTTTATTATCTTACATCTATGAAATAGAGATTTTATAACTATTTTCAATGTTGCTAAGGCCTGTAGGGTTACACAGTTAGTCCTTTGGATAAGGATAATATTTTGGGAAAATTGTTTCTTAAAAATGAAGATATTTTGATGAAAACCCATAATGAAAAGTGTTTTGATGGATTCACAAAGAGTTGTGAAATTTTTCACAGAGTTCGTGAGGATTTTATGGTAAGTGAGAGATTTTTGAATATATAGTTAAATAAATAAATGGAATATTTAATTTAGGTGTGGTTATATTCTACATGGTTTCATTAAATGATAATCCATTATTAATTGATTAAATAGCTTGAATATTCATTGAATAGGATTCAACGAATTAAGGATAATGGGAATAAATGTATATGGATATATAAATATGGTTTACATGTTTCATTTAATGAAACATATCATGGATGTCTATATAAAGAGATGTGATCCCTCCTATTGTAAACAACTCATTGTGAGAAATCCTCTCAATTCTCTCTTCCTCCCATACTATTGTTCATCATCTGAGATAGAGATAATAGAACCCATTTAGAATTTAGTTATCCTCATGATGTGATCATAGATCCATTGGTTGGTGTTCCATCCTCATAGGCAGGGTGATTTTGTTCACTACTTCATGATCATTATCAAGAATTATCTTTCCAAAATAAAGAAAAAGGCGGGATAAATTTGGTTCTTACCGAATAAACACTTAATGGTTTCTCCATCAGGTTGGAGGGATTCACCAAGGGTTCGCTGATGGTTTCACCTAGGAATTCACTGAGCGGTTCACTAATAGAATCACTGACAGTTCACTGAGGGACTCACTGAGGGTTCACCAAGCGATCCAATGAGGGATCTCTGAGGGATTCACCAGGGTGATTACCTTCACACATCTTTGAGAACTTGAAATAGGTAATGGCTTAATGTTTCCCAGTACAAAAAAAATGGATAGGTTAGATGAGCGTGGAGTTTTTTGTCGATGATTACTTTTGATACCTTATAATAAGTTGTTAATAAATTTCATTATCAAATTACATGTCATACAAGATTTGAAGTTTGAATTTTTAGGGAATTTTTTAAAAACGTTAATTGTTTATGATTAGGTTTATAATCATAACCTCAAGGCCATTCTACTATAAACTCAACTGTGAATTTCATATGTGAATTTCCAATGGTAATTTTCACTAGTAATATCCCTACTAATTTAGACTAAAATTTTCCAAAAGGAATTATAAGATGAAAACTGTACTGGAAATTCACACTGCAAATTTGAAGTTGGATTTCCCCGTTGAAATTTTAATGTTTTAGAATAAATTATCTATGATTTAAAATTTATTGAAATTCAAAATGGATTATTCCCTTTAAAATATTAATTTTGATAAGGAATTCCCATATGAAATTACTACTAGATATTCACACCATGAATTCATAGTTGGGATTCTCACTTGATATTTTAAAAGATTCTGAGCAAGTGATTTGTGATGTTTAATTGATTTAATATGGAAATATCAACTTGTATTCTGATGCTGTGATTTAAAATTGAATCTAAGTGGAAATTTCCACTGGTAGGTTCCACTCAGACTTTATATTTGAAATTTCCAATGTATATTTCCAAATGATTCAAAAGAAATAACCCCATCCAAGAGAATTTATAAACAAAGGTGATCTGAGAGTTTATGCACCAACACTGAAAATGTTAGAATGAATGGGATCAATATGAATTTGGAAAGTGTAAATGATTAAGAACACATACATTCAATAGATTTTAATATTGTGTAGTATTCATCTAACTCTTATATAAGGTATCATAACATAGATGAAATTACAAAATCAAATTGAAATAAAGAAATTTTCATTGATATTCGTAAAGTTACAGATTCATAAGAAAACACCCTATCCAATAGAATTTATAAACAAATCACTACATGAAGATTGTGTGTTAGGATGGTTTTAAAATCATATTCAGAAGCCTATTAATTTTATGTTTCTTATGGAGGCATTTTTTCCAGTGTATGGAAGTAGTATTTTAACAAACATAAAAGGGATAAAAAATTTGTAACATCAACATTGTATGCATGTAGTAAAGAAGGATGTCTACGATCAGACACACATTATTTCAATTTCAAAAAGGAACATGCTAAAACAAGGACCAATTTTCCAGCACTAATTGGAGTTTTATACATGTTGAATGAGCAATATGAGTGCAGAAAACTAGTTTAAGATCATAGACACTCTTTTAATTCTCAAAATACTATGCATTTGATGAGGTGAAAACGTTACATCAGTGATGCACAAGCTGTGGAGTTTGATGTAAACGATAAATCTAGTCTTAATCCTGGTTATTCTTTTTCACTTTTAATAGCCATTGGAGGTGGGACCGAGAATCTTGGATATACACGAGTAGACCAACAGAATTTTTTGTGATCCAAAAGAAAGAAAAAGTTGAAACTAGGTGATGGTGATGGTATGTTACAACACCTAGACATCTTATCAAGGGATAACACATCATTATTTTACTTAGTGTGACTTGACTTATGCGTTCAAATTAGCAACGTATTTGGGATTGATCCCAAAATGAAGGTGGATTATGAGAACTTTAGATATGTTGTCATGTTTGACACTTCCTTAAATACAAACAAGGAGTGTAGGCCTTTGGGAGTGTATATAGGTGTAAACCATCATAAAGATATTGTAATTTTCTGTGAAAAATTGTTATATGATTATACAACATACTCATTTAGTTGGTTTTTTATTAGATTAATTGATTTTAATGGTGGGAAGAATCCACAGATTATTTTCATGAATCAATATACAACTATGTCTAAATCCATTACATTAGCCCTACCTAAAGCAAGAAACTCCACATTCACTTGGAACTTAATTCAAAATGTAATTAAACACTTATGACTTGTAATGAAATATGGGATGGCTTTTTGGGATAAATTAAAAAAATCATGTATGGGGTTAATGAAACATAAAAATTTGAGGCTTTATGGAAACAAATCCAACAAAAATTTGGTGATACAAATTCAAAATGGTTAGAAGATATGTACAATGTAAGGGGATAAATCTCATTATTCCATGAAGACTACGTTGACATTAGGAATTTGAAGCACACAATTGAGTGAGAGTTTCAATGGAGTATTTAAAAGATTACTTGAATTGTAAGATTAGTTTCTAGGAATTCTTCCATAAATTTGGCCATGTGTTAGATAAGAACTAATATCGAGAAATTAAGGATGAATTTGATGGAAAGGAAAAAATCCCAAAAAACTATTTCCCATATCATCTGATCTTGGTTCAAGGCAATCATTTGTACACACAAAAATTTCTCGATATTTTTCATCATGAACACCAACTATGTAGTGCTTGTTACCTTAAGTCTTCTAATGAAATAGTTTCCCCAAAAAGTTTTTTTCAGAAAAAAAGGTTCCTAAAATGAGTTTTCTTTTATAGTGTATTAAGAATTACTTTTTAGAATTGATTATACCTCTATGAAATTTGAGATATACGAATATTTTTTATGTCATGAACTCAAAATATTAGAGAGGTTGGATATGCATTTCTTTCCAGAGTTATATATCCATAAGATATGGAAAATAAATTCCCATGAAATCCACATGGAAGAGATGACAATTAATCAAGTTGAAGAATATTTAGTAGCAAGAAAAGATAAATGTTACAAGAAGTTATCAGGAATGGAAACAAAGCTTATAATGAAATCATGTGAGTTTGAATTGGGAGATATGATTGGGATGTCAGATATGAACAATTATGTGAGGGAATTTTAGGAAGATCGAAATATTTTACCCTCAAAACACAGCCAATAAGAATCTGACATGGAGCATTGACAAGAACATAAAACATCATTCAAGAAGAAAGATAAAAGAAAAGGTGATGGAATATTTAAAAAATTTCTGGATTTGGCAATAAAACGCTTAATGAATAGGTGAAATATCACAAATAAAGACACAAGTAAACATGTATGTAATTGGTATTTTATGCTTATGTTAATGAACTACTACAAGTTGTGATCTCATGGATGAATAATGTTATATTGTTTTTGAAAGTAATTGATAAGGAACTCTCAAATGTTGGATACCATGGTGATCCTTTCATAGATCTTAATGTATGTAATAAATGCACCATAGATTAAAAACATCATATTAAAACACAATTCAGAAGACATCATATATTATGATCTTTGAATTTAGTATAAACTAATATTATGATAAAATTATATTTTTTATCTTTTTAGTTATTAATATAAAATTATAACTGAAATTAGGAGGAAGTAAATACCACTTTTCATCTAATCAGAGTGTAAATTTCATCAACCAAGGAATCCTTTTTTAGATTCACCAAAACTGAAAACAATGTTCTTCAAGATCATCTTTTTTATTGGAAAAAGTCAAAAACTCAAATCAATTAAGACATCATTTTATATAAAAATTTATGGGAAAATGGTTCAAGAAATCACATTCAGATATATATTTATAAAGTATATACTATAAGTCAGAATGATATCATAATTTTGAGGACCGAAAATTCAATAAAAACATCCCAAAATTTAGTTGATTTATACCTTAAACTATATATTTCATCAAAATGTTCAAATGTTTATGAAAAAAAGTTTTTATAAATAATTATGGGGGGTTTGAAATGGATTCTTGCGATAATTTCTTCCTTTATAATTAAGTTAATAATGTTAACATAAAAGAAAATTTTGGAATATCGCCTACATTTCCAATTATTACAAGTAAATAAAATTATAGTTTGTCTCTTATAAATGGAAACTACCCATTTGTAGTGTAATCCAACAACTAGAGCATTCCCATGGCCATTACCGCCCATAATTTATAATCATTTGTACTATAAATTTCCACTACTATTTTTTAGTGAGAAGTTGCAGTACTAGAAATTTCTATTGGAAAATTTCATAGAATCATAGTATAAATTTCCATTAATGGTTTATAGCGTAAATTTTCAATGGTAATTCACAATGGGAAATCTAGGTAGTAGATGTTTCCAATTGATTCTAGGAATACACATTGAAGACTAAAAAGTCAAATTACAATTTAATTGTTATCAAACTTTCACATATTACATCAATATTAGCTATATCAATATGTTAATCCAAATAACCAAATAACCAAATAACTATTTTTCCATATATCTACCACCAACCCAAATGATCTAAATCAAAAGTAGAAATTTCTAGTCATGGTTTACATTGGGATTTTCTAGTGGAAATTTGCAATGAGAATTCCCAGTGGGAAATCTATGTAGTGCATGTTTCCAATTGGTTCCAAAATAGACATTGGAGACTATAAAGTCATATTATAGTTTAATAGCTATCATAAATCCACATATTACATCAATATCATCTATAAAAATGAAAGTGGAAATTATCGTTCACGGTTTATATTGGGAGTTTCTAGTGGTCATTTTTAATGAAAATTCCCAATGGGAAATTCTACACACTGAATGTTTCCAATTGATTCAAAGAATATACAATAGAAACTACAAATTCAAATAACCATGTAATAACTATAATACAATCACATATTAAATCATAACCATTTTCAACCCTAAATCACCAAAACAAATCAGATTAGTTAATTTTGTTAAACAACATCTAAATTTAAGTTTTTGTGAAATAACGATTTGACTGTCTTAAAAGTCTCTTGCCGCAACCAGATACTTTCTACCTAAAGCTTCCATCCTTGAGGTTTTTCTTTGAGGATCATTAATGAAATAATAAACCATAGACAACTAACACTCATTGGATTCCTTTTCACTCAATCATGTAGGAACTGCAACACCTATTTTCTAACATTCCATTACAAAACAAATGATGACACCACAATTCAAAGCGGCATCTCCTTACTGCGGAGTATTCCTAATAATTATGTCACATTTAAATTGTTTCACATTGTCTGCAAAAATTACAGTTGAAACTATTTTACAAATATAATTTTTACAAAAAAAAACAAATGAGTTGTCCATATTTAAATTTATTGAAAATATAGTCAAACACTATAAAACTTCTTACCACAGTAACTGCATCTTTAATAAAAGGGTCACTACTTCTTATTAGATGAAGAGGTTGCATGGAATTAAAATATCCAAACACCCTTTTTTTAATATCCATGACTATCAAATTCTAATGGATATTATATTAATTTACTGGGTAGAATAAATACTTGTAGGACTTCATAATGGAAAGTATGGGGTGGTTTAAAAATATCTCCCTCAAATTCTCATTTTATAAATAAATAACCCCCTAGAATCTAATAATAAAGGAAAATAAAATAATTTAGTCATCATTAACATTAAATATCCACTAAATTAATATAAAGAATAAAAAAAATAAGATAATTATTTATGTAAAAATGAACTTTAGTCATACTGTAAAGGTGTTGGGAATAAAGTAAAAGCCTTTCATTTCTTCAATTCCAAACATTGTAGGTAGTCGACATATTTCTTCAATTATCGTAGCAAAAAAATCAATAAAATATTTCAAAAATAAGATCTAATAAAAAAATAATGGCATTGGTTACATCAACTATTATGAAACATACCATACTCGATGTGGACCTCTTATTTAATAAATCGATAATTTCCTTCGTATTGATTTGATATGGTTTCTTAATGCATTCCCAAACTACACTACTACAGTCATAGAGGTAAAATGTTATTTAATTAAATATTACAATATATTAAAAGAAATTATAACTATATAAATTTTGTTATATTACCTCTCCCCATCAACAGTATCAAGTAGCATTTTCATTAGCCTTGTATCATGTCTCGTCACTATACTCAGCTGTTTCACCCACCCAGGAAATGAATGGTATAGTTTCTAGGGAATTGCATGTCTCTTATTTTTAGATATATATAAGGAGATTGATTCTTTTAATTCTTCACTATACTCTTGACACCTATGATAAATGATGTTTGGTTTTTTTATGAGGAAGAATAGGTTGCAGTGGACTACTAAGGAGATTTTACCTTTTTTGTACTTAAATATTATTTGAATTATTTCTCTCACTTTCTTCCTCTGTACTAGTAGTTACACTCATGTCATATCTAAGAATTTCATGTGTTATCCCCTCTATAGAGGTGTCTGGATTTTTTGTTCTTTCTTTATAAATTTTTAAAAACCCAATATCCACTAAAATAGATTCTTTCTCCTCACTGAGGACTACTTTCATCTCTTCCTTCTTCTTCATTCTTGCTCTCAAATACACAATTTGTAAAATTTTCAACATTAATTGGGAATAAGGTCTCCTGAACTTTTTAATAAGTTTCAAATTCTCTATATAACACCTAATAGTTTCCTCAGATGAAACTTCTCTCACATATCCTTTGATATGAATTGGAGTTGTTTTTCATAAACAACCACGTAAATAGGTTTTTCTATTTCATCACCAATAGAAGGCTGAATGGGTTGTTTTTTCATCAAAAACCAACTGAAAAGGTTGTTTACCCTTAGAAGGACTTAATTGTAGGCTTGTATTTCTTTCAATATATATGTAAGAGTTGAAACATACATGTATTCATTATAAATTAATTTTAAAATAAAGGAAAATTCTAAAATAGATTTTAGTAACATTACCTTAGGACTTTATTATAGAGAAACATCAACATCTTGCAAACTCCAACTAACAAACAATGGTTAGTCATCTCTTTTTGGTGGAACATTTCCAGACTTCTCATAATACCAATATTATAATAGTTAATATTGTTTGTAATATCTCAAGTAACTTATCAAAAATAAACAAAGTTGAAAAACCCATAAGACCTTTCCAATAAACAAACAACATAACCTACAACTTTTAAAGGAGTGGTGAAATTTGTTTTAACCTATGTGATAATCTGGTGATGAATACTAGCTACCAAAGAATATCTATGAACTTTTAATATGTATTAAAAATATTTTATGAAATTCCAACCCACATAGTAACCGCATGTGTGGAAAATTAATGTAGCGCATGCAAAAAAGTGAAAGCAAACATGCCACATCAGAAAAACCTTTCTCTTCACTACCTTTAATAGTTTCAATTATGTCTCTCGGTAACATGACATGTGATAATAGCTAACCAACATTTCCAAAACTCCTCCTCAATAGTGTTAAACTATTAGGCCATAATTTATAGGAATCTAACAATGGTATGTCACCATCCTCAATGTCATATATATGGTAGAGTCACCAGCTGTTAACTCTATCATCTTTCCTGATATGTTAAACAATTTTAAATTGATACGGTATCTTTGTAGAAAAAATAAAATAGAGCTATAGGTTTTTTTTACAATCATATAATGGTAGTGTTTTATCAAGAAACACTTTAAACAACTTCCAAAATTTCATCATTTGAAGAAATTTGATGTGATTCTCAGTATATTTTGTCCTAATTCACTAAATATTTTCGAAATTACAATCTTAAAAGACCATTAATAGATGTAATTTGATGTAAATTATTCTTCTATCACAAAAAAATATTACACCTAACAAATTATCATATCATACAAAAAATAAGTGAAATTAGGAAATAGGCATTGGAAATTCCAACTAGAAAAGGACAAACAATTATATAAATTGTTATCTAGTTGGGAATTCCTACTAATTATTGTCAGTGTAAATTATAAAATGATTCTATTTATTATTATCTAGTTCTAAATTAAAATTTAATTCCATTAGGAATTTACAATTCAAATTTCCACTATAACTTTCCCTTGTGAAATGCCACTAGGAATTCCCACAACAAATTTACAATGAGGGATTACACTCTAAATACCCAGTGGGAATTTCCGTTAGGAAAGGCCACTTGTAATTCCCATTGGGGGGTTAAACTATGAATTTATAGTGGTAATTTACACTAGAAATGGCCAATGTGAATTCCAATTGGGATTTCCATATAGAAATTTCCACATGGAATTTTCCACAGGCAATTCTCGTTGGAAATTTTAAACTCATTGAAGTATAATATATTATGTATTAGGAAATTATAATTGAATTTAATTGGGAATGAACACTAGGTAGTATACTAGGATTCAAACTATGTAATTTCTAGTGGTACTTTTCACTATGGAATTTCCAGTTGGGAATGTCAATGGGACTTTCCACTAGAAAAATATCCAGTGGAAGATCTGACTTGTGAAATTACAAGTTAGAGTGCATTGATAAGATCATATGGAAGTAGATATCTAACTAGAAGTCAATGAAAAATTTCAAATATGTTTTGGAATAATTTTTAAATCGTTGATATGAATTTTCAGTTGTGATCAATTTGGAATTCTAGATAGGATTCCAATCAAAATAAGAAATAGAAATTATTAGTGCATAAAAATTACAAGTAAGAATGGATACTTGGAATTTAAATTAAGAATTACTAGGTGTAATTACCACTATGAATTCTATAGGGGATTGACCATAAGAAAATTTAGACTAGGGATTTCCACTAGGAATTTACACTAGTAATTTCCGCTCGAAAGTTACACTAGGAAGTTTCATTGGGAATTGGCATTAGGAATTTCCACAGGGAATGTCCACTAGAAATTTCCACTGGGAATGTTCACTGGGAATTTCTGCTATGAATTTACACTGGTAATTTTCACTAAAAATGTCAACTATGAATATCTAGTGGGAATTCTCCCTAGGAATTTTCACTAGGAATTGTCACACAGAATTACGGCTGGGAAATGACATTGGGAATTGCCACTAGGTATATCCACTGAGAATTGTCCCTGGGATTGTACATTGGGAATTGAGATTGGGAATTACCATTGGGAATCACCACTGGGAATGTACATTTTGAATTTTCACTAAGAATTTCCACTAGAAATTTCCACTGGTAATTTAAAATTGGAATTATTAAAGGATATTTTCAATTGATTATAAATAATTTACTAGTTTCAATGTATTACGGAAGATAATAAGGAATTTCATTGTGATTTTCCTCTTGTAATTTCAAGTCAACTTTCCATGAGGAATTAAAAATATGCAATTTCCAGTGGTACTTTCCACTCTATGAATTCCCATGCATAATTCCCACTAAAAATTCCTAGTAGAAAATATCAATGAATAGAAATTCCTAGTTTCAAATCCTATACTAAATTCCCATTGTAAATCCATAATTCAATGTTTTAGGAAAAATTTCAAATTGTATTCAAATTGTAAATCAAACTGTAAATTACCAAATGAAATTTATAAATCCAATCAATTAGTAATTAAAATTAAGTTATATTGAATGAAATCTAAATTACTAGTCTAAATTGACAATGGAAATTTATACTTCAAATACTAGTTGGAAATTATGAGTGAAAATTCCCATAGGAAATTCTTAGTGAAAACTCAAAATAAATATTGTAAGAAGCATTCACAATCAAAATTTATACTTAAAAATCCTAGTACAAAATAACTGAAAAAATTTCAATCAAATATATTCCAAATATTATGAAATTATAGAATTTACTTACAAATTTAACATTTCCAAATAATTGGAAAAATTCAATAGAAAATGTCAGTTATTAAAATAAAATAAAAAAAATTGGTCTTAAATAAAAATGGAAATATAAATGTAAATAACAAGAGGGAATTGACCCAAAATAATATAAGTATAAATGCAAAATACAAAAAAAAATTAAATTAAAAATTCCTCATTGAAAATATTAGTAGAAAAATACAAATAAACACATTCTTAGTGTTTTATTTACTGAGATGTGTGAAGAAATAAACTTGTATTTCATAAAGAAACTCACACACAGAAACAAAAACATCCCTATAAAAACCCACACACACCAATACAAATTGAAACAATATTAATCTCTTTATCTCCATATCTCGAAACATTTATAAAAAACAACCAAATACAAGTCTATATCAGTGAATCCAATTAATTATAAACAAACCAAATAACAGATTTCATATAAACCACCTTTTATCATCTCTCCTTGGTGGTAAAAAACATAGAAAAAATTGGTATAACAACAGTTAGTAAAGGGTATATGTAATCCTTGGTGGAAGTTTTTCCTGAGATATTTTTCAAGGAGTTTGCTGAGGGATTCACTGAGGGTTCGTCGAGGGATTCGTCAAGGAATTCACTAAGAGGGTCACTGATAGAATCATTGAGGGTTAATGGTGGATTCAACAAGGATTCATCAAGTGATACACAGAGGATTCATTGAGGGATTCAATGAGGGGTTTGCTAAGGGATTCACAGAGTGTGAATCACATAGGGCTAGCCAAGGGATTCACCATGTGGGTTGCTGATGGAATCACAAAGGGGTTCATGAAGGGGTTTTCCAATAGAATCATGAAGGGGTTCTACAGGCTTCCAATATTTCAACCTGCTACCGAATTTGATTTTGTAACCCCAAAACGGATTGAAGGGTAACAAAACATAATAGCCATGTGGTACCCATCCATCAGCAAACTTGAGAGTCGGGTTGAGGGTTGAACCTAAAACAATATTTTTCACGCTATGTGGCGGTATATATTTAAAAATGGACTCAGTTTTATTAAAATCATAATATTTGAGAGGAGATATAAAAATTATTGGGGGAATTGTGATAAAAAATTATGTCTTTGTTATAATTTATTTTATTTATCTTACACTTACATTCTATATGTTTCAATTTTTTATTCATGACACACTAAAAAATTTTCAAAAAAAAAGAAATATGTTTTCATTTTAAGTATTACTTTGACTACCGAGTTGGATGATTATAATTATTTATACAATATTTTATATTTAATTTCTTATTAGAACATTTTATTTATTTAATCATTTTCATAAAGGTCATCTTACCATATGTCGATGTATTTTTAACTTATTTATTTTACATCGCCTAATTGGATAGTCTAATTATTAAATCGGTACATGTTATAAAGTTTTGAAGTGGGTAATGCGGTGTATTGACTTTTTTTTAAACCCCCACTTGAAATATTTATTAACCAATTGAGATGGTTTATAAAAAAATATATTAAGAAATATTATTAATTTTATAATCCTAGTCTTTAAGTTTTCACTCCTTTTTAAATATGGTTTTACATAAATTATAATTATAGAAATATATTCTAGTATCAATAATTTTTTATAAATCATTATATTTATTTACCGCTTTTATTTATTGTATTTATTTTCAGTAAAATGTGAACTCTTGTTTTATTATTATTCCAAATAATAATAATGTTTTTTTCCTTCTATTTTTCATCATGTCAAATCTTACAAAACTCTAATTCACCATTATCGATATTATCAAAATTAATCACATGTTTTTGGAAATATATATAAAAATGTATCTCAAATAAATGGATCTCATAGAAATAATTAAAAAATACAATTCAAAAACCCTTAAAAATAAAATAATGAAAATTATATTCCACAAAATTCATCTTGATGAGAGGCTGAAATGTAAATATCTCACATAAAGAGGTCTATGAAAGCTCTGAAAGTGTTTTAAAGAGAGATATGATCATCAAATAGAGATTATTTTTCCCATGATTTTTTATTGATGCAACACTTTAAACTTTCAGGACTATAAAAGGATCAATGCTTACAATTTTTCTATATATAAAATAGTATCACAATTAAAATACTGTAGTATTAGGGTTATAAATAGTGATATTCTTGAAAAGACATATATGAATTTTTATGCATCTCACATAACACTTTGACATCAATATTGTTGTATTTTATGCCCCGTAACAAACTAATTTTTAATTTTCATTATATGTATATTCAAAGTCGTTAACATCAATTAATTTTTTATCACATGATGAGTATTCTTTTACATAACATTAATGTGATAATATATTTAGAGTATCGGCTGCATCGAAAGGTCGTGACAATTACTCGCTATGATGAAAACCTTAAAGTACAATGATGATATTCTTAAATATATGTTCTATAACAGGATGACATCATATAATTAGAAACATATGATATATTCCATTAGGGGTAAGGGGATTATAATATATTTAGACTTATTATCATGAAGTTTTCCCTTGAAAATCTTCAAGATATGGGGTTATGAGAAATGACCCACTTGTAGCAATTAAACATGTTCTATGTGTCATTAGATATTATAATCTATGAACACGTGTATTGGTCCTTAGACTTGATATTATTATTAATGAACATCATGAGTTGTGTACTTTGATGTATTGATGAAAATTGTGATGACATATACTCAAAGAGAAGTAGGATGCATTTGATGTGTCATGAGTGATATGACATTAAAGAATAAGCTAAGGGATGACCCCCCAACCTGAGTCAAAATAAGTTAATATCTATGGTCCTTTGTGGTGAATGTGTGCTAAAATAAATAAATGGAGGAATTAATTTAGGTGCATTTATCTTCCATGTGGTTTCATTAAATGATAATATGTTATGAATGTATTAAATGACTTGAATATCCATTGAATAAGATTCAATGAATTAATGGCTATGAAAATAAATGTATATGGATACATAAACATGGATGATGTGTTTCATTTAATGAAATTCATCTTGGATGACCATATAAAGGGATGTGATCCCCCATGTTGTAGACAACTGATTGTGAGCATGCCTCTCAATTCTCTCTTCCTCCTATACTGGTGTTTATCATTAGAGATAAAGGTGCAAACACCCCTTCAACATTTGTGTATCCTTGTGATATGATTACAGATCCATTAGCTGATATCCCCCCTTTGTAGGTAGAGTACTTTTTTTCATTATTTATTGATATTTATCAAGCATTCCCATTCGTCAAGGAAGAAGAAGTCTGCTACTATTGTCATTTTTCAGGTACTCTATTTTTACAGTTTTATTTATGCATTGATTATGAAAGATATATCTATCAATTTTTGTGTTTTCTTCTACTAAATATGGTCATATTATGATCATATGAAACCCATCAGTGGTATTAGAGCATATAATTCTTTGACTAAACAATATGTTTATCATTTTATGAAAAAATTAATTAATTATAAAACAAGTTTTTTAAATCTTGGAAATAAATATTAAAATTCATATTTAGTAATTAAATAAAAGGTTTATTTAATTATCTATATTATTCATATTTATAAACTTTTTTATAAAATGGTAATAACATTAATAATATAGGCTTAATAAAAAAATTAACCTTTTCAAATATGAAAAGTTCATATTTAATACTCTTATTTATGAAAATAAATAAATTATTTATTTTAATCAAGATAATTCAATTATGAATTGAATTATATTATTTATAAATAATTATAAATATATTTTGAAATATTTATAAAAACTTATAAAATCATTTTCTAAATTAATTAACTATAAAATGTTTATGTTAATCTTATAAATTTTTTTAAAATACCTTTTGACGAATTTTAATAACATGCTTTATGATATAGAAATAAATTATTTATTTAGAAATAATAAAAGGTGATTTATAAATTGTTTATAAATTACAAAATATATGATATTTAGATTATATAAAACTGTTTATATTATAGATATTGAATTATAAAATATTTATAATTCATGAAATGTCATATAAATGTCATTTAATATAAAATATGGAGGGGTTCATGTTGAAATGAATATAAAAAGTTTATATTCTTGCTAATTTATAAAATGTTCATAATTATCACTTATTTTGGAATAGCTCATCAATGTCTCATGTTTTGGAAAATAAATAAATTGTTTATTTATTTGTTAAATTTCCTTGATATTCATGCTTAGTTCATAATTAATTAATTTTAAATTGTTAAAATTAACGAGACCTTATTTTGAACATTATTTAAGGAACATAAAAAAGTTTTTTGATAATTGATATGATCAGGGTTTAAATAATAATTAAGTATATGATATTTAGATTATGTAAAATGTTTACATAATAGAAACTGAATTATAAATAGTTTATAATTCATATAACATCATATTTATAAAAATAAAATTCTATATAATGATAAATAATAAAGAACTCATATTAGAAAGAATATAAAGAGTTCATATTCAAAATTATAGAATGTTCACAATGTTAAAGATGAAATTATAAAAGGGTTAATAATTAGCTTTTATTTATTAAATTGTTCATAACTATCCATCTCATGTTTAAATAATTGAATTTTTTATTTATTTAAAGCTTATTATATATTTTATTCGTAGTTATAAATTGTTCTTATTGTGAATGAATGTATACCAAGGTTTATATGATAAATTTATTCTAGGATAGTTCCTTGAATTACATTCTAGGTATGATAATGAATTTTATTTTTCATAAAACTTGACTTCAATTTTTAATTAGAGAAAAAAAGTTTAATGGAATAAACATTATTGATTGGAATACAAACTTGATAATCATTCTCAAGAAAGAGGAGAAATTATATGTACTTTAGTATCCACTTCCAAATAAATCCATTGTGAAATATATTCCAAAAATATAGTTAGATGTCAATAATAAGCATCTAAAAGACTATGTATAGGTTTCGCCTCTTATGCTTGTTGCCATGGATCCCAAGTTACAAAAACAACATGATTCTATGGAAGATTTCAAAATGATAGACAATTTAAATAGGATATATCAAGAAAAAGAAGTACATGAAAACGTATAAAGTTTCAAAATCCCTTATTCAAAGTAAAATGGTGGAAGGAACCTCAGTCTCCACCCATAAACTCAATATGACTGTATATGTTAACTATTTAGAGATTCTAGGTCCACATATTAAGTTATATATTGCTATATATTTCATTCCTCAATCACTTCCATAAAGGTTTTGACAATTTTTAGTTAACTTTAACATAAATGAATTATGTAAACCTTTTCCAGATCTCCTTAACATGTTAAGGATTATTGAGAAGAAGATGGGTGGTCATAGATCAAGTACCATTATGATGGTACAAAAGAAGAAAGGTAAAGGTTATGGAAAGAAATGAAATAAAATAGGTCATAAAGGATTCACACCACCAATTAATTCAAATAAGAAAAGCAAAGGGAAATGCTACCATTGTGTCCAGAATGGACAATGGAGGAGAAATTGTCCTTAATATCTAGAATGTCAGATGAAACCAAGTGAAGAATCTACACGGGGTATAAATATTATAAAGTTAAATTCTTTGATATTGATGGGTATACAATACCAACTGTATATTTTACAAATGTTGTAAATATATAGGAGTTCAGAAGATTAAATAATGAATTGAAGGATGGAGGTTGATGTAATGGAGCAAGTGGTTTCTACCTGGAATACTTCAAGTTGGAGAGGATTTTTTAAATGTGCATATGTTTTCTTGTTTAATTTTTAAACAATTGATTATTTTCAAATAAATGAGGTTGTTTCATTGATTCACATTATATTCCACTAAATTTTATATCTAGAAGTATATATGGATAAAAGTGTTTTATCCAGAGTTAAATTTTTATCCATCTATGTTATAACCACATAGAATTCCATATGAGATATGGAAATGATAGTTTTTTTGTCAAATATTCCTACTAAATTTCAATAAATTGTATTTCCTAAAAAAAAAATTGTTTTATATTATAAATATATTCTGAAGAGAATATAGTAACTAAGAATCTTGTGGGAGTATGCTTTAACTTAGATAAGTTCAAAGTGAACAAAAAAAATTGTTTTGGATTTAGTTTAAGTGGTTATTTACTTTATATCCTAAATAGTTCGGATATGAGACAGTAAAAAAATGTAAATAGTTACATTAAGTTACAATGCCAAAGTAAATATCACTATTATGCACGATTATTTACAAAGTGAAATTCAATTCATTTACTAAAATGTTTAGGAATTATTGATAAAGAGGAAAATGGTCACATATGTTTACCATAATTAATTGAATTCCACTTTATCCTAAAAGAGTTTAGGATATTCTAGATAAAAATTTAAAGAGTTACATTTGGTTATTATAATAAGTGAACATCACTATTCCCTAAAATTATTATGCCATTCAATACACAAATGGTATCACTTGGTATCCTAAAAGTGTTTAGGGTATGGCGCAAAAGAGAAATGTAAATATTTACATTAGTTACCATAGAAAATTGGATATCAATTTATTCTAAAAGAGTTTAGGATGCAATGTAAAAGTGATAATGTAAATAGTTACATCATTTAAAAAATATTTTAAGGAAAATGTTTGATGGAAAATGTTTCAAGAATTATAATTATGTTCTTATAAAGAGTTTTATGTAGAAAAAAAATATAACATTATAACATTTGATGTTATAAATTTAAGGAGTTTAAATATAAGTTCAAAGAGTTTAACTTCATGAATATTATTCCTATGTCTCACCATTATTTAAACTAGCTTTATTCGTAAATTTTACTCACTAATAGGTTAGTGGGGGTATTTTATCAGATGGTCACATAGGTACGTGGTGAAAATTAAATATAGATGTAATATTTATAAAATAAATCCATTGCTTTAGAAACCACATGAGGTTCATGTTATATATCTATAAGAGATCAGTTGTAATGTTTGTAAAAATATCATGTATTTATAATAAATGAAATATCCATTTATAATTCATTCATTTATGCCATAATTTACTTTATATGAATGGTTTAATGATAAATATCCCCTCAAAGAAAAAATTTGAGTTGTCCCAAACCAATGATCATCATGGAGTACAATGGGTTGTGATGATATATAAATTTTATCTTGAATAGATTCTTATATCTATTAAAAGGGGTTATATATGAGATATTGGAGAGTATATTCTTAAAGTAATTAGTAGAGACTTATAACTTGGACTGATCTACTAAAGTATATCTCATGGAATTTCATGCAGTCATTGATATACTTAAGGGTGTATGATTTTTATTAGTCCTTCTTACCTAAGGTTGGTGAGATGCCTAGCATGAGAACCTTCATACTTTGATACCATACTTACGCAAGTCACCATATGAACTTAACTAATCAGGTGGTGGTTGGGTATGTTTTTGATAATTTCATTAGTTTGAGTGAAACCAAGATGGGATTTTTTTCACTTGTGTGATAAGAAAATACATCTTTACCTTGATTGAATTAGACTAAGAAAACACATGAACATGATCAATTGTTTCACATATGATGTGTTCAACTACTTGGATAAGTGTAATGTGATGTGCTTATTAGATAGATGAATGACATGTGTCGTACTCATCCAATTGGTCAATTTTTTCTAAGAATCAATAAAGTGATGAGAGTCCTATACTAGACTGAAAAGTTTCAGTTCTAGTGGTTGATCAATGTTAGAAACAAATGGATTATATAAGATACATATAATTTATATGATACATCTTTTGGTGGACATGTTTTTATAGTGATATGAGTATGTTTCATGGAGGCCATGCTAGATCCCTCAATAGATTGACTAGTACTGATGTTTTTATAGAGGCTTCTATTTTCTAAAATTTATAAAATAGATATTTTATACTTGTTTTCAACACTCCAAAGGCTCGTAAGGTCACATGGTTAGGCTCTTAGATAAGGATAAAATTTTGGGAAAATTGTTTCTTATAAATGAAGAGAGTATGATGAAAACCCATATCCAAAAGAGTTTGGATGAGTTCATAAAGAGTTTTAAAATTTTTAAGAGTCCTTAAGGATTTTCATGTAAGATAGAGATTTTTGAATATGCACTAAAATAAATAAATGGAATATTTAATTTAGGTGAAGTTACCATCTAAGAAGTTTCATTAAATGATAATACATTATGAATGGATTAAATTGATTGAAAAATCATTGAATAGGATTCTATGAATTAATTATAATGACAATAGATATATATGGATATATATAAATATGGATGATATGTTTCATTTAATGAAACATTCCATGGATGTCTACATAAGGGGATGTGATCCCTCCTATTGTAAAGAACTGATTATGAGAAAGCTTGTCAATTATCTCTTTCTACCATAATATTGTTCATCATCTATGAAAAAGATAGTAGAAGCCCTTCAGAATTTGAGTATCCTCATGATATAATCATAGATCCATTGGCTGGTGTTATTCCCTTATATGAAGGGTCCTTTTTTCACTACATTGTGATCTTTATCAATAATTTTCCTTCACTAAGGAAGAAGAATACTATTGTTGTTGAAATTTTCCAAGTACTCAATTTTTACAATTTTATTTATGTGTTGATTCTTGAAGATAAATCTACCAATTTTTGGTTTGTCTTCTACTGTATATAATTATATGATGATTATATGAAACCTATCACTTTGATGGAAATAGAACTGTCTAATTAAGTCCATATACATAGCGGTTTATCGACAAGTTTGTTTCTAAAAAGTAAAATAAGTATATATCAAACATATAGGTTAACAACACAAGTGTTGTAATATCCTTGATTAGATATCGAGAAAGATGGGTTATATTATATATGGTAAGTGTTCATAGGATATAGTCATAGTTATAACTCATACTTGTCTCTTTAGTTGCCATGATTTATTGCTAGATTCCACTTTTGGTATGTGAGTTGGAATCACTACTATCAAAATGAAGGTCTAAAGGGTCACAGACAAATTATATTCACCGATTCCACTAATTTAGAGGAATTAGAGTTCATGATTAAGTGAGGCCCATCTACAGGAACTATTAGACAACCAAGTGAATGATTGCAAATAAATTAGTACAATTATATTATTCTAGTTTAGAATAATGATAATTGAATTTATTTATAAAAGTAATCACAAGTTATTTAATTATAAATATATAAATATTTGAAAATTTTATTTTTCAAACAAATGTTATACGTTCAAGATTTGGTAAATAATTACAAAATGAATGAGCTGAGCAATTGTATTGTGGTTAATCTCATGAAATTTATTAATGTCACTAGTAAGTGTTGAAATATTCTTGATAGACATTACTCATTTACTTATATATTCCCATAATTTTGAGCTTCTTTAAGATTATTAACTTATCCAATGGCATAAATGAAATTTTGGAAGGTCAAACCCAACCATTTAAGATCATTTTGTAGCCATGAATAGTTTAGGATTCCCTTTGCATGAATTCAGAGATTTTCTCTCATATCCTTCATTCTACCAAGCTTCTAGAGTGAGAAAGATCAAGAATATATTGATCTAATTTAAATGATCAATTAAATTATCTTTTTTTTTGTCATAAGAGCATCTTAAGGTCTTTCTTTTTTAATGATAGCACATGTGAATTGCAACACAATGTTTTTGGAGCTATGATACAAAAGTGGACGATCTAGAGGGAGTGTTCTTTAGTGTCTTCAAGCAACAATGGTCCAAAGATGAGAAGATATCACCAGAATCACAATGTTACATAAAGTTACCATTTGTAACACCCTGAGATTTTATAATATATTTCTCTTGAAATAAATTTAATTTCTTCAATATCTTGTGATACACATAATCCCAAGACTAAATGAACTATAATAGAGTATATCGTTATAACCTAACCATTAAATTAGAGGTATGAATGGAAATAACCACTTTTAAAAAATATGTATAAACGTTTTATATAAATAAAATATATTTATAAATAAGCACTCAATTTTTAATAAATTCGTTATATATTTTTAAAATACATTTTCCCTAAAAATGGTTTTTATTGTTTTTTGTTAGCAAATAATATAAATAATTTTTTCCACTTTTAGAAAATTTATTAGAAAAAATGAAATTTATTTTTGAAATAAATATTTCAAAATTAGTTTAGAATTATTTTTTGATAATTTTATGAAAGGATTTATTTTTCTATGAATAGTGAAAAATATCGATTTTTATTAAAACATTTATTTTCATTTAAAGATTTTTCAATGTCCCGTTTTATTTTAAAATGATTTTAAAAGTAAAATTAGCTCATTTATATTATTAATAATCCAATTATGGTCATTTAAATTAATTTTATGTGGATTTTAGTTTAAAAACATCATATACTGAAGAAAACATTTTTTATTGAAAACTGTATTTCTCTATGTTTTGCGAGTTTATTTAAAATTAATTTAAAAAAAATAGAGATTGAATTTGATAAAATGGATTAAATATTTTTAATTATCATGTCCAAAATTTGTAATGATACCACTTTTTTCTTATCATGATTAATAGTATAAGTAGTAAAAATATGTCAGCACTATTAAGGTTAAAACATGTATACTAGAGGGGTTAAACCAAGAGATAAGGTTAAATGTTCCAATTAAACTTTCCTAAATCTTATTGAATGGCCATATGTTGACCTAATACTATCTTAACTTTAAACATCTATCCATTTGGATGTATTTTTTCTTGAGTATGATATTATTATATTTTATTCTCTTAAGAAATTCCAAGTGTATCCTCTCCCCCACTTATAAAAGTACACTCCATTTCTCTTATTTACACCACTTTGAGACATCTAGATTGACCAAAACTTGCCCATTTTTCTTCTCAAATTCCATATACATGAATAATGTGTGTTTTTATTATAAAAATATCAATAAAAGGGTCTTTAAGAAAGGATATAAAAGAGTTCTATCGAAGAAGAGGTAATCATCATACCCAGCCTATTTCACTTTATTTCTCCTTATACCTCAACTAAATTTTTGGTATTCATCAAAAATTAATAACTTAAGTATCATAAATATAATAAAATTTTATTATGACTATTGAACTTCCAATATACACCCTCTATTCCATTAAACGGTGAGTGAAAGTATCACTTGTGCGTGAAATTTCCAAGGATCGATTAGTTACCACTAAGAGGGGGTGAATCAGTGGTATACTATTTTTGAAAAAAATTACTTCTGATTCAACATCTATGAATGATTAAAGTCTTAATACCTCATATTTAATACCCATCCTAACTCTTCAAGAAATAAAAAAACCTTGTACATAGGGGTTTACAAGGTTTGGTACAAATACCTAGTCTTTTCTATGTTGGTTAGACACCCCAACACATATTCTTTACTATATCAAAAGGTGATTACAATAATAATTGGTTAGACCCCACAATTATAAATTGGTTATACTCCATAATTACAATCATCTTTCAACTGTTGGTTAGACCCCCCCCCAACTGCACCTTCTTCATAATAATTGGTCAAACCCCCTAGCTTCACCCTTCAATTTCAAATGAATTGATCCACTATAAAAAGATAAATTGAATATATTACTCCACAATTTCATTGGATCACACTGGATTGTGTACAATTTCAAGTACCTTTGATCTAATTATAGACTTACTAAAATAATATTTGATCACTGTATAAAATCATCTTCCTCAGTACAACACTGCTCGGTCAAGAATTCTTTCTTCTGCTAAAGACACGGCCTCACTGAACACTAAAAAATTGGATACAAAAATCATATAAATCACTATTAGAAAATTTTCCCTATCTTCAATATCAAAAAACTTCACACGGAATATGAAATTTATATTGCATATGTGATTCTTCAAACTTCATGCATGTATATAATTCATGGAATGGTCTTCTCAACATTTTATTATGAAAGTATTATTTTCATGTGAAAGTAAGTATTGTATAATACATTCACTTACACACCCACTTCCTATATTTTTAGTAATTTGTTCACTTTCACATTTTCATATTCTTCATGAATGAACACCATACATATATTCCACTTGGTATGTACATTATCTTCTTGCATGCATGTAGCATTCATCATGAATACCATTCACTTCTGATTGCACAAACCTGGATGGGTGTGCATTGATCATTTTTATCCTTCTCAAATATCTTTTTCACATACACATACTACCTATATTAAATTCATGGGTATCATGCATGTTCATGTACACTATACATTGGTTCTGTCACGTGCATACTTCCCTTTCACACAACAGATATGCACACACAAACACTATCTGTGATATTATGCTCAATGAGATTCTCTTCTAGGAATAAAAATGTATGTTCACTTACTCAAATGAATGACTTCTTCCTTATTTCACACAAAACTGAATGGGAATAAACATGGTGTGTGTAGGGGAATCTATATGATATGTAGTGTAAGTATACATTGTTATGTGAAAACCTCAATGTTGATCCCACAAACACCATAAGATACACGTGTAAGAGAATTGTGTTACCTCGATTGCTTTGTAAAACATTGTTCTTTATGATGAAACACTAGTGTTCTATGAACATGTATTTTTCCTGTGGAAACTTTTGTTTTTCACACAAACAGAGTCTACACAGTTCTCATTTCCATGAACCAGAGGGATTTTCAGTGGTGTTAATTCTTCTAAAAATGAAATCCTTCAAACTCAGCAACAAAACTGAACACCTTGAGTGGTTTTTATTGGCAACGTTCCATCATCCAAGGTCATACACATTGACTTGCTTCAACAGCATTGTCTCGATTTTACAACAATGGAATTAAATAGTCATAGTTAATATCTCATTTTCTTTAAATTGTATTTTAGTAGTTTGATCTTCATTTTTTGATGAAAACAAAGTTTCACGAAATTTAAATCATTATGGAATGATATGGAGATTCAAATGTTTATTGTAAGTATCTTCTTAAGATTTTATTGATGTAGAAATGGAGCTCTTAAAATGAACAGAACTCCCATATGGATTTCTAGATAAGATGACGCGACTGAGTCCATCGAACGACCAGGATGAAAAAGATCGACTTATCTAATAGTAATAGTTCATTTGGTGCTACAATAATGTATCCCACATCAAAACCATAGGAATTTCTTTATTAATTTATAATAAAATTAATATCCCCATAGGTCATTTTTAATTTCGTATAGTACTATGAAAAAAAATTATAAAACTCAACTATTCTACTCAATTAATTAAAAGGTAGTATTAGGAATGTTTGGGATCAACCCCATAGAGATGGTGAATTAGTTTGATTATGTTTTAAAATATTTCATTTTATTAATTTTTAAGAAATAAGTGAGAAAATAGTGGGTTTAATTTATATTTAAAAAATAAAGGGTGTAAAAAAAGTGTAGCAGATTGATTGGTTAGTTTGTAAATAGATTTGAAAGGCATATTGGGGTTTTGTAATATCAGGGTTTGGGTGAAATTTGATTTAAAAATAGAGATTGATTAATTCATAGTGTGTTGTCATATTAAATAATAATATGTTCCAATGGTCATGTTATCCCCTCCTTGATGTAAAAATTCACTATTTCCCTTGGTTTGGTAATTTAGGGTGTTGACGAATCAAGTTTGTCTCCATACCATTTTTAAACTTGATTTCCCATAAAGTTAAAAATGATCATGCACTCTCTAGGATTGTTAGTTGTGAAATTTAAAAGTTCATTTTAAATTAAATTATCAATGGTTATGATAAAATATGGAGAAAGGGATTGGAAGTTGAAGAACAAATTGCACAAACCAAATACATGAATAATTAAAAAGAATAAATCCAATACACCTTCCCCCTTTGATTACATCACCCTATAACTATAGCGACTAAATTTTTTGGCCCTGTAAGACTTTGGACTATTTCTATGAATAATTTCAGAGCTAGGCGCGAAGACGGCGTGCGATTCCGACGCCCGGTGTGCCCGGAATTAATTTTATAAAAATATTAAGTATTATTATACTATGCACGTGGCGGCGGTGTGATATATCCTAAACGGTAGCACAGAACAGGAATCTGAGTTCACGGTTGAGTCCGAAACGCGCCTTTTACCCTAAGAGAGGTGTAAACTTCGCGGGCGCGGGCCTGCTGTGGAAAGAGCCACCAGGGGCATTTTCATAAATAAGTGGAAAAGTTGGTTTACGAGCGCCGGCTCAAATAACTTCTGAACGGAGTATCGGATCGCAAATCCAAGTCCGTCGTTGCGTTCAGAATGGTGCATTTATCCTAGGGGTGACCTTAACTTTGTCCGCATCGGGCGTGGAGTCGGGGGCGTGGTTTTAAATGAAGGTTTTTTAAATATATATATATATATATAAACCTATCTCATTCCCCTTCCCCCATCTCCTCCTACGCACGGCAAACCACACCCCTCCCTCCTCCAGTTCTTCACCGATTTGAGCTTCGGGCATCCGTTTTCAGCGTCGATCGTCAGCAGATCGAGCTCCAGCGCGTCGCAGGCGTCGTTCTGCGCCCGAAGCTTCGGCGATCCGCTGACAGGTAGGCAGTTTGAGTTTTAAAATCCCAGACCCCGTTTATTTTTTTTCCTTCAAATCATTATAAGGGTTGTATAGTTTGGGTCCCGAGGTTTCCGAAACATGTTTCGGATCTGATTTTGGAGCACCGGGGTGCTCACGGGGGTCCCCGGAAGTTTTCCAGCGGAAATCCCGGATTCCGGCGACGGCCATGGCGGAATCCGGCGAGGCAGGGCGGCGGCGCGGTGGCGACACGGTGGTTTCCGGCGGCGGCGGCGGCGGCGCGGCGGAATCCGGCGGCGGCGCGGTGGTTTCCGGCGAGGCTGGCGGTGGTCCGGCCAGGATTTTCCGAGGGTTCTTTAAACCCCCGTAACTCGCAAACCGAAACTCTGATTTGTGAGCCGTTTGCGGCGAAACGTTCCTTGCATTGAGACGGAACTTTTGAACTCACTTTGAGATTTTTATGGTTCGGGATCGTGGCCCAGGAGTTAGAAACGTCGTATAACATAAAAATATTTTATTATTTTACGACTTCGGGCCGTTGTAACTTCTACCCGGAGCGTCCGAATGACGTGTCGTCAGTGGCGTTGTGACCCTGATGATACGGCGGACTTTTTGAGTTGGTTTCCAGGTGTTGGGACTGAGAACGTGGTGTGGGCTCCACGATGCTGGGTTTTGGCGTTTGCGGAGAAACGTAGCTTTTGCACTAGGAGTCCGATTTTGGCGGATGATTAGTCGATCCTGTGTGTTTTTCTGAAAGGATCGCAATGGTTCGATCTGTTCGATGAGTTTCAGAATCGGGGCATGGGCCCCCACCGAGCTGGCTTCGGTGAATAGTACCTTTTTCACCGAGTGTCTGTTTCGGACGAGCGAGTAGCCTATTCCGCTTGATTTTCTGAGGGGATCGCCGTGGTATGATCCGCTCGATGGGTTTCGGGATCATTGTGTGGGCCCCACACGAGCTAGCTACGGTGAATAGTGCCTTTTTCACCGGTGCTCCGTTTCGGGCGAGTAAGCAGCCTATCCTGCGTGTTTTTCCGCATAGATCGCGATGGTGGCCTCGTTTTTGGCCTTGGAGATGCGCAGTGTGGCGTTGTTGCAGGTCGCTCGGGTTAGCGACGTTTCGGACAAGCAGTGGTTGAGGTTACTCCCTTGGTTCGTTTCCACGAGGGTTTGTGTGGCATCACAACCTTCGTATATGTTTGTGATCCTCTCGATGGGATGTTTAAACTGTTAGAGTTTTGGCATCCCTCCGGTGGGCCCGAAGCGGGATCCTCTAGAATCTTTTCTCCAGATCGGGTTCTTGGTATCACTGCGACCTCTTATTCACGGGCGGCGATCCCCTATCTAGTTGGTTAACCCCGTAGGGTTTGTGGCATCATCAGGATTATGATCCGCTACGCGGTGGGCCATGCTCAGTAGGGTTGTGGCATCATCGGGTATACGATCCCCTGCTCAGCATGAGATGTATAGTAGGGTTGCAGTATCGTTGGTTATGTGATCCCCTACTTAGAACGTGGTTCTGGTAGGGTTGCGGTATCGTTGGTTATACGATCCCCTACTTAGCGCGTGGTTTTGGTAGGGTTGCGGTATCGTTGGTTATATGATCCCCTACTTAGCGCGTGGTTTCGGTAGGGTTGCGACATCGTCGGTTCAATCCCCTACATCGCGAGTTATACCAGATAGAGTTCCGGTATCGTCATGACCACCTTTATATGGGTGACGATCCTCTATCTGAGTGACGTGCTTCTGTCGAGCACCAGGTTGGGTTGTGGTATCCCCCAGCGGATCCTGGGTGTGATCCCCTTTCTGTGAGAACTATGTATTCCAGATCGGGTCATGGTATCCCCCAGCAGACCCTGGGAGTGATCCCCTATCTGTGAGATCTTCGTATAGCGGAGTGGGTTCTGGTATCCCCTAGCGGACCCTAGGAGCGATCCCCTATTCGAGGAGTTTGGTGGTTCTGTTGTTTCAACGAGGTTTCCTCATTGATGCCAACTGACGAGCGTGATCTCTCGGGTGAGCGTCTGAGAGGTTCGTGAGAAACCTGATGGAGTGTATCTCTCGGACGAGTGTCATCGGGGATGACAGTGATCGTGTGGTTTACTCTCCTAGTTGTGGGAAGTTGATGGTGACGAGGTCGGTACCTCTTGTGGATTTGTGGCGTGAGCTGATTATATTTGGATTTTTCAAGGTGTATGTATGGGCTTACACCTGAGCTGAGCTGACTAGTTGTGTTTATCCGAGGATGGTCACGAGATGGAGTTTCTCTCTCGTCTGGGTTCCCTCTGGCTGGGATGAGCGGACTGTTTCCTTTCAGTTTCTCTCTTTGGTTTTGGGTTTTTGGGGTGCCTACTGAGTATGTTTATACTCACCCCTGCACGGGCTTTGCCCGCACATGTTTGTGTCTTGTGCAGACCACAGGCCTTTCGACGGAGTCCCAGGAGGACCCGGAGCAGGCGGAGCTGAGTGAGTGAGACTGACCGGGGTGTTTGCCGGTGCGGTGATGAGGGAGCTTTCCGGCGGTGTTTGTGGCAGCGTTCCCCTTCTTCAGAGCAGGTTGGATGCGCTTTTGTAGTTTACTTTTGGTGGGCCTTGTTTTGCCCTTTGTACTTCTGTTGTACTCTGGTTGTGGGATAGTGTATGCATGCATTTTATTTTCAGTTTTACATATCTTTGCACTGTTGCATGGAGGTGTGTGTGGGTGCGTGTGTACAGGTACCTTAGGCTAATGCCTCCCATGTGTGTGATAGCCTACTCAGCGCTGGTCGCCAGCCCCTGGCCTATTGGAGGCGGGCTTGGGGAGTCACGGCTCGAGCCCCGTTGGGTTGGGTCGTGACAGAGTGGTATCAGAGGAGGTTTCACCTTTGGGATCTCAGAGCGTAGCTGGTCAAGCTGTGAGTTTGGTTTGGATTGCATAGCGGCAGTGTTAAGGTGTTTCGAGCTCGGCTTTCAGGCCAGAGACTCCAGTGTTGGTGCGACGGCCGACGTATCCATACACTATGACTCTGATAACCTGCCTTTCGACTTGGGACATTCGTACACTAGTCGCAGGGACATAATGGTACATGCATCATATAGGACTGGGTTTTGGTTTTTCCTTGTCTTTCTTGAGTCAGCTCTCCGGATATACTCTTTGACTGTGGTGCATCTTGAATGTATTTTAGGATGCCTCCACAACGACAGCCAGCGAGGGTTCCGCAACGGGATTGTGGTGACGATCAGCCCCGTGTAGAGGCTGTGGACCAGGGCGCAGGTTCTGAGGCTGGACCTCCAGGTGGTCCGCCAGTTGAGCCACCACCTGTCGAGCAGCTGGTTGTGCCGGTAGTGCAGGACGAGGTTGCACGCAGGCTGAGTGCGCAACACGAGTTCCAGAGGCAGCAACCTCTGAGGTTTCAGGGTGATCCAGACCCCCAGGCAGCTGATGACTAGATTGAGGCAGTCAACTAAGTTTTCCGCCTAGTGAGGACACCTCCAGATCATATGGTGGTCCTAGCGGCGAGCCTTCTGCATGGTTCTGTCGGGCGATGGTGGAGCCTGGTGATGCAGTCCCATGGCGAGGAGACGCTCACGTGGGTAGAGTTTGAGCGGATCTTCAGGGAGGAGTTCAATCCGGTGACGCTGAGATCAGTGCGGATTCATGAGCTTCTGCAGCTTCGGCAGGAGGGCCTGACCGTGTTGGAGTAATCGGTGAGGTTTACAGACCTGTCGCGCTACTCCCTGGATATGGTTCGAGACCCGTTCTTTAGGGCTCGGACCTTTGAGCAGGACTTACACAGAGACATCTGATCAGGTGTGGTTTCCTTGTGTCTGCCCACCTATGCTGGGGTGCTGGAGCGAGCGCTGGTGGTGGAGAGCTTTCTGGCCGAGAAGATCCCGCCTGTTAGTTCTAGGCGGGCGAGTCAGTGCCACCAAAAGCGGATAGTATCGAGGTGTGGTGGATGAGTCCCTCTGACTTATGTGTTCGGGCAGGGGTGTTTGTTGGTGAACTCGCTGGTGTGTGAGACCCAGTTGAGAGTCCAGTCGCTTTCCTTGTACTTATGGCTTTTCAGGGACAAAAAGTTATAAGGGGGGGAGGATGTAGCGCCTCGAGTTTTTGGCCCTGTCAGACTTTGGACTATTTCTATGAATAATTTCAGAGCTAGGCGCGAAGACGGCGTGCGATTCCGAGGCCCGGTGTGCCCGGAATTAATTTTATAAAAATATTAAGTATTATTATACTATGCACGTGGTGGCAGTGTGATATATCCTAAACGGTAGCGCATAACAGGAATCTGAGGGCATGGTTGAGTCCGGAACGTGCCTTTTACCCTAAGAGAGGTGTAAACTTCGCGGGCGCGAGCCTGCTGTGGAAAGCGCCACCAGGGGTGTTTTCGTAAATAAGTGGAAAAGTTGGTTTAAGAGCATTGGCTCAAATAAATTCTGAACGGAGTATTGGATCGCAAATCCGAGTCCGTCGTTGCGTTCAGAATGGTGCGTTTACCCTAGGGGTGACCTTAACTTTGTCTGCATCGGGCGTGGAGTCGGGGGCATGGTTCTAAATGAAGGTTTTTTAAATATATATATAAAAAAAACCTATCTCATTCCCCTTCCCCCATCTCCTCCTACACATGGCGAACCACACCCCTCCCTCCTCTGGTTCTTCGCCGATTTGAGCTTCGGGCGTCCGTTTTCAGCGTCGATCGTCAGCAGATCGAGCTCCAGCGCGTCGCAGGTGTCGTTCTACGCCCGAAGCTTCGGCGATCCGCCGACAGGTCGGCGGTTTGAATTTTGAAATCCCAAACCCCGTTTATTTGTTGTTTTTCTTCAAATCGTTATAAGGGTTGTATAGTTTGGGTCCTGAGGCTTCCAAAACATGTTTCGGATCTGATTTTGGAGCACCGAGGTGCTCCCGGGGGTCCCCGGAAGTTTTCCGGCTGAAATCCCGGATTCCGGCGGCGGCCATGGCGGAATCCGGTGAGGTAGGTCTGCGGCGCGGCGGTTTCCGGTGATGGCGGCGGCGGCGCGGCGGAATCCGGCGGCGGCGCAGTGGTTTCCGGCGAGGCTGGCGGTGGTCCGGCCAGGATTTTCCGTGGGTTCTTTAAACCCCCGTAACTCGCAAACCGAAACTCCGATTTGTGAGACGTTTGCGGAGACACGTTCCTTGCGTCGAGGAGGAACTTTTTGAACTCACTTTGAGAATTTTATGGTTCAGGATCGTGGCCCGGGAGTTAGAAACGTCGTATAAAATAATAATATTTTATTATTTTACGACTTCGGGCCGTTGTAACTTCTACCCGGAGCGTCCGAATGACGTGTCGTCAGTGGCGTTGTGACCCTGATGATACGGCGGACTTTTTGAGTTGGTTTCTGGGTGTTGGGACTGAGAACAGGGTGTGGGCCCCACGATGCCGGGTTTTGGTGTTTGCGGAGAAACGCAGCTTTTGCACAAGGAGTCCGATTTTTTAGGATGATTAGTCGATCCTGTGTGTTTTTCCGAGAGGATCGCAATGGTGTGATCCGTTCGATGAGTTTCGGAATCGAGGTGTGGGCCCCACTCGAGTTGGCTTCGGTGAATAGTACCTTTTTCACCGGGTGTCCGTTTCGGACGAGCGAGTAGCCGATTCCGCTTGATTTTCCAAGGGGATCACCGTGGTATGATCCGCTCGATGGGTTTCAGGATCGTTGTGTGGGCCCAACACGAGATAGCTACAGTGAATAGTTCCTTTTTCACCGGTGCTCCGTTTCGGGCGATTAAGCAGCCTATCCTGCAAGTTTTTCCGCGTAGATCGCGATGGTGGCCTCGGTTTTGGCCTTGGAGATGCGCAGTGTGGCGTTGTTGTGGGTCGCTCGGGTTAGCGACGTTTCGGACAAGCAGTGGTTGAGGGTACTCCCTTGGTTCGTTTCCATGAGGGTTTTTGTGGCATCACAACCTTCGTATATGTTTGTGATCCTCTCGATGGGATGTTTAAACTATTAGAGTTTTGGCATCCCTCCGGTGGGCCCGGAGCGGGATCCTCTATCATCTTTTCTCTAGATCAGGTTCTTAGTATCGCTGCGACCGCTTATTTACGGGCGGCGATCCCCTATCTAGTTGGTTAACCCCGTAGGGTTTGTGGCATCATCAGGATTATGATCCCCTACGTAGTGGGCCGTGCTCAGTAGGGTTGTGGCATCGTCGGGTATATGATCCCCTGCTCAGCATGAGATGTATAGTAGGGTTGTAGTATCATTGGTTATGTGATCCCCTACTCAGCACGTGGTTCTGGTAGGGTTGCGGTATCGTTGGTTATACGATCCCCTACTTAGCGCGTGGTTTTGGTAGGGTTGTGGTATCGTTGGTTATACGATCCCCTACTTAGCGCGTGATTTCGGTAGGGTTGCGGCATCGTCGGTTCGATCCCCTACATAACGAGTTATACCAGATAGAGTTCCGGTATCGTCATGACCACCTTTATATGGGCGACGATCCTCTATCTGAGTGACGTGCTTCTGTCAAGCGCCAAGTCGGGTTGTGGTATCCCCCAGCGGATCCTGGGTGTGATCCCCTATCTGTGAGAACTACGTATGCCAGATCGGGTCGTGGTATCCCCCAGCGGACCCTGGGAGTGATCCCCTATCTGTGAGATCTTCGTATACCGGAGTGGGTTCTGGTATCCCCTAGCGGACCCTAGGAGCGATCCCTTATTCGAGGAGTTTGGTGGTTCTTTTGTTTCAACGAGGTTTCCTCAGTGATGACAACTGACGAGCGTGATCTCTCGGGTGAGCATCTGAGAGGTTCGTGAGAAACCCGATGGAGTGTATCTCTCGGACGAGTGTCATCGGGGATGACAGTGATCATGTGGTTTACTCTCCTAGTTGTGGGCAGTTTCTGGTGACGAGGTCGGTACCTCTTGTGGCTTTGTGGAGTGAGCTAATTATATTTGGATTGTTCAAGGTGTATGTATGGGCATACACCTGAGCTGAGCTGACTAGTTGTGTTTAGCCAAGGATGGTCATGATATGGAGTTTCTCTCTCGTCTGGGTTCCCTCTGGATGGGATGAGCGGACTGTTGCCTTTCAGTTTCTCTCTTTGGTTTTGGGTTTTTGGGGTGCCTACTGAGTATGTTTATACTCACCCATGAACGGGCTTTTCCCGCACATGTTTGTGTCTTGTACAGACCACAGGCCTTTCGACGGAGTCCCAGGAGGACCCGGAGCAGGCGGAGCTAAGTGAGTGAGACTGACCGGGGTGTTTGCTAGTGCGGTGCTGAGGGAGCTTTCCAGCGGTGTTTGTGGCAGCGTTCCCCTTCTTCAGAGCAGGTTGGACGCGCTTTTGTAGTTTACTTTTGGTGGGCCTTGTTTTGCCTTTTGTACTTCTGCTGTACTCTGGTTGTGGGATAGTGTATGCATGCATTTTATTTTCAGTTTTACATATCTCTGCACTGTTGCATGGAGGTGTGTGTGGGTTCGTGTGTACAGGTACCTTAGGCTAATGCCTCCCATGTGTGTGATAGCCTACTCGGCACTGGTCGCTAGCCCCTGGACTATTGGAGGCGGGCTTGGGGAGTCGTGGCTCGAGCCCCGTTGGGTCGGTTCATGACAATAACATAGAAGGATTACCCCCTCATCCTAGTGATGAGAGATTTATAGGGATAGAGAAAAGAAAAAGGAATACATAAAATAAAGGACTCAGAGAGGGCACATCAACTTCACTCCAAGTGTGATCTCCTGCCGAATCTGAATGCTCTCAAGCAGCAGGCAAGCTCTCTATTTATAGGGTTTGGATAAGTTCTTCTCGACCCATTTCATGAAGTGTAATGTGATTACATGATGTGTAATCCCAATACTAGGTTTCCTCTGTTATTGTTGGATTTGCACGAATATTGTCAAAGATTTACAATCTTTTATTGATTTCATGACATGTAATCATGACTCACGACGTGTAATTAGATTTCATAGAGTGTAACAAATTCATGACTGTCTTATAGGTGGCCTTCTTCTCCAATAAATTCATGACATGTAATAACATTACACAGTGTGTAATCATGTTTCTCTAATTTTCCAACTCTGCTTTATTCTCTAAAATTTGGTGTTGCACCGCTTCGCTTCACTCATAGTGTGAAAGGTATTTTTGCTCCATTATTCATCCCTTTTCATTACCTTTTCAAAGATTCATAATTTCCTTCCATAAAACATAAAAAAATAAAGTCATTCCAAAATTGGAAAGATTTATCATTTAATTACACAAATCAATATAAAAAACACCCTAAAATATATGCATGAAATACACTTATCAACAAGATACTTCTTAAGTGGATTAGAAATCAGATACTAGACACTCCATGCTCTCGTTGGCACCACCCCATGTTAGCATCCTCCACTTCCATTGTGCTGCTCTGCAGGGTGGATCCATGCTTCCTCTAGGAACTCATGTAGGCATTCTCATCCTCCAACTATGCCACCTCTAAGATTAGCCTGGTCTTTCTCCCTCAGTCGTGGTTGACCTCTAGGGTCTCACATAAGGAAAGGGTTGATAATTATAGGGTCATCTAGTGTGTGTCACTAATTTTGTAAGGACCAACATGAATTTCAAGCCTCTTCAAAAATAATAATACCAAGCCAAAGAAAACATACTCCAACCCAAAATCAAAATTCATCTCATATTTGGAATTCAATCATAAATTCCAAATCTTAAAATCTTAATGTTGTAAACATTGTTTCAACCTCAAATAACCAATGAATAATGTTTTTTTAAACTAAAAATAATCTTTGAAAATATTACATTTAAAACCTTAAAACATATTGAAATCTTTCAGCAAACACTCATTGATAACCAATGGAATTCGATTGAAAATTTAATATCCCCCTTTATATTTGTTTTCAATAATAAAATGATTTCAATATGTTTACTTTTCTTCCTCCACCTTATTGGAAATGAATACAAAGTTGAATTTAGGAGCTAAAACTTCCAGAAACTATTTATCCACTTTAGGTTTTTTTATAAGAATGAAAAATCACTCCACAAAAGTAATGAGCTTTTAGTTAATCAACTCTAAGTCTACGTGGGCAATCTCAGTGTGGAAAATAAGAGAGATGTCACCTAAGCATCAAACCTATTCGAATACTAAAATGTGATATCATTCTAAAACTTGTTTCAAAAACTTCATCACAGAGACAATTTTGAACAATATTTCTAAGATATTTCATGCACATATCTCAACAAACAAATCATAAATTTCAAGTGAAAAAGAAAAATAGCTTACCATTTTAAATTCAGATTAAAAATTTGAGAGTGTTCATTATTTTCAAAATATTTTTAATATTTAACAGCTTAAAATCATATATGCTCCCCCTAAAGGGATGTATCCATCTCCTTCAATTCCCTATATGTTAGAAAAAAAATCATTCATATAAGGGAATAAATAGGAACATGTTTTGTAAGGACCCCGGTTCTCGGGTGCCCATGGGGAATGATGTACTAAAATTTCATTAAAAATATTTACAATAATACATCATGTCCCATTAATACAGAGAATCACGATGTTCAGGTTTTGGGAAACCAGCTACTTCAGAACAACTTCTTTATTAATATTCCATACCTGAAAATTTTTAAAACATAAACGTAGGGTGAGAAAAATATGCCCAGTAAGGGGGTTTTAAAACATTTAAAGTAATTTCTTTCTAAAAGAAGTCATTTTGAAAATGATGAAACACTTCATTGAAAACAAGACATTATATTTTCTTAAAACATGTAAATCCTACATTCTGGAAAACCACTTTCACAGAAAAGAAGTACTTTCTTAAAATAAACCTCAAAGAAGACATAAATCAGAGAGCACAAGCATGTGAAGAATGGATGATGCATAAATCACGATAAAATTACTTCAAATCTAAAAGTATATGTGTAAAAAGGGAAAACATTCATATCATGATTTATCTGCGCATAAAGTTCCTATAACAGCATACCACATGTATTAAGGTTCATATCTCATAATCTCATTCTCATAGTTAAAGGAAAGAAATTCCAACTAGGGGATATCCTTTTAGTTGAACTATCCCCTGGTTGACCATTTATCATCACCTGTAGAGGGAAAGTATAATTCCAGACTTTGTCAAGACCTTGTGTCAAGACCATAAACATCTATGTCCAGGAATTTCACCTGAACCGTCTATGTCCAGGAATTTCACCTGAACCGTAACTATTGTCAGGACTTGTGCCATGACTATTGCTTTGTCTCATGAGAACTTTCGATGCATCGTGGAGCTTATTTTTACCGGTCTCCAATCCGGAGGGATTACTTTTACCAGTCCCTAACCTGGAGGGCTTACTTTAACCAGTCCCTAACCTGGAGGGCTTACTTTAACCACTCCCTAACCTGGAGGGATTACTTTAACAAGACCCCAACCTGGCAGTCCTATACATTCCTCATATGTCTCAGGGACTATGTATCCAAGGCATCCCATACTGTTTTGAATACCCGATTTTTAAAGTGAAGTTATTTGGGGTGTCCCATACCACTCCAAATAACAGGTTATTAGATTAATTAATTAACATTTGGTGATCATCATTCTAGGTATAACACACAAAATAAGATATGGAGATTACTAAGGAAATACAATCTTGATGACAAGTGGTACATGAAAAATGCAATGTGTTATATATCAGTGATGCACACGCCAACTGGTTCATAAGGAAAAACTTCCAAGGGATCACATGCATCGTCTACAAAACATGCTGCTAAAGTGTTAGTGTTTTTCCATTAAATTATACCGAGTCTTAACTAGTAACAATTATTTTAGCTGGTAAGAGGTTAATTGAGCATAACCCATTGACACACTTTAAGTTTCATACATGAAATGGTAAATTGTTTTATGATTCTCATGATAAGATTTATCTCATGCAGTTGATCCAAAAAACAGTAAATAAATAGGTCTCATACATGCTTTTCTTGCACAGGTCAGACCATGCAATATTTTTTTAGTACGTCGATATATATATATATGTGTGTACATATATATATACATGTACTGAGATATCTCGAAGTCAGAAATCGATGTATAAACATGGTTTTCGCAAAACCCAAAATAGCTTAAAAAAAATCATTCCTGCATACAACATGGTCAATTCATAAATATGAGTGCATGTAAATATATATATAAACTCATGTAAATGTTTAAGGAATTCACACAACCCATTTTCACAAACTAAAGCATGAATTGTAAAAACGCTAATAAATGAGAATTTCAATTGGGAGAACTATTTTGATATCAAACCAAACCTTAAAATATATAAATATATATATATAGTTTTGATATCGTTCTTGAAATAATAATATTTATGGGTAAATACAATTTTAATAAATCATCATGTTATATTGTGATAAATTTTAAAACAAATAAACAAGCTCATCCCTTATGTTTGCACATAGTTGTGCATATACATCCATGTATGCACATAAATAATACATATACCTGTATAATTTTACATGTTCATAAAAATTACCCGAAACTCCCATTTTCATAAGGCAGGGTAAAACAAGGGTTATATACATGTAAAAGAAATGTGTATACATGCATATATTATCTTATATATGTATTAATACATATATATATATACACACACAAAGTGTATATAGGTATGTGCAAACACCAGAACCGAAGTAAAACAAGACCCAAGAGTTTCCCTTATCCCGGTTGAATTCTCCATGCGGAAGAGGAGAGCAGTTATGAACGGTTCTTAAGGTCTTATATAAATATATATACATATATATTCATGAAGTGTATATAACCATGTATATTCACCGAAGCTTATGAAAATAAAATGAGACAATTTCTCTTACCCCGATTTGGTTCTCCATGCAGGAAGAGAGCAGCAGATATGAATGGTTCTTAAGCCCTTATATATTTATATATACACATATGCATGAAGTATATATATAACCGGGTATTTTCACCAAAATAGATGAAAATACAACAAGAAGATCTCCCTTACCTTCGCTCGAAGTGGAGGAGAAGACGATGCAGGTGGCGTCGTCAAGGTAGTCGAAGATCCAAGAACCTGAAGCAAACCCTCTCCTTCCTCGGTGCAAAAACTTCCTCTCTTCGGTGCAAACCGAAGCTTACAGAAGTTGGGATGGACAACCTAGTGTGAAGAGGCGAAGAGGGATCTGAGGTCGTGTATTAAATGGATGGTTCCAACCCGTGGAAAGAAAGGGCGACGTTGGGTCCACCGCTAGCCTGGGTGAAGAAAACTCTACGCTGCCTACACTACTGGTTCGTGTTCATGAGGAAAAAGAAACTGCGGGGGGGAGACATCCGAAAAGAAAATGGACAGCGTGGATTGATCGGGAGTCGATCGGATGGCCAAAGATAGACGCGGCATTTAAAAAAATGGATGACCAATATTAAAGTACGCTGGATCGGACGACCTGTAGAGAAAGCAGTGTTTAAAAAAAAGATACTTGCGGCCTCGTTTTTATCGTTTTTAACATAATATATATTTTTTTATTTATTTTATTCCTTTATCAAACTTATTATAAAATCATTATTATTATTAACATAACCTTATTATTAAACTATTATTATTATCTTAAGTTAAGTCAAGGGTTATAAATACACATATATGATAAACTATTAACCCCTACCTAAAACATAAATTATAATATCATTTTCCTCTATTTAAAAACAATTATCCTAATTTATAATTACATGTAAAGATCTATATTCATTAAGGTTTTTATTAAAATTTGGTTACTTAATCTCATATTTAACATAATTTCAAAAGCATAAAATTTCATATGTTATCATAACATTACTAATTATTTTAAAGTTTTACATTCATTCTATTATCTCCATTGTTTTTAAAGTAAAAAAAGTATTTGTGTAATAATTCACATAATGATGCAAAAATTTTAATATAAGTATATGTAAAACCCATATAACAAGTTAATTGATCGCATAGATTAAAAAAATAGTGCACTTCATAATAATCTTTAATACCATGTATTAACAAAATGTTATAATTTTATAAAGTATGATAACTAATCTCTAATATGCATAAAAGCATAGATATATGAATGTACACATATAAATATAAATTGTGCCTTAGAACTTAGATCACAAATTAATCAGATTCATTATGTGTTATTTAAAGAAAACGCATTAATTATTATAAAAGTATTCATTTAGCAAAACCCTTAAGGCCATCAGTTTTAAATTCCAACGGTCATCTTGAAAAGACAACAACGGTAAAATTTGCAACGGCTATGTGGAACCTTTATAAATATGTAGTCTTGGTATTCATATTTTGAAGTCGGTTTGTCAGCTACAGATGGTTCAAGTCATTCTTTTGGTGCTCAGTACAGCTGCGGTGGCTTTGGCCTTCCTTATGTTTGTTTTGATGGATGCCAAAGATCCCTATCGCCTTCTCGGGGTTCTCATTGTTTTGAGTGGTCTTCCTGTAATCTTAGTAGGATTTTTAATTGGTATTTATGATTAGTGATCTTTCCTTGTAATCTCAGTATGTTGTAAGACACTTCGGTGTTGAGTTCTCAAATAAAAAAAATTATGTGTTTTATCTTTTACATTCCATTTGATTTAAAGAGAAAAATTCAGTGGCACAAAACACCCAAATGTCATTTAAAAGGTTTGAAAACTTCGGGGCGTTACATTATTTCCCCCTTAACAGAATTGCATCCCCACAATTCAACTCATAAACTGAAAAATGAAAACCTCAAATGGTCAACATAACCAAAATGGAAGGTTTGGTTCAGTCAAAAGAATACCCAAGTTGATACATAGTTCCTCTGTTTCTCTATCCCAGATGCACCTTGAGTAATAAGTCTTGTACTACTGCTCATGTGTTCTACACACCGGCTTCCATAGGGAGGCTCGTGCGGTGAAAATCTTGGAAATGTACGCATGGAAAAATTCCCTGATGACCCACCGAGCTACATTACGCTCAAGATATTCAAGGGGGATGACATGATTGAATATACTAAGGTTTAAGATTTGGAACATATAGGATGCACTGAGATGGCCATCTTGGGCAGCTATAAGGAAGCATTCCCTGGTATAAAAGTTTTGTGACAGAGTAAAACACTAGAAGAGGACTTCATAGTATCCCCCCCTTCACCTATGGTAGGGGAGTTGGGCAGTGGAAATGAGATGAAAAACATGATCATTCCCCTGACACGAATGAAGAATCTCAGGACTGTTCGACAAGTCAAGCAGGCATTGGCAAGACCCTCACAGGCGGAGAAAGGATGGATAATCCACCATGCATGTTCTGATCAAAATAACCTCTACTAACTCATCAGGTAGAGATGAGATGTTCGTTTGACCAGCCATCTAAAAAAACATACAAGAGCACTCACTTAACAACACTGTTAAGGTAGAGATAGAAAAGGAAATAGGAAACTTTTAATTACACAAAAGTTTACATAACAAAGCCTGAGTTTACTAAACGAACACCACAAAGAGAGGAAAAACTCCCTAACTCCTCAAACCACACACAGGCTGAACATATGGGGTTAAACTCATGGGAACACCTATGACACCTCTTGAGTTTATCATGAAGGTTATGAAGTTGAGAAACATCATCATACACCTGTTGTCTGTAAGACAAATGGGTGGACTCATCTTCTAACACCCCAAAGTCCATCAACTGGCCCCAGAAGCCGTAGTGAAAAATCTGACATAGGTAGGCCGCTCGAAGGTCTACGGCAGCAGCAGCTTCTTGGAAAGGGTTATCGAGCATCATGCCAAATTCTTCACCAGTCGTTAATACTCATAAGAGTCCCTCGTGGTACCTTCCCCGACGTGCATAAGAGGGGAATTGGGTCATCATCATGAAGAGGTAATCCATTCCCAACCACCGGTGTAGACTAATCACCCTAGGTGAGTTTGACACATCATACAAGTGCTTACATGACATGCAAATATGGTCGTAATTAAGAAAGTTCTCTTGGCTAGCTAGGGACACAATGGTCTCTAGGGTCTCAGTGGGGAGTGACAGAAGATTGGTAGATACATTTCCATTTTCCATCTGAAAGTTGCAACATAATTACTTAGTCAATCGCAGTTATTTATTTATACTACCTGGTTTTCCAGATTTGTCTGAACCTATCCTATGATACCAACTGTAAGGACCCCGGTTCTTGGGTGCCCATGGGGCATGATGTACTAAAATTTCATTACAAATATTTACAATAATACATCATGTCCCATTAATACAGAGAATCGCGAGGTTCAGGTTCTGGGAAACCAGTTGCTTCAGAACAACTTCTTTAGTAATATTCATAACCTGAAAAATTTTAAAACATAAATTTAGGGTGAGAAAAATATGCCCAGTAAGGGGGTTTTAAAAAATTTAAAGTAATTTATTTCTCAAAGAAGTCATTTTAAAAATGATGAAACACTTATTTGAAAACAATACATTATCTTTTCTTAAAACATGTAAATCCTACATTCTTGAAAACCACTTTCACAAAAAATAAGTACTTCCCTAAAATAAACCTCAAAGAAGACATAAATCAGAGAGTGCAAGAATGTGAAGAATGGATGATGCATAAATCACGATAAAATTACTTCATCTCTAAAAGTATGTGTGTAAAAAGGGAAAACATTCATATCATGATTTATCTACACAAAAAGTTCCTATAACATCATACCACATGTATTAAGGTTCATATCTCATAATCTCATTCTCATTGTTAAAGGAAAGAAATTCCAACTAGGGGATATCCTGTTAGTTGAACTATCCCCTGGTTGACCATTTATCATCACCTGCGGAGGGAAAGTATAATGCCAGACTTTGTCAAGACCTTGTGTCAAGACCATAAATATCTATGTCCAGGAATTTCACCTGAACCGTCTATGTCCAGGAATTTCACCTGAACCGTCTATGTCCAGGAATTTCACCTGAACCGTAACTATTGTCAGGACTTGTGCCATGACTCTTACTTTGTCTCATGAGAACTTTCGATGCATTGTGGAGATTACTTTTACCAGTCTATAACCCGGAGGGCTTACTTTTACCAGTCCCTAACCTGGAGGGCTTACTTTAACCAGTTCCTAACCTAGAGGGCTTACTTTAACCAGTCCCTAACCTGGAGGGCTTACTTTAACCAGACCCCAACCTGGTAGTCCTATAAATTCCTCATATGTCTCAGGGACTATGTATCCAAGGCGTCCCATACTGTTTTGAATACCCGATTTTTGAAGTGAAGTTATTTGGGGTGTCCCATACCACTCCAAATAATAGGTTATTATATTAATTAATTAACATTTGGTGATCATCATTCTAGGTATAACAAAAAAAATAAGATATGGAGACTACTAAGGAAATACAAGCTTGATGACAACTGGTACATGAAAAATGCAATGTGTTATATATCAGTGATGCACACACCAACTGGTTCATAAGGAAAAACTTCCAAGGGGTCACATGCATCATCTACAAAACATGCTGCTAAATTGTTAGTGGTTTTCCATTAAATTATATCGAGTCTTAACTAGTAACAGTTATTTTAGATGGTAAGAGGTTAATTGAGCATAACCCATTGGCACACTTTAAGTTTCATACATGAAATGGTAACTTGTTTTATGATTCTCATGATAGGATTTATCTCATGAAATTGAGCCAACAAAACAGTAAATAAATTGGTCTCATACATGCTTTTCTCGCATAGGTCAGACCATGAAATATTTGTTTAGTATGTAGATATATATATGTGTGTGTGTGTATATATATATATATACATGTACTGAAATATCTCGAAGTCAGAAATCCATCTATAAACATGGTTTTCGCAAAACCCAAACTATATTAAAAAATCATTCTTGCATACAACATGGTCAATTCATAAATATGAGTGCATGTAAATATATATATAAACTCATGTACATGTTTAAGGAATTCACACTACCCATTTTCACAAATGAATGCATGAATTGTCAAAAACACTGATAAATGAGAATTTCAATTGGGAGAACTATTTTGATATCAAACCAAACCTTAATATATATATATATATATATATAGTTTTGATTTCGTTCTTGAAATAATAATCTTTATGGGTAAATACAATTTTCATAAATCATCATGTTATATTGTGATAAATTTTAAAACAAATAAACAAGATCGTCCCTTATGTTCGCACATAGTTCTGCATATACATCCATGTATGCACATAAATAATACATATACCTGTATAATTTTACATGTTCATAAAAATTACCCAAAACTCCCATTTTCATAAGGCAGGGTAAAACAAGGGTTATATACATGTAAAAGAAATGTGTATACATGCATATATCGTCTTATATACGTATGAATACATATATATATATATACACTAAGTGTATATAGGTATGTGCAAACACCGGAACCGAAGTAAAACAAGACCCAAGAGTTTCCCTTATCCCGGTTGAATTCTCCATGCAGAAGAGGAGAGCAGTTATGAACGGTTCTTAAGGTCTTATATAAATATATATGCATGAAGTGTATATAACTATGTATATTCACCGATGCTGATGAAAATAAAACGAGACAATTTCTCTTACCCCAATTTGGTTCTCCATGCAGGAAGAGGGCAACAGATATGAACAGATCTTAAGCCCTTATATATTTATATATACACATATGCATGAAGTATATATATTACTGGGTATATTCACCAAAACAGATGAAAATACAGCAAGAAGATCTCCCTTACCTTCGCTCGGAGAGGAGGAGAAGACGATGCAGGTGGCGTCGTCAAGGTAGTCGAAGATCCAAGAACCCGAAGCAAACCCTCTCCTTCTTCGGTGCAAAAACTTCCTCTCTTTGGTGCAAACCGAAGCTTAAAGAAGGTGGGATGGATGACCTAGTGTGAAGAGGTGGCGAGGGATCTGAGGTCGTGTATTAAATGGACGGTTCCAACCCATGGAAAGAAAGGGCGACGTCAGGTCCACCGCTGGACTGGGTGCAGAAACCTCAACACTGCCTACCCTACTAGTTCGTGTGCGCGAGGAAGAAGAAACCATGGGGGGAGAGATCTGAAAAGAAAATGGACGGCGTGGATTGATCGGGAGTCGATCGGACGGCCGAAGATAGATGCAGCGTTTTAAAAAAAATGGATGACCAAGATTAAAGTACGCTGGATCGGACGGCCTGTAGAGAGAGCGGTGTTTAAAAAAAGATACCTGCAGCCTCGTTTTTATCGTTTTTAACATAATATATTTTTTGATCTTTATTTTATTCCTTTATCAAACTTATTATAAAATCATTATTATTATTAACATAACCTTATTATTAAATTATTATTATCATTTTAAGTTAAGTCAAGGGTTATAAATACACATATATGCTAAACTATTAACCCCTACCTAAAACATAAATTATAATATCATTTTCCTCTATTTAAAAACAATTATCTTAATTTATAGTTACATGTAAAGATCTATATTCATTAAGGTTGTTATTAAAATTTGGTTACGTAATCCCATATTTAACATAATTTCAAAAGCATAAAATTTCATACGTTATCATAACATTACTAATTATTTTAAAGTTTTACAATAATTCTATTATCTCCATTGTTTTTAAAGTAAAAAAAGTATTTGTGTAAGCATTAAAATAATGATGAAAAATTGTAATATAAGTATATATAAAACCCATATAACATGTTAATTGATCGCATAGCTAAAAAAATAGTGTGCTTCATAATAATCTTTAATACCATGTATTACCAAAATGTTATAATTTTATAAAGTATGATAACTAATCTCTAATATACATAAAAGTATAGATATATGAATGTACAGATATAAATATAAATTGTTCCTTAGAACTTAGATCACAAATTAATTAGATTCATTATGTATTATTTAAATAAAACGCCTTAATTATTATAAAATTATTCATTTAGAAAAACCCTTAAGCCCATCAGTTTTAAATCCCAACGGTCATCTTGAAAAGACAACAGCGGTAAAATTTGCAACAGTTATGTGGAACCTTTATAAATATATAGTCTTTGTATTCATATTTTGAAGTTGGTTTGTCGGCTAAAGATGTTTCAAGTCATTCCTTTGGTGCTCAGTATAGCTGCGGTGGCTTCTTCCTTCCTTATGTTTGTTTTGATGGATGCCAAAGATCCCTATTGCCTTCTCGGGGTTCTCATTGTTTTGAGAAGTCTTCCTGTAATCTTAGTAGGATTTTTAATTGGTATTTATGGTTAGTGATCTTTCCTTGTAATCTCAGTATGTTGTAAGACACTTCGGTGTTGAGTTCTCAAATAAAAAAAATTATGTGTTTTATCTTTTACATTCCGTTTGATTTAAAGAGAAAACTTCAGTGGCAAAAAACACCTAAATTTCATTTAAAAGGTTTGAAAACTTCGGGGTGTTACATGTTTGTTCCTTAAAAATAGCACTCAGTCTGAGAGTTGCCTCTAAACCTTGATTTTACATTCTTTTTAAACTCATATTTGTAAGACTTTTTCTTCATGTCATGGTCTATTATAAGTATCATTCAATATTTTGTGTCATGCCCAATTTTTCCACACCTTTCATACTTTATAATTTTCAAATCATCATTTGTAGATGACTCCTCATCATCATTAAATTCTTCATATGTCACCACTTTATTTTATTTTAATCTTACAAGATTATGATTTTTTTCAAATTTTTTTATCTTATCTTCTCATCATCATCATTAAATTCTTCATATCACACTTGATAAAAAAACTTTGAATTTCTCATCTTTGTGACCTTCTTGAACACATATGAAAAATACTTCATTCAAACATTCATATAAGTTATAAATTGATATTTTAGATAAAGACTTTCTCACAGGATTTTTTTTATGATAATATGATCTCATCTATTCAGCATTCCTCCCCCTTGATTCATTCTTTCTCCTTGGTAGTGACATGTTATACTAGCATGAATAAGCTTTATGAACAAACATTCCACAACACCAATAGTATCCTATGAAACTTGATATTCTATATTGATATAAATTTGGCTCTAAAGATTGTAATTGTTTCTGTTTCACAAACTCTGGATGCATCTTCATAAGAGTAAATCTTCTGGATGAATTAGTACACTGTTCCTTTGTGGAAAATATTTTCTCATTTGTTATTTTTGGATAATTTACTTTAGTATTGTCTTTTAGACCTAAATTATTATAAATACCAAATGTATATTCAGATTCATTTGGTTTAGAATCATCCTTTTTCTCTGAACCCTTATTCTCAACGACTTTAGATGATTCACCCTTAATCTCAATAGCTTTGGTGAAGTCTTCTTTCATCTTATTCAACTCACTTTGAGTAAAAAGGCACATAGATTGTGTCTTAGATAATTCTTACTCTTTATCAACAATTCTTTCTTCAAGTTAATTTACCATTTTCTCAAATTCATCTAATTTCAAATGATTTTGTTTATTCTCTTTAACAAATGATGATTCTTCCTTATCAAGTTATTTTTTCCAATAGTTTTCAGTTTTCCTTCTAGCTCATCTATCTTTATTTTCTTTTCTTTTCTTTTATTAAGATGAATATCCTCTTTCATGACACATTATTTATTCTCAAATGATATCTTTTAAATATCTTTCTTCGGGTTTTTTATTTATCAAGTTTTAAATTATCCACAAGAGTAGCTTTTAGATTCTCTTTTAACATCCATTCTAAATTAGTTATCCCATCACATTCATCACCTTAGAATGAGTCTCTAGATTTATTGAAATAATCCCTAAAGTAAATTTGATTCATAGAATATATTCCATCCTCAGACTCATTACATGTTTATTTAAATTATTCTATTTATATACTCATCATATTTCTCTTCTTGGAAGTAAACCTCTTCTTATGATTCTCCCACTTCCTTTTCAGATACTTCTTATCCTCTTCATCTGATTCAGTGTCATCATCCTTCTTCTTTTGAAAATTAATAGAAAAATGACCACTCTTGTGATAATTACAGCACTTTGGTGGTTTTTTCTATTTTTTTCTATCCACCACTTTTGAACATTCATGTAAATAAGGACAAAATTTGACTAAAGTCTTGTTCAGCTTCTTCATTGTCAGAATCACTTGATTCTGGTTCTTCCTTGATTTTAGTTTTACTTTTTATTATGGCTTCAAAGGCCATCTCACCTCTTGTATTTTTCTTGAATGCTGACACTTTTATCATTTCATAAGATTTGATATTATTATTAAGTAAATCCAATGATATATCTTCTCTCTCTTCAAGTGTAGAAATATTTAAGTCAAATCTATCTGGAAAATTTCTCATAAACTTCTTCACAGTAGTAGAATCATCCAACTTCTCTCCAAAACCTCTGATATTGTTGACAATTTCATTTACTCTTGTAAATTAGTCATCAATACTTACATCATATTCCATTTTGATATCTTTTAGCTTTATTCTATAGATTTGAAACTTGGATTCCTTGAATTTAAGATTTCCTTCATAAATTCTTCTCAGTTTATCCAAGATCTCCTTGGAAGTTTGAAGACCCATCACTTTAGTGTAAAATTTTTCTGATAAATCCATCAAGATTGTATTCTGAGCCTTCCCATCAACTTCCAAAATTCTCTTGTCAGCTTGATTCATAGAAAAATCTTCATTAATCTAAGGTAAAACCATTGTTGTTGCATCTCTCACTTCCAGGCCAAGAGATAGAAGGAAAGGAAACATCATATTCCTCCAACTATGGTAGGTCATGACATCAAAATAAGGAATTCCACAGCTGTTCACTAAATATAAATTATCCATTTCTTATATTTTTTTTATGGATATAGAGAGGGTACCTTATGCTCTGATACCAATTGAAGTGTCTAATGATCAATTAGTTACCACTGATATGGGGAAAAATCAATGGTATACTGTTTTAAAAAATTACTTTACTTTTAATTCAACCTCTGTGACTGATTGAAGTCTCGATCCATCTTCATAAATACTTAGTTGTAACGACCCGAAATTTGAATAATATTTGTTTCCTAAATTTGTGTGTTATTTCATTTTATACTCCACAAAACTATATTCTTTAATTAATGAAGTGAACCATTGGGTTTCGACTATTATATAACTGTTGTTCAATATGACTGTTGGAAACTAAGCAATTAACATTACAATTATTTTTTTTTAAATACAAGTGATCTTAGTTAATTAATACAGAAATAAGATTGAATGGCCTCATCTAGTAGACTTGGTCCATACGAAGCCCATCTTTCGGAGCTTGGGAAGGAGGTTGAATCTTTGGGATTTGCTCTGGACCAAGCCCAAGCCGAACTTCAACATGTGAATCTTGAATGGAATCGCATACGGGAGAAGTTCAATCTGATAGAAATCACCACTCGGTAAATGTTTCCCAAGCCACCCCAAGATTCTATCACCATATCACACCTTACACTTAGGTCATATGCTGGTGTTATAAGGGGCTATGTAATGAGACCTTAGTTACTTTGTGTAATCCTTTTATATTAATAAAATTATTATTTGTTATTATGGTAAAGTTTGTGAATTTCAAATGTCTAAATAAATATAGGATGTATATTATTGATGAATTTTGGAAAAAGGGGTATTTTAAAATATTTGTGTATTCTTTAAATAATTAATAATGTGAATTTATTTTCAAAAAAAATGGTCTTCTACAGTTTTGTTTAGTAAGAAATTTAGAGTCTAATAAGATCAACTAAATTTTTAATGAATAGTAAAGTATGAATAGTAACATACCCGTATGAATAGTAATGAATAGTAAATCAGCCAAAAAAATAGAAACTTCACCCATGAATGTATAAATACATTTTAGACATCTTAAAAGTGAAAAACGATCATAGTATAAGTTTTGGTATTTTTGTATGTCATATATATTTTCTTTAAAATTTTATAATTAATTTAATAATTTTAAATGGAAATGTATTTTTATAAAATTTAATCATATATTTTTACTTTATTTTCTTATGGTTATACGATAATTTTATGGGACCATGATTACTTTCTTAAGGTGTTACAAAATGAGTTATAGTTTTAAAGTGGTATTTTTGGAGTAAATAATGATTTTCTTTAAAAATTAAATTAAAAATATTTAGAAAATTATTTTCATAAAATGGAGTTCATTTTTGAATTCAGAGCATCAATATTAGGTTAGGGTGAATTATTGGGATTTTTCTGAAATAGTTGAATTTTCGATGAATAGAAAAATACAATTTTAAGTTTCGGGTGTTTAATTACATCATTAGTGATGTAATAATGATGTAATAATTCTAGTCGACTTATGAATAGTATGATATACTATGAGGTGTCCCAAGTGGCCAATACCATGGGTAAATACCATGGGAATGCCCATGGTTTTTCCAATACCACCGATGAGGTGTCCCTTGGAAATTAATAATTTATTCCCTCACTTTTCCTATAAATACCAAGCCATTCCCTCATTCATTTCATTCCGAAATACTCCTCAATGAAGTTATAGTCTTTTTACCTCCCAATTATTCCTCCCAAGGTTACCTCAAGCCTCCCAAGGTCCCGACCTTCAAGCTTCCGAAGTTACTCTTCAAGGTAAGGGATCCTTACACCCTCTTCTTTTAAGTCATGACTTCCTTTATGTTATGTCTTATAGTTCCATTTTATTATGTGGGGGATTGTTCTTATATATCTTTACTACTATCCATTTCTTTTACAAATGATGAGATACCCTTTCTGCTCTCATCAATTGATTTTATTAATTTTTATGTGACGTCGTTAGGCTGTCGAATTTTTGTAAAAAAATCACATCTTCTCTTTTCCTTCAAGTTTCATTTTCATATAGTTTTCCTTCAAATATCCATACCATGTTCTTTTATCCATTTGATTATTTATTTAGATTGTATTATGAGTTATTTATTATTGGTTTACCCTTGTACCCTCTCTTTTTAATTTTTTCTAAAACGATGTTGTGTAGCCGTTATGCTGCAGAATATTCATCTCAAATTTTATCTTTCTTTCTCTTAAGAAATTATCTTGTTTTATTTATGTGAATTCATGTACTTATTTAGTTTCTATGGGTGTTAATATATATACAAAAATGATATATTTTATTCTATAATTTACATACATATAACCCTCACTCCCTTTCCATGGGTTATAACTGACATAATGATCTTGTTTTTAAGCACTTTTAAAACGTCACGATTTTGAAGTGAAACCCATTTATTTTACCCTCTTTAGGTTATTTATGAAATGTTTGATTATTATATATGTGGATCACATGAATGTAAATACATATTAAGGTTTCACCCTGATATCTCTCCAATGTATTGGGTAAAAAAATAATCTCTAGAGATGACAAGTTTCACGATACCTTGGTTAATAACCTTGGTAATTTTTATGACATCGTGGGGATGAACCTTGGTGATGTGTTCATGAATGTATAAATGAAATTTTGTAGCCAAATATTCAAGTTATGATTCAATTTCTTTTCATTATGATATTCCTATAACTCCATTGATCATGTATTTATGTTTTTATCAAGTTCTTATTGATATAGCAAGTAAACTGATTCCCTTGTTTACCTTTACTGGGCCTTATGCTCACCCTTTCCTTTGATGTATGTCTCCAGGTTATGAGATGCAATAATTTTTACTTAGGATGAACTTATGATGAAGACTTACAGGTTGATTTGAAGATTTTTTTAAAGTTTTCATGTTTTATTGTTCCTGATTTCCAAAACACCAGACTTTAAAGATCCTATGTTTGTAAAATGTAATGAAAAGGCAGGATTCCATAGTTGATATTAAATAATAGTTTAGTTATTTATGGAAATTAAGCTATGAAAACATTAGGAATAACCCTATATAAAAGTTTAAATATAGGAATACTTCTTGGTATTTTGGTGAGTATTGAGTAAGTGGTTTATCAAGAAAATACATCCCTGTCTGGATATAAGCAGGTAGTGGCGGCTCTGGCATAGATGTACCTAAGAGTGAAAACTCTAACAAGGAGTTTCGGGATTGACCTGAGGTATCGGGGTACACAACAATGGGATTTTTTGCACTCATGGTTATGACACTCCTGGGGGATATGTTTGGTTAATCATAAGCTTTTTATGAATCATTATGACGGATTTATAGAGAAATGTAATTGTTTAAAACATGAAGTTTTAAGACATAAAATCCTTTATAGTTAAAAGATTCATAAATGAAATAAGTTTCTCACTAAGGTTTTATTATTTTAGAAAATGGTGGGCAATAGGAGGAACCTTTCAAATGGTGATCACAATGGACCATGCACTAACGGCCCTCCGATGGAATCCGGAATGGAAACATTCATGCGAATGATGAACCAAATAACTAAAGTTATGAGGAATAACTTGAATCAAGATGAGAGACCGATCTCAACATGAAGGGAACAACATTATGTTGAGTCCTTTATGTGTCAACGACCACCAACCTTCAGTGGATTGACTGACCCATTGATTTATGAGCATTGGATTAGCTCTATCGAGAAGATCTTTTTTGTGCTCTGCTGTTCAGAGTAATAGAAGGTTACCTTGGCTGTCTATCGCTTAGAGGAAGAAGCTGATCAGTGGTGGGAACTGATAAAGAACACTAGGACAAGAGTGGAGGTTGAAACTATGGAGTTTGAAGAGTTCATAGGGATCTTCTTCAGTAAGTATTTTCCTCGTTCCATGAGAACGAGAATAGAGAAGGAGTTTCTTGAGCTGAAGCAGAAATAGAATGAATCTATGGGAAGCTATGAGATGAACTTCACAAGGATTTCACATTATACCTCTAGCTTTGTCATGGATCCAAATGGTAAGGTTGATAGATTTTTAGGTGGACTGAGACCTCATCTGTGGAAGAATCTATCCAACCGAGTCTATGATAGCTATGAGGAGATCGTGCAGAGTGCGATGAGAGTCAAGCTGGAGTTTGGTGAGACGCAGTGGTCTCATAAATCCAATGATAAGAAGAGATCCATGGAGCCCAGCTTAGGGAGGAATTTTGATCTGGGAAGAGGAGGCAAGCAACTGTAACATCCCACATGTAATAAATGTGGGAAGAAGTATTCAGGGAACTGCCTTATCGGGAGTGAGAAATGCTACAAGTGTGGAAGAGATGGTCATATTGTGCGGAACTGTCATAGTGAGGAGAAGCCTCAACTCCAGAACACTAACAACAAGGGGAAGATAGTGCAGGCCCTACCTAGTGTCCAATGCTATAAGTGTGGACAACTTGGGCACTTTTCCAATCACTTTCCAAATCTGAGGGCAGTGGAGGGGAACCACCATCAGCCTCAGAAAAGTCCAAGTTATAAAGGTTGTTCTTTTGCTATCACAGCTGCTGAAGTTGAATCTCCGAATGATGTGGTAGCAGGTACTCTTGTTATTCTCTCAAAGCTAGCAATTACTTTGTTTGATTCTGATTCTACGTATTCCATTATTTCCTCCACGTTTGAAAATAATTTAGAATCAACCCTTGATTTTCTAAAAGTAGAGTTAGCATTCAAGACTCCTAGTGGGATTATCCAAGCATCGTCGGTGTTTAGAAACTCTAGTATTTACTTTGGTGAGCACAATATTATTGAAAATATAGTAGTCATTCCCATGCTGGAATTCGACATTATACTAGGGATGGACTGGCTCTCTAAGTATAATGCTAAGATCAAATACAGAAGTAAGGAAATCTCAGTAGTCTTGAATGGTAAAGCTACAGTTATCTTCCAAGGAGAAATATCTCAATCTGATATTTGTCTAGAAGAAACTCCTATATCCTTATTCATGGATTTGATTGGTGAAGAAGAAGAAGGAAATGAGAGTTTGAGGATAGAAAATGTTCCCATCATCTAGGAATATGTTGATGTATTTCGTGAGGATTTACCCGGACCTCCCCCATAAAGAGAGGTAGAGTTCTCCACTGAAATCGTACCTGAATCTCATCTGATATCAAAGACCCCGTATAGGATGGAAAATGTGGAGCTGGAGGAATTAAAGAAACAACTCCAAGATATTTTGGAGAAGGGGTTTATCTGACCAAGTGTGTCTCCTTAGGGAGCACTAGTTCTCTTTTTAAAGAAGAATGATGGATCGATGTGGCTATGCATTGATTATATAGAATTGAATGGGATTATAGTAAAGAACAAATACTATCTTCCAAGAATTTATGACTTATTTGACCAACTTCGTGGGGCTCAATTATTCTCTAAGATTGACCTACGGTATGGTTATCATCAATTGAGGGTGAAGAAAGAAGATATTTTAAAAACTGCCTTTCGATCGAGATATGGGCATTATGAGTTTGTTTTTATGCCCTTCGGACTGACTAATGCACCTAAAATTTTTATGGATTTGATGAATAGAGTCTTTAAGAACTACCTTGATAACTTTTTGGTAGTTTTTATTGATGATATTATGATATATTCCAAAAGTCGTGAGGAGCATGAGGATCATCTAAGGGTTATTTTTCAAGCTCTATGGAAGGAGAGGATTTTTGGAAAGTTTAAAAAATGTGAATTCTGGTTACAACAAGTTGATTTCTTGGGGAACATTGTTACCAATGAAGGAATCACAGTTGACCTTACAAATAAAAAAGTTGTAGAGGAGTGGTTTCAGCCTAAAATAATAACTGAGATTCGTAGTTTCCTTGGTTTAGCGGGATATTATAAGAGGTTTGCGAAAAACTTTTCATGAATTTTTAATCCATTAACCAAGTTAACTTGAAAAGGGTTCAAGTTCATCTGGACAAAGGAGTGTGAGGAAAGTTTCCAAGAGCTGAAGAAGAGATTGGTTACTACACCCGTGTTAACTCTGCCCTCAAGTGGGGAAGGATTTGTTATTTTTAGTGATGCATCTCTGAAAGGTCTTGGGTGAGTCCTCATTCAAAATGACAAAATAATTGCTTATGCATCTCGACATTTGAAGAATCATGAGTAGAACTATACTATGCATGATCTGGAGCTGGTTGTGGTCGTTTTTTCTCTGAAAATATAGAGGCACTATCTTTATGGGGAGAAATGTGATATATACACAGGCCATAAAAGTTTGAAGTATATTTTCACACAAAATGAATTGAACATGAGATAGAGGATATGGTTGTAACTTCTCAAAGAGTATGATCGTTCAATTCATTATCATCCCGGAAGAGCAAACAAAGTCACTGATGCATTAAGTAGGAAAGACTCGGTTGTTCTTTCCATGATGAGGATTCAAAGAGATCATTTGATCAATGACCTAGTAAAGCTGGATATGAGAATTATAAGGGAAGGGACACCATCAACCCTAACCCAAATGATTTCTCAACCGTCAATACTAGAGAAGATCCAGAAAGCTCAGAAAAAGATCCTTTATTACAGAATAAGTTTGAGGCTGTAAAGGATGGAAAGTTTTCTGAGTTCAATATTGATCGAGAATGTGTACTGAAATTTCGTACAAGACTATGTGTTCCATCTATTCCGTAAATAAAGAAGGAGTTGGTGGATGAATCTCATAGATCTACTTTCTCTATACATCCTGGGAGCACAAAAATGTATAGGGACCTTCATAATCATTATTGGTGGGATAATATGAAAAGGGATATTGCTGACTACACATCAAGGTGCTTGGTATGTCAGTAAGTGAAGGCAAAGAAATAACTTCCTAAAGGGGTATCACAACCACTACCCATACTAGCACAAAAGTGGGACAATATCACTATGTACTTCGTTACTGGTCTCCTGAGAACTTCCAAAGGAAATAATGTGATATGGGTTATTGTGGACTGTCTCACCAAGACTGCCCATTTTATCTCTATCCAGGAAGATTTCTCTCTTGATCAACTTGCCATGATTTACATGAAGTGGTAAGGCTGCATGGAGTTCCACTTTCTATCATATTTGATCATGATCCAAGGTTCACATCAAAATTCTAGAGAAGTCTTCAACATGCTCTGAACACTGAATTGAATTTCAGTATGGCCTATCACCCTCAAACTGATGGCTAATCTGAAATTACTATTCAAACACTCAAGGACATGCTGAGAGCATGCTCAATGGAATTTAAAGGTGGATGGTATCAACATATCTCTTTAGTTGAGTTCTCTTACAACAACAGCTTCCACTCGAGAAATCAAATGGCACCCTATGAAGATCTATATGGGAAGCGATGTAAAACTCCTACTTGTTGGGATGAAGCTGGTGAGAGAAAGATTCTTGGGCCTGATCTTGTGCAATAGATGACAGAAAAAGTCCATGCCATCCAGTAACACATTAAGGTTGCTCAGAGTCAGCAGAAGAGTTATGCCGAAAACCATCTAAGCGGCTTGGAGTTTGATGTTGGTGAAAAATTATTTCTTCATATTTCACCTTGGAAGAGAGTCATGAGGTTTGGGAAGATAGGGAAGCTCAACCCTAGGTACATTGACCCTTATAAAATCCTTGATCATGTGGGAGAAGTGGCTTATCGACTTGCACTTCCTCCAAATCTATCACAATTTCATGATGTCTTCCACCTATCCCTCTTTAGGAATTACATACATGACCATTCATATGTACTAAACCCAGAGGTGGTACAACAAGAACATGACCTATCTTTTGAAGATCAGTCGGTGCAGATCTTGGATCGTAGAGACACGGTTCTGTGCAACAAGACTACCCACCTTGTTAAGGTGTTGTGGAGGAAGAAGCCCCGTGGGAACCGAAGGAGTCTATGATGCAGAAGTACCCACACCTTTTCTCTTCTTAGGGTATGAGTTAAAATTTTGGGGTCAAATTTTCTTAAGGGGGGAAGAATGTAACGACCCGAAAATTTGAATAATATTTGTTTCCTAAATTTGTGTGTTATTTCATTTTATACTCCAAAAAAATATATACTTTAATAAATGAAGTGATACCATTGGGTTTTGACTGTTATATGACCGTTGATTAATATGACTGTTGGAAACTAAACTCTTAACGTTACAATTATTTTTTATAAATACAAGTGATCTTGGTTAATTAATACATAAAGAAGATTGAATGGCCTCATCTAGTAGACTTGGGCCATACGAAGCCCATCCTTCGGAGCTTGGGAAGGAGGTTTCATCTTTGGGCTTTGCTCTGGACCAATGTAAGAACCCGGTTTTTGCTACAAAGGACTTTGGAATATTCTTGTTGATATTCCAGGGCAGCTCCTTCAGACGGCATGCGATTCCGGTCCCCGGAGTGGCCGGAATTAAATTTTCAGTGCGTTCACACTGGAAACGCTAAATAAATGGGATAACTCCTAAACGGAGTTCCGGATCAGGGATCCGAGTGTACGGATGGGTGCGGAATTGGGTGTTTACCCTAGGAACGACATAAAACTTGTCGGCGCGGGATGTTTGGACCCCTCGCCCGCTTCTGGAACGTTAAACGGATTAATTAATTAATTAATTAATTCGTTTAATGGCGAAATGCTAGTATCTCTTAAACGGTGGCTCGGATTGTAAAACCGAGGGCACCGTTGAGTTTGGAGCGTGCCGTTTACCCTAGGAGGGGTGTAAGTTTCGCGGGCGTGGGCCGTTTGTGAAAAATGGCCCCAGGGGCGTTTTCGTAATTTGGCGGCCTCGGGCGCTACGTTTAGTAACTTTTGAACGGGGTATCGAAATAAAATTCCAAGACCGCCGTTGCGCTCAGAGCGTGGTTCTTAGGCTAGGGGAGGCTAAATCCCGACCCCGTCGGGAGTTCAGGTTCGGGGCTGTCGGGCGGACGTTTAAGTGACTTGTACTTAAACTCCCCCACCCCCCTTCTTCTTCTTCTTCTTCTTCACCCTCTCCCATTCCCTCCTCCATTCCGGCAAGATCCGGCAAGGTGAGCTTCAGCGATTCAACTCCGGCGAGGCAATGGCGCGGGGCGGATCACGCGGGAAGCGTCGGGCGAAGCCCCACGAGGTAGGGTTATGTTTTAGCATTTTAATTCCCGGGCCTCCTTTTAAACCCCATTTTTAGCGTCGATTTGTTGATTTCTCTTCGAGAAAATCCCTTGGTCGCGTAGTACACATTTTAATCGTTCAATCTCTTCTTTTGGAATCAAAATCCGAGTTGTGACGAGGCCGCAACGGTCCGGCGAAGATTGCGGGAATTTTGGGGGTATGGAGGTCTTCTGGCGGTCTCCGGTTGTCCGAGGCGCGGCGGCTTCAGGTGGCGCGGCGTCGGCTCGGGCTTCAGGTGGCGCAGCGTCGGCTCGGGCTTCAGCGGCGCGGTGGCAAGCACCTCAGGCAGCAGGCGGCTGGGGGAGCAGGGTCGTGCGGCGGTCGTCAGCCGCAGGCGCCACGGGCGCGGAGCGCGAAGGGGGTGACGACCGGCTTCGGCCGGTCGTCGCGGCACACAGACCCGGGGTCTTCGTGACCCCGGCCAGCAGACAAGGGACCCACGCCTAGCGGGTCCCATGGGGAGACAGCCGGACCGGCTCAGCCAGTTCGGTCGACACGGGTCAGCTCGCGCGGTGAACCGCGGGCCGGCACGGGCAGTGAGTGGGCCGGCCGAATCGGCCCGGCCCACCCTTTGGTCCAAAAATTTCCTAAAACGCCTCTAAAAGGCAGCTCGAGTGTCGGATTCGCGTACCGTCAGTGGAAACACGCTCCTTGAGTTAAGACAAGTATTTTGAGATGGATTCGGGAATTTTTAATTCCCGAAACGAGGGGTCGCGGAGGCGCGACGCGTCCTTAAGTGGACGAGCGCTTTTCCCGGGATTCTTGTTTTGAACGGCGCGGACGCGTCCGACGTCTGTTTTGAGCACCGTCAGTGGCGTTGGGACCCTAGGATCGAGGCGACGGTTTCCAGGGTGGTTTGAGGTGTTGAGGCCGAAGTTGAGGTGCGGGCCCCACGGCTCGTCTTTTGAGCTGCGTGCAGCTAGTAGCGACTTTTTTCTCGGACGTCCGTTCAGGGCGTGCGAGCAGTCGATGTTGGGTGTTTTTCCAAGGGCAACGCGTTGGCGCAGTCTGCCCGCTGTAATTTCGGCATGATGGTGCGGGGCCCACGAGGTCTGTTTGGGCGTCGACGGTGATTTTCCATCTTTATCACCGGCCGACCATTTTGGACAAGTGAGTAGTCCATCTTGTGTACTTTTTCGAGAGGATTGCAACGGTGTGATCCATTCGTGGAGTTTCGGGACTGGGTTGTGGGTCCCACGTGGCACCGCTCGTGTGCGGTGCGCCGGGATGCGTCTTTTTCTCCGGATATCCGTTGCACTTAAGTGAGTAGTGCTTTCCACGTGTTTTCCCGAGGGGATCGCAATGGTGCGATGCGCCCGACTGTTTCGGAGCCGAGGCTCGGGATCACGGGACGCCGTTCGGGTGTGAGGCGGTGTTGGTGACTTTTCTGTCGGATATCCGTTCGAGGCGAGTAAGTAATCGATCTCACGTGTTTTTCCGTGAGGATTACAATGGTGAAATCCGTTTGGTTGTTCAGAACCTCTTGCGCGATCTTGTTGAATGTAGAGCATGGAAGGTGCTCTAGTGGCGGTCCGCCCTACTTTATCTATAGCGGACCCTTGGCGTGTGATCACGCACTCTTGGGAGAGTGACGTAAATGTTTCATGAGATGTGTATGGCCGTTTCTGGGCCTTTAAGGTGGAGTTGTTACATAAAGCCTTCGCATTGACGCTGGGTGTCGTGTGCACGATAGCCTTTGGCCTGGAATGAGGTATACTCCAGGAGTATACGAGTGTGCTTGGAGGTACGTGCGGTTGTTTGTACCTGAGGATGGTTGTGCGTTTAGTTGGGGTTGAGATGGGGCCACACGTTGTGTGGGCCCCACTTGCGTGTCGGGTTCTGCTTTGCGTACTTGGACCTCTGGCGGCGTAGAGGGTCCCTCTGTGTGTTTGTCTGACCAGTAGGGTTGAGTGGTCTCTCCTGGTTTCATTCTCGATGGATCGGCCAGTAGCGGTGCTAGTGGCACCCCCTGATGGAGCAGGCGCTGAAAATCTTTTGGGAGAGTTGTTCTGGAGTGGGGTGGTTGCGCGATACCCACTCCGTGTTCGATTGGCCAGTGTTGCACCCTCCTGTAGAGATGTCCAGAGCAGTTCTGAGTTTTACCCTCCAGCGGGGCTGGGCAGTGGGTTACTCATCGACTTCTTCGGGTTTACCCTCCAGCGGGGCTGGGCAGTGGGTTACTCGCTGACTTTTAGGGTCTACCCTCCAGCAGAGACTGGGCAGTGGGTCACCCGATGACCTCTTAGGGCCTACCCTCCAGCAGGGCTGGGCAGTGGGTCGCCCGTCGTCTAGTTCCAGGTCTACCCTCCGGCAAGGCTGGGCAGTGGGTCGTCTGTCGACTTATTCCAGGTCTACCCTCTAGCGGGGCTGGGCAGTGGGTCGCCTGATGATGTATTAGGGTTTACCCTCCAGCAGGGCTGGGCAGTGGGTCACTCGATATCTGATTATGGTGTACCCTCCAGCAGGGCTAGGCAGTGGGTCACCCGATATCTGATTATGGTCTACCCTCTAGCGGGTCTGAGCAGTGGGTCACCGGTTGATGCATTAGGGTTTACCCTCCAGCAGGGCAGGGCAGTGGGTCACCCGATATCTGATTATGGTTTACCCTCCAGCAGGGCTGGGCAGTGGGTCACCCGATATCTGATTATGGTCTACCCTCCAGCAGGGCTGGGCAGTGGGTCACCCGATATCTGATTATGGTCTACCCTCCAGTGGGGCTGGGCAGTGGGTCACCGGTTGATGCATTAAGGTTTACCCTCCAACAGGGCTGGGCAGTGGGTCACCCGATATCTGATTATGGTCTACCCTCCAGCGGGGCTGGGAAGTGGGTTACCAGTTGGCATTCCAGACTCAGTCCTTCCGACTAGGCTAGTCTATGGCTTTCCTCCGTGATTACCGGAGTGGGACCCTTGAGGAGACCTCTCGACTACAGGGCAGTGATGAGGTGTGGTTTGACTTTCCCTAGAACTCTCAAGTTCGAGGGGCGCTTTTCCCACCGAGACGCGTCCTTGTGATGCGACCTAAAACTGTGCGGGCGAGTCAGTGCCGCCCAAAGCGGATAGTGTCAAGGTGTGGTGATTGAGCCCCTTGGCTTGCAGTTTGGGGCAGACGTGCGGGATGCTAGGCATCGATGGTGTTACTTCTGGGACTGTTGGCGACTCTTTCTTGGGCTGAGCTATGGGACGGAGATCCCCTTACGAGTTTGTTCGGGCTTCTTGGCAGAGCGTAAGGATATGTATATACCTTTTTTCTGGTACCCACTTCTTGGGTTTGGTTACTCTCCTTCCAGGTGAGGCGAAGACGCGCGGGGTATGCCACGTGCTTTCCGTGTCTAGCTTCTCGTGGTTGGACGAGTCTACTCTCCTGCTATAGGCAGTGAAGACTCGATGGGAAGTTCATCTTCTCACCGTTTCCAGCTCCTTGTGCTTGGACGAGTCTACTTCCTTTCTTTTGTTGGGTTGAGCTGGACTCTCTACTGCACCCTCGGTTGTACCCCTTTACTTTCCCTGTTCGCTCTACTGCTCACCCTTCGGTACCTCCATTTGTTTCTCCCTCAAGCCTTCGGGGTATCCTACTGAGTATTTTTATACTCACCCCTGCTTGGGCTTTGACCGCACTTGGTGTGCCCTTGCAGACGACGGACAGGTGGAGCGTGACTTTGGTGGAGCGTAAGAGCTTGGGAGCTTGGACCGCGTGCGGTGGTCGTGGCCGGGTTCCAGGTGGCAGACCCGTCAGCAATTTCTTTTTGTTTACCTGTTTCCAGGTTGTGGCACTTTTTGGTTGGGCGCGTATTTTACCCCTTTTTCCTTTTTCAGCACTTTACTTGTATCTTGTATAGGTCGATTCACTCTGTGGTTTATATATAGCAGTTGTTCTTTTTACTCTGCGCGTCTTTTCTTTTACTCTGCAGTTTGGCATTGAGTTTGCTGTGTGTGTGTGTACAGGTGCTTAGGCAAAGGCCTCCCCGAGTTATTGTGCCTTCGGCGCTGGTCGCCAGCCCCTGGCCCATGGTGGCGGGCCTGGGGTAGTTGCGGCTCGAGCCCGGGTAGGTTCAGGTCGTGACAAAGTGGTATCAGAGGTGGTTCGTTCCTTGGGACGTTGTGCGGACGTCCCTAAAAGAGGAATTGGTTGGGATATAGGGCAATAGTGTTAACGTGTCTCGAGAGCGGCTCTCAGGCCAGGGAGTCCAGTGATGGTGCGGCGGCCGACGTATCCATTCACCAGGACCTTGATAACCCGCTTGTCGACTCGGCGTGCTGAGACACTTTTTGCAGGGAAAATTCGTTTGTGCATCACATAGGACCGAGTCTTTGACTATCCTTCTTGAGTCATCTCCCCATCGTTGTTGTTGTGGTATATACATATATGCTCATCTGACCGCGACACTCCTTGATAATATTCAGGATGTCCCCGCGAGGACAGCCAGCCGGGATACCAGCTTTGGGTACGTGACGACGACCCTATGAGCTATGAGGCCTCAGTCCAGAACCCATCATGTGAGCCCTTTCTCCGGGTGGGTCGGTAGCAGCACCCCCACCTGTTGAGTAGCAGGCAGTTTCAGCAGAGCAGGCTGAGTTTGAGCGCAGGTTGAGCGCGCTCTGTGAGTTCCAGCGGCAGAGACTGCTGAGGTTCAGTGGTGATCCAGACCCTCAGGCAGCAGAGGGTTGGCTAGAGGTAGTGGTTAGCCTTTTCGAGCTTATGCAGACGCCGACAGATCAGAGAGTGGCTTTGGAAGCCAGCCTTTTTCTGTGGATCGGCTTGGCGTTGGTGGAGTCTGGTGACTCAGCTTCTTGATGAGTCGTCACTTTCGTTGGACGACTTTCAGTTGTTGCTCCGTGAGGATTTGTTTCCCTCCTGCTTGCGCTCTGTTCGGATTCAGGAGCTCCTGCAGTTTCAGCAGGGAGGGATGACGGTGGCCGAGTACGCGGCCAGTTTCGCAGACCGTGCACGCTTTTACCCGGACTTGGTCCGTGACGATAACCTCCGAGCGCGGAAGTTTGAGCAGGGTCTCCGCTGAGAGATTCGTGCTGTCAGAGTACCCTTGGGCATTTCCACATGTGTCGGGGGTTCTAGAGTAGGCGCTGGTGACAGAGGGCTTCCTGTCATGTTTTGCGGTTGGTAGTGGCAGTGGGCGCGACGGAGTCGGGACGTCTGTCGTAGCTAGCAGGTGCCGGAGGACAGGGCCTCGATGCAGGTGGCCTTCCCACTTCTGGTTTCGGAGACATGGTCGTATACCACTGTAGAGAAAAGGCGCAGGGCCTCAGCCGAGGATGCCCTTCCGTGAGTGGATTCCGAGTCGTGGTCGTATACCCCATTGGTGCCGGAGGGCACCAGGGAAGCCCAGAGGGCGCCAGTGCTATGCTTGTGACGGGCGAGGTCACTTGGCACGAGACTGCCTGACCTGAGTTGCTGAGAGCTTCGGGCAGGCAGCAGGCACACCACCATAGCAGAGGCGATGCCGTGATCGGAGTAGTACCTAGAGAGGTGGTGCTATCAGAGGAGAGGGAGGAGCTGGTAGTGGGGGACGACGTTACGAGGACTTCCCATCACCACTAGGGGGTCCACATCAGGCTCCGGGAGCTGACAATTGGGACCGCGGGCAGCTGCGAGCTTTGGATGTCTACAATCCTGCAGAGCAAGGGATGGTGAGAGGTACCCCTTGTGACTCTTCTACTTTTTGCAGTAGGATTATTTGGCTCTGATTGTGGAGGACTTTTCTCCCTGCTCCTTGTTTGAGGTGTTACCAGGGTGACGCAGGGCATCGGGTGTAACCCTGTGTTGGTAAGTTAAAAGGCATGAGACCTTTTCCTTTAGTCAATGGTGTCGGCTCCTTCGCCTGTTGAGCGTGTAAGAGAGCATCGACTGTGGAATCTTGCGTGACCAGATATCCTTGGGTGTTTCACCATATGGATATTCTGAAGGAGGGAATCACCGGGCCTTGTTTCAGGTGCGGGCAGTGATTCCAGTCGCGGCATGCGACGTAGAGGTTCGTTTGGGGAGGTGAGCTACCCCCCAAGGGCCTTCGGGCCGGTTGAGACCATGCAAAGGGATGGCGAGGTACCCTACCGCCTTTCCCTAACCCCAAAGTTTGGAGTGGGTGCACTACATTGGCAAGGGCCGACCTCGCACGAACATATCAATCATTTGGTCTGTGTGCGGTGACGCAGAGCTGTGCGTGGGTTCTTCAGGGTATGGGAAAGCCATGTGTGGGCTTAGTACCCTGTGTTGCTCCCTAGTTTTGCTTTTCGAGGATGAAAATCTTGAAGGAGGGAATGATGTAAGAACCCGGTTTTTTCTACGAAGGACTTTAGAATATTCTTGATGATATTCCAGGGCAGCGCCTTCAGACGGCGTGCGATTCCGGGCCCCGGAGTGGCCAGAATTAAATTTTCAGTGCGTTCACACTGGAAACGCTAAATAAATGGGATAACTCCTAAAAGGAGTTCTGGATTAGGGATCCGAGTGTACGGATGGGTGCGGAATGGGGTGTTTTCCCTAGGAACGACATAAAACTTGATGGCGCGGGATTTTTGGACCCTTCGCCCACTTCTGGAACGTTAAATGGATTAATTAATTAATTAATTAATTCTTTTAATGGAGAAACGCTGGTATCTCTTAAATGGTGGCTCGGATTGGAAAACTGAGGTCACCTTTGAGTTCGGATCATACCGTTTAACCTAGGAGGGGTATAAGTTTCGCGGGCGCAGGCCGTTTGTGAAAAATGGCCCCAGGGACGTTTTCGTAATTTGGCGGCCTCGGGCGCTACGTTTAGTAACTTTTGAATGGGGTCTTGAAATAAAATTCTGAGACCTCCATTGCACTCAGAGCGTGGTTCTTAGCCTAGGGGAGGCTAAATCCCGACCCCGTCGGGAGATCGGGTTCGGGGCTGTCGGGCGGACGTTTAAGTGACTTGTACTTAAACTCCCCCACCCCCTTCTTCTTCTTCATCATCACCCTCTCCCCTTCCCTCCTCCATTCCGGTGAGCTCCGGCGAGGTGAGCTCCGGCAATCCAACTCCGACGAGGCAACGGCGCGGGGCGGATCGCGCGGGAAGCGTCAGGCGAAGCCCCACGAGGCAGGGTTATGTTTTTGCATTTTAATTCCTGGTCCTCCCTTTGAACCCCATTTTTAGAGTCTATTTTTTTATTTCTCTTCGAGAAAATCCCTTGGTCGCGTAGTACACATTTTACTCGTTCAATCGCTTCTATCGGAATCAAAATCTGAGTTGTGACGAGGCCGCAACGGTCCGGCGAAGATTGCGGGAATTTTGGGGGTATGGAGGTCTTCCGACGGTCTCCGGCTGTCCGAGGCGCGGCGGCTTCAGGTGGCGCGGCGTCGGCTCGGGCTTCAGGTAGTGTGGCGTCGGCTCATGCTTCAGCGGCGCGGCGGAAAGCGCCTCTGGCGGCAGGCGGCTGGGGGAGCAGGGTCGTGCGGCGGTCGTCGGCCGCAGGCGCCGCGGGCGCGGAGCGCGAAGGGGGTGACGACCGGCTTCGGCCGGTCGTCGCGGCACGCAGACCCGGGGTCTTTGTGACCCCAGCCAGCAGACAAGGGACCCGCGCCTCGCGGGTCCCGTGGGGAGACAGCCGGACCGGCTCAGCCGGTCTGGGCGACGCGGGCCGGCACAGGCAGTGAGTGGGCCGGCCTAACCGGCCCGGCCCACCCTTTGGTCCGAAAATTTCCTAAAACGCCTCTAAAAGGCAGATCGAGTGTCGGATTCACGTGTTGTCAGTGGCGACGTGCTCCTTGAGTTAATCCGAGTATTTTGAGATGGTTTCGGGAATTTTCAATTCCCGAAACGAGGGGTCGCGGAGGCGCGACGCGTCCTTAAGTGGACGAGCGCTTTTCCCAGGATTCTTGTTTTGAACGGCGCGGAAGCGTCCGATGTCCGTTTTGAGCGCCGTCAGTGGCGTTGGGACCCTAGCATCGAGACGAAGGTTTCCAGGGTGGTTTTAGGTGTTGAGGCCGAAGTTGAGGCACGGGCCCCACGGCCCGTCTTTTGAGCTGCGTGCAGCTAGTAGCGACTTTTTCCTTGGACATCCGTTCGGGGCGTCCGAGCAGTCGATGTTGGGTGTTTTTCTGAGGGCAACGCGTTGGCGTAGTCTTCCCGCTGTAATTTCGGCACGATGGTGCGGGGCCCACGAGGGCTATTTGGGCGTCGACGGTGATTTTCCATCTTTATCATCGGGCGACCGTTTTGGACAAGTGAGTAGTCCATCTTGTGTACTATTTCGAGAGGATCGCAATGGTGCAATCTGTTCGTGGAGTTTCGGGACCGGGTTGCGGGTCCCACGTGGCACCTCTCATGTGCGGTGCGCCGGGATGCATCTTTTTCTCCGGATATCCATTGCACTCAAGTGAGTAGTGATTTCCACGTGTTTTCTCGAGGGCATCGCAATGGTGCGATGCGCCCGACTGTTTCGGAGCCGAGGCTCGGGATCACGGGACGTTGTTCGGGCGTGAGGCGGTGTTGGTGACTTTTCCGTCGGATATCCGTTCGAGGCGATTAAGTAGTCGATCTCGCGTGTTTTTCCGCGAGGATTACAACGGTGCAATCCGTTTGGTTGTGCGGAACCTCTTGCGTGATCTTGTTGAATGTGGAGCATGGAAGGTGCTCTAGTGGCGTTCCACCCTACTTTGTCTGTAGCGGACCCTTGGCGTGTGATCGCGCACTCTTGGGAGAGTGACGTAAATGTTTCACGAGATGTGGATGGTCGTGTCTGGGCCTTTGAGGTGGAGTTGTTACGTCACGCCTTCGCATTGACGCTGGGTTTCGTGTGCGCGATAGCCTTTGGGCTGGAATGAGGTATACTCCAGGAGTATACGGGAGCGCTTGGAGGTACGTGCAGTTGTTTGTACCTGAGGATGGTTGTGCGCTCAGTTAGGGTTGAGATGGGGCCACACGTTGTGTGGGTCCCACGTGCGTGTCGGGTTCTGCTTTGCGTACTTGGACCTCTCACGGCGTAGAGGGTCCCTCCGTGTGTTTGTTTGACCAGTAGGGTTAAGTGGTCTCCCCTAGTTTCGTTCTCAATGGATTGGCCAGTAGCGGTGCTAGTGGCACCCCGTGATGGAGCAGGCGCTGAAACTCTTTTGGGAGAGTTGTTCTGGAGTGGGGTGGCTGCGTGATACCCACTCCATGTTCGATTGGCCAGTGTTGCACCCTCTTGTAGAGATGGCCAAAGTAGTTCTGAGTTTTACCCTCCAGCAGGGCTGGGCAGTGGGTTACTCGCTGACTTTTAGGGTCTACCCTCCAGCAGAGACTGGGCAGTGGGTCACCCGACGACCTCTTAGGGCCTACCCTCCAGCAGGGCTGGGCAGTGGGTCGCCCATCTTCTAGTTCCAGGTCTACCCTCTGGCAAGGCTGGGCAGTGGGTCGTCTGTCAACTTATTCTAGGTCTACCCTCCAGCGGGGCTGGGCAGTGGGTCGCCTGATGATGTATTAGGGTTCACCCTCTAGTAGGTTTGGGCAGTGGGTCACCCGATATCTGATTATGGTTTACCCTCCAGCAGGGCTAGGTAGTGGGTCACCCGATATCTGATTATGGTCTACCCTCCAGCGGGGCTGGGCAGTGGGTCACCGGTTGATGCATTAGGGTTTACCCTCCAGCAAGGTTGGGCAGTGGGTCACCTGATATCTCGTTATGGTTTACCCTCCAGCAGGGCTGGGCAGTGGGTCACCCGATATCTTATTATGGTCTACCCTCCAGCGGGGCTGGGCAGTGGGTAACCAGTTCATGCATTGAGGTTTACCCTCCAGCAGGGCTGGGCAGTGGTTCACCCGACATTTGGTTATGAATTACCCTCCAGTAGGGCTGGGAAGTGGGTTACCAGTTGGCATTCCAGACTCAGTCCTTCCGACTAGGCTAGTCTGTGGCTTTCCTCCGTGATTACCGGAGCGGGACCCTTGGTTGTATGGGTCGGTGATGGAACGGCTATGGCTTTGAGGAGACCTCTCGACTGCAGGGCAGTGACGAGGTGTGGTTTGACTTTCCCTAGAACTCTCAAGTTTGAGGGGTGCTTTTCCCACCGAGACGCGTCCTTGTGACGCGACCTAAAACCGTGCGGGCGAGTCAGTGCCGCCCAAAGAGGATAGTGTCAAGGTGTGGTGATTGAGCCCCTTGGCTTGCAGTTCGGGGCAGACGTGCGGGATGCTAGGAATCGATGGTGTTACTTCTGGGATTGTTGGCGACTCTTTCTTGGGCTGAGCTACGGGACGGAGATCCCCTTACGAGTTTGTCCGGGCTTCTTGGCAGAGCATAAGGATATGTATATACCTTGTTTCTGGTACCCACTTCTTGGGTTTGGTTACTCTCCTTCCAGGTGAGGCGAAGACGCGCGGGGTATGCCACGTGATTTCCGTGCCTAGCTTCTCGTGGTTGGATGAGTATACTCTCCTGCTATAGGCAGCGAAGACTCGACGGGAAGTTCATCTTCTCACCGTTTCCAGCTCCTTGTGCCTGGATGAGTCTACTTCCTTTCTTTTGTTGGGTTGAGCTGGACTCTCTACTGCACCCTCGGTTGTACCCCTTTACTTTCCCTGTTCGCTCTACTACTCGCCCTTCAGTACCTCCTTTTGTTGCTCCCTCGAGCCTTCGGGGTATCCTACTGAGTATTTTTATACTCACCCCTGCTTGGGCTTTGCCCGCACTTGATGTGCCCTTGCAGACGACGGACAGGTGGAGCGTGACTTCGGTGGAGCGTAGGAGCTTGGGAGCTTGGACCGCGTGTGGTGGTCGTGGCCGGGTTCCAGGTGGCAGACCCGTCAGCAGTTTCTTTTTGTTTACCTGTTGCCGGGTTGTGTCACTTTTTGGTTGGGCGCGTGTTTTGCCCCTTTTCCCTTTTTCAGCACTTTACTTGTATCTTGTAGAGGTCGATGCACTCTGTGGTTTATATATAGCAGTTGTTCTTTTTTACTTTGCTCGTCTTTTCTTTTACTCTGCAGTTTGGCATTGAGTTTGTTGTGTGTGTGTGTGTACAGGTGCTTAGGAAAAGGCCTCCCCGAGTAATTGTGCCTTCGGCGCTGGTCGCCAGCCCCTGGCCTATGGAGGCGGGCCTGGGGTAGTTGTGGCTCGAGCCCGGGTAGGGTCAGGTCGTGACAACCAATCCCAAGCCGAACTTCAACATGTGAAGCTTGAACGGAATGGAATACGGGAGAGGTTCAAGCTGATAGAAATCACCACTCGGGCAATGTTGTCCGAGCCACCCCAAGATTCTATCACTATAGCACACCTTATACTTAAGTCATATGCTGATGTTATAAGGGGATATGTAACGAGACATTAGTTTCTTTTTGTAATCCTTTTATATTAATAAAATTTTTATTTCTTATTATGGTAAATTTTGTGAATTTCAAATGTCCGAATAAATATAGGATGTATATTATTGATGAATTTTGGAAAAATGGGTATTTTAAAATATTTTTGTATTCTTTAAATAATTAATAATGTGAATTGATTTTCAAAAAATGGTCTTTTATAGTTGTTTTCAGTAAGAAATTTATAGTCTAATAAGATCAACTTAATTTTTAGTGAATAGTAATGTGTGAATAGTAACATACCTGTATGAATAGTAATGAATAGTAAATCGGCCAAAAAAATAGAAACTTTACCCATGAATGTATAAATACATTTTAGACATATTAAAAGTGAAAAAACGATCATAGTATAAGTTTTGGTATTTTTATATGTCATATATATTTTATTTACAATTTTATAATTAATTTAATAATTTTAAATGGAAATTTATTTTCATAAAATGTAATCATATATTGTTATTTTATTGTATTATGGTTATACAATAATTTTATGGGACCATGATTACTTTCTTAAGGTGTTACAAAAGGAGTTATAGTTTTAAAGTGGTATTTCTGGAGTAAATAATGATTTTATTTAAAAATGAAATAAAAAATATTTATAAAAATATTTTCATAAAATGGAGTTCATTTTTGAATTCAGAGCTTCTATATTAGGTTAGGGTGAATTATTGGGATTTTTCTGAAATAATTGAATTTTTGATGAATAGTAAAAATGTAGCTTTAACTTTCGGGTGTTTAATGACATCATTAGTGATTTAATAATGATGTAATCATTCTGTTCAAATTATGAATAGTAATATATTCTATGATTTTTTCCAAGTGGCCAATACCATGGGTAAATACCATGGTAATGCCCATGGTTTTTCCAATACCACCGATGAGGTGTCCCTTGGAAATTAATAATTTATTCCCTCACTTTTCCCATAAATACCAAGTCATTCCCTCATTCATTTCATTAAAAAATCATTCTCAACTAATTTATAGTCTTTTTACCTCCCAAGGATTCCTCCCAAGGTTCCCTCAAGCCTCCCAAGGTTTCGACCTTCATTCTTTCGAAGATACTCTTCAATGTAAGGGATCCTTTCACCCTCCTCTTTTAAGTCATGACTTTCTTTATGTTATTTCTTATAGTTACATTTTATTATCTGGGGTATTCTTATTCTATATCTTTAATACTGTCCATTTCATTTTCAAATTATGAGAGACCCTTTCTTCTCTCATCAATTGATTTTCTGAATTTTTAAGTGACGTCGTTAGGCTGCCGAATTTTCGTAAAAAAAATCACATCTTCTCTTTTCCTTCGAGTTTTATTTTTATATGGTTTTTCCTTCAAATATCCATAACATGTTTGTATATCCTTTTTATTATGTATTTAAACTGTATTATGAGTTATTTATGGGTGGGTTACCCTTGTACCCTCACTTTTTAATGTTTTATAAAATGATGTTATGTAGCTGTTATGCTGCAGAATTTTCATCTCGAAATTTCTCTTTCTTTCTCTTAAGAAATTCTCTTCTTTTATTTATGAGAATACCTAGACCTATTTAGTTTATATGGGTGTTCGTATATATACAAAAATTATATATCTTATTATGGAATTGACATACATATAACCCTCACTCCCTTTCCGTGGGTTATAATTGACATAATGATCTTGTTTTTAAGCACTTTTAAAACATCATGATTTTGATGTGAAACCCATTTCTTTTACCATATTTGGGTTATTTGTGAAATGTTTGATTATTATATATTTGGATCGCATGAAAGTAAATACATATTAAGTGTGTGCCCTGATAGTGCTCCAATGCATTGGGTAAATAATTAATCTCTAGAGATGACAAGTTTCACGATACCTTGGTGAATAACCTTGGTAATTTTTATGACACCTTGGGGATGAACCTTGGTGATATATTCATGAATGTCTAAATGAAATGTTGTAGCCACATATTCAAGTTATGTTTCAAGTTATTTCCCTTACGATATTCCTATACTTACATTTATCATGTATTTATGTTTTTATCAAGTTCTTATTGATATCGCAAGTAAATTGATTCCCTTGTTTACCTTTACTGGGCCTTCTGATCAACCCTTCCTTTGATGTATGTCTCCAGGTTATGAGATGCAGTAATTTTTACTTAGTATGAACTTATGATTAATCCTTACAAGTTTATTTTAATAATCTTTAAATTTTTCATGTTTTATTGTTCTTGATTTCCAAGTCACTGGACTTTAAAGATCCTTTATTTGTAAAATGTAATGAAAAGTTATGTAATAGAAAGGCGGGATTCCATATTATCCTCACCCTATAATCAATAAAAACAAATAAAGCATAGTACATAGGGATTTTCAAGGTTAAATAAAATGACATACTCCTTATCATGTTGGTTATACCCCCAAACATGGATTCTCTATTATATCAGAAGGTGATTAAATAGTAATTGGTTAGACCCCCCCCCCCGAATTAGAAACTGGTTACACACCCCAGTTCCAATTAACCTTCAATAGTTGGTTAGACCCTCCAACTTCACCTTATTCATAGTAATTGGTTAGACCCAACAATCAAAATTTTCAAGAAACTTGTTAAACCCCCTAACAGCACCCTTCAATTTTAGATGAATTGATCCACTGTAGAAAGATCAATTGATGATCTTCCTCTATATGCGTGTTGGATCATACTGGATTGTGTACAATTCCAGGCACCTTTTCAATGATGTTGGAATTTCTAAAATAATATCTGATCACTTTATAAAATCATTTTTTTCAGTACAAAACTTCTAATGTAGGAATTCTTTCTTCTGCTAAAGACCCATCCTCACTGAACACTGAAAAATCAGATACAAAAATATTCTAAATCAATAATAGAAAAACTATCCCAGCTTCAGTATCAAAACACTTCACACTGAATATGCAATGTATATTTCATGTGTGATTATTCAAACTTTATGCATGTATATAATACACTACATGGTCTTATAAACATTTTCTTATGTAAGTATTGTTTTCATGAGCAAGTAATTGTTATATAATACATGCACATATACACACACTACCTATAATTTTAGTAATTTGTTCACTTTCATGAATTCTTCAGGAAAGAACAACAAATACATATTTCACTTGGTTTTTATATTATCTTTATGCATGCATGTTGCATTCATCATGCATATCATTCACTGTCTATTTCACAAACCCAAATGGATGTGCATTGATCATTTTTCTCCTTCTAAAATCTCTTTTTCACATACACATACTGACTCTGTTCAATTCATGGGTATCATGAATGTGTAGGTGCACTATTCATTGGTTTTTTCTTGTGCACACTTCCCTTTCGCACAACAGATATGCATGCACAAAAACTATCTATTATATTTTTCTCAATGAGCTTCTCTTCAAGGCTTAACAATGTATGTACACTTACTCTAATGAATTCCTTCTTCTTTATTGCATGAAAACCCAAATGGGAATGAACTTGGTGGGTGTAAGGGATTCTTAACGAGATGCAATGTAAGTATAAACTATTACATGGAACCTCAATTTTGATCATGAAAACACCAAAATATGTGTAAGAGTATCATGTTACCTCAGTTGCTTCATAGAACACTATTCTTCGCAAATCAACACTAGTGTGGTATGCATATATAGTTTACCGCATAATCTTTTCTTCTTCGCACAAACAGAGTCTACACAGTTATCCTTTCCATGAACCAGAGGGATTCACAGTGGTTCTAATTCTTCTGTAAATGAAATCCTCTCAAACTCAACAACAAAACTAAAGACCCAAGGTGGTATTTATAAGAAATGTTCTATCAGTCTAGCTCGTATGCACTAACTTTATTCAACAACTTCGTCTCAGTTTCACGATAATGGAAGAACACTATCACCGTTAATATCTCATTTTATTCAAACTATATTTCTGTGGTTTGATCTATTTTTACGACGAAAACGAATTTGTATCAAATTTTGATCATTATGGAATCATCAGAAGATTGAAATGGTTATAGGAAGTATTGGATCAATCTTCTATTGATGTAGAAACGCAGCTCCTCTAACGAACAGAACTCCCAGATGGCTTACTAGAGAAGATGATTTGGCTGAGTCGATCGAGTGACCAGGATGCAATAGATCAACTGATATGACAATCATATTTCATTTGGTGCTATAGTAATGTATACCACATCAAAACCACATGAATTTATTCACTCCACTATAATACAAGTTTTTGCTTAAGTATCTTAGAAATCAGATACTAGACACTTCTTTCTCCTGTTGGAACCTTCTTGTGTTGACGTCTGCCACCACTGCAATTCCACCTCACACAGTGGCTCCAGTTGGCCTCAATGTTCTCATGAGTGCATGCTCCTCTACCCATGATTCTCTCCCTATCTCAACCTGGGCTTGCTCCCTCATCCATGGTTAACCCCCCGGTGTCCCACATAAGGTAAGGGTTGAGCTAGCTAGGGTCAGATAGTGTTTGTGGAAAGTTTTTTAAGTAATCACCAACTTTAATTTAAATCCTTTTCAAAAATAATAATACCAATCCAAATCCTACATACTCCAACCCTAAACTACAATTCATATCATTTGTGGAATTCAATTATAAATTCTAAATCCTTAAATATTAATGTTGTAAACATTATGTCAACCTAAAATAACCAATAACACAAGTTTTTATGAACTAAAAACCATATCCTAAAACATTTCATTTAAAACCTTAAAAAATATTTAAATCTTTCACCAAATACTCATTGAAAATAAATGCAATTCACTGGACACTTCAGTGTGTACGCGTGGACTACCGCCTCCACATAGCGATGCAATTAATTTTCCATCACCATATTTTATGGATGGTTATTATGATGGATTTAAAGTTTATATATATTATTCATGAAATAATTATTCTTATGGAATTATAATATAATACACACCTTCTTACCTTCCAATCCGTTGGAAAATAATAACATAGTTTGTGAGTACGTGTGGACTACCACCTACACAAAGTGATGTGATTAATTTTTTATTTCCAATTTACATGGATAGTAATAAGGATTGATTTAATGAATATATATGATATATATGATATAATAATTAATTTTTAATGGTGAATTATTATTTACATTTCTTTCTTTACATTCATCGAAAAGTGAAAACAACATTCATGTGTACAAACGACCTACCATCTCCATGAATAGTATAATTTATTTTTCCATATCTATCCTTTATGGATGATTATATATACATATAATGAATATATATTATATTTATATCATGAATAAAATTCTAGAGATGATGTAACCATAATAAAACTATAGGGACCAGAACCACCGAACTGAAATTCTCATGAAAAACAAAACACCTAGCATCAAAAAATGACGATTTTAATAAAGAATTATTAATAAATGGGTGTTAAAATATTAAAAGTGTATAATATATGATATTATAAGTATATAAATAAATCTATTATAGAAATATAATAAATTTAAATTTATTTTATAAGAGGTTAAAGTTCTTTCCAAGCAAGTCGAATATGAGGTAAGGAATTTTTGTCTCACTTTTATTTATGTGAGACACAAGTCACATTCACCACTTATTTATTTTAAGAAGTGTATATACTACCCCTGAATGTATTTTATGATTATTTTAGGAAAATTAAAGATATTTAAAAATACATCTAATTTTATCTCTTTCATGAGGTTTTGATACGTAGATTACCAAAGCAGTAGGATATTATGTTACAATTTCATTGTTTATCAGGAATGTTTATGATCAAGTTTTCGATGATGAAATTTTATAACCTATCACTAAATATTCCCATTAATTTTATTCTCCTTGGGTTATTTATTAAGAATACAAGTTTTTCTTTCATTTTCCTCTCTTTAATAACTCAAGATACCAAAAGAATGTTTATAATGAAAATCAACTTTATTTTTATCTTTAGTCGAAAATAATTTTTTCGTCCATGTCTATGTTTTCTAAAAATTATTTCAAGAATTATTTTAATATTATCTTATTATTTTTTAATTAAATTTTACCCATGATTTTATTTTAAAAAAATGGTTTAAAATTAATCTTCTTTTCATTTTTTGAATGAGGTGTGTTTGACTTTTTACCAACAATGTGAAAGTAAATCTTGGTTTTAACGTACATGGTATGAATATAATTACACACCATCATGAATGATAAATTATTTGAAGCATAATTTACATGTTTCCAAGTTTGTTTTCAAATAAAATATTTTCCTCAATATTTGGGAATTTTTTAGATTTTAAATAAGTGATTTCAAAGTGAAAAGTCTATTTCCTCTAAAAATTGTTCCACTGATATTTTAAAGGAATTTTTCATCTATGATAACATCCTTTAATATTACTTATTATTTACTAAGGATATGATCCAATGATTCCATCCAATTTTATTCTTTGGATGACCTATGATGATTTATGGATGATTCTATGAAATTTGTTTCTTTCTCAAGGGTAAATTAAGTTAGGATGAAACCTTTTATGAAACCCATTTCTTTTCCATGGGTTATACTATTATGGAATGATAAAAATTTTATGAAACTAATTTACCTTCCATGAGTTATAATATTATAAATTTTTTATGATCTTATGGAAAAAATATTTATAATTTTTATTATGTTATGGGTGAGATCAGAATTATATAGCCCTCCAATACATTTGGTAAAGGTAGATATCTCATGAGATAATAAGGATTGAAATTGGGAGTAAACCCAATTCAATAAGAGACTTTTTCCATTATAATAGTTTTGAGAGTGAACCTTGACTAAGGATGTGATGGAATGGGTAGTGAAACCAATCCACTATTATAGTCTTGGTAGTGATACTTGATTAAGGAAGTGATTTTTCATGCTTATATATATGCCAAAAACATATGTCATATGCCAATGTTATGCTCCAATGTCTCATGTTTCATTCCTTTATGATTCATGTCTTATGAAATACCAAGCTTTATTCCCTGAATCAAGATTATGATCCATCATATGCAAGGTATGGTTTTCAAATGCTATGATCATGTTCTCATACCCTTATGGTTATTTTATGTTTTAATGGCCATTGATATCTCCATTTTTTACCCTTACTTAAAATTAAATCTCACTCTTTATTTGGCTTTCTTTTCTTAGTTTATGAAGAAAAGTTTTATTTTTGATATGTCTAAGAAGGGTGATAGTTATGAATAACTTAGTGGGATATGAAATAGATCTCTTATTAACAAGTTGTTTATGTATACAAGTTTCCAAATACACTAGACCTATATGATTCTAGTGTGGATCATAATGTTATGTATTGAATATTCATCTAATAATATGTGATTCCTATGTATAAGAATATTGAGTCACTATCATTGGTGTTATAGATAGGTTTAGTTGCTTTTGGAAACTGGGATGAGAAAATTTTATTGAGAACCTTTACAATAATCCTACATATAGGAGAACTTACTAATTTATGATAAAGAAAAGAGTGTGATTTTCCTATAAAAACATACCTTTATAGATATTATAATTGGATTTAGTTTTTCCACATATGTGTTTGGAGGTAATAACTGAAGGTATCGGGCACACAATAGAATCCTCATAACTTGGTATTTTAAAAGTTTTCCACTGACGATCGACATGACTACGTTGTCACCGGTGAATCGTTGCTAGGTATTTGCCCATGGATTATCACGTGAATAATTTAAGCACAAAAAAACTATATAAGTACCTAGTTCGATTCGAAGCTGTTCTTGATGTCTACACATCATTGGAGATTGTTTCTTTAACTATCTGAAATTGAATCCCTCCAGATTTTCCACACACACTTCTAAAGTCAGTGGGAATGTTGATCATCTAAATCTGGGTGCTAGCACTGAGTTATGAAAATGCCTTCAATCTCCCGACAATCACCACTGATATGTTCCATCGATCTATAAAGATGAACTTCGATTGAGTGCCTAGAACCAAAGTGTCTCTCTCTAGGAATAAATGGAGAGATAAGAGAGAGAATCTTTCACCATTCGAGTAGTGAATAGTATATGGGGAGAGGTTCCTTTCTCCTATTTATAGTGAATCGATAAATATCCAATATAAATACCCAAAACTAGAATATTTATTTCTCACTACATAAATGATATATTATGACTAATGACCTGAATCATAAGAATCATATATATTTTTATCACTTTCTTATAATATAATAAATATATTACATGATAAAACCTGATCCATTAACTCAACTCATCAATCCCACAAATATTAAATGAAACTTGAATATTTTAAACAAATATTCATTCAAATAAAATATTTCATAATAAATAAATTCAAATCCAATTATTCTTAATTTGAATAATATGAATTTATTTAGTCCTTTGGTGATCGTATATCCTTCACGGACCCCAGTGGTAGGGCCCACCATGTCTAGAATTCATATTCATCATAATAGAGTAGACTTTCAAATATACTATTGTGTGTGACCCTCTAGACCCTTATCTCGATAGTAGTGAATACAATTTATTGACCAAGAGCTAGACCTAGAAACCCATCATGGCTCCTAAAGAGATAAGGATAATCATAGCAATGAAAACTATCCTAAAAACATGTACTATGTAATATAATCTATTTGTCTTTAATTTATCATAAAGTAAGATTCAAACTCTTTTCATCTTCCTTTTCTTACTTTATTGTTTGTTGATCTAACTGGATAGATTTACCTTAGACTACCATGGTCATGGATTTATCAAAGTACTACCATCCTGATCAACTAGGCTTAAGATAAATTACTTCCTCAACTTGGAAGCAACAAATTCTTTCTTGACCATTCTTCCAATATCATACCACCAATGTCGCACCCAACATAAGATACCTCGCCATGATTTTGTTATCATGTTTTTTTCCTTACATAAAAGTATGGTATCAAATGACACACATTGGCAATGATCTCAAGTTTGGAGACCATTACACATGTTTGTAGATAGGAACAACTAATGACACCCAAAAAGTGTGGTGTTCTTATTGGAGGGTCTATCATCATGATCTCACTACTAGAGATCACCAAGTGTGAACTTCATGAGAATAAGTATCAATGCTTATGATCCCCCAACACCTAATATTCAAACATCTACTATGTCCAATTAGTAAGATGTATCTAGATCATAGGACCTTTTTTTAATATTAATGTTATAGTATCCTAATATTCTCATTGTATCCTGGTATATTCAATAACCTTTTGATGAGAAAATAAATCTATGGAAATAACCATTAAATAGTGGATATGGAAATATATACATTATAATGGTAAGAATTAATCATGTATATTTAACTATATACACGATATGGTAATCAAAAGAACTGTATAGTTGGGTCTAGAGCACCCAATATTACAACACTCCTACTTTCACTAGATCCAACTTGTTAACTGACTTTGTTAGCTCTCATATGATCAAAATCATGTTTCTATTGAGTCGCAGCTTTTATTGCTGGGTCTGCCACATTTCTTCTACATGGCTATCCTACTATATGCGACCTCATCTCTTTGAGTAAAACTTCTCAAGATATTGTATCCCTGATTATTGCCCTTTTATCCACTGTCAAAATTTGACATCTTGACTAGTAATAATATCATGATTGAAATTATTTTAATTCTTTACTTACTAGGTTTGATTCCAAGAACTAGAACAAATCGTTGCATTTAACTACTTCTTAGTTGCCTCAAAAGCTGAAAAATACTCGGTATTTGTAGGTATGACTACCAATGGCTTATATGATATTGTCTCTCTCATATACTTTTCCTTAAAATGATACTAGATCACATGAATCTAAGGAAGACTAGTTTGTATCCTCTAAAAAAATAGCATCCTTTTTTCTCCACATCCTAGGTACATATCTTTTGTACTTGCCAAAGTACAATCAGATAGTTCTGACTTCTTTACTTGTAGTTCTATTGGATATAACTAGTATTTTCCTACTATAATGTATATCCTAGAAATATCAGTTCTTGTACATATCATGGAATATGTGATTGATCTATTGCTTAAGTGTACAGATTTCAACTCACTATGACAATCTCCTCCCATGTACCGGACATGTCAACCTAGAGAGATATATGTCATGTGACACTAGAAATAATTCTAACTCGAATTGTTCCATCTTGTATTTTTAAATACCATGTCACTGTATGTACGATTGAATAGGTCCAAGAAACCATTAGATATACCTCAGTAGATCATGTTCCATATAACATATGTATCTACTTTAAGTCAATCACTGGAGAATAGATTATTTCATTCTGTTCTTAACTATCTTGAAGACCACTAGTTGTTTTTCATATGTTTACAAACATATTTTACTCAGAAAATAATGATTCTCCTACTAACCATTGGTAGACACATGGAAAACATTCATTCCAAATGAATATTATATAATATAGTTTCTTAATTCAATCCTAAATAGGATTTAAATAACTTGAAACCTTTTATTATCATTTTTTGATGTGACCGTCCCTTTCTGGTTACATCGTATAGACACCTTCCATGGTTGGTGGTCATAACATCCAATTCTTAATAAAATGATCATAGAAAGTAGGTATGACGAGTAAAATTCTTATGGATTTAGAAAAAACAACTTGGTATAACCAATCGATCCGTATTGGTACTACACTTGTACCATCCATGTATAAACTCAATTGAATAACCACCACAGTATTAAAAATAATAAGCCTCTTTGCATTTCGACACATGGAATCCATTATTGAATTGTAATTGGTCTTATCAATCTCATTTAATTGTCATATACTACTTGTAGGAATTATTATTCTCAATGAATAATATTCCACTGACCATAGTGAATATTAAACCATCGCTATGGTTTCAACCATCCTATATAGTATGTGTCTCTAGAACATTCTTGTTCCACATGCACTTATGGAACTAGTTCCTATTCCAACTACATGTGTACCTCTAGCATTGACTAATCCCAAGTCAATATGGCTCCCACTATCTCAAGTATAGATATGCACCCTTATATAAAATATAGTCTATAACTTGACAATATTTTTATATCAAAGGTATTTCTGTAATATTCTAAGAAACTGTTAGCATAATTACTTTAGACTCATAATGTGTTTGTTCTTAATGCAAGTTTGTTTATGTCCCAACAAAATATTTGCATCTAAACACATGTCCTTATAGCATAATGTATTTCCATCATACTATGACTCATATAATATCCATTTATAATATTAGTTAGCATATGGATATGGGATATCACAGTTATTTACGAAGCATGTCATGAAATATAATGGAATATTATGTAAGTTACAACATTGATACTACTAAAATTATAAATATGATGTATAAAATGTGCATTTAGGAATTGTTCAACGCTACATTTTGTTAATCAATTTTAACATGTAATAATTAATCATCGATCCTCTTCATTAACATCAATGTCATGATGTAGATAAGGTAATGTGCACATAGTAATTACTCGACACTACATTTTGTTGATCGATGATTGCTTAGTCAAGATATTATTCAGCATGTCAGCCAGAAGCAACTCACATCTTATGACCATGAATATATAATACTTCACTTATACATTCCTTAATAACTTAAAGGAATATATTGAAGTATATTTACCACTCACTTTCCCTTGGAATATTTCACGCTCTCTAGCTAAACTAATTCCAAATTCTTTGTGGAATACCCTTATTTATAAAGTTTTCTTTGTCCAAACTAAAGATGTGAATAATACCAATGGTGTTTAGCTTTATCGATACTAAACACCAAATAGGGTATATACTTGACATCCACTTTAGTTTTTCCTGATAAAAATTTATCTTGCCATAACTGGGTAAATAAGCCTTACATTTTATATTCATCATGTATTACCTATTATTCATGTATCACTGAACTATTGATTGAGTATTAAACACCACAAACAACATTCATTCTTGAACCTAGAATAATGTCTCCTTGATTCCAAAGGGCACATGATTTAAATGTTTTTTATATTCAATAATAGTTTTTCAAGAACCATTCAATTGAAATATAGAAGTCATATACTTCTCACCACTAACTTATAAATCACTATTTCTTAGTCGTGTGGAGAAGAAACCCAACTTCTAGTAATGTTTCTATATTTACATGGTTTATTTTTATCAATACACATATGTGATAGTCATATTTTATTTAATTCCCAATAAGTAAAACTAAAACATTACATTGATAAATATACCTGAAGAAGAAGCAATAACTTGCTTCTTTAATTCAGTTTATTGCGATTAAACTTCCATAGCTTTATTTCATAATGTGCAATGAAAATAACCTCAGGTTTAATATCCATCTTCATTTAATTGAATAATGTTGTGAATGTGTCTTTGGTGTTACATTCCATTGGTATTTTCCCTTTGTCTTTCAATTTGTTCTCTATAATAATTAAAGATCAATTTTCCTTTTAAATTCTTATTTACTTGGAAAAACATACCTAAAAAAGGTAATGAAGCATTTACTCAATACTATTTGTTTTTGTCAACTAAAATGAGACTTCAGTAGATAGGTGAAAATTATATGAGAAAGGAATTAATTGAAATATCATAATCCATCTTTCAATTTACACATGTTGTTGTAATCATAACCTTATTCATATCTTGCTTCACTTTATCCTTGAAAACTTATTGGATATGAGACTACATGTTTTATCACCCATGTCCCGATGTAGTGACTACAGCTAGCATTGAACGTTTTTGATATCATTATGATATAACAATGATATGATTTATACATGAGTCCCTTGTAAGAAATTTTTACACCCTCGCGTCTAGATATAGCTTAACAGGTACTGGGGACACTAGCACCTTGAATTTCCAATATCATATAATTTTTCTCAAGCGCCTATACTACTATTATTGGGTACTCATGCTAATGTAGACATTTAATTTATCCATTATTTATTGTAGTTTGTCTTTTGGTATAACTTTATATTTTATACAAAAATAAAATTCCAATATATTAGTACTTTTTATCTTGATTACCAATTTAGATATTTTGATTAGTTAATTAAATCATTAAATGTCTCCCAATATTTTATCAAATTCTAGGAAACCTCTGTTCTAGAATCATAATAATATTTTTCTTGAGTATTCTAGTGGAAATAATCTCGGAACTTCCCCTCATATTCTACAATTTATGACTATTCCACTACTCAAAAGGTTCAAGGTAGGCATTTCACTGGCTAACCGCATTAACTTGTGGTTTCTTAATCTGTTGAGTGAAGTCTCGGCTTCTAAAATCATAACTTGATTTACTTGACACTTGCCTCCATAATGATAGAATATTAGCTATGGATAATACTTACTACCACTTTAGTTAATTCAACCCACCACTATCATAAAAACTCCTCAGTAGTAAGATGAAACCTAAGTTAGGCATTACGAGCACCCCGAACACCCAGTTTTGTTCAAATTCAAATGATGAAAGATAGTTACGACTTCATATTATTTAAGGGTTTTATTATTTTTTATGTAATGAAATAAATAATTTTATATTTTATAAGAATGTTATATGTGATCACACTCACAACTGACTATACAATAAATAGAAAAATATCCATCGCGTCTCATGTTTATTTTATCTGTGCCTGTTTGTTTATTATTCTATGTGATCACGTGTAAACTCGACATTCAAAAAATAATAATCCATGAAAAAATAAAATGATGATGTAATCATGAGTGGAATCTAATGGTTGATCCATTGAGTGAATAATGGAATAACCTAGACCCTAGGGGTAATACCTTGAGTCGCGTTGCTTGCAACTCAAGTTGCAGTGTTTGCCCATCCAATGCGTCAACCACCTATCTGGTGTGTTGTCATAACTTTAAATGAAGTGCATCACTTCCCGTCTCATCATTATACAACAATACTCACTCACAAATTAGGGTAACTAGAGAGTATAAAATATTAACTCTTAGAATTGGACACGCAGACCCTTATACATATAATGATGCTTAGATGGCACACAGATCACCATTTAATTAAACTAATTATTACAAACCACTGAAATAATAAATTAATTAAATAAAACAATCACCAAACATACATTGTATGGTCTAAGGATCATGATTAGTCAATACGTAGTAAACTCATGTATTTAAATTAAATGTAAAAATAAAATAAAATTTTCATTTAAAATATTTTCCGAGAGCATTTTATGGAAATAAAATTCAACTATATTTTAATTCAATAATATTTGTCATCTGATCTAGTTATTAATTTAGTCTAAAAACTGTAAATTAAATTAATAAATTAATTTAATTAATCCTTAATTAAATTAAATTAACCCACATAATTAAAATTTAAAACAAAAAATAATATTTAATTAATTTAATTTAAAACCTAAATAAAAATAATTAATTAAATTAATTTTTGATTATTCTAAAAATAAAAGGGTCCCAAAAACCCTGGGTAGGGCATGTGTGGGTCAGGCCAAACCCGTGCATGTCTATTCTCAGTCATGCAGACCCACTCAAGGGTATTCTCATCCAAGTGGGTCCATCTAGACCCATTCTGGGTTGGACTGACCTTCCGCAGACACTTTAGGGGAAACCGGGTGATGTGCAATGATTGTTATCTCGCACAGGGTCGCAGAAGGCACCTAAGGCTGCTAGTTAGGTATTTTCTAGGCGATGAGGTGTCGTGACCGAAGTGGGAGGAGCTGGAGTGCACTTGGCCCACCAGAGAAGGAGGCCGCAGCAGCGAGGCTCACTGCAAAAGAGGATCTGGGTATGGTGGAGTTTTGGCCTCCTAGAAAGGTGTCATTTTTGATCTACAACAGTAGATCAATCCTAGAGATAGTCCCCACAATGACTATTTCGAGTGGAAGGGACCATTGGGCAATGTTCGGGAACCTCCAGACAAGTAGGGTGCATCTGAGCTCATAATGGCATCACGGAGATGAAGGTTGTGAGGAGCGGTGGATCGGCATAGGCGGCCGGTAGGGGCACAAATGGTGGCATGGGCAGTCAGCTACAGAGATCAGGTGTGGCTGGGGTGGTCAGAGCTGCCATTAAAGGTGAAGGAGTCCATCAACCCAATTTTTGAATGGGGAGGCATGGATGCAAAGGTCACTTGGTTCAGCCTGGGAGAGCTCCATCTAGAGGAGCGAGAGGTAGCCTGTATTGAAATAGTGGGTTCCCTAGACCCAACTATACCATGATTTTTTATTCCCATATCATGTATATAGTTAGATATACATGATGATAAATTACCATTATAGTGTAGATATTTTTTTATCCACTATTTAATGGTAATGTCCAAAGATTAATTGTCATGTTGAAAGGTTATAGCATATCCTAGGCTATAATGATAACCTCAAGATACTATGAAATTAATCTTTAAAAAACTTCATATGCTCTAGATATATCTTACTTACTAGACATAGTATATTTTTGAATATCAGGTGATGGGGGTTCATAAGTATTGATATTTCTTCTCATAAATATCGCACTTGGTGATCTCGAGTAGTGAGATCACGAAGACAGACCCACCAATAGGAACACCACATGTTTTTGGTGTCATTGGATGTTCCTATCTACGATCATGTGTAATGGTATCCTAACTTGATATTATTACCAATGTATTCCATTTTATTGCATACGTCGATTCAATACAAAAGCAATGGTATTGAAATCGTGGAAAGGTAGTTTGTGTTGGGTGAATCATTGGTAGCATGACATTGGTTGAATGGTCAAGAAAGAATTTGTCTCTTCTGGGTTATGGAAGTAGTATATCTCGAGTCATGTTGATAAAGATGGAAGTAACTTCATAAGACCATTCCCATGGAAGTTGAGGGTAAATTCATCCAGTTAAATCAAAAAATAGTAAAGAAAGAAAAGGATGATGACACGATTTTGCGCCCTGCTTTATGAGATATTAAAGACAATGAGATTATATTACACAGTACGTGTATGTAGGTTGGTTTTAATTGTTTTTAAAATACTTATCTATTTAGGGGCCATGATGGGCTCCTAGATCCCACTCTTGGTTTATGAATAGTATTCACTACTATCAAGATAAGGTCCTAGAGGCTCACACATAATAGAATATTCAAGAATCTTCTATATTCAGTTGAATAGGTATATTGGACATGGTGAGCCCCACCATTGGGGTCCGAGATTTGTCCAAGGATTTACAATAACCAATGGAATAAATAAATTCATACTATTAAAGTTAAGAATAATGAGCATTGGATTTTTTATTAAATGTATTTAAAATATTTAAATTAAATACATGAAAATTATTATTTGAAAGAATATTAAAAATATTCAAAGTTTAATTAATATTTGTGGGAATGACGATTCAAGTTAATGACTCATATATTATCACATAATATATTAAATATATTACAAGAAAGTGATAATAATATTTATGACTCAAATTATAATTTATAAAAAGTCATTTATAGTCTGTTGGGTATTCGGGAGGTGGGGTGGAAATACAAAATATTTTCTTAACACTTTATAAATAAAGGAGGCGAGGTGCTTGTTATGCATTATTCACTTCCTCTATCTCTTATATTTTCTCTCCCACATCCTATAGATAGAGGCTTTGGATTCAAGAATCTCATATCGAGCTCTCTCTCAAGCATCACAATAAGAGTGATGCGGTGATCATCAGAGAATCAAAGGAGTCATTGGATCTCCACACTAGCACTCGAAATTCGATGATCGGCACTCCTGTGGATTATTGATGTACAAGTGGATGATCTAGAGGAATTCAAATTCAGATTATTTGAGCAACGATCGCCAACGACGAGCAGACATCGTGCGCGGCTTCGGATCTAAACCAATAATTTTACAGTTTTAATTATGTGCTTAGAACTCTTCATGAAAGATCCTCATCTTAAACCGAGAAGGGATTCTTCGATGTCGACAATTTCATGCCGTACGTCAATGAAAATTTTTAAAAACCCACTTTTGGGGCTTCCACTGCATTCTTGGTACCTTCATCTTGGTCTAGTGCTACTGTGGGTGAGAGATGGTTGCATGCCTGGCTTTGGGATCTACCAGAGGTGGAGGTCTACAGTGAGGCATTCCATAGAGGATTGGTGGTGGTGTGTCTTGTGGAAACATGTGAGTAGCCTAGTGTGAATTGACAGAAGGAATTCTGGGGTGGTGTTATGGGTTGCCGCAGAATGACTCTGGCTAGTTTGACTGCCAGTGAGATATGTCTAGGTGAGGAGGAGCCAGAGGGAAATGCAACTGGTGGAATCCCGATGGTCGAGGATCCTGGTTCTCCAAGTTAGCGTGCAAAAGAGAGGATGAAATAGGGTATCCCATCTTTTAAAACCTTTAATATTTTATTTTTTATCTTTTGTTTTTTGACAAAAACAAACACCCCATTAGCCAACCCTTTTTTTAAATTTTGTCAAAAGATTGACTAGCCAATCCCAAAATTTTGTTTATTATGAAAACTTTCTCAGAATATCAAATTGGATTTAGGAAAAACAATTTAATAATTTTAAAAGACTCACAAGTGGCTGAAAATTACTATTTTGGTGACTAAAATCTGACCAGTGATCAGGTTCAATATAAAATTCAATGCTAGAGTTTTCAAGTATAGAATTAACATATAAATAAATATAAGTGTTCATCAATTGAATACCTACAAAAAATTTATTCAATCTGAATTTAAAACTTCAAATGGCCACATACTGGTCATTCGGGGTTGGATTGAAAATTTTACTGTGTCATTGGGACTGTAATGACACCAAATTCATAGTTTAATAAAAAATTAATTTTTTTATTAACTTAATCTTTTTAGGCATCACTCTGATACCAATTTAAGGTAATAAGCATGCATTATAATCCCTATAACTTGGGACATTAAAAATTTTCCACCGATGATCAACATGACTATGTCATTGATGGTGAATCACTACCTTATATTAGCTTATGGATCATTGTGTGAATAATTTAAGCACAAAAAATATATAGAAGTACCTGGTTCGATCTGAAGTAGCACTCGATGCCTTCAGATCATTGGTGATCGTTGCTTGAAGGATCCAAATTCTAATCTCTCTATATCATCCACAATCACTTCAAAAGTCTATGGTAATGTTGATTGTCTAAATTCAGGTGCTAGTGTTGAGTTTCGACGATGCATTCAATGTCCCGACAATCACCACTCCTCTATTCTATTGATCTGCAAAGAAGAACTGTGATTGAGTGTCTATAACCAAAGAATATATCTCTAGAAATCAAGAGATAGATATAATAGAGATAATCTATTAGTATTCGAGCAGTGAATAGTATAGGGTGATAGGTTCCTTTCTCCTATTTATAGTGAATTGATAAATATCTAGTGTAAATACCTCATACCCAAATATTTATTTCTCACTATATCAATGATATATTATTAATACTGATCTAAATAATAAATATCATTTATATTTTTATCACTTTCTTATAATATAATAAATATATTACGTGATAAAACTCGATCCATTAACTCAACTCATCATTCCTAAAAATATTAAATGAACCTTAAATATTTTAAACTAATATTCATTCAAATAACATATTGCATAATAAATAAATTCAAAACAAATTATTCTTAAATTGAGTAATATGAATTTATATATTGCTTTGGTGATCGTATATCCTTCCCAAATCCCAGTGGTGGGTCCCACTGTGTCCAGAATTCCTATTCACCATAATAGGGTAGACTTTCAAATACGCTATTGTGTGTGACTATCTAGACCCTTATCTCGATAGCAGTGAATACTATCCATTGATGAGGAGTGGTATATAGAAACTCATCATGGCCCCTAAAGAGATAAGGATAGTCATAGGAATAAAAACCATCCTACGAACACATACAGTATAATATAATCTCTTTGTCTTTAATATCTCGTAAAGCAGGACTCACACCCGTGTCATCGTCCTTTTCTTGCTTTATTGTTTATTGATCTAACTGGATGGATTTACCATGGACTACCATGGCCATGGATTTATGAAAATACTATCATCTTAATCAACTAGGCTCAAGATATTTTTCTTCCTCAACTTGGAAGCGACAAAATCTTTTCTTTACCATTCAACCAATGTCATATCACCAATGATGTACCCAACACATGTTATGCTACCACAATTTCATTATCATGGTTTTTAATTTGTATCAAAGTACATGATCAAATGGAACATATTAGAAATTATCTCATGTCAGGATACCTTTACACATTTCTATAGATTGGAACAACTAATGACACCTAAAACATGTCTTCCCTCATAATCTCACTACTACATATCACCAAGTGAAAACTTCATGAGAAAAAGTTTCAATGCTTATAAACCCCAAATCCTGATATTCAAACATCTAACATGTCTATTCAATAAGTTTTATCTATACCATAGGACCTTTTTTTAAGATTACTATCATAGTATCTCATGGTTCTCGTTATTTCTTGGGATCTACTATAACATTTTGATATGATAATTAATCTATGGACATTACCATTAAATAATGGATATAGAAATATATACAATATAATGGTAAGAACTCATCATGTATAACTTACTATATACATGATATGGTAATCATAATCACTGTATAGTTGGGTCTAGGGAACCCACTTTTACAACAATAACGATGAAAAGAGATGATTGAGTATATCTTAGACATCATTCTAGTGCTTGGTGAGTGTACCCTTACCACGCACCTAGTTTAACACTCACAGGGTATACGTTAAGATAACTCACATTTTCAATATGAACCATTATGAAGGATTTTAAAATATGATGAACATGAATAACATATTTTAAACCTAAGGTGTTATAGATTGAAAAGAAGGTGTCATGATTTCAACATTCAATGAATGATTTTTCACTTTAATTAATGATTCTTAATGGTCATGAAAATCATTTTGGTTTTATTTAGGGATTGTATATTTAATGTAAAGTATTCAACCCTAGTATACCATAGTCAATGGTTAATTTATTACATTGGTACTAGATACAAGTGATAAAATCTCAAAGGACTGTATAGTTTAGCAACATTAGAAAACAAGACACATACTTAAAATTTACATTACATTAGAAAAAATTAAATACAATATAGATTTTTCTTTAAGAACACAATTATTCCCATTATTATATCCCTATATATCGATCATAATACACTTCATGGCATCCTAGGGAAAGGAAACATAAGAAAGTAGTGAGATTTAATGCTTAGTAAGGGTAAGTTTATAATGAAAGTTATCCAGAATAAATAGGTCATAATCAACAAGGTAAGGTAAACAAATGAAACACATTTCATTTAATCAATAACTTGAACATGAAGAATAATATGGTAGGAATAAATTATGATAAAATAATTCCATATAAATAATCACATGACCAGAAAACCTGATCATGAATATTTTAACTAATAGAATAATCGCATGGACATAAATAACTAATTTCATAATGATGGAATGCATAATTTCATACATCTAGAACTTTTTTTCAAGTAATTTTGGAAATATATCTATACTGTCAAGGTCTTGTGCCAATACATCTTATATAAATAGTTAAGTCATCGGCCAAAAACTCAAGCTAGTTTGTCTCATGAGACCTACGGATGTAGAAAGGGGCTATAACAGGCATCATCCATCAGTTACTAAGTCTAGCGCATTCCCCATTTGAAAGGGGTGAAACACAATCAACATAAACATTCGTATTGAAAATTTTTCGTATGAAATGTTAATAATTTCTCTAATAAATAAAAATAATCATAAACCATTCAAAGTAATATGGTGAATGGTATCAAAATAGTACATCTTAATCAACTGATCATAATCCATCTTGAGAAATAATAAGGATTCTATCATTACAACATATTCTCAATAATGTGTAAGGTAAAATGAGGGTTGTTTTCGTCGATGAATAGAAATTCTATAAAAATTTCATTAAAAAAATTTTTGTGGAAAATATTCTTTTCACTTTGAAAATCACTTTTAAAATCACTTTTAAAAACAAAAAAAATCTGAATAATAGTAAAAAAAATTTTAGAAGAAATTTGTATTATAAAGGAAACTTCAAAGCAATGATTTTTTATGATGGAGGATAATTACATATGTATCAAGTATGTTAAAAAAATATTCCTTTCACATTTTTGGAAAAAAGATAAAAAATACCTTATTTGAAAAATGAAAGGAATATTCCTTTAAAAATATTTTGTAAAAATCCAATCATAGGTAAAAATTTATTTAATAAATCATTTGGATAATTTTTAAAACATTTTTAAAAACATTTTTCAAAAATATGGACATGGAAGAGAACAAGATTTTGACAGAAAAGAGATATAAAGTTGGCTTTTCTTAAACTTGTTTTCTAATCATTTTAAGTACCAAAGAGAGGGAAATTTTACTGTTAATTGAAAATTTCATGAATAAATATATTATAAGATAATCTAAGAGTTTATTAAATTATATATCATAATATTTCATCATTGTAAATTTAATTATAAACAATCCTGATAAATGATGATATTGTAAAATAAACTATTACTGCTTGGGTAACATTTGGATCATAGCCCAAATAACAGAAAATGAAACTTTAAATACTATGAATGAAATGATATAGATGACATAAAATATAAAAGGGGTATTATATACACCACACAATATAACTAAGTGGTGAATATGGCATACATGTCATGGAAGTAAAAGTGAGATGAGAAACTCTTACAATGATCATAACGTTGAAGTAAGAATTAATCAATGAATCGATTATATGTGAAAAAATTAAATACAAATATTTAAATTTTAAATATAATATATGATAATAAAAATTTATGAAACACTAATCTAATAATATCAAGGACAATAAAAACGTAATATAACTCAATGAAAAGAAATTGAGTTATAAAATTCTTAACACTTGGTAATTTTGAAGTCAAATTCCCAAGGATGAAATAATCAAAATGGAAATATAAAATATCATAAATTATGAAATATTCATGATATTTCATGTAAATTTGGTAGTATATACAACATATAAAAAAAATTAGGTGTATAACGTTACAATATGCCTCAATGAAAGGAAATTGAGACAAAATCTCTTACATTAGGTCTGCCTTTCTTCATACATGTTTGTACTACCCTTATAATAAATATAAATTTATTATAAATCTAGTATAGAACCATACTCATATATTTAATACCATATTTTATTTACTTAAAGTCTTTTATGAACCATTTATTAACAATTCTTTGTTAAATTCACTGTTTCGGGTGATAATTGCTTCATTTTTCATGTATGTTTTGATTGGGGATTTTTGGTCCTTTAACTTTGATCATGGTTAGATAATATCTAAAATTTAAAACATGATATAAATATCACATATATTAATTATATTTTTATTTACATTAATCCATAAAAGTTAAAGATGGAAAATGCATTACACCGTTCATGGAGATGGCAGACCATACGTACGCATAAATGTTGTTTCTATTTTCTCAGCGTATGGAATGAAAGGAAAATAAATACTAATTAAACTTTATGGAATCATTATTATGTTATATATAACATTTATATTAACCACATCTATCCTTTTTACCATCCACATAAAAATAAAATGAAATACATTTCACATCGCTATGTGGAGGCGGTAGTCCACACGTATGCATGAGTGACATAATTGTTTTACAAAAAATTTAAAGTTAGATGTGATATTATATTTCAAAAAAAATAGTTCAAAAATAATTCATATATTCAGTAACATTATCCTTACTACCTTCCATGTAAAATTTAAGAGAAAAATGAATCGCATCACTTCACGAGGAAATAGTCTGCAATACACGAGTGATGTTATTGTATCCCCCAAGTAATGTGAGTTAGTAAGTTATATGTGATATAATAATTATATAAGTATAATAATTTCATAAATATTTTACACATATATTAAATTAATCATTATATCCATCCTTGAAATGTGGTGATGGAAAATGAATTATATTGTTTTGCGAGGTGGTAGTCCGTTATACACACGATCAACAATTTCATTTTCCATTTGAAGAAAATGGAGATGGATATAGGTTATTAAATTAACATAATAAAATATTAGTATATATTAGATACTATTTTTATTATATTATCATATTTTAATAAGATTTTAAGGATATTTAAGAAGAAATAAATGAAATATACACGTTTAATAATTTTACCTATTCTCTGGATAATATCTTTTGGTTTATACCTAAATCCTTCTTATGGGATTTTCATAATCAAAAGAAGGAATCTAGGATGTCTAGAGGAATTTAAGTAATATATTTTGGTAGGTATTATTTAAATAAAAGGGCTTTGGAAGTATGAAGAGGGGAGAAGATGGTGTGGCCTTTAATAAGTGGGGGAGGGGGCATATTTGGAATTTTTTAAAAGAAAACGTGACATGTAAATACCCAGAATTTCCATGTAATTTTTTTTCTAAATATATAGGAATTTTACGAGTCCGAAAAAATTGATGGTGTGTGATTCTGAGGCCCGGAGTGCCCGGAATTAATTTCTAAACTTTTGTTTAGGTACGTTCAGTAAACGTACGAGCGGGTTTTTCTAACTTTTGAAATAGTGCTAGAAATTGAAATCTGAGGACATCGTTGAGATCGTAGAACCGGTATTCACTTAAGGAGAACTTCAACTCGACCTTAGTGGGTCAGGAGTGAAAGATAGAATTTGGTTTTTTCATGAAAGTATAAAATAAAATAAAATTGTGTAACATTTTAATTTAATTTTATTTTGAAACCACCCATGTATATATTTCACAGGTGGGGAGAACCTGAACTAAAATCTCCCATGAGAGGTTATGGAGGTGGGGACCACAAGCCTAACCTCCCATGAGAGGTTATGGTGGTGGGGACCACCTGAGGCTTATAACCCCTTGAACCCCTTTGAAATCCCTCTTAATGGGGAGAAACCTCTTGAGCTCCCCCACTTAATTATGCCAACCCTCCCCTTTAATTAATTGATCCAACCCATCAATTAATTAATTAAAATATTTTAATTTATGCCAAAAAACATAATAGATCACATAATCTATTATTTGGGGCTACCATTTCATTTTGGTGGAATTGGGAGAGGAGGAACTTTGGGAGAAAATATCTTCAACGAAGAACGCCGACTTCGACTTCAACTTCTTCCTCAGGACATTCATTGATGAGGAACGTCTTCAACATCAAAGAAGCGATGATCAAGGGATCTCCAATGTCACCGACTTCCGTCTATCCCCAACAACGTCATTTACTTGCTCGCAACCTCCGTCGATGAGTCAAACAAGGTAGGTGTGGTTATTGAAATTCATGAATTTTCTCGATTAATTTCCTTGTTCTTGATTCATGATTGTGTTGAGTCGCTTTTTACTGCTCTAATGCAGAGGGTGCGGTCTAAATAAACATGACCCAATCCCTCCGTCGTTCTTCTTGAATGGTGTATCCTTCGCAATTAAAGAAGGTGACTTTGGTGACGGTGACCGATGCTGGCGGATGGCACCAGTGGAACTCGAGAACCACCGACAAAAGCACAGTACCCCGCAGAATCCACGGCCTCTGCCCTCCCAGTTGAGCTTCCCCAGGCTAGGCCGAGCCGCCTCGAGCCCTCGTGGAACCCCCGCAGCCAAGCCGCTGTCCACGGCCAATCCAACCCGCAGCCTCCGCTTCCCCGCGGCACTCGCGGCCTTCGCAGCCTCTGCGCCACCCCGCGGCCTCGCCACCCTGCAGCGGCACCCCACCACACCGCAGTCCTTGCGCTAAAAGAGGGACTTACCCGAGTAGAACTGCCTTCGATCCACTAAGAAACCCCTTCTATTTGCCTCCAAAACGAGCTAAGGAGCTCCCCCAACCTCTGAAAACCGAAACTCCCGCATGAGCCATTAGTGGGAGAAAGAATGAGGGGAAAATGGGAAATCCCGAGTGGCCCAGAACTTAAAAACCTAAACTTTAAGTGGTCGCATGACTTGGCCACACGGTTTGGAAAACTATGCGACAACCATGCGGTTTCCACTATCCCACCCAAGGACTTCACACGAATTGGCTGCATGGTTTGGAAAACTGTGCGCCAACCGTGTGGATGTCAATGTCCCACCCAGGGACTTCACACAGTGTGTCCACATGGTATTTTTAGATCGTGCGTCAACTGTGCGCCCCTGCACAACCTCCTAACTTTGGCACCAGGCGTCCGTTTGACGAACCGTCAATGGAACTGGAAACCTTGGAGTGAGACGGTGTCTTTAGTATACCCCACTAAATATTTGGATAAATATGGAGTTTGGTCAGGTTGGATCAAGCATGAATCCAACTGGACCCTTGGTAATAAAAGGCTAATAAATTACACGCTGGGCGTCCGATTGACGCACCGTCTACTATGTTGAGACCCCTATGACGTGGCGGTCCTTTGAGATACTTCTTCATGGGACTTCATGGAATTTTTAGTATCGACCAGTGTCTTGTGGAGTGGATTCTCCTGGAGACAAGTGAGTATAGTATGGGAACCCAGTAGCTGGCTGTGATGAGAATAATGAATAGAGATCTTGTGTGGGTCAGATCCTAGCAATCCTGTGTGGGTCAGATCCTAGCGATCCTATGTGTTTCAACACCTAGAGATCATGTGTGGGTCATCTCCTAGCATTCCTGTGTGGTTCAGATCCTATAGATCCTGTGTGGGTCAGCTCTTAGCGATCCTGTGTGGGTCAGCACCTAACAATCCTGTGTGGGTCATCTCCTAGAGATCAGGTGTGGGTCAGCTCCTAGTGATCCTGTGTGGGTCAGCACCGAGAGATCATGTGTGGGTCAGCTCCTAGAGATCCTGTATGGTTCAAAACCCAGCGATCTTATGTGGGTCAGCTCCTAGTGATCATGTGTGGTTCAGCACATAGCGATCCTCTATGGGTCTTCTCCTAGAAATCATGTGTGGGTCATCTCCTAGCGATCATGTGTGGGTCATCACCTAGCGTTCCTGTGTGGGTCAGATCCTAGCGATCCTGTGTGGGTCATCACCTAGAGATACTATGTGGTTATACCTCTAAATGGAGTAAGATGATTCATTAATTATATCTAATCATATTTACAACCGAACCTAAGTTATACCTGGAGTGAGTTGAGTTTGTACCTGTGTGATACTTTCCATCTTGGTAATACCTTGGTGGTATTCTTTTGTGTGGCGTACCTGTGTGGTACTTTCCTTCATGGTTTTCCTTCTTTTTTGGAATAGTGGATCTTTGGTCTTGAGTTGGACTATGTGTTTTCCTCATGATTGAGATGGGTTTACTTGATAACTTAGGTATATTTATGGGAATATACCTAAGTAGGGTTGACAGTTGACTTCATACCTTGTGGTTTATCCTTTGAGGATTTGTGAGACCTTGAGGGTCTCGGGGTCCCTACTGAGTATCATTATACTCACCCCTACATGGGCTATGCCCACACCGTGTTGTTTTTGTTTCAGACGAAGGACAGCGCTGACCGAGGCTGAGGGTATCAGGACTGGATGGTGCCCGGAGGTAGACCATACAGTGTGTCAGTACACAGAGGAGATGGGCGGACATGGAGTGTTGAGGAGGTGATCTATACCTACCCTTAAAGTAGGAACCTCGGAGGACGATCCAGCAACTATCTTTCTCTTTCTTCAGTTGTATTGTATTTTTTTTGTACTTGTACCTTTACCGTTGGGCTTGTACTCCATCCCCTTTACTTTCATCCCTCTTTTGGTTATACAGTTTACTTGTGTTCGTATCTTGTTGTGTTCTTGGTTACGTGAGTTTATAGGTTATAAATTCAATGCCTTCCCAGTTTTAGGGAATACGCCTTTCGGTGCTAGTCGCCAACCCCTGGCCTATGGAAGGCAGGATTGGGGTAGTCACGGCATGGGCCCCATGGGACGGGTCATGACAAATTGGTATCAGAGGAGTCAGTTCTTCCATAGAACATAAGACTCTAACCTTTACTTTTAACGACAATAGTGTTAATTGTAGTGAGTGTGGTTATCAGTTTAGGGAATCCCGTGTTAGTGCGATGACCGACGTATCCATACACCAGGACCCTGACTTCTGATTTCTGACTCAGTGTATGAAAACACTGATTGCGTGTGTATTTCCAAGAGTCTTCTTTGTGATCTCTTAAGTAAGACCACCAGGTATAACTTATTGACTGTGGAACACCTGTTTCCTTTCAGGATGCCTCCATGAAGACAGCCATCTAAGGTTCTGAGAGTTATACGCACTGACAGCCCACCGAACGACGAGGCCTCGGTGTAGGGCCCTTTTCCAGTAGAGGCACCAGCGGAGGCACCAACGGTACCTTTACTCACTGATCCACCAATGCCACTAGCCCCAACAGTAGAGAGTGCACACTGCTTGAGCGCATTGCACGAGTTCCAACTCCATATGCCCCCCAGGTTCAGGGGAGAGATGGACCCACAGGTGGCTGAGGATTGGTTGGAGGTTGTAGTGAGAGTCTTCTGACTGTTAGGGACACCAGAAGATCTCATGGTGATCCTTGCCGCAAGCCTTCTATAGGTAGCAACAGGAAGATGGTGGAGCTTGATTCTCTAAGTTCACGACGAGGTGACACTTCTCTGGGTAGACTTAGAGAGCCTGTTTCGAGAAAAGTTTTTTACAGTGACTCTTCGCGCAGTGCACATTTAGGAGATGATTCATCAGCAGTAAGGCAGCATGACTGTGGCTCAGTATTCAGTGAGGTTCACTGACCTCTCATGCTGCTCCATAGATATGGTGCAGGACCCATTCTTCACGGCCCGAACCTTTGAATAGGGACTCAGGCAGGAGATCAGGGCTTCGATGATCTCACTCAGCATCCCGACGCAGGCGGGGGTGTTAGAGAGAGCCCCCTTAGTGGAGAGTTTTCTTGTTGAGCAGTCACCAGCAGTGAGATCCACCACCTGACATTACGTAGTGAAGTCTTCTATATCTAGGAATAGACAGATGTCGCAGAGGTCCAAGAGGACTAGACCTATGGGTGAACGACCACAGGATTCATAGTCGGTTGTGTGGGGCACCCAAGTCAGAGTCGGTCATGCCAGGAGCGGGCAGTGTTATGCATGCGGCGGGAATGGTCACATGGATCCTGACTATTTAATCCACCATATGGATGATCAGCAGACAGTCAAAGGACCGCCCAGGCAGAGACAGAGGTCAGATCTAGGTGGTCCATAGGGAGCAGGTGGACGTGGCAGAGGATCTAGCCACGTAGCTGGCGGTGGGAGACGATTCAAGATGTTACCGCCACCACCACCAGGAGGTCCACCCCACCATATAGAGCAGGTGGACAGGGGCGAGCTCAGCTCTAGGCAGCTGAGTCCTGTGATCACTACTCTTCGGAGATGATATTAGGTAAAATATGTGTCTACTTATAGACACGGTTGCTAGTCATTCTTTTATTTCCACTTCCCTCATTTGGAGCTCGGAGATTCCGATAGAGCCGTCAGCTCGATCCTTACGTCTAGAGACTCCTACCGGAGCAGATTCGACGATTACACACTGGTGCGGGTAGTGTGAGCTTACTCTAGGAGGCGAGAGCTTCAGCTGGGATCTCCTAGTAGCAGCATCGAGGGCTTACGACGTCATCTTGGGTATGGACTGGTTATCAACAGTCCATGCTCAGATAGACTGTATTAGGCTCAAAGTGTGGTGTGTCTGCACGAATGAGACCAGGTTTACCTTCACCAGCAATAGGGGAGCCTTTGTAGCATAGGATAGACTTACCCGGATGAGGGAGCATCCAATCACTCATCAGTTGGCTAGACTTAACCTCAGAGTGGTTAATGTGGAGAGTCTGAGTTATCCTGTAGTGGTGTACCAGTACACTGATGTCTTCCCTGATGATGTTCCGGGTCTACCTCCTCACAGCGAGGTGGACTTTTACATTGACTTTTACCCTGGGACAACACTGATATCTACACCAGCATATCAGATGGCTCCCGTGGAGCTTCGTGAGCTGTGGGTACAACTAGAGGACTTGCAGGGGAAGGGGTTCATTTAGCCCAGTGTATATCCTTTAGTAGCCCTGATTTTGTTCTCCAAGAAGGTGGATGGGAGCTAGAGAGTTTGTGTTGACTATCGGTGCCTAAACCAGGTGACTGTGAAGAACAAGTACCCACTCTTGAGGATTGACGACCTCTTTGATCAGCTGAAGGGAGAACGATGTATCTCAAAGATAGACCTCAGGTTAGGCTATCACTAGCTCAAAGTGCGAGATGAGGATGTACAGAAAATGGATTTTAGATTTTGGTATGGCCATTAAGATTTCTTGGTTATGTCATTCGGCATGACCAACGCTCCAGCAGTGTTCATGGGACACATGAACAGGATCTTCCATCCATACCTTGATCTCTTTTTCAAAGTCTTTATCGACGACATTCTGATCTACTCAACTACTGAGGAGGGGCATGCCTATCATTTGCAGGTAGTACTGGACACACTCTGAGAGCACCAGCTTTATAGTAAGCTCTTGAAGTGCCATTTCTGGATCTGAGAGGTTCATTTTATGGGACATGTCATCTCAGAGGCTGGATGTTCAGTGGATCGAGCGAAGATTGAGGTGGTACTATCTTGGGAGCCACCGAGGAGTGTGACGGAGGTACGAAGTTTCCTAGGTTTGGCTGGATACTACTAGAGGTTTGTTCCAGATTTCTCCAGAGTTGCAGCACCACTATCAGTATTGATGAAGAAGGGGAAACCCTTCGTGTAGTCTGAGATATGCCATCATATCTTTCAGGAGTTGAGGCATAGGCTGACTAGTTCCCCATCTTGAGGCTTCCAGATGAGGGTGTAGGGTACGTAGTCTACTATGATGCATTAGGGACCGGACTCGGGTGTGTCCTGATGCAGGAGCAATCAATGATCGCATATGGTTCTCGACAGCTGAGACAGCATGAGCATAACTACGCTACCCATGACCTGGAGTTAGCAGCAGTGGTCTTTTCCTTGAAGATGTGGCGACACTATCTGATGGGTGAATGTTTTACAGTCTACTCGGATCACAAGAGTCTCAGGTATATCTTCTCTCGGAAGGACTTGAACCTGAGATAGTGACGTTGGCTTGGGTTCCTCTAGGAATATGACTTCTAGATAGTCTATACTCCTAGGAAGGGGAATGTCATAGTAGATGCACTCAGTAGTAGATCTGGTATACAGCTGCTAGGCGAGGCGATGGAGCAGCTGGCCGCTTTGTAAATATCCTTTATGGATCAGGATGGAGCATCTTTTCTTCAGTCTTTTACAGTCACTCCCCCACTTCTTCAGTGAGTCAGGGAGACGTAGCGTGGGGAAACTGACTGCAAGACTCAACGTGCTCATATATTCATAGGACAGGAACCTGATGGATTTTATGAAGGTGGGGAGCACATCATCCTCTTCAGAGAATGTACCATGGTACCAATGTCACTTCAGAAAGAAGTGTTGAGGAAATTCCACACTTCCCCTATAGTGGTACATCCAGGAGTTGCGAAGATGTATCAGGACCTCCGACGACAGTACTAGTGGCCAGGAATAAAGAAAGAAGTTACAGAGTTTGTCTCTTAGTGCCTCACTTGTTAGCATGTGAAGGTAGATCATCAGGTACCAGCAGGCTTGGTTCAGCCTTTGGAGGTCCTAAAGTGGAAGTGGGATGTAATATCTGTGGACTTTGTGATAGGACTTCAACGAACATCCAGGGTTCATGACTTGATTTGGGTGATTGTCGACCGACTCACCAGGTCATCACACTTCCTACCGATCAGAGAGTAGGGTTCAATAGAGAGCTTGGGACGCCTCTATGAGTATAAGATTATGAGTCCACATAGATTACCCTCTACTATTGTCTCTGATCATGATGCACGTTTCACTTTTTGGCTATGGAAGGGGTTATAGGAGGATTTCGGGACACATCTTCATTTGAGCATCGCCTTCCAACCTCAGACGGATGGTCAGACTGAGTGGACTATTCAGACCCTCAAGGACATGATGTGTGCTTGTGTCCTCGAATTCGGTCATAGCTGGGAGGATCACTTTCCCTTAGTGGAGTTTTCTTATAACAATAGTTATCACTCCACCTTTGGAGTGGAAACTTTTGAGGAGTTGTACGGGTGACCTTGCAGATCACCCTTGTGTTGGACTGACCCAGGGGAGTCAGCACTCATGGGACCAGAGATGGATCAGGCTACCACAGAGAAGGTTCAGATCATCCAGGAGCAGATAAATACTGCATAGAGTAGGTAGAAGTTGTATGCCGATAGGAGACGGAGACCTCTGGAGTTTGAGTATGGTGACCACGTATTTCTACAGGTCTTACCTCGATGAGGTTTTTGGAGATTTGGCCAAGGTGGAAAGTTATCTCCAAGATTCATTGGACCCTTCCAGGTCCTCAGAATAATTGGCCAGGTGTCTTACCGCTTATCTCTTCCACCTAAGTTGCACCGGGTGCATGATGTCTTCCATATATCCCAGCCGAGGAGATACGTGCATGACCCTTCTCACATCATCGACCATGGCGAGCTGGATGTCGACGATGGGGAGACTTTTACGGAGGTTCCAGTTGATATTGAGGATCGACAGGTGCGGGTCCTTCATGGGTGTGTTGATACCTCTGGTGTGCGTTCGTTGGCAGCATGGGAACCTCTAAGAGAGCACATGGAAGCAGGAGGCTCAGATGCGTGCTCAGTACCGAATCTTGTTTACCTAGTTTAAGTTGTGGCTTATGGGGACGTAGAGCCCTAAGGTGGGGAGAATGTAAAGACCCTGAATTTCCATATAATTTGTTTTTCTAAATATATGGTAATTTTATGAGTTCACGAAAATTGACTGCGCGTGATTCCGAGGCCTGGAGTGCCCGGAATGAATTTCTGAACTTTTGTTCGGGTACGTTCAGTAAACGTACGAGCGGGTTTTTCTAACTTTTGAACCAGTGTTCAGAATTAAAATCTGAGGACACTATTGAACTCGCAACACTTTTATTCACTTAAGGAGACCTTCACCTCGACCGTAGTGGTTTGGGAGTGAAAGATAGAATTTGGGTTTTTCATGAAAGTATAAAATAAAATAAAATTGTGTAACATTTTTATTTTATTTTATTTTGAAACCACCCATGTGGATATTTCACAGGTGGGGACCACCTGAACTAAAACCTCCCATGAGAGGTTATGAAGGTGGGGACCACCTAGCCTAACCTCCCATGAGAGGTTATGGTGGTGGGGACCACCCAAGGCATATAACCCCTTGAACCCCTTTGAACTCCCTCTTAATGGGGAGAAACCTCTTGAGATCCCCCACTTAATTATTCCAACTCTCCCCTTTAATTAATTGATCCAACCCATCAATTAATTAATTAAACTATTTGAATTTATGCCAACAAACATAATAGATCACATAATCTATTATTTCAAGACACCATTTCATTTTGGTGGAATTGGGAGAGGAGGAACTTTGGGAGAAAAGCTCTCCAATGAATAATTCCAATGAATAACCTTGACTTCAACTTCGACTTATCCCTCAGGGAATTATTTGACGAGGAACATCTTCAACGTCAATGAACCAATCATTGAGGGATCGCCGACGTCACCGACATCCGTCCATCCCAAAAAACGTCAACTTCTTCCTCATGACCTCCATTGAAGAATCAAACGAGGTAGGGGTGGTTATTGAAATTCATGAATTTTCTCGATTAATTTCCTCGTTCTTGATTCATGATTGTGTTGAGCCACTTGCTACCACTCTAATGCAAAGGGTGCGGGCCAAAAAAACATGGCCCGACCCCACTGTCGTTCTTCTTGAATGGTGTATCCATCGCAATGAAAGAATGCAACTTTGTTGATGGTGACCGGTGTTGGCGGATGGCACCGGTGGAACTCGAGAATTGTTGATGAAGGCATAGCACCCCGCGGCATCCGTATCCTCCACCCTCCTGGCAGAGTCGCCCAGGGCCAGGCCGAGCTGCCCCGCATCCTTGCAACACCCCCATGGCTGATCCGCCGTCCATGGCTGAGCTGACCTGTGGCCTCTGTCGTCCCGTGGAACTCGCAGCCTCTACGGCCTCCGCACCGCCCTACGGCGGCACCCCACCGTACTGCAATCCTCGCGCAAAAAGAGGGAATTACCTGAGGAGAACCGCCTTTTATCCACCAAGAAACCTCTTCGATTTTCCTTCAAAACGATCTAAGGAGCTCCCCCAACCTCTGAAAACAGGAACTCCTACATGATCCACAATTGTGAGGAAGAATGAGGGAAAATTGGGAAATCCTGAGTGGCTCGGAACTTAAAAACCTAAACTTTAAGTGGCCACATGGCTTGGCCGCACAGTTTAGAAAACCGTGCGCCAACTATGAGGTTTCCACTATCCCACCCAAGGACTTCGCATGGCTTGGACGCACAGTTTGGAAAACCCTACGCCAACAGTGCAGATGCCACTATCCCACCCAGGGACTTAGCACGGCTTGGCCGCACGGTATGTTCAGACCGTGCACCAACAGTGCTCCTCTGCACAACTTCCATAACTTTGGCACCAGGAATCCGTTTGGCAAATCGTCAGTGGCACTGGAAACCCTGGAGAGAGATGGTTTCTTTATTATACCCCACTAGAGATTTGGATAAATATGGAATACAGTCGGGTTGGATCGATCATGAATCCAACCGGACCCTCGGTACTAAAAGGCTAATAACTTACAGATCGGGCGTCCGATTGACGCATCGTCTGTTGCATTGAGACCCATATGATGTGATAGTCCTTTGAGATACTTATTCATGGGACTTATTGGCAGTTGGAGTATCGAACAGTGGATTGTGGAGCGGATCCTCCCAAAGACAAGAAAGCATTGTACGGGAACCCAATATCTGGTTGTGATGAGAATAATGAATAGAAATCATGTGTGGGTCAACTCCTAGTGATCCTATATGGATCAGATCCTAGCGGTCCTGTGTGGGTCATCACCTAGTGATCCTGTGTGGGTCAGCTCCTAGCAATCCTGTATGGGTCAGCTCCTAGTGATCTTGTGTGGGTCATCTCCTAGCGATCCTGTGTGGGTTAGCACCTAGCGATCCTGTGTGGGTCAGCTCCTAGCGATCCTGTGTGGGTCATCTCCTAGCAATCTTATGTGGTAAGATCCTAGAGATACTATGTGGGTCAGATCCTAGCGATCATGTGTAGGTCAGCACCTAGAGATCCTGTGTGGGTCAGCTCCTAGAGATCCTATGTGGGTCAGCACCTAGCGATCCTGTGTGGGTCATCTCCTAGCGATCCTGTGTGGGTCAACTCCTAGCGATCTTATGTGGGTTAGCACCTGGAAATATTGTGTGGGTCAGCTCTTAGAGATCCTATGTGGGTCAGCACCTGGGGATCCTATGTGGGTCTACCTCTTAATAGAGTAAGATGATTTAGTAGTTATATCTAATCATCTTTACTACCGAACCTAAGTTAAACCTGGAGTGAGTTGAGTCTGTACATGTGTGGTACTTTCCTTCGTGGTAATACCTTGGTGGTATTATTCTATGTGGAATACCTATGTGGTACTTTCCTTCGTGGTTTTCCTTCCATTTTGGAACAGTGGAGCTTTGGGCTTGAGTTGGACTCTGTGTTTTCCTCATGATTGAGATGGGTTTACTTGATAACTTAGGTATATGTATGGGCATATACTTATGTAGGGTTGATAGTTGAGTTCATACCTTGTGGTTTATCGTTTGAGGATTTGTGATACCTTGAGGGTCTTGGGGTCCCTACTGAGTATCGTTATACTCACCCCTGCACGGTCTATGCCCACACCATGTTTTGTTTGTTGTAGAGGACGGACAGCGCTGACCGGGGTTGAGGGTACCAGGACTGGACAGTGCCCGGAGGTGGACCATACGGCTTGTCAGTACGCAAAAGGGACGAGTGGACATGGAGTGCTGAGGAGCCGATCTGTACCTACTCTTTGGGTAGGAATCTCAGAGGATGATCCAGTAACTATCTTTCTCTTTCTTCAGTTGTATTGTATTTCAGTTGTACTTGTATCTTTACTGTTGGGCTTGTATTCCGACCCCTTTACTTTCATCACTCTTTTGGTTATTCAGTTTACTTGTGTTTGTATCTTGTTGTGTGCTTGGTTACGTGAGTTTATAGGTTATAAAGGCAATGTCTTCCCAGTTTTAGGGAATACGCCTTTCGGTGCTAGTCGCTAGCCCCTAGCCTATGGAAGGCGAGCTTGGGGTAGTCATGGTTCGGGCCCCGAGGGACGAGTCGTGACATGACACCCATGTTTTCCACACGAACAAAGGCTCTAAAATGGACCATTATCGAACCATGGTTGATATGAGGTCAAAATATGACTTGATAATATGAATTGGACAAGTTTTGGGTTATTTCTAACCCTTATCTTTTTATTTTAACCCCTGATAAACTCGTTTTTATCTTAACCACGATATTAATTTTTATTATTTTAACTATTCATTGTGTTAAAAAAATAAGTTAAAATTATTATATAATATAAATTATTATGATTCAAATTTTTTAATCTATTTTTCCAAATTCAATTCACAAAATCAGAATAATTCAATTTAAAATTAAACTCACAAATGCTTTGAAAAAAAAGTTCTTTCCAAAGAAAAACATTCAAGAGTTTAAAAAGTTTTTATATCAAAATTCAATATTAAATTTATGCCAATAATCTAAATTATATAAATTTTAATATAATTAAATTTATTTTTATTTAAAACCATTTTAAAAAATAATTCAACCTTTTAAATAATTTAAAGGAAAATGCAGTTTTCAATAAAAAATAGTATTTTTCACTTTTTATCAAAAAATAAATTTTTTTCAAAAATTTATAAAAAATTCACCCAAAAATAATTTTGACATTTATATTTAAAAAATGAAGTTTATTTTTTCAAATAAATTTTCTAAAATTGTTAAAATTAATTTTAAAGTACGTGCGCAAAGTGCGATGAGACCGCCATTTGAAAAAAATACAGTTTTTTCAAAAAACATTTCCTTTTCTTTCAAATGATTCTCATTTTATTTACAATTAATAGATAACCATTGAATTTATTTTATACATATATAAACCATATAATTTTCATAATTTAGTTAGTCTTATTCATACCCACCAATTTAACCCCAGGTTATAACGATCACATTAAATAATAATATTTTAATAGTATATTGTGTCTTGTTTAAACATAGTATTGCATGTAATGTAAGTTATCTAAGATATTAAATTTAAAGATATATATTTCAGGGGTCATTTATGTTCAGTGTTTTATGTCACATATGCTATCGGAAAAAATGTTGTTATTTTAAAATCTCAGGATATTACATTCTAACCCCTTAAATAAATTATGTCCCCATAATTTAATCTTGATCTGGGTAATTAAGATTTTGATATTTGAAAAAACCTTTGTTGGAAACACATACTGTAAAAAGGGTTAATAAAAATTCATATTGATAAGATAGAAATTGAAGTATGAAGGCCATATATAATAGCACATTGTTGGGATTCCAATTATAAAAACATTTGTGGGAAGTGAAGATATGAATATAGAAGAAAATCATAAATAATTATGGAGAGTGATATATATCATTGATCATAACAAAGTGAAATATCTAGATAATTTAATGACCAAAAATCCATAAATATGTAATGTGTTAAAAAAACTATTTGATTCATCTAAAATGAAGGGAAACACTTACCCACAAAGGGCCTTATCCTGGTTGGTTCTCATATGGAACCAGTCTCCTGAAACTCCTTGATAAGGGTAAGTCCACCCTCAATGTCCATCTCATCTTGGTAGACATCGTGGAATGAATTGTGCACATGTCTCCCCATCCACAACATTTTTAATACATCGAGCATCCATTCTAACTGCGATCATAGATTCAAGTGGTGTGCCACCTCACTAACCCAACATAGTGTCGGAACAAGGGCCTATAAACCTCAAAGTTAGCCTCCCTTCACAACCTAATCCCCACAATCCTTTACAAAGGGAATTCTTCTCTCTGAACTCAAAAGGTAGCTTTCAATGGTCCAAAAATAAATTTTGACATTACTAGGTAGTCGTTATATTCCTCTGGATGAACTTCACCCTTTATAACCATCACTAACACCAACTATATCCCCACAAGTGCTATCTATCACTGACTTTGAGTAGTACATCAGAGACCTGTAGGTTCTCCCATACATGGTCTCAAAAAGTGTTACATCGATGGTGTAGTGGTAGTTATTGTGATATAAAAATGCCACTAATTCTAGGAGATACTCTAGGTTATGACCTATAACTAACATGAAAACCCCAAGAATGTTTTCCAAAACCCATGCAGTTTGCTTTACCTAGTCAACTATTTGGGATAAAAATACTATGATGAACCTCAACTGAGTCTCAAAGGCCTCCTACATCCCCTTAATATAATCATGACGTGAAGTTAGCATCACATTCTGAAATTATTTTCAATGGAATTCCATGAATTTTAACTACCTCATACACGAACAGGCATCCCAAACTCTCCACTAAGCTATGTTCTAAGATGGTTAGAAAGTGGGCCAACTTGGCATGCCGGTCTATGATCAATCAAATAACATCGTGACATCTCACTGGTCATGGAAGCCATAATCATGAAAACCATAATGATATCATCCCATTTTCACTTCCATATGGCACTTCATCCTCCACCCAAAGGCAAGTGAGGCATCAATTGATAAACTCAGCAATAATCTATAACATCCTTATCCACCAAACCTAATGCTAAAGGATCCTTGATGCATCCTCACCTTTACCTGGATGCACTACTAAGGGACAAATATTTCCTTAGTTCCTCCTCTCACAACGTGACTGGTGTCATCATCCTTCCTTGAAAGGATGATGTACTCCCCACCTTTAGAAAATTCATATAGAACATGTTCAGTATATATCTGGTCACACAAAATCTCACAAACGATATCCCCAAGGTGAGCCTCCTTGGATCACTAAATAAGTTGAGGGGTAATAACCATCGATTGGACTAACTTGCCTTGAATAACAACAGTTTAAACATGGATAAAGGACTTGATAAGGGTCATATGCATGATATTTTGAAAACATAATGAACTCTTTCACTCCATCGTCTACTCTTTTGTCAAAAAACTGGCATCCATCCATTCTTTATTCAAATCCATCCATCCTATTTGATTTAGGGATATTAATATTTAATAAAATAAATACACAAAATGTTGATATAAAAATTAACCAAGTCTAAAAAAATTTATAGAACTTAAAGTCTCCTTTGAAAACTATTTATAAAATCATAGTTGAAATTTTATTAAAAAACAATGAGTTACACAAATTCCTCATTAAAATAACATTCACTTTTTAAAATAAACCAATCAGTTTCAAACACTCTTTCTCAAAACCCCAATTATTTTTTTAAATAATTCAAGGAAACTTCATGACACAACAATATTAATCATTTAAAATGAATTACAACCCTCTATATTTTACAAATTTTCGTTTAAAATTTCACACGCCCCTTGTTAAAATGAAACCAGCAATACATACACTTTGAAAACATTCACATCCCTTTATAAAAGTCAATCAGATGAGTTGACAAATACTTGGCATGAAACCTAAGTCCTTAATACAAGACCTTAATCTTATGATGGGGTTGAGACCTCTTCCACATCAGGTTTCCTTTCTTCTCAATCCAAGATACCTCTTCTTTGGAAATTCCCTATACACAATCCAGATCTATTAATAAAATGAAAATTTTCTATTCCTATATAGAAATTAAGTATGTATAGAAATAGAATTATGTGTGGATTGATTCTCACTTTGAAACCTATAATTGAGGCACATTTTATTCAAAGATATAGATCTTCATTCTTTTTTAATGGAATTAAACTACATGAAATGATACCTTCACATTGGATAGATCATCCATTCTAATGGTTGCGTACTCAATAATTTCATGTTTTATCCCTTCACCTTGAAAGTTCATTCAATACACATGGTAGTAAACTTTAGGGTAATTAATCCCTTCTTAGATATATTTTTATTTATCAACTAACTTCTTACATATGATATCAATGTTAATACCAACCAATTCATTGAGCGTACATTCTCTTGGAATTCCATGAACCTTGAGTGAAAATTCTCTTGGTTCCCCATTCTATAACATATTGGTAATAGGGACTGACTAATCAAAAACAACCCTACCGGTATTCCTTAGCGAATAACACAATTACTTAGAGCTTGTGAACTAGGTGATGTTTTGTTCCTAAAGGAAAGTTCCCCCTCAAACCCATGAGATGTGTTCCTTGATCATGTGTGGTACTAGTTACTATCATTACTAATGGTTTACCTACTTCCACTAGTCTCCCCTTTTCAATGACATATATATTATTGGGTTATGATTTACATATCAAATAACTCAATTATTTAAATGGATTCAAATAACCTTGTTGTTACACATTTGTGTACCATACCCATTGTAAAATAAAGGTTATAATATCATATTTGTATACATTTTCATTTTGGGGTTTGTATCTCTTGTGAAGTACTCAATGAATTGAGTTGGTCATTCCCCCCAGAAATCCTACTTGGCTAGGTTGTATAACTCTAAATTCCCATAAACCTTTTTTCAATGTTTCACAACTATAAAACATGAAGGTATTATCATGGACTACTCAAAATCCTTTTAGGAACACTTTTTTCCCACACAACCTACTTCATAGAATCACATGTCAGAATAACCTAAATCCTTGAGTGAAAATTCTAATGGAATTTAATGAACCATCAGTCATTTCTATTGGCTTCCCATATATAAATATTTGAAATAGGGACTTGTTGGTCTGAAGAGACTCATTGGTGAATAACACAATTTCCTTAAAGCTTGTGACCTAGGGAATGTTTTGGTCCTTGAGGAAAGGTCTCCTTTAATACCATAATCTAAGTCCCTAATAATGAGACACTATTTTCTTCTATCACTAATGACCAACCTACTCTCATCAATGGTCATAAAATCATCCATGATTCATGCATTAGAATAAATTATTTACTTCATGATTTTTCCATGTCTAAGAGGGATCAAGAATATATTAGTTCTTTATGCGCTCATACCCTACAACTATTAATAAGTATCCTCTATGTAATATGATCATAAACTACATAATTATTTTATACAGATCCCCCACCAATGAAATATTTCTCAATAAATACTTTTCACGATTCCTACTTGAGCACCCAAGTCCTAGAGGCAAGACATGAAACTGCATAACACCCATGTCATAGTTGCACAATGTTAAATTTCATTATGGTAACCTTGTTGTATAATGTTAAAATACATGATATGTGGTCCATCCTACAGGACTCTAAATGGCTTAGAGTGGGACATTCTATGGGTCCTGATACCTACATGAGTTAGATCCAAGTGAGGATATATGGTATATTCCCTAATCCATAAATCCAAGTGATGGTAGACTACTCCATCCCTATATCATGATGGAATATGAAAATCCCCCCTCCTTACATAAGATTTAGTTCTCCGTATGTACATTCCACATAATAACTATGTGTGGCTTGATTGTAATTTCTATGGGATACTTAATGGAAAGCCATGTTCCAAACAAATCCTATAATCCACTATCATCTATCTCCAATGCCAATGGGGGAACGGACCTAATCCAACAACAAGAAAGAAAAACCAAGTCATGTTCAATCAACACATCCGGCTTTCCCATACTTCCCTCAAATGCAACAATTGAAACTACACAACCATCATAGTTTTCACGTAGGGTGTTAGTATAAATAAACAATGGGATATGAGTATACTTATCCTTACAAGGAACACATGATACCAAAAATGCATTATATATAAGTAAAAAATTATGAAAATTGCCCCTGAAGATGATGTTAAGCATGAAACATGGGTATGAGAGTCATGGGAAGAGGGGTAGGTAGCGGATGAGGAGGAGGAGTCGACAGTGGTGGAGGAGGAGTCAGCAGTGGAAACGACGGTGAAGGATGAGGAGGAGGAATTGACAACAGAGGAGGAGGAGGAGGTGGTGGCGACAACAGCGGTGGCAGAGGAGGAGGAGGAGTCGGAAGCATAGGAGGGGAAGAAGCGGCAAGGTTCGGCTTCCACGAGAGCTTGAGATGTGCGAAAGAAGGAGGATATTGTTGAGCTTTATTTATAAAACCAGGGAAACCTTTTATCAGCGCTAAAATAGAAAGTGCTGATAAAACAAACCATTATCAGCAACAAAAAAAGCACTGATAAAACTATAATGAAAATAAATTATTTATATTTTAATGTATATTTATAAAATTATCTGTATAATAAATATATATTTATTTCTTCATAACAATAAATATAAATAAATATATATTTCTTTATATTTATATATATAATAAATATATATTTCATTATTATAATATATATATATATATATTTATTTATTTATTTTAATAATTATAAAATTATAACTAATATATTTATTACATTTATAATTTTGTAGATATATATATTTAATATATTTATTAAAATTTAATAATTATTTAAATATATCTATATTATTTAGAATTCTAATTATAAATATTTAAATTTCTTAATAAATATTTGTATATATTTATAAATATATTTATTTAATTATATATATTTATTTAATAAATATATTTATTATAGTTTTATAATTATTTAAATATAAATATATAATTATTAAAATAATAATGAAATACTTATGAAATAAGTATATATTTATTGTAAATATATAATTATTACATATATATTTTAAAAGTGATGTGAAGAGGCCAATCAATGAAATGAATGGAGAGGGAGATAGATCAACAGAATACACAACCCACACTCCAGTGTTTCAAGTGCAAGGAGTTTGGGCATTATGAAAATCAATGCCTCAATCAAATGGCTAATGTGAATGATAAGCCATGACAACCTTTTATGACAAAGGATAAAGGTAAAACTTATAAAATTACAATGGATGAAGTGAATCATGATTATTATGGCACACTTATCATCCCCACTTTAGTTGGGAATTTCACGTTTAATTTTATATGAATGAGAACTATAAAAATCTTATTATTCATTCTTTTGTGAAATTTCATGTGATTATCTCCCTATATATGGATTCTAGAATAATGAAATCACATTTGGTATTCTATCAGTACAAGGATAAACCCAAGATTCTAATGAAAATTTTTTGTATAAGATAAGATCTTGTTTAAGGAATAAAATGTGAATTAACATTTTGAAGTGTATATGTCTCCATGTATTATTAATTTAAGAGTTATGGATACCATCATGGGTTTCTGAATTTAAGTTAGATCATAAGTTCAAAGTCATTAACACCCCTTTTTAGGTTTTATGTGATGATATTTTTTCAAGATTAAGGATATTTTGATCCATTTATGGCAATACAACCCTTTGGTTTTGTATATGTTTTAGTGAAAAAGTTATTTTAGGAGGAATTGCTTTAAACTTTGTAGGGATATGATTAAAGGTGCCAGTAACCTTTAGGGTTTATCTTGTATTTGATATTAAGGTAATTATGGGTTGTAATCAACCACCTTATGAAATTGGAACACTTTATTGTTATCATAAAATATTTCTCTATGAATCCACTTTCCAGAATATACATTAAGTGATAAGGTTGCATGGAGTACCACGTTTAGTTGTATCTGATTGAGATCTGAAGTTTACTATGAAGTTTTGATAAAGACTTTGGAAATCTCTTAAAATGAAGTCATGTTTCAGCACTATGTATCATCATCAAATAGATGGTTGGTTTGATAGAATAATTAAAACCCTATAGGATATTCTAAGATCTTCTTCTATGGATTTAAAATGTGGTTGAGATCAACACCTTCCTCTATTTGAGTTTTTATACAATAATAGATTTCACTCAATCATTCAGATGACTCATTATACAACCCTTTATGGAAAGAAGTGTAGAACTCTAACATACTAGAATTAAGTTACAGAAATAAAGCTATAAGGACCTGATCTAGCTGATAAAATGGAAGAGATGGTAAAAGTAATTCAACAACACGTAAGGTCATTACAAAGTTGACAGAAATGTTATGCTAATAATCAACAACACAATCTAAAATTTGAAGTTGATGAGAATGTGTTTCTATGAATTTCTTCATGGAAGAAGGTAAAAATAATCCCTAGGTATATCAATACCTTTGAAATTATTGATCATATTGGGACTATGGTTATTTCTTGATGCTTCCACCAAACCTCTCTCAGGTTAAAATTGTGTTTCATGCATCTCTTATGAGAAAGTACATGCATGATCCATCACATGTACTAAACTCAAATGTAAAACCACTGTAGAATGATCTTTCTTATGAAGAACAATCGATGAAGATTCTAGATCATACAGAAAAACTTCTATGAAACAAGACCACTCACCTGGTCATTGTTTTTTGGTGAATCCACTAGCTTGAGGAAGCTATTTGCAAACCTTAGGATATAATAAGACAGAAGTATCCTTAGTTTTTGGTACTAATGTGGCGAATATTGAGGGAGAAATTCATTTTAAGGGAGGAAAAATGTGACACCCCAAGATTTTGGGAAATATTTATTTTTCAAATAAATTTAATTTTTTCGATATTTTGTGTTACACACAACACTAAGTTTATCTTTCATTACATGCAATATTGATTTTAACTTTCATTACTTGCAACACTGAGTTTAAACAAAATGTGGCATACTGTTAAAAGATTATTATTTAATATGATAGTTATTATCTAGCCGTTGGAATGATGAATATTGATAAGATTAACTAAATTATAAAAATATATAGTTTACACATGTATATAAAATGAGTTCTCTGGTGACCAATTAATTATAAATGAAAATAAGAACCATTTTAAAATAAAAATGTATATCTTTTTTCTAAAAAACTATTTTTTGTACACAAACATGTTTTGTCTCAATAAATTAAACAAATCACTTTTAGTGAATTATTATCTTATGTGTTTTTTATACAAGATATGAGAATAAATCTAATTTTACGCTTTAAAACCATATTTTTCTAAAAAGAAATTTTGTCAAATTTTGTGTACTTATTTTAAAATTAATTATTGAAATTTTTAGGAAAGTTATTTGAAAAAACAAACTTCATTTTTGAAATCAGAATTTTAAAATTATCTTGTGGTGAATTTTTGAAATTTTTTTGAAAATATAAATTTTTTGATGAATAGTAAAAACTATTGGTTTTTATTATAAATTTTCATATATTTTAAAGCATTTAAAGACATAAAAATTATTTAAATTTGGTTTTTAAAGTAAAATTAGTTAAATTATATATTTATTAATCCAATTTTTTTCATTGAAATAAATTTTATATTGAATTTTGATATATAAACTTTTTAAACTTTTTTTTCAAAAAACAACCTTTTTTCGTGTCTGTGTGATTAATTTTAAATTATATTTTGTCAATTATATGAATTTAATTTGGAATAAAAATAATTTATATTATTTAATATGGTCAAATTAATTTTTTTTATCGTAAGAAATTATAGAAATAGTAAAAATTAATTACTGTGGTTAGGTTAAAATGGGTTTATCGAGGGTTAAACTAAAAAGATAAGGTGTAAGATGACATAGAAATTTGTAAAAAACACATTTAATGTAATTATTTCGACCTTATCACATTTATGGTTTTATAATGTCCCATTTTGAGTTTTTTTATATGTAAAATGTGGATACACTTTCTTATTTTCAAAACATATAAGTGTGTCACTCACCTAACTTATAAAAGTCTATCCTCCCCTCTTTTTCACACTTCCAAAACTCATTTGTTCGAACAAGACCTAAAAAAATCACATCCTTCCCTCCTATAATATTATAATCCTTATTTAATTCATAATAACATTCTAATAATCCTTTTGGTGAAAACGGAAAAACTTTTTCCAAAGAAGTGGTAATGTACCTAACTGAGCGTTTTATATTATTTCTTCTTCCACCACCTTAAATTATGATGATATAATAACACTAATATCTAAAATATACTGAGATATTATTATGTTAATTTAATAACCTATATCTATCTTATTTTTTTGAAAAATGGGATAAGAAATCATCTTTCATGTGTACGGCGGACTATCGTCTCGCGAACCGATGTTTTTTTCATCACTGCCTATAATGACTGAATATAATGATGTATTTAATGTTTATATATTATATATTTGATATTATTATATCTTTTTAATTATAATACCACATATACCTTCTTTCCTCTCAACCAATTGGAAAATAATAATTTCGCTCATGTGTCCGATGAACTACCGCCTCGCAAACCAATTTGATGTGTTTTTTCATTTTTTTTACTCAGATGGTAATAATGACATATTAAATGAATATATATGATATATTTAACATAATAATACTTATATAATTATGATATCATATATACCTTCTTACTTTCCATTCCTTGAGCTATACAATAACGTCATTCATGTGTACGACGAATTGTCGCCTCGCGAAACGTTGTGATTCATTTTTCACTAACGTTATAAATGGAAGGTAATTATGGTAAATTTAATAAATATATTTGATATATATGAAATAAAAATGAATATATAATGTTAATATGTTTTCTGCCATTTTTTTATTTCATCCATTGAGAAAATGGAAATAGCATTCATGCATACGTACAACATTCATGGAGACTGTAGGTCATATCTACGCATGAAAGATGTTTCCATTTTCTCAACGGGTGAATTGAAAAAAAGTAGATAATATATTACCATTATAGAATAATTTTTATTTAATATATATAACATATATTTATTAAATTTACCTTAATTACCTTCCATTCAAAACATTAGTGAAAAATGAATCACAATGTTTCCTTAGGATGCAGTTCGTCGTACACACGAATGACGTTATCATATACCCCTAGGAATGGAAAGTAACAAGGTATATATGATATCATAATTATAGAAGTATAATTATGTTAAATATATCATATATAATCATTTCATATATCTTTATTAATATCCATGTAAAACAAAAATGAAAAACACATCACATCAGTTTGTTAGGTGGTAGTCCATCGAACACACTAGTGAAATTATTGTTATAAATGGGTTGGAAGGTAAGAAGTTATATGTGGTATTATAATTACAGATATATAATAATATCAAATATATCATATATGTGGTGATGGAAAAAAGTAACATGGTTCGCGAGACGATAGTCCACCATACACACGAAAGATGATTTCGTATCTCATTTGATTGAAAAGAATAAGGATATAGCATATGAAATTAACATAATAATATCTCAGTATATAGTATATACTAGTTTTATTATATCATTATAATTAAAGGAGGTGGAAGAATAAATAATATAAAAATCTCATTTATGGACGTTACCGCTTCTTTGGAAGGAGTATTTTAGTTTGCACCAAAAGGATTCTTAGGATGTCTATATGACCAAAATAAGGATTCTAATATGAGAGAAGGTAAGGATGTGATTTTGGTAGATCTTGTTCATACCAAATTGTTTTGAATTATTTAATAATAGATGAGGGTATAATTTTATAAGTGAGATGAGTGACACACTTGTAATTTTTGAAAAGAAAAAAGTATATCCATGTTTTCCACATAAAAAAACTCCAAAATGGGAAATTATAGATCCTTAGAGGTTATAAGGTTGAAATATATTCATTAAATGGGTGTTTTAAAAGTTTCTAGGTAATCGTATCCTTTATATTTTTAGTTTTAACCCTCGATAAACTCATTTTAACCTTAACTCCGATAATTAATTTTTATTGTTTCTATAATTTCTTATGATAAAAAACCTAATTTGACCATATTATATAGTATAAATTATTTTGAGCCAAAATATGGAATCTATTTTTTAAAATTACATTTACATAAGTTACGAAATTTAATTTAAAATTAATCTCACAGACACGATGAAAAAACATTTTTCCAATGAAAAAAGTTTCAAAAGCTAAAAAAGTTTGCATATCAAAATTCAATATAAAATTAATTTCAATGACCAAAATTAGATTAATTGATATATAATTGAAATAATTTTACTTTAAACCCCATATTAAAATGATTTGGAAGTTTTTTAATGCTTTAAAATATTTAAAAATTCTTAATAAAAACCAATATTTTTCCCTATTCATCAAAAAAAATAACTTTTCAGAAAATTTTTAAAAAATCACCACAAGATAATTTTGACATTATGATTTCAAAAATGAAGTTTATTTTTTGAAATAAATTTTCTAAAAGTGAAAAAAAAAAATTAATTTTAGAATAATTTCGCAAAAGGTGATAAAACTTATTTTCTTCCTGTTCACTCACGTCGCCACATTATCTTCCAACGATCTCAAACAAGTTTTGTTCATGGATCTGGAAATGATCAACAAGTCTCATATCCATGACTCATGGACCTACTTTCCAAAGGCATGAATTCACTGGGTAACTTGGTCAATGAGACTTAGGGACTCACGTTGGTCAAGAGAATGGAAATTCAGGCTCATCACATCCTTCTGGGGGAACTATTGTCTATTCATAGAATCTTATAAATTTAAGATATGTTCACAAATAATTTGTTCATTCCCAAGTATTTATATGAGGATCAGTCCAAGGTAATGATCAACTAAGAATAATCATGGTTTTGAATTCATTTATATGTACCTGAGGTTATCCGTCAACAAAGGGATATGTATGTATCCAAGATTCTCCATCAATGGAACCATTTTTGTAAAGAGATTAGTGATTCTTTGGTTGTTTATTATGTTGGTTTTAAGTTGTACAATGTGGTTCTCTAGAGTTTACCGTCATCCAAGGAGGATGGAAATTATTTTGATGTTAGGATATAACTCATAAGATGATCTTCCTATGCATCCCTGTGATAGGATTAAAACTCACATAGTTCAGGGTCACATAACAGGACATGTCACCTTTTAAGGTCGTGTGATGAGGAGATAATCATGCAGTTTGCTGTTATGCGGTAAGGATTCCCAGACCAAAGGTGTTTGGTTAAGGATAATGTGGGACTTACGTTGAGTTAGCCCGAGGGACCCTGAAGAGATGTGATATCCTAGGTAAATATGACCCTATAAAGATTATGTCCCAAAGAACATTATGGCGAGTGTTGGATTTTGATCTTAGGAAGGCTGTCTACATATCTCATTTAGTTGGTAATCAAAGCACATGTAGTTCGGTAGGTTTGGGGATTACACGTATAGAGGATGCCAATTTTATGTAACATGATTGGCGCTTATACTGAGTATGAGGCTCATAAGGTGTATCTTCATTAGGAATATGGACCTTTGAAGGTTGAGGCATGGGTTTGGGGTTTCAAATGTATAGGAGGCCTGATTGAGTGGATATGGTTGGGGATTACACTCATTAGATGCCCATTTGAGGTTCTGAATCATGCTAATGTCATGATTGATGCTAACCTCTAAGACTGGCATGAGTCATTCTCGGTGTGAGAAATGAGAAAAAGTAGTAAATATGAAGATCCCATGATCTATCATGACCACTGGTGGACAAGGTATGGGCCCAAAGGGATAGATAGAGTTCTTTGAATCATCCATCTCTTCACCTGATTTGGTATTCTGAGGAGGTGAAATGGAGTAAAAATGTCACCTCTTGAAAGAAATGATAGGGACTTACCCCAGGAGGGATTACCTTATTTATGAAACCATGAGGAGAATCTCAACTCATGGAAATTAAGGTTTTATTGGGACTGACACCTAAGAGGGTGCTCACGTTTTTTGTTTGGCGGTCATCTCATTATCATTGCATATGAAATCTTATGATTGATGTATAAGGAATCTCGTGTTCATCACATGAGGCATCATATGTTTTTTATATAGGGTATATTAAAGTTTAAATTTAGGGATGAAGATAGCACAATTTAACGTCATGTTACGAGGATGAGTTTTGTATAATTTAAAATCATATGGTTAGGACAACTAATGGAAATATAATGAGCAACTGGTTTGAAACTTTTACATGAGTGGTATTTTCTAGTTTGACCTAACATAGTAGTCAAGTGATGGTATTTTCAAAAGGTGCATGAAGAATATTTATGACACATACTATATTATATGGGGTGGACACTATGGTCGTATATGTCGCAACCCAAAAACGTCGACCTGCTCGGAAAAGTTCACTGTGTGATTCTCTATTTTTCATGTGATTGGTGATGATTTTTTTTAAATATGTTTAAAAAATATATTTTTTTAAAAACGTCTAGGTTTAATTTTTTTTAAAAAAATGAAACTCAAAGGCGGCATTCGCGATGCCGCCTTTGCATTTCGGGTGAAAGGCAAGATCATGGATGTCGCCTTTGCACTGCCGGCGCGGATCGCTGACGTGGAGAAGGCGGCAACATTGGTGCCACCTTTCTAGATGATGTCATACGAAAGGTCGCACCGCGGGTGCCGCCTTTCACCTGACATCATTGAAAAAGGTGGCACCACGGTTGCCGCCTTTGCCTCCGCGCCCTATAAAAGGGCAGCGCCCCCCTCCCCTTATCCTCACTTCCAAACACCCATTTACCTCTCATTTTCTCTATTTTGCGGCGAAGTTTGCGATTTGAAATTTTTGGAAATATTTTAGAGGTATGGTTTTTAATTTAATATTTTTTATTTCGTTGAATTTTTTTTAGTTAAATATTTTTTAAAATTTAATGTTTTTTATTTAGTTTAATTGTTTATAGTCAAATATTTTAATTCTTTAGTAGTTTAGTTAGTTTTAAATTTTTTTGTTTATTAGATTGTTTAATTAGTTATATATATTTAATAATTATAATTATCATTAGTATAAATTAATTTAGGATTATTTTAATGAAATTTTGGTAGCATAAAGACTATGTTATCTAAGAAATCAAATCCTTGTCTGGATACAAACAAGTAAATGTGGCTCTGGCACAGATGTACCTAGGGGTAAAACCCAAAAACACGATTAGAGCTAGACTCGAATGAGAACTGGTGCACGACAACGGGCCTTGATGCATTCTGGTTTGACACTCCCAGGGGATATGCTTAAGATATGCATATTTCTTTATAAACTACTAAAATATCTACGAAAATAAATGATAAATTGATAATTTAGTAATGATGTTGATAGTTATTATTATGAATGATTAATTAGAAATTAATTAATAAATAACATAGAGTTAAAAATAAAACTACAGTTCAAATGATATTATAGAACATGGAGTTAAAAAACAACATGGAGTTAAAAAACAACATGGAGTTAAAAAAACAACATGGAGTGAAAGTGAAAAAATAAATAACATGGAGTTAAAATATAAATAACATGGAGTTAAAATATAAATAACATAGAGTTAAAAAATAAATAAAAGCATGTTTCGAGCTTCTGGGCGTTATTGCAGTGAATTGGATATCAAAATTTCAGAAAACCCATTGGCACATGGGTTTTCTGAAATTTTGATATCCAATTCACTGCAATAAGGTCCAGAAGCTCGAAAATGGTGTTATTTATTTTTTAAATCTATGTTATTTATATTTTAACTCTAATATGTTATTGAATAACTAATTAATAATTTAGTAAGTAATAACTAATGATTGAAGAATGTTTAACTAATTAAAAAGTGTATTAATAAATATCCTAGTTTAGGATATAAGATCTTTTAAAATTTAAGTATCATAAAGATTATATAGTTTAGAATTAATAGTTATTATATTGGTAACCATCATTCTGAATGTCACTTACATTATCAAAATCTTGATCAGAAAACTTTTTTTATGTATAGCGTAATGTTTTCCTGTGTGTACTGCTATGGGGAGGTTATTCAAACTGAGCAAGGAGCTTCTTACAGTACACAACCAATAAAAGTGGCTAATACAACTGATTGTGTAACCCTAAGTGACATTCAAGACAAAATTCATGCCTCATTAAATCTAGGACCCAATCAAAAGATAAATTCAATGAGTTATAGACATTTGTAGTTCCCATCAACATTGTGAAATATAGCTTGTTCATTGGTTGATGATGCGTAATGGATTCAAACAATTAATTTGTTTTCTCAATGGTCGGATTGTACCATGATGGAGTTATATGTTTAGGTTTCTACTGTACAACAACAACATCCAATTCTACAAAGACGTAGACTTATAAGAGTCGTTGAAGATAGTCCTACCCATGAAGTTGAGATTATTCCAAATGATGTAGAAGAGGACAACCTACTTGATCTATCGGATATACAGGTTAACCCGACATTTGATGAAGAGTTTCGTAATAACGAAACATATGGTGATAATAGTTCTTATGAGGAAGGAACAATGGAAGTTTCGATAAATGCATTAGTTGTACAGTAGGCTCGACCTACAATAAATCATCCACCGCTCTTTTCATCTTGATCAAAAGCAATGGCATGTGTGCCTAAATTTAAAGATCATGTTCTCACACCGGCAACTGATTTTCCCGAAGTTATAAGAGATAGGTTTAGTGAGATGGACAAAACTTTATATGTTGTAAGGAATTTTCCAAGTAAATATGCATTAAAAAGTACGCTAAAGAGATTTCACATTGAGAGGCATTGTAACTATGTAGTTACGAATCAGATCATAGAAAATATGTCATACGGTGTGAGAAGTATAGGGATGATTGTAGATTTTGATTGAGGGCGATTCCAGACATTGCATTTGGAGGTTGGAGAATCTGGAGGATTGAGGCAGCTCATACTTGCGTTCAGCCAAGCCTGACACAAGATCATGCTTCATTGGATGCAGAATTTGTGTCCTCCTTTGTTGTTGAGAATATTATGACATGTCAAGATGTTCTGATAGCCCATGTTCAAGAGAGGATACAACAGACATTTGGTTATAAGATTTTGTATAATAAGGCATGGATGGCGAAATAGAAGGCAATTGTGAAGGTCTATGGTGATTGGGATGACTCATATCGAGTATTTCCACAATTTCTAGCTATATTGAGTCATCATAACCAAGTTGTATTCCATATTGATACAAACGAATATGTGTCTCATGATAACAGACTTGATCCATCTCGTGTTCAATTTCATCGATTGTTTTAGGCATTCCTCCCATGTATCTTCGCATTTTGTTTTAGTAAACACTTTATTTAGATTGATGGAACATTACTATATAGAAAATACAAGGGTGTATTATTGATTGTGGAAACCCAAGATGGAAACCGTTCACCTCTTCTGCTTGCCTTTTCCATTGTAGAGTAAGAAAACTATGAATCATAGAGTTGGTTTTTGGCATGTATCAACAACCATTTCCCCAATATTCGGGGTGTTTGTTTGATATCTGATCGGCATCAAGCAATTAATGATGAAATCAATGCAGATCTTGATACATGGAGTTACCCAAATGCACATCATCGGTTCTGCATTAGACACATTGCTAGCAACTTGCATAAAAAATTCCACAATGAACCGATGAAGAAGGAAATCACCAGACTTGGTACGCATTGTATTTGTAATTTTTTGTACATCAACGTAAAGATTAATTCAAAATATGTGAAATATCATATATTCTGTGTATAATATGAGTCAGATCAATGATAGTTTGAAGAAAGTTTTGACCAAATCTGTCAGGTTAATGAAGAATTTTACAATTATATGATGTGAATTCCAAAAGAAAAATGGACATTGGCATATGATGGGGGGAAGAGGTACGGACACATGACCACCAACATTGTAGAGTTCATCAATGGTGCCTTTAAATGGATTCGCAAGCTACCTATAAAATCCCTAGTTCAGGATAAATTATATCATTGCGTGAAGTACTTTATTTATAGAAAAAAACTAGCATCAGATGAAATACATCAGGGGCTAACGTACGGAAGACATTTGTAACGATGGATTGAAAAGAATATTGAAGAAGCTTCTGGTTATCAAATCTGCATATTTCGACGAGAAGACTCTCAATTTGAAGTTCAAGAGAAGTTTAACCCCATCACAAATAGAATTGGTAAAAAAAATGGTGGTATTACTAGAAACGAGGCAATGTCAATGTGGAAACTTTCAGGCCTTACGGTTTCCATGCTCACACGCCATCGCAGCATGTTCCTCTGTTAACATATCATGGGAAGCATATGTTGATCCAGTGTACTAGATGAACACCATTTATAACTGTTATGCTTCACCATGGACACCTATTGGTGAGTTTCGTTATTTCCCAATGCCCAAAGGTCAGCCGATAGTGGTACCTGATATGAATCGGTTGCATCCCCATGGGAGAATGAAGACCAGCAGGATGTGAAATGAGATGGACTGGCCTCAAGAACAAAGACAGAGTTTGAGATGCACCATATGTCATCAAGAAGGTCATAATTGGAAACAATGACCTAACATTATTGGGTTGAGTTCACACTCTAATCCACAATGATGTATTTTTGTTTTTGGGAGATTTTCATATTGTAAATTTTATGTTGTTATCTCTTTATTTTACCTCGGTTTTCTAATCCCCAAAACTAAAAATCATAACAGTAAACCCAAAAACATCTTTTGTTTACCATAATCCTAAAATTCAAACCATAATACTGAAAATCTTTTCTCAAATCATTAACCTAAACCGTAAAAAGTTTAAAAAAAATCCAAAAGTCTAGATCTAAAAGGCAAAATGTGAAACCCTAATCTCTAAATCCTAAAATCGAAAAGACAAACCGTAAACCCAAAAACATCTTCCCTTTACATCGGTTTTCAAAACATTATGTGATTGAGAAAATAATCATCAAACACACAATCATGTGGACAATCATATATAAATTATAAATCACATTTTTTTCTAATAAACATCTATATAACACAGAAAAATGATTTATATATATAAATATATAAAACCATATCTTACAAAACACCCAATTCTAGGTAAAATCGTATCTTAATAAACTTTAGTAATATGCTTTGAAAAACATGAAGACATGCCCCTTTCGTTTGGTAAGAAAAACTTTATAAAACATTGTAAATAATCATTTGTTTATATGCAGATGAATGACACCATACTACTCAGTCAGCAGGCTACCCATTGTTCATAGGTTGTGATAGAGGGTGGTCCAGATCGATTGATCAGGGTGCGTCGAGCGCACCATTTTCATCACACGGAGCCTCCTCCTACTATTATACCATAATTGTGTCATGTAGGATTATATGGTATTGCGATATCAGATTTTACATTTACAGACCATCACCTGCTAGCTGCACTCATGGAGAGGTGGAGACCAGAGACACACACATTCCACCTGCCTGAGGGAGAGATGAACATCACCCTCCAGGATGTGGTTTTGCTTCTTGGTCTTCCTATCTAGGGGAGACCCATTATTGGATCCACTCGGGAATCTTGGCCTGACCTTGATTAGTGCTTGTTATGCGTTGACATTTTTCCCGATCGTAGTGCTACCTATGGAGCATCGATATCCATGCCTTGGTTGGAGTCACAGATTCCACTTTTATCTGATGATGCTGACGAGCATACGGTGATGTGTTATGCACTCGCATATATATTATGACTTATTGGAGGGACCATGTGTACGGATCATTTCGGGATGCACGTGCACATGATGTATCTACCCTTGATAGAGGACTTTGATTGGGTAGGGATGTACAGTTGGGGATCCTCCTACTTGGCATACACATAAAGAGCATTATGCAGGATATCCGCCAAGCGGCGCAAAGGTCTCGGGGGATGCGTCATCCTTATTCAGATGTGGGCACGGGAGCACATCCCCTCATTATGCCCTGATATTTCTGGTCTACTGGTCGAGATGGTGGTGCTGCATGACGCTCTGTGTGGATGCTGGTATGATCACTCATTTCTATTAGTTTCTAATGCTACTATAAGTTATTGACTTTAATTTCTCATTATTTATCACTATCGATGTTGTATTTTATAAGTGGTGTCAGCGACACAATTTCAATGCGGTTCTGAGACACGATTTGGCCGTATATTGGCTCGAGTTGGGCTTTCTCTTACCCCATCAGGTATGTATATACAATCTATAACTGTCTAAAAAATTTAATAATAGCATAATTTTTTTAGTTAAGAGTTTTTTTAACAAGGGTAATATGTTATTTCAGATTTCATGGGTTCCATACTAGTCTATTATAGAACGGTTGCCTCCATACTTCATGGTTGGTATTGAGGATGTTACGGCAGTAGTGGCACCAGCATGACAGAGTCATGTGCCATTTTCTCTTGACTTAGTAGATTCCATTACCACCGAGGCAGACAGATCAGCTTCATGGGATGAAGCTGACAGGGAGGCTGGATGACGACTGGCGTCAAGTACATGCTGAATTTCCCGATTGTTGGTGCAGACGCGCAGAGTTTCATATCCAGGGAGTTCCTACGATGTGGTTCTCTCTTTCAGTGCAGCACGAGTATGATCCATGGTATAGACCGAAGTCTATATTGTATCTTACCAGAGCCAACAGAGATATGCATATGATTGTAAGTCAATTAAATTATGTTTATTGAGTTATTTTCTAATTCATTTTTAATCTGTTTATAGGAGAGTCACACAGACAGTATTATTCATATGAGTGATGAGTATGAGGATAGAGTCTTCAGTCGGGAAGTCGTTCATGCTCAAGCATTAGAGCACTAGGTCATCTGCCCATGATTTTTCTAAGAGCCTCTTCGAGCATCCGGCACAGAGATAGCAGGTTCCTGCCGCAGATGAAGATCCTGAAGCTACTGCTGGTGCTGAGGAGCCACGACCACAGCAACATAGATAGCATCATCCTGCACGTCAAGCCTCACCATTTCCAAAGGCAAAGGTCGGCCCTCTAGTAGTCCAGTCTGAGTCAATGTAGGATGTGCCTCATCTGTCATGGGATCCATCTTTTTTTATGGGATATCCTCAATTTTCTCCATCCTGGGGTCCATATGGATTGAAGTCTTTGGGTCCAGAGTCATTGCAGCCTTGGGGTCCAGACCCATCGCAGAGTTGGGGTATAGTTCCACCACATGATTTGTTCCCCACTGCGATGATGTCAGGTCCTTCTACCATCGAATTAGGAGAAGGATCAGGAGGGTAGTACAAGGTGGAGTTGACATTTTCTCCAACTAGCACAAAGGTGGAGGATATGACAGTCGACGTTCCAGCACCCGAGTATCAACCCTCTCCAGGTCATCAGACTCCCCAGAGATCTCACCGTGGATGTCCTATTATTAGACCACCATGTGGGACAGGATCTCCTCACCGTAGACATATACATTGATTTTTTACGTTCATTTATATGTTTTATGTCTATGGAAATGAAAAATAATTTATAAGTTTTCAAAACTGCCTACTTGAAAGTTAAAAATGTTTCAAGTACATTACTTTGAAAGACTATAAAATATATACCATAAGACCAATATAAAAGAAAATTTAAACATTCATTAAACATATAATAAATTGTTGAAAACAAAAATCATTTCATGAAAAATGTTCATGAAAAACAATTTATAAGATTTCAAAACCGCCTACCTGAAACTTAAAAATGTTTCAAGTACGTGACTTTGAAAGACTATAAAATATAAACCATAAGACCAATATAAACGAAACTTTAAACATTGATTAAACATATAATCAATTGTTGAAGAAAAAAATAATTTCATAAAAAAATTTCATGAAAAATAATTTATAAGATTTCAAAACCTCCTACGTGAAACTTAAAAATGTTTCAAGTGCGTGAATTTGAAAGACTATAAAATATAAATCATAAGACTAATATAAACAAAACATTAAACATTGATTAAACATATAAGCAATTGTTGAAAACAAAAATCATTTAATAAAAAATTTTCATGAAAAACAATTTATAAGCTTTCAAAACCGCCTACCTGAAACTTAAAAATGTTTCAAGTACGTGACTTTGAAAGACTATAAAATATAAACCATAAGACAAATATAAACGAAACTTTAAACATTGATTAAACATATAAGAAATTGTTGAAAACAAAAATCATTTCATAAAAAATGTTCATGAAAAATAATTTATAATCTTTCAAAACCACCTACTTGAAAATTAAAAATGTTTCAAGTAAGTGACTTTGAAAGACTATAAAATATAAAACATAAGACCAATATAAACAAAACTTTAAACATTGATTAAACATATAGAAGTCAACCTTGCATCAATATGATGCATGGTGTCTCTAGTATCACATACATATATAATATTTTATGCATGAGAACATGTTATATATCCTTTCATGGGACAACGAAATCCATTATTCCACCCGCCATGTCCATATCCATATTAACATCTGGCCGCATAAGGGTATGGTGAAAGATATGCCACATGAAATGCTCATCTATTCCAATTCCTGCAAATACCAACCAATTCAACACCACCATGCATCCAACCATTATAATTTTTTTCGACAATTTTCACCCCATTTCCCCAGGCCCAGTTGATCTGATGAAAACACCAACGATTCCACATAGCCCATGAATAAATTGTTTTCTAAAATGAAATGCGGAGATACATGGGAGGAATTCCCAAAACACTCGATGAAATTGAACACGAGATGGATCAAGTATGTTATCATGAGACACATATTCATTTGTATCAAGATGGAATAAAACTTGGTTATGATGACTCATTATAGCTATCAATTGCAGTAATACTTGATATGAGTCATCCCAATCGCCATAGACCTTCACAATTGCCTTCTGTTTTGCCATCCATGCCTTATTATGCGAAATCTTATAACCAAATGTTTGTTGTATCCTCTCTTGCACAAGGGCTATCGGAACATATTGACATGTCCTAATCATCTCAACAACAATGGAGGACACAAATTCTGCATCCAATGAAGTATGATCTTGTGTCAAGCTTGGTTGAATGCAAGTATGAGCTGCCTCAATCCTAGAGATTCTCTAACCTCCAAATGCAATGTCCGGAATCACCCTCAATCGAAATCTATAATCATCCACATAATTCTCACACCGTATGACATATTTTCTATGGTCTGATTCGTAAACTACATAATTACGGTTCCTCTCAATGTGAAATCTCTTTAGCGTACTTTTTAATGCATATTTACTTGGAAAATTCCTTCCAACATATAAAGTTTTTTCCATCTCACTAAACCTATCTCGTATAACTCTGGGAAACTTAGTTTTCGGTGTGAGAACATGATCTTCAAATGTAGACACATGTGTCATTACTTCTGACCAAGATGCAAAGAGTGTTGGATGATTTATTGTAGGTCGAGCCTGCTGTACAACTAATGCATTTCTCGAAACTTCTGTTTTTCCTTCCTCATCAGTACTATTATCACCATCTGTTTCGTTATTACGAAACTCCTCATCAGATGTCAGGTTAACATGTATATCCGGGATATCAAGTAGGTTGCCCTCTTCTGCATCATTTGGAATAGTCTCAACTTCATGGGGTGTACTATCTTCAACAAATCTTATAAGTCTACACCTTTGTACAATTGGATGATGTTGTTGTATAGTAGAAACATCAACATATAACTCCATCATGGTACCATCCGACCTTTGAGAAAACAAATTAATTGTTTGGATCCATTGTGAATCATCAACCAATGGACAATCTAGATGCCACAATGTTGACGGGAACTGCGAATGTCTATAACTCATTGACTTGATCTTTTGATCGGGTCCTAGATTTAATGAGCCATGAATTCTTTCTTGAAGGTCACTTAGGGTTACAAAATCAGTTGTATTAACCACTGTTATTGGTTGTGTACTGTAAGAAGCTCCTTTCTCAGTTTGAATAACCTCTCCATTCCAGTACACACAGGAAAACGTTACGCTCTATGTAAAAAATGTTTTCTGATCAAGATTTTGATAATGTAATTGACATTCAGAATGATGGTTACCAATATAATAACTATTACTTCTAAACTATACAATCTTTATGATACTTAAATTTTAAAAGATCTTATATCCTAAACTAGGATATTTCTTAGTACACTTTTTAATTAGTTAATGTTGGACTCCTCATGTATTAATCATGTTTTAATGATCACAAATCTCATTAATGATCACAAATCTCATTAATTATCACAAATCTATTTAATGATCACAAATCTTATTCAACCTAGTTAACTCCTATAAATTATATCAAATCATGTGTATTTGTGTTTCAAGTTCATGATTTATAATGGTTAATCTCAATCCATTTCATGCATAATACTGTTTAAGTCTGAATACAGTTATTTGCCTAAGTACAAGACACCGTGAGCAAGACACAGAAAGCCTGACACCGTGAATCCAGAAACCATGAGAAAGACACAGTTAGCCAGACACCATAAGCCTGACACCATGAAGCCATACACCGTGAATCCAGACACTGTGAAGCCAGACACCGTGAGAAAGACACTATGAAGACCAGACATTGTGAACAAGACACCGTGACACTCAGACACCATGTCACTCAGACAACGTGAACAAGACACCATGACACTCAGACCGTGACACTTAGACACCATGAAGGAGACATCGTGCTCACAACTTACTGTGACACCATTTCTTAAACTATTTTCTCATCTTTCAATTTAATTATTAAATGTCATATTTGATGCCTTTAATGCATTGACATAATTAATGTTTCTTTGTAGACATAGTATGAGGTATGAGGTATGAAACACATGGAACCTGTCGGCTAAATCTCATGCATTCGAAGATAAAAATTTGAGAGTGCCCAAGAGCAAAAAAAAACATGATACTGAATGAAGAACAGTCTTGCAAGCATGACCACAAAGAACACTTTGCAATATTTTCAAAGAAAATATTGTCACATGCATGCAATCCGACTATGCTGAATAACATACGAAGTACACTAGAATCCAGAGAACATATTCACATTGTCAAGACTCGTGAAGAACACAAGCTAAAGCACGACACTCTTTTTTTCAAGACAAACACCAGAGAAGGACTCAGAAGCAATTATGTTTAATCAAAGGAGTCCAGAGCTGCACTTCAAATCACTAGAGAATTATAAACTTTCAACTACTCTCTCTTAGTGATTCTTTTACTTACCTTTTGATCAGTGTGTGTACTCTGTATATTCCACACACACACTGACTACTGAGCTAAACTGAAGGATTTCTAAATCCTTACACCAAACTCTTTATACTTTTGTTTACCCACGACAACTGTGGAATAGTTCCCTGTGTGGCCTGGTTATTATTTTTGTTTACCCACGAAAATTATGGAAGAGGTCCCTATGGGACCTGGATAGTCTGTGTACTATTGTTAACCCTGATCCAGGGTGTGGATAAAAGTTTATTTATATAAACTTCTTGGTGGTAGGTGATCACCAAGTGGAGTGGATTAGGTCTCGGCTTGAGACTGAACCACTTGTTTCATATTTGATGTGCTATTTAATTTTAGTCTTCTCTTTTTTACTGTTTTATTGCATAATCTAGAAAACTCTAATTTCACTTTGATAGTTAGTCTTGGAAAGAAGTTATAAATGATTTTTCTTAGTAGGATAACTTCAAAAGTAATATTAATAATAAAAATTAAGATTACTAAGAATTAATAAATATTCTAAGAAGTTGTTTAAACAGTCAAACTCTTATAACAGTATAACCTTGATTAACTGGACTGTATCTATTTTTGGGGAAAACAATTTCTTTTAAAAGAATATTTTTATAATAGAAATTTTTATAGTTACTCAATTCACCCCTCCCCTCTTGAGTAAACTACTCTGACCAACATTTTGTATCAGAGGTTGCTTTATTAGGACTATGTGTAATATTACTCAACTGTGACTGTAGTTGTACTTTAAAGATATGTAAATTTCTATTAATTCTAAATTTCTATCTCTTTTAAATTAATTTGTTAGTATGGATAATATATTGGAAGGTGATGCAACCTACAGACCACCAATTTTTAATGGAACCAACTATGCTCAATGGAAAATTAAAATAAAAATGCATCTAGAGAGTATGAGCTTTGAAATTTGGTCATCCATTATAGATGAATACAAACTTTCTGTGACTGATAGAATTACATGGGATGAACCTACCAAACTTGATTAAAATAACAATTGCAAAGCCATTAATTATTTATATTGTTCCTTAGGAGATTAATAATTTAATAAGATTTCTGCCTGTAAAACTGCCCATGAAATTTGGGATACCTTGTCTGTCTCACATGAAGGCACATCTAGTGTAAAGGAAATGAGGCTTAATACTTATACTATAAAATATGATAATTTTAAAATGAAAACTGATGAGCCTATTTTTGAAATGTATCTTAGGTTCAATGAGACTGTCAACACAATGATTTCTCTTGGAAGAGAAGTCACTGCCAAAGAACAGATCATGAGAATCTTTAGATGTCTACCTGACAGATGGAGGGAAACCTCTATCTCTATTAGAGAATCGTGCGACATCAGCAATCTACATGTAAAAGAACTCATTGGGAAACTGATTATGTATGAGGAAGAGCTGAAAGTTAACAAAGAAGAGGAGGATGAACCAAAGAGGAAATCTGTAGCATTCAAGACCACCTTCTCGAAACACAAAGACAAAGGGAAACTGGAAGCTTCTATAGAAAGTTCCACCACTGAGCAATCATCACCTGACAGTGATGAGGAGATGGCTCAACTAGCCAGAAGATTCAAACGATTTTACTAGAATAATAACTTTTTCAGAAAGCCTAACTTCCAGGGCAAGTATGATAAAAAAGGAAACTAGAAAAAGGACTAGAAAAGAAGTGACAAAACTGATGAAATTATATGTTATGAATGTAAGCGCAAATTACATATAAAGTCTGACTATCCAAAACTCAAGTATAAGAAGAAGTATGAGGACAAGGAAAATAAGTACAAAAAGGAAATAAAGGCAACCTGGAGTGCCTCTGAGGATAGTTCAAGCGACTCAGAGACATCACATAATGAACAGGCTAACAAAGACAATATGTGTTTTATGAAAAACACATATGAGGTAACACTGAACTTTTATATACATAATTCATACTATTCTGAAGAGGAAAGTGACTCTGAAAATATGACTAATGAAGAAATGTTTCAATATTTCAACATGCTCGAAGAGACATGAAATGAATTAAAAGATAAATATAAATCATTGAAAAAACAACATGGTCTCACTGTAAATGTTAAATCTGAACTTACTACTGAAAAGGAGAAAAAATTATCAACTACCCAAAGAAAACAATAAATTAAAAATGTCTAATGAGAAATTAAAAAGGGACTTAGAAAAGTTTACTAATGGGAAAAATACTTTTACCCAAATGCAAGGAAAAAAATTTTCCCCCAAATACAATACTGGAATTGGTTATCAACCTGGTAAAAGAATCCTTGGCAGAACGAATTTTGTTTCCAAGTCTAGAACATATAGTTTTGTTCCCAGTCCTAGACACAACTCAAATAGCTCAAGTCATGATACATATTCTACTGTTTCAAGTTTTTGTGGACCAAATGTAGTTTATTTTTCAAACACTTTACATTATGCTTATAGCAAACCTATGAGACAAATATGGGTTCCTAAAGCACTTATTACTATTGTTACTGGACCCAAAAAAGTATGGGTACCAAAAAATTTCTTTTCTTGATCATGTTATAGGAAAGCTGCTTAAAGAGCTCCTGCAAGAATATATGGTACTTCAATAGTAGATGTTCAAGGCACATGACAGGAGACTACTCATGCTTCAAGAATCTGATAAAAGTATATGGAAGACATGTCACATTTGGTGAAAATTCCAAAGGGAAAATCATTGGCTTAGGCCAGATTGGTAACTCTGATTCAATTTTAATTTCTAAAGTACTGTTTGTCAATGGATTAAAATATAATCTGCTTAGTATCTCACAATTATTTGATGATGGATATCATGTTAAATTTGAAAATGATTCATGTAATTTATTTAATTCTAAAGATGAATTAGTATTTTCTGCATTAAGGAATGAGAATGTTTATTCTGTTAATTTAGATTCCTTAGCTTCACAAAATGCTTCATGCTTAAGTGTATTTCATAAAGAATCTTGGCTCTAGCATAGGACACTAGGACATTGTAATGTTCACTACCTTAGAAAGCTAACTAGAAAAGTCCTAGTTAAAGACTTACCCAAGCTTGAGTTTCCACATGACAAAGTGTGTAATCCTTGTCAAAAGGGAAAACAACAAAAAAATCTCTTTCAAATAAAAGAAAGAAGTGTCTACTTCTCAACCTCTTGAGTTGGTTCACATGGATTTGTTTGGACTATCTTGAGTTTCTAGTTTAAATGGTAAGAATTATGTTTATGTTCTGGTAGATGATTTCTCTAGATATACCTGAAACTTCTTCATGGATCACAAAAGTGAAGCACGATCTTATTTTACTAAGTATTCCAAGTCTGTAGAAAATATTAGTGGACTTAAAATTAAATCTTTAAGAAGTGATCATGGCCGTGAGTTTGAAAATCAAGAGTTTGAATCCTTTTTCTCACAGAATGGTTATACTCACAATTTCTCTTCCCCTAGAACACCTCAATAGAATGGTGTTGTAGAAAGAAGAAATAGAACCCTGCAAGAAATTCCTAGAACAATGCTTAGTGAATATGACTTACCTATTTAATTTTGGGCTGAAGATGTTAATACAGCATGCTATATAATCAATAGAGTATTGATTAGACCAATTCTCAAAAAGACCCCGTATGAACTCTGAAACAATAGGAAGCCTAAGGTTAATTACTTTATATTTTTTGGTTGAAAAGTCTTTATTCTCAACACTAAGGATAATCTTGAAAAATTTGCATCCAAAAGTGATGAAGGAATTTTCCTAGGTTACTCAATATTAAGTAAATATTATTGAGTATTCAATAAGATAACTAAATGTGTGGAAGAATCTGTTCATATCAAGTTTGATGAAACATATCCACATGAGCCTAAAACCATCTTAGAAAGTTTAGAGGATGATGTATCAAATCTGAACATCAACTCAAAATCATCAAATTCCTCTGTGAAAGAATTTGTGAAAACTTCTAATTCTGGAGATTCCTTTCAATATAGTCATAATGAACCACAATCTGTTGATGAACCTGAAATCACAAGTCCCTCTTTTTCTAAAAAGGTTAGAACCCTTAAAAACCATCCCTTATATGTTGTTGTAGAAGACTTAGAGAAAGGAACACAAACTAGAGCTTCTCTTAGAAATTAGGTTAAACATCATGCCTTCTTGTCACAACTTGAACCTAAAAACATTGATTATTCTATCAATGATGAATTTTGGGTAATGGCTATGCAAGAATAACTTAATCAGTTTGAAAGAAATAAAGTTTGGAAACTTGTTGAAAGACCCAAGGACACTTTCATCATAGGCACTAAATGGGTGTTTAGAAATAAGGTAGATGAAGATGTAAATATAGTTAGGAACAGGGCTAGATTAGTTGTACAGGGATATAGTCAAGAAGAAGGAATTGACTATAGGGAGACCTTTTCTCCAGTAGCCAGACTTGAAGCCATCAGAATTCTACTTTCTTATGCTGCACATCTGAATTTCAAACTGTATCAAATGGATGTTAAGAGTGAATTCTTAAATGGGTATATAGCTGAGAATGTCTTTTTTGAACAACCCCCTAGATTTAAAAAACCTCATTTTCCCAATCATATTTTCAAACTATCAAAATATTTATATGGTTTAAAGAAAGCTCCAAGAGTTTGGTATGACAGATTGAGTACCTTTCTTATTTCCAAAGGTTTTACAAAAGAAATAGTTGATCCTACCCATTTTATAAAACTAATTTCTAAAGATGTTTTAGTTGTTCAAATCTATGTAGATGATATTATTTTTGGATCTTCAAAAAATTCATTATGTATTGATTTTTATAAAATGATGCAAAAAAAATTTGAAATGAGTTTAATGGGTGAACTAAAATTCTTTCTTGGATTTCAAATCTTTCAAAATAATGATGGGATTGTTTTAAATCAAAGTAAATAAACTAGATATATTCTAAAACGTTTTGGATTGGATAGCACTAAAAGTAGTGACACTCCCATGAGTACCACCTGTAAGCTGGATCTTGATGAAGATGGAAAATCTGTTGATCAGACCAGTTATAGAGGAATGATTGGAAGTTTACTTTACTTAACTGCTAGTCATCTAGACATTATGTTTAGTGTGTGTATGTGTGCTCATTTTCAAGAAAATCCTAAAGAATCTCATTTAAATGATGTTAATAGAATTTTCAAATACCTCAAGCATACACCCAATCTTGGATTGTTCTATCCTAAAGGACAATCATTTGAACTAGTTAGTTATTCTGATGCTGAATTTGGTGGCTGTAAGTTATATAGAAAGAGCACCTCTAGAACATGTCACCTTTTAGGCAAGTCACTAGTATCATGGTGTAGTAAGAAACAAAATTATGTTGCATTATCTACTGCAGAAGCTGAATACATATCTTCTGTCAGTTGTTGTGCACAAATTTTGTAGATGAAACACACATTACTAGATTATGGATATCAATTCAGACATGTACCAATAAATTGTGACAACAGAAGTGTTATTAACATCTCAAAAATTCATGTTTCACATTCTAGGACAAAGCATATTGATGTAAGACATCACTTTTTAAGAGATCATTATCAAAAAGGTGATATCACCTTGGAATTAATTGGTACTGAATATCAACTTGCTGATAAATTCACTAAACCATTAAATTCTGAGAGAATAGACTACATCATACTTGATCTTGTCATGATAAATCAAAAATAGATATTTTACTTGTCTTACTGTTCGACTTTTTACTATGTTTTACTTTACTATTTCATGATTACGATTTCTCAGTTGTTGTATCTCAAGCTTATAGTCTCACCATTAGTACTTTTTATTCACGGACTGACATTTACTATCACACCATAACGCTCACTGACTTTCACTCACTCTCTCACCGTGATGACCACTTATTGTCTCACCGTGACGACTGATCACTGTCTCACCGTAATAATCACTCACGGTCTCACTGTGAAAATTCTTTATGATTTTCTTTTAACTCGTATCACAAAAATTATTATTTCACCTCTTTTACTTTCCCGCGTTTTTATTTTTGTGACGTTTGGCATTCCCAAATGATAAAACAAAAAGTTTCACTCGGTTCTTCACCCGGACTTTCTCCTACTCACTCGTTTTGAACCCCCTCAAACTTGAAACCCTATCTCTATCTCTCGACCTTTAGTGGATTCAAATAATGAAACGACCATCTTCATCCACACTTGAGAAGCGCAGCTCGAAGAAAAAGAAGATAGAACCTAAGATGACGCCTGAAGGACCATTAAACCCGAACCTGTTAAATCGCAGTGTTGTACCTGGAAAAGAAATATGCCCTGAATGGATTTTGTCTAGCAAATATCTAGTCCTGAAAGTGTTAAAAGAACAAGGCTGGTTATAATGGTTCACAAGGGAGAATAGACCCATCTATCCGAGGTTAGTAGCTCAGTTCTACCAGTACATATAGTTCTCTTTTGACTCTGGTGAAAGTTATGTTGTGAGGAGCTAGATTAATGGCCAAAGATGATCCTTCTCTTCGAGGTTATGGGCATCATGCCTTAGGATACCTCACGAAGGAATTTGTGATGATTATCAGAGAGAAACTCCACCTACAACTAATTTCTTTGACCTTGAATATTCTCTGAAAACCCTAACCGGAAATGGCACCAAGAGAAGGGCCATAGCTGCTGAACTTGATGGGGAAACAAGGTTGTTGTTTAAGTTTGTTCAAAATCTGGTTAGTCCAAGGAAAAGTGACTTTTTCTATATTAATGTATCAAGATGTGTTTATGATTCATCTTATGAAGAATGGACACAAGATCAAATTGTACAAGTACATCATTCACCGTATGTGTGAGTTGATCAAGGTTACATCCAAATCCACCTCTCTGTTCTACTCTTGACTGATATCAGTCATGATTGTTGCAAAAGGCGTAGTTAGACCTAATGAAGAAGTTTTTATGGACTGCGAGTACTGTCTCTCTAAACCCATCATCAGGAGAATGAAAATAAACTGGAATCCTTGGAAAAAGGAATGGGTGGAAGATAACGATAAGGTTTATGAGAAGTTTAGTCCTGTGGATTATCCATAAAGGCCGAAAGACATTTGTGATCCTGGTTTGGAACCATATGAAGTTGTTGAGTATTCAGAATAAGAAGAATATGATGATGAATAACCTCATAGGGAAGAAGTTGTTGTTGAGGAGGAAAAGACTATTGTTCTTCCTATTGTTCTTGAAGAAGAAGTTCCTACCCATAGAGTTGATGTTGATCTGGAAATCCAAACCGAGGCTGAAAAAGAATCAGTGGTGACAGAATCTGAGCAGCAAGTCATGGAAGAGCCTGTAGTAGAATAACTCCCTGCTGTGCAAGAAGCAAATCTAGAAGAACTCCCTATTATGTAAGAAGAAAATATGGAAGAACTCCCTAAGGAACAATCTATTCCTGAAACAATACCCTATGCTGAAGAGAGGATAGAGATGGCCTTTCAGTTGGATAGGAAAGAAATGAATCAATAACTAGGAGATGAAACTATGGATTTAGAACAAGCTCCTGAGCCTCAAAGTCATGAAAAGGAAGCACCTGTTGAGGGGGAGAAAACCCCAAATCTTGAGTCTGGTGAAGCCTCTCATCCATCTGAGTCCAGTACTGTGGACACTCAGTAAAAATTACCTAGCTTCTATGATGTGAGTCAGTCTCAGCAAGTTACTACAACTGGGCTTGATCTTTCTTCCTCATTTCAGTTGAAGTCAATCTCTAACTTGGCCCTTGAGAAGGAGCCAGAACCTGAACATGCTCTTGTACCAATTCCTGCACCTAAACCTTTACCCGATCAGCTATCCTTTGTTAGTAAGGATGATTTGAAGGATTTTGGAGATACTATTTTATCTGGAGTTGAGAAGCTTATGAACTCCCAACTTCGTCCTGTGACAAATATGAGTGAGAGAGATGCCTCACTACTTTTGGAAAAGATCATTTGGAAGATCCAACCTAAAATTCTCCATGAGATTCAAGAAGTTCGAGTTGAAAATAGGTTTATCAGTAGTGAAGTCTCAACCCTGATAAGCATGGTGGAAGACATGCAGAAAGAGTTGCATTCCAGATCAGAACCTGTTTTTGATCCTCTAGCATCTAATGTTTCTCAAATTTCTTGAGATGTTGTGTCCCAGATTCACCATTACCTGTTATCCTTTGATGAAAAGATTTAAGAAAGGCACAAATAGTTGTTGAAGAAAATGAGAGAGCTTTTGGTGAACCTTAATAAACTCACTACTGAGTACACTGGTTGTCTTCAAAATGTATTAAATCAGCTCAAATCTCTAACCACATCCATCAAAGCTTCTCATACCTCTGGTGAATCCTCTACACCTATCTTGGATAGTACTTTGCTCAGATCAATAGTAAAATAAGTGCTTCAGACTACTTTCAGTGGCTTCAATGTGGATTCTTTCTCTAAAGTTATCAAGAACAGTGGTAGAGTTCTTGACCTTGTGCAAATTCATTCCAAGATCGTAAATGATGCCCAACAAGAGATTTCTAAGAAAGTAGATTTCTATTTCAATCGAATTTTCTCCAAGACTGATATGACCAACCACTTCAAATACCTTGTAGAGAATCTGAGAATTCCTCTTGTAACTCAAGCCTTAAAAAACCAAGTCCAGAAGCTAACTAAGTTTACCAGATTGTTGGAAAAGTTCATGGAAAACAAAGATGACTTTGAAAAATCCATGCAGTATGGAGGAGAAATTATTACAGACTTCATAAAACTCCTGAGACCTTATCTTCATGTCCAGAGTACATAAATTGTTGCTCCAGTGGTTGCTCCTCTCAGAACTGGACTGCCTACTTTCACTTCTGCCATAGCCTCAACTGCCAGGTCTGTTGGCCAAGCTCTCAGTCAGATCAAGTCTATTATTCTTGATCAGCAACTGCCTCAATCTTCTACTGCTCCCACCTTGTCTCCCTTAGTCTTTGAAGGTCTCCCATTACCCTCTCTATCTACCACTTATCTTCCCTCTTCTACATCATCCACTGCCCCTATGGCTTCCTCTTATGCTGCTGATAAAGGAAAAGAGAAGTCCAATCCCTGAAGAAGACCAGTGCTTACTATTTTTTTGATGGGGATGTCATTATTTTTTTGTATCTCTCTTCATTTTCTACTGAACTGTTCACTCTTAATGTAATGTGAACTTTTTACCCTCTCTTATTTCAACTTTTTGATAATCCCAAAAGGGGGAGAAGTTATATGTTTTTCTATATGTTATTTTCTCTATAGTGGCATCTAATTTACACTTTTGTACATGATTTGTGATCATCAAAAAGGAGGATATTGTTGGAATCTTCATGTATTAATCATTTTTTAATGATCACAAATCTCATTAATGATCAAAAATCTCATTAATTATCACAAATCTCTTTAATGATCACAAATATTATTCAACCTAGTTAACTCCTATAAATTATATCTAATCATGTGTATTTATGTTTCAAGTTCATGCTTTATAATGGTTAAGCTCAATCCATTTCATGCATATTACTGTTTAAGTCTGAATACAATTATTTGCCTAAGTACAAGACACTATGAGCAAGACACAGTAAGCCTGAAACCGTGAAGCCAGACACCGTGAGTAAGACACAATTAGCCAGACACCATAAACTTGACACTGTGAAGCCTGACACCGTAAATCCAGACATGGTAAGCCAGACACCGTGAAGCCAGACACCGTGAGCAAGACATCGTGAAGACCAAACACCATGAACAAGACACTGTGACACTTAGACACCGTGACACTCAGACACCGTGAACAAGACACTGTGACACTCAAACTGTGACACTCAGACACTGTGAAGAAGACATCGTGCTCACAACTTACTATGACACTGTTTCTTAAACTATTTTTTCGTCTTTCAATTTAATTCTTAACGGTCATATTTGATGCCTTTAATGCACTGAAATAATTAATGTTTCTTTATAGACATAGTATGAGTTATGAGGTACAAAACACATGGAACATGTTATTTAAATCTCATGCATCTGAAGATAAAAAGTGGGGAGTGCCCAAGATCAAAAAATCACAATACTGAACGAAGAACAAGCCTATGAGCACAGCCACGAAGAACACTTTGCAAGATTCTAAAAGAAAGCATTGTCACATGCATGAAATACGACTCTACTGAAGATCATACGAAGTACACTGGAATCCAGAGAACATCTTCACATTGTCAAGACTCGTGAAGAACACAAGCTGAATCACAACACTCTGTTTTTTAAGACAAATACTAGAGAAGGACTGAGAAGCAATTCTGTTTAATCAAAGGATTCCAAAGTTGCACTTAAAATCACTAGAGCATTCTAAACTCTCATCTAATCTCTCTTAGTGATTCTTTTACTTACCTTTTGAGCAGTGTGTGTACTCTGTATATTCCACACACACATTGACTCCTATGCTAAACTAGAGGATTTCTAAATCCTTACACCAAACTCTTTATACTTTTGTTTACCCACGACAACTGTGGAAGAGATCCCTGTGTGGCCTGGTTATTATTTTTGTTTACCCACGAAAATTGTGGAAGTGGTCCCTGTGTGACCTGGACAGTTTGTGTACTGTTGTTAACCCCGATCCAGGGTGTGGATCAAAGTTTATTTATATAAACTTCTTGGTGGCAGGTGATCACAAAGTGGAGTGGATTAGGTCTCGGATTGAGACTTAACCAATTGTTTCATATCTTTTGTGCTATTTAATTTTAGTCTTCTCTATTTTACTGCTTTATTGCATAATCCAGAAAACTCTAATTTCACTTTGATAGTTAGTCTTGGAAAAAAGTTATAACTGATTTGTCTTAGTAGGATAACTTCAAAAGTAATATTAATAATAAAAATTAAGATTAATGAGAATTAATAAATCTTCTAAGAATTTGTTTAAATAGTCAAACTCTTATAACAGTATAACCTTGATTAACTGGGCTGTATCTATTTTTGGGGAAAACCATTTCTTTTAAAATAATATTTTTTGTAATAGATATTTTTATAGTTACTCAATTCACCCCTCCCCTCTTGAGTAAACTTCTCTGACCAACATTTGGTATCAGAGGTTGCTTTATTATAACCCTGTGTAATCTTACTCAACTGTGATTGTAGTTGTACTTTAAAGATCTGTAAATTTCTGTTAATTCTAAATTTCTAGCTCTTTTAAAGTAATTTGTTAGTATGGATAATAGATTGTAAGGTGTTGAAACCAACAAACCACCATTATTTAATGGAACCAACTATGCTCAATGGAAAATTAAAATGAAAATGCATCTAGAGAGTATGAGATTTGAAATTTGGTCATCCATTATAGATGAATACAAACTTCTTGTGACTGATGGAATTACATGGGATGAACCTACCAAACTTGCTTACAATAAAAATTTAAAATACATGAATGCTTTATACTATTCCTTAAAAGATGAATAATTTAATAGGATTTCTGCTTGTAAAACTGCCCATGAAATTTGGGATACCTTGTCTGTCTCACATGAAGGTACATCTAGTGTAAAGGAAATGAGGATAAATACTTATAATATAAAATATGATAATTTTAAAATGAAAAATGATGAGACTATTTCTAACATGTATCTCAGGTTCAATGAGATTGTCAACACAATGATTTCTCTTGGAAGAGAAGTCACTACCAAAGAACAGAGCATGAGAATCCTTAGATGTCTACCTAAAAGATGGAGGGGAACCTCTCTCTCTATTAGAGAATTGTGAGACATCAGCAAGATACCTGTAAAATAACTCATTGGGAAACTGATGATGTATGAGGAAGAGCTGAAAGTGAACAAAGAAGAGGAGGATGAACCAAAGAGGAAATCTGTAGCATTCAAGGCCACCTTCTCAAAGCACAAAGACAATGGGAAACTAGAAGCTTTTGTAGAAAGTTCCACCACTAAGCAATCATAACATGACAGTGATGAGGAGATGGCTCAACTGGCCAGAAGATTCAAACGATTTTACAAGAAGAAGAACTTTTTTCAGAAAGCCTAACTTCAAGGGAAAGTATGATCAAAAAGGAAACTGAAAAAAGGACTAGAAAAGAAGTGACAAAACTAATGAAATTTTATGCTATGAATGTAAGTGCAAAAGACATATAAAGGATGACTATCCAAAGCTCAAGTATAAGAAGAAGTATGAGGACAGAGACAAGAAGTACAAAAAGGCAATGAAGGAAACCTGGAGTGCCTCTGAGGATAGTTCAAGCGACTCAGAGATATCACATGATGAACACGCTAACAAAGCCAATATGTGTTTTATTACAAACACATCTGAGGTAACATTGAACTATTATGTACATAATTCATACTATTCTAAAGAGGAAAGTGACTCTGAAAATATGACTAATGAAGAAATGTTTGAATATTGCAACATGCTCGAAGAGACATGCAATGAATTAAAAGATAAATATAAATCATTGAAGAAACAGCATGCTCTCACTGTAAATGTTAAATATCAACTTACTACTGAAAAGGAGAAAAATGCTCAACTGCTCAAAGAAAACAATGAATTAAAAATTTCTAATGAGTAATTAAAAAGAGACTTAGAAAAGTTTACTAATGGGAAAAATACTCTTACCAAAATTCTAGGAAAACAAATTTCCCCCAAATACAATATTGGCATTAGTTATCAACCTAGTAAAAGAAACATTGGTAGAACGAATTTTTTTTCCAATTCTAGAACATATAGTTTTGTTCCCAGTTCTGGACACAAATCAACTAGCTCAAGTCATGATACATATTCTACTGTTTCAAGTTTTTTTGGACCAGATACAGTTTATTTTTCAAACATTTTACATTATTCTTATAGGAAACCTATGAGACAAATATGGGTTCCTAAAGCACTTATTACTAATGTTACTAGACCCAAACTAGTATGGATACCAAAAAATGTCTTTTATTAATCATGTTATAGGAAAGTTACTTAAATATCTTCTATAAGAATATATAGTACTTGGAAAGTGGATGTTCAAGGCACATGACAGGAGACTAATCATGCTTCAAGAATCTGATAAAAGTAGATATAGGACATGTCACATTTGGTGACAACGCCAAAGGGAAAATCATTGGATTATGGAATATTGGTAACTCTGATTCGATTTTAATTTCTAAAGTACTATTTGTTGATGGATTAAAATATAATCTACTTAGTATCTCACAATTATGTGATGATGGATATCATGTTAAATTTGAAAATGATGCCTGTAATGTCTTTAATTCTAAAGATGAATTAGTATTTCCTGCATCAAGGAATGAGAACATTTATTCTATTAATTTAGATTCCTTAGCTTCTCAAAATGCTTCATGATTAAGTGTATTTCATAAAGAATCTTGGCTCTGGCATTGGAGACTAGGACACTGTAATGTTCACTCCCTTAGAAAGCTGACTAGAAAAGGCCTAGTTAAAGACTTACCCAAGCTTGAGTTTCCACATGAAAAAGTGTGTAATCCTTGTCAAAAGGGAAAACAACACAAAAAATCTTTCAAATAAAAGAAATAAGTTTCTACTTCTCAACCTTTTGAGTTGGTTCACATTGATTTGTTTGGACTGTAACGGCCCGAAATTTTGAATAAATCTTGTTTCCTAATTTCATGTGTTATTTTATTTTATTTTTATACTCAACAAAAATGTTTTATTTGATAAACATGATTATAATTAAAATGAGACCATTGGGTTTTGACTGTTATATGACCAACGGTCAATATGACCGCTGTGAACAAAATATTTTGATTATTGTCTCTAAATACAAGTAATCTTGGTTAATTATTATAGAATGAAGATTCGATGGCCTCACCTAGTATTCTTGGACCGATCGAAGCCCATCTAACAAAACTTGGGAAGGAGGTAGCACCATTGGGCTTTGCTCTGGACCAAACTCAAGCCAAACTTCATCATGTGAAGCTAGAATAGAATCGCCTTCACGAGAAGTTCAAACTGATAGAAATTACTACTCGGGCAATGTTGGTCGAGCCTCCCTCGGACTCTCTCACCTTAGCACACCTTACACTTAGGTCCTATGCTGGTGTGATAAGGGGTTATGTAAGAAGACCGTAACTACCTTGTGTAATCCTTTGTTTTAAATAAAAATTGGTATTTCTTCTTATGATGATGTTTATGAATTTTCAACTGACCGGATAAATATAGTATGCATATTTTTTATGAATTTTAGAAAAAGGATATTTTAAAAATGTTTATGTAAACCTTAAATAATTAAAAATGTGTAATGATTTTCAAAAAATGGTCTTCTACAATTATGTTCAGTACAAAATTTGGAGTCTAATAAGATCAACTTGATTTTTGATGAATAGTAAATTATGAATAGTGATTTTATGATTAGGATTGGTAATATGACCAAATGGATTAGTAATCTCACTTAAAGAAAGTTTTAAAATAATCTAGGCACCATGATTAAGTAATGTGATTCAATAAAATGGTTAAATAACGGTTTCATAAATTATTATTCAAGCATTAGTTTTTTTTGGGTGAATAGTGTTTTTTAATTAAAAATTAAATTAAAAATATTTAGAAAATTATTTTTATAAAATGGATTTCATTTTTGAACTCAGAGCACCGATATTATGTTATGGTAATTTTTGGGGTTTTTTCTGAAAAAATGAATTTTCGGTGAATAGTGTATTTATTTAAAAAATAAAATAAAAATATTTAGAAAATTATTTTTATAAAATGGAGTTCATTTTTAAAATCAGAGCATTGATATTTGATTAAGGTGAAATTTTGGGATCTTTCTGAGAAAGTTGAATTTTCAATGAATAGTGAAAATACAGTTTTAGGGTTTCGGTATGTTTAATGACATCATAACTGTGTCATGATGATGTCATGAGATATTTTAAGGGTTGGCCGGCCAAGGGTGATGAATTATTGTTTTTGTGGGGCCCATTTGGCCTAACTCCATGGTAAATGCCAAGGGAGAGCACATGGGTTTGAGAAAAGCACATGTGAGGTGTCCCTTGGCCATTAATGTCTTGTCCCCTCACTTTCCCTATAAATACCAAGCCCTCCTCTCATCCATTCGACTCCCAACTCTTCCCCAACGAAGTTCTGGTCTCATTACCTCCCAAGGAGTCCTCGAAAGGTTCCCCCAAGCCCTCAAGGTCCCATCCTTTGAGTTTTAAGAGTTACATTTTAAGGTAAGGGATCCGACCCCTCTCTTTCTTTTCAAGTGATCTCTTTTTTGTCATTCCTTTTTTCTCCATGTTATTATGTTGGAGGATGTTCTTTTATACTCCTCTTACTGCCCTTTTTATGTTCATATAATGAGAGATCCCCTCTTACTCTCATTATTTCTTTTTTATGATGTTTTAAGTGGCGCTGTTAGGCTGCCGAAATTTTTGTAACAGATTCTTTCTCCCCTCTCATTTTTCAAGATCTATTTTCATGTAAAGTATTTCAAGTTCCTTTTTATTATGTTGGGGTATGATCTCTATATATATCATACTGATCTTTTATGACCATATGATGAGAGACCCCATTTTATCTCTTCAATTCAGCATTTTGAAGTTTTAAGTGGCGCCGTTAGGCTACCGAATTTTTTAGGGATTCTTTCACCCCTTCTCTTTTTCAAAGTTCTACTTTCATGTCAAGTCTTTCAAGTTCTTTTCTATTATGTTGGGGTATTATCTCTATATCTATCATACTGGACTCTTATGTTCATATGATGAGATACCCTATTTGACCTTGTCAATTCATGTTTTTTTTTTGAAGTTTTAAGTGGCGCCGTTAGGCTGCCGAATTTTTGAGGGATTCTTTCACCCTTCTCTTTTTCAAAGTTCTACTTTCATGTCAAGTCTTTCAAGTTACTTTATTTTATGTTGGGGTATTATCTCTATATCTATCATACTGGACTCTTATGTTCATATGATGAGAGACCCTATTTGAACTTTTCAATTCATTTTTTTTGAAGTTTTAAGTGGCGCCGTTAGGCTGTCGAATTTTTGAGGGATTATTTCACCCTTCTCTTTTTCAAAGTTCTACTTTCATGTCAAGTCTTTCAAGTTCCTTTCTATTATGTTGGGGTATTATCTCTATATCTATAATACTGTACTCTTATGTTCATATGATGAGAGGACCTATTTGAACTTTTCAATTCATTTTTGTTGAAGTTTAAGTGACGCCGTTAGGCTGCCGAATTCTCACAAGAGAAATATTATTTTTGTCTTCCTTTAATATTCTTCATTTCATATGGTATATTTTCAAATTTCATTAACATGTTATTAAATCCATTATATTTTGTCCCTATACTGTTTTATTTCTCATTTATGAATGTTTGACCCATTTCCCCTCTCTTTCAATGTTATCTAAAACCCCGAAACGTAGCCGTTATGCTGCAGGATTTTCGTCTCAAAATGCCTCTCTCTTTTCTCAAAATTATTTTATGTTATTAAGTGAATACTCAAAGATATTATTTCTATAGGGGTATTCACATATATATCAAAATGTTCTATTTTAAATTCTGGGATTTACATACATGAAACCCACTTTCCCTTTTCGTGGGTTTAAAGTGACATAAAGATCATGTCTTTAAAAGCAGTTTTTAAAACGTTATGATGATTAAATGAAACCCATTTCTTTTATGCTATATGGGTTGTTTATGAAATGATTGATGATGATATACGTGGATCACATTATAATAAAGGAAAATTTAAGGGTGCTCCCTGATAGCGCTCCAATGCATTGGGTAATGATGTAACCAATAGAGATTACAATTTAAGGGTGCGCCCTGATAGCACCCCATTGCATTGGGTAATGATGTAACCACTAGATATTACAATTTTCACGATATCTTGGTGAATAACCTTGGTAATATTTTTAATGACACCTTGGGGATGGACCTTGGTGATATGTTCATGATTTTCTATATTAAATGATGTAGCCACATCTTAAAGTTATGAAAAATGTTATTTTTATTATGATATGCCTCACGATTTCTTTCTCATGCCTTAAAGTTCTTTTCATGGCCTTATTGAAGTATCTCAAGTTCACATGTAAAATGTTTCTCTTGTTTCCATTACTGGTCCTTCTGCTCACCCTTTCTTTTGATGTATGTCCCCAGGTTATGAGATGCAGTAATGAACCTAGGATGAACATGAGGAGAAGCCTTCAAGTGTTTAAGAAGAATGTTTTATGTTCTCATGTTTTAAGTTCCTGGTTTCCAAGACACTAAACCCTAAAGATCCTCAGTTTTGTAAAATGTAATGAAAGTTTATTTGATAAAAAAGGAGGGATTCTATATGGACCATCTAGAGTTTCTAGTTTAAATGGGAAGTACTATGTTTATGTTCTGGTAGATGATTTCTCTAGATATACCTGAACCTTCTTCATGGATCACAAAAGTGAAGTCTACTCTTATTTTACTATTTATTCCAAGTTTGTAGAAAATATTAGTGGCCTTAAAATTAAATCTTTAAGAAGTGATCATGGACGAGAGTTTGAAAATCAAGAGTTTGAATCCTTTTTCTCACAGAATGGTTATACTCACAATTTCTCTTCCCCTAGAACACCTCAGCAGAATGGTTTTATAGAAAGAAGAAATAGAACCCTACAAGAAATTTCTAGAATAATTCTTAGTGAATATGACTTACCTATTTACTTTTAGTATGAAGCTGTTAATACAGTATGCTGTATAATCAATAGAGTCTTGATTAGGCCAATTCTCAAAAAGACCTTGTATGAACTCTGGAACAATAGGAAGCCTAAGGTTAATCACTTTATAGTTTTTGGTTGCAAAGCCTTTATTCTCAACACTAAGGATAATCTAGACAAATTTGCATCCAAAATTGATGAAGTAATTTTCCTATGTTACTCAATATTAAGTAAAGCTTATAGAGTATTAAATAAGAGAACTAAATGTGTGGAAGAATCTGTTCATATCAAGTTTGATGAAATAGAACCACATGAGCCTAAAAACATCATAGAAAGTCCGAAGGATGATGTATCAAATCTAAACATCAACTCAAAATCCTCAAATTCCTCTGTGAAAGAATTTGTGAAAACTACTAATTCTGGAAATTCCCTTCAATCGAGTCATAATGAACCAGAATCTGTTGATGAACCTGAAATCACAAGTCCCTCTTTTTCTATAAAGTTTAGAACCCTTAAAAACCATACCTAATATGCTATTGTAGGAGACTTAGAGAAAAGAACACAGACTATAGCTTCTCTTAGAAATCAGGTTGAACATCATGCCTTCTTGTCAGAACTTGAACCTAAAAACATGGATGATTCCATCAATAATGAATTTTGGGTAATGTCTATGTAAGAAGAACTTAATTGATTTTAAATAAATAAAGTTTTTAAACTTGTTGAAATACCCAAGGACACTTTCATCATAGTCACTAAATGGGTGTTTAGAAATAAGGTAGATGAATCTAGAAATATAGTTAAGAACAAGGCTAGATTAGTTGCACAAGGCTATAGTCAAGAAGAATGAATTGACTATGAGGAGACCTTTGCTCCAGTAGCCAGACTTGAAGCCATCAGAATTCTACTTGCTTATTCTACACATCTGAATATCAAACTGTATCAAATGGATGTTAAGAGTGCATTCTTAAATGGGTATATAGCTGAGGATTTCTTTTTTGAACAACCCCCTAGATTTACAAAGCCTAATTTTCCCAATCATATTTTCAAAATATCAAAAGCTTTATATGGTTTAAAGCAAGTTCCAAGAGCTTGGTATGACAGATTGAGTACTTTTATTATTTCCAAAGGTTTTACAAAAGGAATAGTTGATCCTACCCTCTTTATAAAACTAATTTCTGATGATGTTTTAGTTGTTCAAATCTATGTAGATGATATTATTTTTGGATCTTCAAAAAATTCATTATGTATTGATTTTTCTAAAATAATGCAAAACGAATTTGAAATGAGTTTAATTGGTGAACTAAAATTCTTTCTTGGATTTAAAATCTTTAAAAATAATTATGTAATTGTTTTAACTCAAAGAAAATACACTAGAGATCTTCTAAAACATTTTGCATTGGATATCACTAAGAGTAGTGACACTCCCATGAGTACCACCTGTAAGTTGGATCTTGATGAAGATGGAAAATCTGTTGCTCAAACCACTTATAGAGGAATGATTGGAAGTTTACTTTACTTAACTACTAGACATACATACATTATGTTTAGTGTGTGTATGTGTGCTCTTTTCAAGAAAATCCTAATGAATCTCATTTAAATGTTGTTAATATAATTTTCAAATACCTCATGCATACATCCAATCTAGGACTGTTCTATCCTAAAGGACAATCATTTGAACTAGTTAGTTATTCTGATGCTAACTTCGGTGGCTATAAGTTATATAGAAAGATCACCTCTGGAACACGTCACCTTTTAGGCAAGTCACTAGTATCATGGTGTAGTAAGAAACAAAATTTTTTTGCATTATCTACTACAGAAGCTGAATACATAGCTGCTGGCAGTTTTTGTGCACAAATTTTGTGGATGAAACATGCATTACTAGATTATGGATATCAATTCAGACATGTACCAATAAATTGTGACAACACAAGTGCTATTAACATCTCAAAAAATCATGTTTCACATTCTAGTACAAAACATATTGATGTAAGACATCACTTTTTGAGAGATCATTATCAAAAAGGTGATATCACCTTGGAATTCATTGGTACTGAATATAAACTTGCTGATATATTCATTAAACCATTAAATTCTGAGAGAATAGACTACATCATACATGATCTTGGCATGATAAATCTCAAATAGATATCTTACTTATCTTACTGTTTGACTTTTTACTGTGTTTTACTTTACTGTTTCATGATTATGGTTTCTTAGTTACTGTCTCTCATGCTTACGGTCTCACTGTTAGCACTTTATATTCACAAACTAACATTTATTTTCTCACCATAACGCTCACTGACTTTCACTCACTGTCTCTCCGTGATGACCACTTATTGTCTTACTATGACGACCGATCACTGTCTCACCATAATAATCACTCATGATCTCACTGTGAAAATTATTTATGATTTTCTTTAAACCCATATCGTGGTAATTATTATTTCACCTCTTTTCCTTTCCTGCATTTTTATTTTTGTGATGTTTGGAATTCCCAAATGATAAAAAAAAAGTTTCACTCAGTTATTCACCCGGACTTTCTCCTACTCACTCATTTCGAACCCCTTCAACCTTGCTACCCTCTCTCTCTCTCTCTCAACCTTAAATGAATTCCAAGAATGAAATGACCATCTTCATCCAAACCTGATAAGTTCAGCTCAAAGAAAAATAATATAACAACTAAGCTGATGCCCGAAGGACCGTTAAACCCGAACCTGGTAAATCCCAGTGTTGTACCTGAAAAAGAAATCTGCCCCGAATGGCTTTTGTCTAGAAAATCTCTAGTTCTGAAAGTGTTAAAAGAACAAGGCTGGTTAGAATGGTTCACAAGGGAGAATAGACCCATCTATCCGAGGTTAGTAGCTCAGTTCTACCAGTACGCACAGTTCTCTTTTGACTCTGGTGAAAGTTATGTTGTGAGGAGCTGGATTAATGGCCAAAAATGCTCCTTCTCATTGAGGTTATGGGCTGCATGCCTTAGGATACCTCATGAAGGAATTTGTGATGATTATCAGAGATAACCTCCACCTACAACTGATTTCTTTGACCTTGAAGATGCTCTAAAAACCCTAATCAGAAATGGCACCAAGAGAAGGGCCATATCTGCTGAAATTGATTGGGAAACAAGGTTGTTGTTTAAGTTTATTCAAAATCTGGTTAGTTCGAGGAAAGGTGACTTTGTTTTATTAAAGTATCAAGATGTGTTTCTAATTCACCTTATGAAGAATGGACACAAGGTCAACCTATCCAAGTACATCATTTACTATATGTGTGAGTTGATCTAGGTTACATCCAAATCCACCTCTGTTCTAATCTTGACTGATATCAGCCATGCTTGTTGCAAAAGGTGTAGTTGGACCTAATGAGGAAGTGCTTATGGACTGCGAGTATTGTCTCTCTAAATCTATCATCAAGAGTGTCCCCCACACAAACGAGGGTACGATGGGCACAGACCTAACATTATTGACCAATTTACGTGAACAATTCATAAAATTTGTGAATAGGGATAATCACATAGCATTTTCTGTGAAGGACTGTCCACAAAGGGACAGCACAAAGGGCCCTCCCACGCAGCAATTTTTCGCGAAGGGTTTCCTGTTAAGGGATTTAGTAAAGGGAATATACATGAAGCATCATCTTCGAAGCATCGTCCAAGAAGGTTCATCCATTAAGGGTCATCCACAAAGGGTCAACCCTTCGCAAAGGGTCGTCCACGAAGGGTAGTCTGCAAAGGGTTATCAGTGAATCATTGTCTGTGAAGGGTTTCACAGAAAGGGCTATCCCTGAAGTGTTGTTCGTAAAGGGAGTCCATTAAGGATGCATCATCAAATAAAAATGCCTGAAAAGGGTTTCCCGTAAAGGGAGTCCGTAAATGATCTGTCCGCCAATCAATTTTTTGTGAAGGGTTTTCGGTGAAGGGTTATCCCGCAAAGCATCGCTTGTGAGGCATTTTCCCCGAAGGGTTTCCCATAAAGAGTAATTAGTGAAGTTTTTTCTGTAAAGGGAGTCCAAAAAGGGTTTGTTCACGAAGCAATTTATTCATTCACGGGGTCAAAAAATGACACCTCATGTGGAAACAACATTGTCTCCACATGGGATGTTCTGTGGAGTGTCCTATACATATGGTTTACAGGATGGGGCTCTGTGAAGGGTCACCCATATATGATTCACATGATGGCCTCCATGAAGTTATTCAGGTGTGGGATTTTTCCTGCACCTTCTCTTTATATTTCTTAATCATCCATTACTCGAATCTCCCTCTAATCTTTTATAATTGAATAGGTGCAACCAACTACTGGTTTGGCCGATTACGATAGGTCATGAGGGACATTTTCAAGAGCCCAAGGAGGAAACATCGACCTATGAACAATTTAATTTTATGGGGGGAAGTCATTCCCAGGGGAAAAAATCACCACCTGGTCCCTTAGAAGAAAGTGACAAAATGTCATGTGGAGCAGTGTTCCGTATAGCATATTTATTAATTGGCTTCGAAACTTCTTTCATGGATTCATCCCCTTAGATCATTTCTTGAACAATACCATGGCTTTGAGTTCATTTTTCCTTTTACCAAATCCATAGAATTCTTTTCTCCTTACATGAATAATTTTCAGGACCTAACAATGATGCATGAAACATATATTAAAAGTTATTTAGGGAGATAATTAATGGTTTTATACTCAATATTATTTCCCATACCTTGATGGGTATACAGGGGTAACGTAAAAAATATATGTATTATAATTGAGTACAATTTCACATATGGATTATGAGATGAGGTTTTAAGAAGTTTGTGTAGCCTATGATTGGGGACAATCTAGACACACTACTACAAAAACAGATAAGGAAAATTCTACCCTTTATCAGTGCTAAAAAAAACGCTATTAAAAGTGACCATTTATCAGTGTTTTTTTAGCGCTGATAAAAGCCCCCCCCCTCCCCCATCATCGCTTCTTTTAGTAGCGCTGATAAAGAAGGGCTTTATCAATGCTTTTTTCTAGCACTGATAAATTTTATATTTCAAAAAAAATCATGAAAAATAATATATTTTATATAAGTATATTTATATTGATATAAATATAATATATATTTTTTAAATAAGTATAAATAGAATATTACATTTAATATATAAGAAATTTAGTGAAAATGGATTTAAAATAATTTAAAAAATATTATTAATTAATAATTTTCTAATTATCATAGATTAAAAAACATTTAATAACAATTTGAATACACAAAAAAAACAAAAAAAATAATAAAAGATCTAAAATAAGTTGAAAATGTAACTCAAACTTCAAACGGTCATAACTTTTGATCCAGGTGTCTGTTTGAGCTCTACAACATATCAAATTGAAGAATGAGATGAGATATATGCGCTTGTAACTAAAGGGAACCTTATATTACATTTTTTTAGGCTAAAAAAGGCTCATAAGGCCTCCAAAACTGAGTTTTTAGTCGGGATACCCCGATTTGTTAACATTCAAACAAGTATAACTTCTGATCCAGATATCAGTTAGGCCTTTAATACATATCATATCAAATATTGTTTCATTTAATTTTATTTGACTGGTTGTGGAGTTGAAACGGGCTTCTGGATTTGAAGTTATGGTCGTTTTAACATTCTATGGATTTTCAAATACACATATATATGTATTTATTCATAAATATATATGTGTGTGTGTGTGTGTGTGTTGTATATATGTATGTATTTATTTATTTATAAACACACATAAAAAAATATTTTATAAATGTATATAAAACTAATCTTATAAATATATATTAATATACAAATAAACATACGGATAAAAAATTATAACTAAAAATATATATATAAATAAATATAAATATATATTAATATACGAATGAATATATATATACTAATATATGAATAAATATATATGTATTAATATAACTAAATATATTTATATTAATATGAATCTATATTAATATATGAATAAATATAACTATATATATATAAATATTAATATATATTAATATACGAATAAATATATATATATATATTAATATATGAATAAATATATATGTATTAATATAACTAAATATATTTATATTAATATGAATCTATATTAATATACTAATAAATATAACTATATATATATCATTAAATAGAAAAAAACGAAATGGCTTAGTGGTAAAGGTGCAGGCGCGCAAGGGGGGAGTTCGCGGGTTCGAGTTTGGGTGGAAGCAAGGAGGTGCGTGCGTATGGGGGATGCGTGGGAAGGGAAGCGCATGGGAGAGTGTGAGGGGGGTACGCCTAGTGCTGATAAAGGGGGGGTCAAGCTCTGTTAAAATCCCCCCCCCCCCCCCCGCATTATATAATTCTTTTTTATTTATTTTTTATTTTATTTTATTTTTGTCTTTTATCATCACTTTTTAAAAGCGCTGATAAAGGGGTCGTTTATCAGTGCTTTTTTAGCGCTGATAAATTTTCCTTTATCAACACTTTTCTGAGTGCTGATAAAAGGGGCCCCCCTTTATCTTCAACTTGATTAACAGTGTTTTTTAGCGCTGTTAATGCACTTTTCTAGCGCTGATAATGACCATATTTGTAGTAGTGACATTAGGCAATCTTTCACTTTATAGCATGTGATATGTTTCGTTTATGATAGGCTCATAATTGTAATTCCCATACTATAATTTTATGTAAGGTCTTATTATTTATACTATTGTTACAATGGTAACATGATAAATTATAATCTCCCCACATTACTTATAAACACTCACAGCTAGTCAATAGACAAGAAAGGTTTATTATTTCTTTTATCGTTATTAGGGAAATATGATATAGTATCCCACGTTACTAATAGATTTCACTCCTAGTTTATGTTCATAGGTATATGTGGAGGCTTATATGTGGTGTAGTGATTACTCATCTCAACAATATTCAAGTCAGCCAAGTTAAGAATTCTACAACATGATACCTACCTTTTGTGTGCATAAGTCCAAATACTCATATAGTGGGATTGATGGAGAGAAGTTAAATCTTCAGTTTGAACAATGCAACATGATACCTACCTCTTAGAATGTACATTTCATGTTTTTCTCTTTAAGAAGACATATAATGTTGAGTGTTTAATAAAAATGTTTTGCTTTAATGAATGAGATGATGATAACAGAAACACATGGTTTGTAATTTAATCCAATAGATAACATAGGATGGAATGTAAGAAATGGATGTAATTATGTAAAATAAAATATGATTTTGAGAAGTTAATTTATAAGAGACCAATGAGAGTTGATTATGAATAGTAATCTAATGCAGAAGCCTTTCACTTTCAAATACCTAATAATGATTGGTAACAAATGGAACCATTTAAGACTGAATAAGTTTTAATGAATTGATTCATGAGACAATAATTTAGAGCATCATAGGATGAGTATAAAAAATATGAAAACAAATAATAATTATGAAAAACATGTTATTCTAAGAAGATCAAATTAATTCTTCATGTTATTTATACTAGAAACCTTTACTACCCCGAAGTGAGGCTCAATAGTAGGTGCCTCTATGGGTCTCAGCAAGGTCTATAACTCAAGTCTCACCAAGTAGTCTCATCAAGTACATCTCTGTATCCTATGGAACTGCGATATCTCAAGCTCAAGTCTCATCAAGTATATCCTGACATTGTATGTTTCTACTTTTCTTTGTAATGTATCCTTCTCTCCAAATAAAAGAGACTCCAGCCTCAATTTTTATAAAATAAACTTTTACTTTGGTATGATAATATTTTTTTTAAAGGTGGTAAAGTACCCCCAACCTTAGGTCAAGAACATTCAAAGCATATGAAACATCATATTATTCTCATCTTAAAATCAACGCCTACTACTATGAGAGGAAATTAAAAAGGGTGTAACATTTGAGAAAACTTTCATCAACAAGAAGGACACTAATGGTGATCTAAGAATTACATAGGTAAGTTGTTCCTGATCATTACCTCATTCTATGGTTATGATTTTATTGTATGTATTATTAATATTGGTGGGTGAGGGGGACTCTAGTGGGAGTTCCAAGTGGTTACTTTTATATGAGACACATCATAAGCAATCATTTGGAAACAATTTGAAATGGAAATAGGTTCTCTCACTTATGCATTGAGGACAATTTAGATCATTATAGGCCTTTATATGAGACACGAGCATAAGAAATCATGTGGAAAAATTTTGAAATGGAAACAGGTTCCATCACTTATTGAGAATTGAGGACAATTTAGATCATAATAGGTCCTCTAAATGTAGTGATTTTAGCAAATGGGTACTGATGGTCATATCAACCTTGGAAAGTGGAGAGATACAATGGGAATGGAACTTAAGGGGTTGTTTTTTTGTTTGTGGCTTGGTTTGATAAGTATAGTGAGACGAATGATGGTATGGGACGTGATTCCATGCATGGGGAGCCTAGTGTTTATTTTGGGGGTTCCATCGAACCAACATCAAGGGTGATAGCTCATTAAATATGGTTTTATAATTTAATGTGTATATTGTGTATAAATAATTTAAATGTGATAATCCATGAAAAAATTGAAAATAAATCTAGTTAGAGGGAGTAACTCCAATGCATAACATTAAAATGGAGTAATCATTACCCTAAAATATAATATAAACCTAAAATATAGTATATAGTGAAAACATCACCATATTATTCTCTAAACATCCAAAAAAAGGATATGTATGCAACAATGATGTTCCAAATATGAAGACTCAATATCTAAAAACTCTATTTACTTCATTATAGAGTGGTCTTAATAAATTTATTTATTTCTATCTCTTCATTCTTGGCACCCTAAAAGGAAAAAATCTACTCTTATCATCCCCATACCAATTGGAATTGTGAAATATCATTAAAAATTATTATCAAGGGACACCGAATGTAATAAAAAATAACTAAACTACACAAACAAGACAAAAATCATGTTCCATATATCATCTGTTAACTAACAAGAACCAGATAGTAATGGTGATCAGTGATTCATGAAATTAAATGTTGAAATGAAGTTAAAATCAAACTAATTATCATTAGTCATACCTCATCTAAGATAGGGAAGACTTTCGAAAATTTGAAATAGCTACAGCATACAATGAAGATACCAAAGAAAAAAAAATACTCTGCTAGAAAAAACATGTCAAAGAAATAGAAAGGGTGAGAACACAAAAAATCATTTAGATATCTAATCAAGCCTTTGGGATTCAGGAAAAAAAATATAATCATCATTTTTAAATGGGTGATCATCCTCAGAAATAGTGAAAATCATAGTAATGAAAATAGAAAAGGTGATTGTTGTATAAATTGGAAATATGTAAAAGACATACGAGAAAAGGGAACGCTTGGGTCTCTTCAGTTAAGGTCTCCACACGGATTCAGCATGAATCGTTCTCTGAAGAATGAAAGTTTCATTCAAAATAGATCTTCATTAGAGACTCAAGCAATATAAATAAATACAAAAACATAAATAGAAAAATGAACATCAAAATCCAGTGCATAGAAATCACGTGACAGACGACCCAAGGGATCTCGAGTTCCAGCACAAAACCCGAGTTTCTCTATCAAATCTAGGATTTAAATAGGTCTAGTGGTGAGATAAAATCCTCTCTGGTTCACCCCTAACAAGAGAATCTGTTTATAACTAGGTATGGATATGTGTTTACAAAATTCTACATTGTGGTGGATATTTAAAAAATAACTCGGTTTCATTACAATCATAATCATTGAGTGGATATATAAACAGTATAGGGGGTTATGATAAAAATTATGTATTTATTTCAGTATGGTTATACTTCCATTATAATTATAGAAATATATTCTGGTATAAATAATTTTCTAAAAAATATATATTTATTTACCACTTTTATTTATTGTATATATTTTAAGTAAAATGTGAACTCTTGTTTTATTCTTATTACAAAAAATAATAAAGTGTTTTTATTGTAGTTAACATCATGTCAAATCTTACAAAACTTGAATTCATCATTCTCAATATTACTGGAAGTAATCACATGTTTTGGGAAATATATATTGAAATGTATCTCGAATCAATGGGTTGTATAGAAATAATTAAAAATAATAGTTCACAAACCCTTCAAAATAAAACAATGACAATGATCTTCCTCAAAAATCCATCTTGATAAGGGATTGAAATGTGAATATATTGTATAAAGATATCTATTTAAGCTATGAAAGAGTTTTAAAGAGAGATATGATCATCAAAAGTTGATTATTCTTCCTGTGATCTATCATTGATGGAGTACTTTACACATTTAGGACTATGAATGGATAAATGATTATAATTTTTCTATATATAAAACTGTATCACAATTAAAATACCATAGTATTGGGGTTACAAATGTTGATATGTTTGAAAATACATATACGGCTCTTCATGCATCTCACATAACCTTGTGACATCAATATTGTTGTATTTGATGCCATGTAGCCAACTAATTTGTACTTTTGATTTTATGTATATTCACAGTCATGAACATCAATAAATTTTTTATCACATGATGAGTATGTGTTTACATAACATTAATGTGATAATACACTCACAATATCTTCTGTATTAAAAGGTGGTGACAATTCCTCACTATCATGAAAACCTTAAAGTAAAATGAAGATATTCTTAAATATATGTTCTATGACCAGATGACATCATATGATTGAACATAGATGACACTGACCATTAAGGGTAGATGGATTATAATATATTTAGTCTTATTTTCATGGAGTTCGCACTTGGCGATCTTCAAGATCCTTATGAGAACTAACCTGCTTGTAGGAATTTCACATGTTCTATGTGTCATTAGATATTCTCATATGTGAACGTGTTTACTAATTCTTAGACTTGAGATTATTATTAATGCACATCATGAGTGGTGAACTTTGATATATTGATGAAAACTATAATGACATATGCTCAAAGAGAAGTATGATGCATTGGATGTGTCATGATTGATATGACATTAAGGAATGACCCAAAGGAGTATCCCCCCAGCCCGAGTCAATTCATATTCATTACTCTTGTTTGGGAAAATAAATAAAGTATTTATTTTAATCAAGATAATTCAATTATGAATTAAAATATATAATTTATAAACAATGAAAATGATATTTTGAAATATTTATAAAAAATTATAAAAGTATTTTATAAATTAATAGACTATAAAATGTTTATGGTTATTTGATAAATATTTTTAAACCACCTTTTGAAAAATTAAATGACACGATTTATGATATAAAAATAAATTATTAATTTAGAAATCATAAAAGGTGATTTATAAAGTATTTATAAATTTAAAATTATATAATATTTAGATTATATAAAAAAGTTTATATAACAGATATTGAATTATAAAATATTTATAAGTCATTAAATATCATATAAATGTAATTTAATATAAAATTTGAAGGGGTTCATATTGAAATGAATATAAATAGTTTATGTTCTTTCTAATTTATAAAAAGTTTATAATTATCACTTATTTAGGAATAGTTTATAAATGTATCAAGTTTTGGAAAATAAATAAATTGTTTATTTATTTGTTAAATTTCGTTGATAGTCATGTTTAGTTCATAATTAATTAATTTGAAATTGTTAAAATTAAAGTGGTCTTATTTTGAACATTATTTAAGCCACATCAAAAAGTTTTTTGATAACTAATATGACTAGGGTTTAAATAATAATTAAGTATATGATATTTAGATTATGTAAAATGTTTACATAATAGAAACTTAATTATAAATATTTTATAATTCATATAATATCATATATTTTAAAATTAAATTCCATATAATGATAAATATGAAAGTGCTCATATTGGAAAGAATATAAAGTGTTTATATTCAAAATTATGGAATGTTCATAATGTTAAAGCTAAAATTATAAAAGGGTTTATAATTAGCTTATATTTATGAAATTGTTCATAACTTTCTATATCATGTTTAAATATTTAAATTTTTCATTTATTTAAAGGTTATTATTTGTTTTATTCATAGTTATAAATTGTTTATATTGTGAAAGACTGTATCCCAAAGTTTATATGATAAATTTCTTATAGGGTAGAACCGTGTATTACATGATAGGTATGATAATGAATTTAATTTTTCATATACCTTGACCTCCATTTGTAATTGGATAAAAAAATTAAATGGAAGAAACATTTTTTATTGGTGTAGAAACTTGAGAATTATCCTAAAGAAAGAGGAGAAATTATGTATACTTGAGAAGCCACTTCCATAGAAATCTATTGGGAAGATATTCCACAAAAAAAATAGATGTCTATAATAATCATCTTAAAGACTCTATAGAAGTTTCAACTCTTATTCTTGTTACTATGGACCCAAAGTTGGAAAAACAACATGAGTCTATGGATTCTTTCAAAATGATTGAAAATTTAAAGAGGTTCTATCAAGAACACGCAATACATGAAAGGTATGAAGTTTCAAAATCCCTTATTCGAAGTAAAATGGTGGAAGGAACCTCATTATCCACCCTTATACTCAATATTATTGGGTACACTAACTATTTGGAGATGCTAGGTTTACCTCTTAAGTTGGATCTTGCTGTAGATTTCTTATGCATTCACTGCCAGAAAGGTTTTGGCAGTTTTTAGAAAACTACAACATGAATGAATTATGTAAACCTTTTCCAAATCTCTTTAACATGTTAAGGATTTTTGATCAAGATATGGGTGTTCATAGATCAAGTACCATTATGATGTTATATAAAGAGAAAGGTAAAGGTTATGAAAATAAAGGAAAGAAAATCGGTCGTGAAGGATTCACGCCACCAATTACTTCAAATAAAAAAAAGAAAAGGACAATGCTACCATTGTGGACAGAATGGCCATTGGAGGAGAAACTGTCCTAAATACAAATAATGTCACAAGAAACTGGGTGGATAATCTACACCATTTATAAATATTATAAAGTTCAATTCTTTTATTTTTATGGGTATACAATTCCAACTATATATTTTACAAATGTTTTAAATATATAAAATTTTAGAAGATAAAATAAATAATTGAAGGATGGAGCTTTATGTGATGGGGAAAGTGGTTGCTACATAGATTACTTCAAGTTGGAGAGTATTTTTTAAATTTTCAAATGTTTTCTTGTTTAATTTGTAAAAAAATTTGTTGTTTTTAAATAAATGAGGTTGTTTTATTTATGCATATTTGATTCCACTAAATTTTATATCTGGAAGTAGGTATAGATAAAATGTTTTATCCTGGGTAAAAAATTTATCCATCTATTCTCTAAACACATAGAATACCATTGAGATATGTAAACTATATTTTTTTTGTAAAATAATCCTATTAAATGGAAATAAATTTTATTTCCTTAAATTCAAGGAAGTTTGTGTTATATCATAAAAAGATATTATGAAGAGAATATAGTAACTAAGAAGCTTGTGGGAGTATATCTCAACTTATATAAGTTCAAAGTTAACACAAAAATATTATACCAGATTCAGTTTAATTGACTATTTACTTTATATCCTAAAGAGTTGGGATATGAGATAGTAAAAAAAATATAAATAGCTACATTTATTTACTATGAAAAATAAATATCATTGTTATGATAGCTTATTTACAAATTGAAATTCACTTTATTTACTAAAAGGTTTAGGAATTATTGATAAAGAGAAATGTAAATTGTCACATATGTTTACCACAATGAATATAAGGCCCTTTATCCTAAAATAGTTTAGGATAATCTGGATAAAAATGTAAAGAGTTTCATTTGGTCATTATAATAAGCGAAAATAGTTATTACCTTCAATGCACAAATTTTATCACTTGGTATCTTAAAAGTGCTTAGGGTGTGATAATAAAGAGAAATGTGAAGAGTTACATCAGTTACCATAACAAAGTTGATATCACTTTATCCTAAAAGATTTTAGGATGTGCTAGTAAAGTGATAATGTAAATAGTTACACCATTTACAAAAGAGTTCAAGGAAAAAGTTTGATGGAAAATATTTCAAGGATGATAATGATGTACTTAGAAATATTTCTAAGTAGACAAAAAAATAAAACATTATAACATTTGATGTTATAAAGTTAAGGAGTTTGAATATAAGTTAAAAGAGTTAAAATTCAAGAATATGATTCCTATGTCTCACCATTATTCAAACTATCTTTATTCATAAATGTTACTCACTAGTAGGTTAGTGGGATTATTTTATCATATGGTCACATAGGGACATGGAGAAAATTACATATATATTTAATGTTTAGAAAATGAATCAATTGTTGTATCAACAACATGAGGTTCATGTTATATCTATATAAGAGATCAGTTGTAATGGTTATAAAAATATAATGAATTTATAATAAATGAAATCTCCATTTATCATTCATTTATTTTGTTGTAATTTACTTTACATTAAGGGTTGAATGATAAATATCCCATCAATGTAAAAAACTTTGATTTTTCACTAACCAATGATCATCATGGAGTACAATGCGTTGTGATGATATATAAATTTTATCTTGAATATATTCGTATATCCATTGTAAAGGGTTTACTTGGACTGATATGCTAATGTATATCCCATGGAATGTCATGTGGCCATAGATATACTTAAGGGTGTCTGGTTATTATCAGTCCTCCCTACATGAGGTTAGTGAGATACCTAACATGATAACCTTCATACTTTGATACCCTACTTACTCAATTCACCATATGAACTTAGCTAATCAAAGGGTGGTTGATTATGTTGTTGATCATGTCATCAGTTGGAGTGCAACCATGATGGGATTTTTTCACTTATATGACAAGAAAATACATTTATACCTTGATTGAATTATACTAAGGAAATGAATGGATATGCTTATTTATTTCACATATGATGTGTTCAACTACTTGGATAAGTGATATGTGATGTGCTTATTAGATACATTAATGATATGTGATATATTCATCCAATTGGTCAGTTTTTTTAGAGAATCAATAAAATGTGAGATTCCTACACTAGATTGACATGTTTCATGCCTATTGGTGGATCGATGTCATGGAAAAAGAGATTATATAAGATATATATGATGTATATGGTACATATTGTGGTGGATATGTTCTTATACTGATTTGAGCATATTTGATGGTGACTATTCTATATCCCTTAATAGCTTGACTAGCGCTAATGTTTTTCTAGAGGACTCTCTTTTCTTGCATATATGAAATATAGATTTCATAGTTGTTTTTAACGCTTCTAAGGCCCATATGGTCACATAGTTAGTCTCTTGGATATGGATAAAATTTTGGGAAAAGTGATTCATAAAAATGAAGAGAGTTTGATGAAAAACCATATCCAAAAGATTTTGGATGTATTCACAAAGAATTGAAAAAAAAATCACAATGTCCTTAAGGATTTTAGTATAAGTGAGGGTTTTTTTAATATACACTAAAATAAATAAATGGAATATTTAATTTAGGTGCATTTATCTTCTATGCAATTTAATTAAATGATAATCCATTATAAATTGATTAAATGGATTTAATATTCATTGAATAAGATTCAATAAATTAATGATAATGGGAATAAATGTATATGTATATATAAATATGTATAACATGTTTCATTTAGTGAAACATTTCTTGGATTTCTATATAAAGTAATGTGATCCCTCATGTTGTAAAAAACTGATTATGAGAAAACATCTCAATACTCTCTTCCTCCCGTACTATTGTTCATCATCTGAGACAAAGACAATATAACCCCTTCAGTATTTGGTTATCCTCATGATGCAGTCACAGATCTATTAGAAGGTGTTCCACCCTCCGAGTTAGGGTGATTTTTTTCACTGCTTCGTGATCTTTATCAAAGAATTCTCCTTCACTAAGGAAGAAGAAGACTGCTGCTGTTGGAATTTTCTACGTACTCTGTTTTTACAATTTTATTTATGTGTTGATTCTTGAAGATAAATCTACCTATTTTTGGGTTTTCTTCCATTGAATTTAGTCGTATGAAAATTATATGAAACCTATAACTTTGATGGAAATAGAACTGTCTAATTAAGTCCATAGACATGGAGATTTATCAACAAGTTCATTTCTAAAAAGTCAAAAAAGGATATATATCAAACATATAGGTTAACATCACAAATTATGTAACATGATTAATGAGATATAGAGATAGATAGATTATATTATATACGATAAGAATTCTATAAGACCCATCCTTGACTCTTTAGGGGCCATGATGTGTTTCTAGATACCACTTTTGGTCTATGAGTTGGAATCACTACTATCAAAATGAAGGCCTAGAGGGTCACACATAAAGTATATTCATAGGTACCACTAATTTAGAGGAATTATAATTCAGGATGAAGAAGGACCCATGTGTGGAGACTAGTGGACGTCCAAGTAATTAATTCTAAATACATTAGTTTAATTTTTTTCCCATGGAAATTGACATATATCACATGGTATTATCACTTCACAAAGCATACATTTGTACATGAAATTTAAATACCCTAAAAATGTGCCTTTCAAAATCCAAACAACCACGCATTGCCTAACCAGGCCAAGGTCCAATTCTCCCTTACCACACCAGGTTAAGGGTCACATATCACAACCAATAATCATAACAAACCAAGTGAGCCACCAAGGTGGAAACCTTATAAACTATAATCTGGGAAAAGTAAAAATAGTATGACCCACCGAAGGTAACTTGGTCCTTCAATCAAACCTGGGGATAAAGGAACCCAAGCACAAGCTAGAAACCCAGTTCCAATTACAACCTATCTCCAGTCTGCCATATCTCAAATAGTAAACCAGTATAAAAGAAAGGCAGCCTCAATTTCATTAGTAGACAGCAAAACACTTCTACTAAATCCCAATAAATAAATGTTCAGGTACCACTTTATAACGTCCCTGACCCAAACAGCCACCTGAACAGTGTTATTAGGCCGAGTTCTATTAATCTTAGGGGAACCTTCTTGAATTCTAATGTCTTTCGACTAGTAGTGAGGGTGTAATCAGGAATAGTGGTGATGTTATACCCTATGGAAAATAGATAAGGCACTGGTCTGAGCATAATAGTATAACATGCAATGGAAATAAACGACTCGGTAGACTCGAACTAGGCCTGTAAAGAAGAAGCACAGAAATATCAAATAAAATAGAAAAAGTGATATAGAAATAACTGTAGAGGAAAGTAAACAGAATATCATGTTAAACACTACTTGTAACCACTACTAAAACAAACAAGGCATGTATACATAGAAATTCATACATGTCAATACACTAAGGGCGCTCATGGATAACCATAATAGTTACATACAAAATAATCATTTTGAAACTAAAAATTAAACTAAACAAAAGTAAAGCTCCATCTAGGAATAACCTCAAGGTCCAGGCCAATCTCCATTCCAAACAGTACTATGATCTAACTCCTAAGGCTGATCCTTTACATGTACATAAATCCATAAAGTTTACATGTGTCCCTAAGGACCCATGTAGGGTGTGATAAAAATCTTAGTAGGATACCACCCAATGATACATACCTAGAATCAGTGTTTAAGCAGACATGCATCTCTAAGTAAAGTAATTAGTGCGATAAAATAACTAAACACAACCTCCACCAGTGCTCACCAGCCACTAGGGAGTCTCACCTTCTTCGATCGATGATGAAATCTCAGAATAAAATGAGATCCCTTGGATCATGGCCTCAGGTACCCCTGTAGTCACATGTCTAGGTGAACCCTTAGGTTCCACCTCAATCTCATAGCTCATCACTACATGCCTCCTGACACCACGTTTCTCAAAGTACAAGAATCCTGAAGGCATGCCCAAAAAATAGTATCCTAGTCCCAAGGGCCCCTGCTCGTAAGTTCACATTGTCCCATGTCATAATAATCATAGGAAAAATTATGTATGTCCTAAAATAAATATCCAAGCCCATGGCCTCAATCATGATGAGCCTCATCCCCCAACCCGGTAGCCTCATCACTTTCCTCCGAAGGCTCCTCACATTCCACATGGATTTCTATGGAAAGAACCCCCAAATTAAAAATACCTAAACTAAATCTATCATGGGCCTCTACCCACACGAGTGGTCAAACCACCTCATCACAGAGTCAACCGGTGTTCACACGACTCAATCGTTGCCTTGGATATTATAGGTGAGTGGAAATAACCAAAATAAGAACCCAAGCCATGCCATCTCTGATACCTTGTGCCCCTTAGACCATGTCGCTTCAATTTGATGGCCATGCTATCTAATTATCTTGGGTCATGCCCAATATGACAGTCACACTACATCAAACCAACGCCCATGATGCCAAATCTCGTGGTCAAAACCACTCAAGAAAATTTGGGCTACACCCAACTAGTTATCAGCATCACTCAAACCCCGATGGCTATGTCATCCCAACATCAGGTCAAGCCTATCACAACCCCAATGTGTCTCATCACATTCAATTCAGAAATTACATATTAATATCACATTAAAACTCTTGTAAAAAATAAATTCAATTTAAACATTTTGAATTACAAAAGCTATCAAATATAACTTAGCAGCACTGAGGTCTTGAATGAATCTAATTAGATTAATCAATTTTAAACAACTTAAATATACCAGTTTAAAACTAAAGAAAAATACTATAACCATTTTTGAAAACCATCCAAAATATCCCATGGAGCAACGGCCTATAACCTGACCTCGCTCACAAAATGAAGGTAAGGGAATGCTCAATAGAATCTCATAAGGAACACGGTCAATCCAATATGAAATCATTGAGATCTTGCTCAATACCTATTGTGGTGCTAAAAAGTTTCAACCCCAAAATTTCTGGGAAAACACAAAATAAGGTATTCACCACCTACCTTGTACCCCTATGACTCTCCTCATCTAGCGTCGACCTCTAATTCGGACTAGAACAGGTAGATCTACATAACAAGCATAAAATATCAAGGTTTGATAACTATTTATAGATAAGAAATCATTAATAACAACTCAAAGGTAATTTATAGGTTACCTATTGGGTTCCAACGCATCTGACAGTGTTCAGATCCGGGTTCGAAAGAAGAAATGGGAGGTAAAACTCCATTTGGCACTATTGTTCATGAACCAGGGGAGAAGGGTTTTGTCTGGGAGAAGAAGACGAGGCTACTGCCCATTTAAACAAAAAAAGAATATTATAAAGTGTGTAAATAAATATACACACCGTGTATATAGTTTATTTTCCCATTTTTACCAACTTCCTTTCCACGTCATTAAAAGGTCCCACCGACATCAGTACATGGTGTGTATGGGTAAGTACACGGCGTGTACTTGGATGATCCTCTATTCCTTTCCAAAATCCCTACACACCATGTATGGACATTTCATGACCATACATTAAATGTAATGTACATAGGATTACATGGCATGTGACACTAATCCTTGTCGTGTGACAGGTTTCAGCCAGTACTTGGCTTGTTTCCCCCCTTTGTCTCAAGAACAACCCAAAAAAAGACCAGTACCTCAAAGGAAGAACCAGATTCTTACATCATGCAGACCATTTTTCTTTTAGTCAGGGATTGATGATTGAATGTAAATCCATCAACCCTAGTAGACCAGATTCAGTTATTACTTTATTATATTGGTTCTAGATACAAGCAATCACATCCTAAAGAACTGAATAGTTTAGTAGTCTTGGAAAACTAGATACATACTTGAAATTCACATTACATTTAAAAACATGAAATATATTACAGATTTTTCATTTATTACACCATTAATCCTTTTATAATATCCCTACATATTAATTATAATACACTTCTTGATGTCTTGGGGAAAGGAAACATAAGAAAGGTGTGATCACTAATGCTTATTAAGGGTAATTCTATAGTGGAAGTTATCATGAATAAATAGGTCATAATCAATATGGAAAGGTAAATAACTGAAACATGTGAAATTTAATCAATAACTTGAACATGAAGAATAATATTCCATGAATAAATTATGATCAAATAGTTATATATAAATAATCATGTGAGATTGAAACTTAACCATGAATATTCTAACTAATTTAAAAATCACATGGACATAAATAACCAATTTCATAATGATATAATCCAAAATGTGGGACATTTGAAACTTTCTATCAAGTCCTTGTTCCAAGATATCAGTATTTTCAAGGTGTTTTTCCAAGACATCTTACATAAATGGGTAAGGCCTCATCTAAAAACCCAAGCTAGTTTGTCTCATGAGACCTACCGATGCATCAAGGGGCTATAGCATCCCCCACCCCTCACTTACTAAGTCCAATTAATTCATCATATGAAAGGGGTGAAACACAATCAACATAAACATTCACATTGGAAAAACTATCATGTGAAATGTTAATAGTTTCCCTAATCAATAAACATAATTATAAACCATTCAGAGTAATATGATGAATGTTATCAAAATAGTACATCTCATTCAACTGATCATAAACCATCTAGAGAAATAATAAGGATATTATCATTAATATAATGGCTCGGACCTCTCTGGTCCATTCCTTAGATGAAATCTAGTGTTTGAGGTGCTCTGGGAGGTCAATGTGACTTATCCCCAACACTTTCCGAACTATATCATGAAATGGTGTCATGAAATGTTGTCACTTCATTTTCCAAATTTCCAAACTATTTTATGAAATGGTGTCACGAAACAGTGTCACTTCCTTTTCCATATTTCCAAATTGTTTTATGAAATGGTGTCACAAAATGGTGACACTTCCTTTTCTAAATTTTTAAACTATTTCATGATATGGTGTCATGAAACGGTGTCACTTCCTTTTCCAAATTTCCAAAAAAATCCACAAAATGGTGGCATAGAAACAGTGGCACAGAAATAGTGGCACAGAAATGGTGGCACTGTAATGGTTTCATGAATAGTGTTTCCAGAACTGTGTCATTTCCTTTGTCAAATTTCTAGATTTTTTCAGATTTCCCAATTTTTCCCTTTAATGGATTTCTTTAACGTAAAATGATTTAAATTCCATATTTAAGTGGGTTTGAAGGAATTTCAAGGTCATTAAATCATATCTTTGATTTTTCTAAAAGTCTGGAGGTTTTTAATTGGTCATACCACATGGTTTAATGCGATCCACTTTTATTAGAAAATACAGTGCATCTTAAACTACTGCTTCATTAAATTTTCTATAGGGGTTAGATATATTCCTTCCTTATTCATCCTTATTGTTCCCTTTTGTGATATGTTATAACCTTTCCTTTATTCCCATAGGAGTCTTGCAATCAAAATTTCATCCTTGGATTGGTTCTCCTTGATGTTTCTTCCTTCTACAAGTGTACCCTCTGTTTTGGTGCAACCAAGAAGTATTGATCAGTCTTAGATATAAGTTATATTCTACAATCATTCATCTGTGTTTATCTCATTCTATTTCTACTTTCCCTATTTTTTCATGTGATCTCCATGTTCCAAATGGAGTTTTCTTGGGTGTTGGATAATGTGTTGGTATCTCTGCATCCATAGGTGGATTCAGTCCTCTAGGAGAGGTGATCGTGATCTGTTTTGTTGGACTATTCTCATGCAAAGAACATCTAAAACCTTTTGAGGTAGGTGATTCATGTATTATATATTATTTTATGTGAAACTGTATAGTTGTCATATTTTATCCCACTACATCACAATGGATTTGACATAATAAATATTTGAATCTAATAAATAAATTGGTATTGAACGTATGTTGTTGCCTCTTATTTTTTCTAGATAGTGAAATATCTATTCTCACTTTGTTTAGAATGTAATTCCTAATAGAAATTGGTAAATGATGTAAATTAGAGATTAATTGTAAATTAATTAGATAAAGGTAAATATCCATATTTTTAAATCGAGTTGGTGCTATGGTAAACTGTTTATAATCGAATGGATGTAGTTATGCATGTTTAAATGAACTGGATAATTCAAGATGGATTAGATAACTGGTTGTTTGATAAAAGATAATTCTTATAAGGTTTCGGATTTACCCTCTTGCTTGTAAATTCCAATACCCTTATTCTTGGAGTCATGAGTTCTCATTGTGTATGAAGGATATATGTCTTGCTTGGAGCTGAGAGCCCAGTTTCTTGTTGTTTGTTTTCCTACTTCTTTTATTGTGGTGTGAGCCCGAGATGGATGAGCCTGGGAGGATTTTATGGTATCTGGGGCAGGGAGGCCTGGGGGTTGGGGTATCAGTTGATTCCTAGAGTGGAGAGATGTATTGGTCTATGCATGTGGGTGTCAGGTAGGACATCAGAGATAATGAAACGAGTCGATTATGAATGTTGGATGCTTGTTGAATCTTGATGGTTGTTTATCTTCTTTACTTTTACCACTAGATAAGGAAATAGGTCTTCATTACCCACCTTCTAAAGGAGGTGAAGACGCAAGGTGTATGCCCCATTCTTTTCATGTTTATCTTCTTGGGGATAGATGGTTATATTCTCTTGATATATGTGGTAAAGGCTCGATGGGTAGTCTATCTACTCACCGTTATGAGCCCCTTGTGTTTGGTAGTTTATTTCTTCTTTTCTAGAATTCCTGAAATTATGGGAATGTAATAATGCTATTAATAAATTATTTAATAAATGATGTTAACCCATGGTATTGGAGCATGTTGAGATTCAATGTTGAGGTAATATTTTTGAGAAGTTGTGGACTTGGTTTGGTTATGCCTAGAGGTCATAGAACTTGGTGCGATGCTGACGAAATGTAATGTGGAATTAATAATGGTTAAATAATGATTAAATAATTAACGTAAAGTGAAACTAATAAAAAAAGGATAAATTAATATAATGTATCTCTTTAAATGGATGTGTTCTTATAGGATACCTAGTCTTAGTAGTGACATTCGGGAGTCCAAGAGACGTTAGCTATAGTTGATTCTAAGACTAGGTTATGCCCATAGTGTGGTTGTGAGATATAGTATATTCTGTACTTTTTGTGTTTTTATACACTACTCCACCCTGTCGGTTAGGAAAGCTGACACCCCGGAGATTCTGAGCCCTAGGGGGTGTTTTCCCCAACATCCTAGTGGGAGGATGGATGGATGACTTCCCCCTTTGGATCTGCTCTCTTCTCTTTGTAGTTACCTATGCTGGTATGTACGATGGTTAGTTTTCCCCATATATTTGTATAGAGGGATGTAATGGATTTTCATTATTACACACACATATAATATGGATATAGTTTCTTATGGAATACTATAGGTATAACGTGTATAGGATGTGATGTCTTGAGGATCCTTACTCAGTGTATGGGATGTAGTGGCTTGAGGTGTAACACTCAATGTATGGTACACGTTATTCAAGATGTGGTGGATCCTAGTAATTACTTGGTTACTTATTATTGTGTGGATGTTGTGGTGTTGTGATTAGTTGTCTGCCGGCAAGCCTTTTGTTGCATGAGGTGTAGGTTTTGGTGCTCACCCAAGTTTCTTCGGGCTAGCCTTTTTAGAGAAAAATTCTTAGGATGTGTAATGTTGGGGCAAAGTGGAAAAATAGTGAGGAAGTGGTAGCATGGTAACCTTGATATTATTTATTATATTATATACTCTTGTATGAGATACATGGTGGGAGTATCCATGGTGAGGTTGGGAACATGGTATACATGTTTAGGTGGTGAGTTAGTTTCAGTTGTTATTCATTGTGATTTAGCTTTCTTTCTTTACTTTTGCACGAGAGGCTCCGAGGAGGATCATACTAAGTATACTTTTATACTCACCCTACGTATATATAAACTATTTTTCAGGTAACATGGAGTAGTTTAGAGACCAAGGTAGTTACTACTAGCTTGGAGTTGGAGGAGTTGTTCGAGCTTCATGGCCGATATCATTTAACTTTATTTTGGTACTTGGAGTTTTCCCCTTTCAGTTGTAGTAGTCTTTTAATGACATTACATATGTGTACTTAAGATTATTTTTATATTGAATTATGAGTTGGAGTTGGTTGGTGTCTGTCTTATCTATCTCTTTAGCATGTGTTCTCTTAGTGGGTAATGCCTCCCATTTGTGTGATTATTATACCCTTGGTGGTAGTCACCAACCTAGGACCTACTAGAGGCGAGACTCAGGTCTCACAATCTCCCTTCTCACATTACAGGCCCAGGACAGGTACACTTTTTGGGGAGGGGGTCATGATAGAGTGGTATCAGAGGTCTGGTTGAGGGATAGGATAGAGTTTGGAGTTAGTCACAGGTGAGGTTTCATGGGTTGGTATGTAATGATGGAATTCATGTTTAGCAAGTGTTGTAAACACAAGATAATGAGTATGACACATTTATTTAGTTCTCCCTATGGTTTGATGCACGAACCTTTAAGTTTATAGTGGCTAATAAATGAGGTGATACTTGTTGCAGGGTAGAGACCTTGGAAAGGATCATGCGTCATTTTTCTTTTCACATGTGTTTGAATGGGTATACCTTGGGATGGGTTAACCTAAAATTAATAAAATAAAGAAATTAATTAATTTGGAATCTTCAATATTCCATGTTTAGGAGCTCTAACTGTTTTTTATTTTGTAGGTATGTCTCCAGGTTGACATCCTCATTAGGTTAGATCAGAAGATATCCAGCAGGATACGCCAGCAGATCATTGTAGAGTAGAGGTCGATGATGATGACACTTGGAGGAGGATAATACAAGAGTTTTAGCGCCATAGTCTAAAAAAGTATGAGGGATCCTTTTCATATGAATTCATGGAATTCTTGTTGGAGTATGTTGAGATAGATTTCATCTTAATCCATTATCGGAAGGAGAACTGGGTATCATTGGTTGTGATGATGTTGTGTGGGGTAGTGAGGCAGTGGTGGTTCTTGTTCTTCATAGATCTTAAGGATTCAGCGATCTCATGGGAGGAGTTTTGAGACAAGTTCATATTCGAGTTTCCTTCTTCGAACATGAAGTCGTCCAGTCTCCAGGAGCTATTTACCCCTCAATAGGGAATCTCCAGTGTGTGAGAGTTTGGAATCCATTTTAGGAACCCTTTACGATATGCTTTGGACCTGTTTCCAGATGAGGATGCTAGGGAACGACATTTAGAGGAGGGTTTGCATCCAGAGATCTAGCACGAGGTAACCCTGTTTATGCTGAAGACATATCTTGAGGTGCTGGAGTGGAAAAATTTCATTAAGAGAACATTATCCAGAATCGGATCATTATGAGAAGGGAGTCATCAGGATTCCTCATGAAGAATATTTGTGGTCAGAGGTTCCCGGTTTTTAGGGAAGAAGAGTTTATGTTCATCCGGGGGTAGGTCTCAGCCCTAAGTATCTCATTTCTCTAGGTGTGTTGGATATTAGTCATATGCTAATGGATTAGGTGATTTTTTTATTATGGAGGTCGAGGTCATCAGTAGTGAGAGTGTCCGACCTTTAAGAGCAATCAACGTGCACCACGTGTTCTGCTTCAGTTTCCTTCGTTGAGTCATTTCCATCCAAGGTAGTAGCAGCAGGTTGCATCAGATTTGGATTAGTGGAGAACATATGGGGTAGTCAAAGGATAGCCCTATGATGCTCCTCATCCTCTGAGAGCAGATAACGGCCATGGAGGTGGTCGATATCAGGGTCATAGAGGTCGTGGATCAGTTCATAGTCAGCTTTATGCTTTAAAATTGCCAGTTCCAAGTGATCCAGATGTCGTTCGAGGTACCTTTTACTTGTATTATACTTTGGTGTATGCCTTTTTTGACTCAGGATCCATGTACTCTTTTATATCACCTACCCTTGTCCATGCCTTGGGACTTAAGGTAAAGAGTTTTCCAGTGCCCCTGGCATTTACTACGCCAGTTGGAGGTCGATCTGGCTTATTTGAAATAAGTATAGACTATAAGCTAGTTATGTGGAAGCACCACTCTTGGGAGATTTCCTATGTTTATGGATACAACCATAAAATGTTATCCTCAGCATGGATCGGTTGTATTCGATGTAGGCTATTTTGGATTGCTTCCGGAGGCAGGTCATGTTCTTCAATGCCGAAGGATATCCTGTAGTATTTTTTGGTGAGTGAGACCCTCGAATGGGTTAGAGGAATGTTCTTTATTTTTAATCCTTGATGTCTGAACTGATGTTGAGTTCATCATAGGTTTAGTAGTCGGTGTTTCCCAGGGTTGTTGAAGAGTACCCAGATGTCTTTCCAGAAGAGTTTGTAGCATTACCCCCCCAATGAGATATTGAGTTCGGGATCGAGCTATAGCTAGAAGCACCTCCTATATCTATGTCTCCTTATAGGATGGCCCATTCTGAGTTATGAGAGCTGCTTATACAGCTCTATTTTCTGTTTCAGTACAGTTTTTTTCAACCGATTTTGTTACTGTGGGGCGCACCATTTTTGTTCGTGAAGAAGGCTGATGGAAGTTTGTGGTTGTGTATCGATTATCATCACTTGAAAAAAGTGATAGTGAAGAATAACTATCCTCTTCCATATATTGATGATTTATTTGATCAAATGAAGGGTGAGACTTGGTTCTTGAAGATCTATTTTCGTTCCAGGTTTCATCAGATGCGAGTGAATGATGAGGATATTCCAAAGACAACTTTCCATTGTCTTCATGGGCATTACAAGTTCTTTGTCATGTCATTTGGTGTGACAAATGATTCAGCTATGTTCATGGGGTTGATGAACGTTGTGTTCCATGAGTTCTTGGATAAGTTCATGGTGGTTTTCATTGATGAAATCCTTATGTAATCCATGTCTGAGGAGGAGTATGTAGAGCATATGCATGCTATTTTGGGAGTTCTTCGTTGACAACAGTTGTTTGGGAAGTTATCTAAGTGTCTGTTTTGGGCTCGATAAGTCCGTTTCTTGGGGCATGTTTTATCCCAATAGGGAGTATATGTGGATCTATTAAAGATAAAAGCAATTGTATCTTAGGAAGCCCCCAAGATAGTGGAAGAGGTGCGAAGTTTCCTCGTTCTAGAAGGCTGTTATATGAGGTTCATAGCCCATTTATCTCGTGTTGCGACTACTCTAACAACATTGACCAAGAAGGATCAGGGTTTTATGTGGACAGATCAGTGTTAGGTAGCTTTAGAGTATCTAAAGGAGAAGTTGTCTAGTGCTCCAGTTCTTTGTCTTCCAGCAGAGGGAGTCCATTTTTACATTTTCTACGATGCTTCACATCTTAGGTAAGGTTGTGTTTTGATGCGGCATAGATCGTTCATTTCTTATGGGTCTCAGTAGTTGCATCCCCATGAATGTAACTATTTCACCCATGATCTCAAGTTGGCAGTAGTGGTGTTCTCTCTGAAGTTGTCGAGACATTACCTCATTGGTGAGCGCTTTTTGGTTTTCACCGCTCATAAGATCTTGAGGTATGTTTTCTCCCAGCGTGACTTGAACTTGCAGTATCATCGGTGGATGGAGTTCTTACATCATTACAACTTCAAATTTTCATATACACCTAGTAAAGGGAATGTTTTAGCCGATGTATTGAGGAAGAAGTAGCGTAGTGATATAGTGCATGAATCTGTTGAAACTTGGAGAGTGATGGAAGAGCTTTCAGAATTGCATCTGAATAAGGTAGAAGTCGGGGGGTAGAGGTTTTGTTTTCCATATGATGGTGCATTAATCTTTGGAGAAGTAGGTACAAGAGTCCTATTTGTGGGATCTTGAGGTAGAGGTCTGGAGAGACCGAGTTGTTTGTGGTGAATCCCCTGATGGTTTGTCTGAGTATAAACAACACTGAGTATTGTTTTAGGTAAGGATTTTCATTCCTTTGATGATTTGTGGGATGTTTCTTAGGGAGTTCCATGGTTCAACCTTAGAGGAACATCCTAGAATGATAAAAATTCAGCGTTCCTTGAGGAGTCAGTTTTTGTGGCCTGGGTTGAAGTGTGCGGTTGCATAATTTGGGTCTTGATATTTGGTCTTCCAGAAGGTAAAGATCAAGCACCGTGTGCCCAGTGGTTTTTTCCATCCATTGGATGTTCCTCATTGGAAGTGGGAGGACATATTGATGGACTTTGTTACTAGTTTACCTCAAGGTCAGGGAGGATATGATGCTATATGGGTGGTAGCGGATCGCTTGATGAAATCATCCCACTTCATAGCGATCAAGGAGTCGAGCTCAGTGGAGGTTTTGTTAAGGTAGTATCTAGAGGAGGTGGTGAGACTCCAAAGAGTCCTGAGGATGATAATTTCTGATCAAGACCCTAGTATTGCCTCTAGGTTGTGGAGATATCTCTAGCATGCTTTCAGTTATCAGCTATTCCTTATCACTAGTTTTCATCCACAGACAGATGGTTAGACAGAGCAGACCATCCAGACTCTTGAAGATATGTTGCGCTCTTATGTCCTGGATTTTGGAGGTTTGTGGATGAGGCACCTGCACTTGTTAGAGTTCTCTTACAAAAATAGTTTCCACTCCATTGTCGGTATGGCGCTGTTTGAATCCTTGTATGGACAACCATTCCATTCTATTTTTGTTTTGGAATGGGGTTAGAGAGTCAGTAATTCTCGGTCCCGATCTAGTACATAATACGACGGAGATTGTTCAGGTAATTCATGAGAGAATGAAAATAGCGCATGATCATCAGAAACCCTATGCTGATCAAAAGAGAAAACCTCTAGAATTTGATGTTGGGTATCATGTTTTTTAAGGTGACTCCCAGTTGTGGGAAGTGAAGGTTTGGTCATGGGAGTAAGCTTTCTTCTTGGTTTGTTAGGACTTTTGAGGTATTGGCTTGTGTTGGAGTCATGGCGTATCGGGTACCACTTCCCCCACAAATGATCCAGATACATGATTTTTTTTCATGTTTCGAAGCTCTGTTGTTGTCTTCATGATTACTTTCACATAATTTATTGGGGTGAGATTGATGTTGACGATGATGCGACCTTCGAGGAGTTTCCTATAGATATCTAGGACCACAAGGAGAAGGTGTTTCACAAGCATTCTATCCCCTTGGTCTCTGTCTTTTCATGGCACAATGGCATGGAGGAAAGTACCTAGGAATGTGAGTCACAGATACGCACTCAGTACCCCAAGATGTTTGATGTTTAAATCTTTCTTTGTAATAATTTTTGGTTTGTGGTTGTAGACCTTTCTTGGTTATGATATGTCTTTCTCTTGTTTCTTGTGTGTATTTCACTCTTTTGAAAGGTATCTCTCCTGAGAGAGTGTTTAGAAGTTGTTTTTGGGTGTAATGTGGTTTTTTGTGTTCCTTTTTAAATAATTTGAGATTCTTTAGTGGTGAGGGCCTTGAGAGGTATCTCAAAGAGTGTTTGCTCAGACCCCTTTTTTTATTTCCTATCTGGGTTGGTTTTGGATTCTTAGGGACAAGAATGTTTTGAGAGGTATATGATGTAATGTCCCAGACCTCTCTGATACATTCCTTTGCTGAAATATAGTGTTTGATGTGTTCTGTGAGATCAAGGTGACTTATCCCCAACACGTTTCCAAATTTCCAAACTGTTTCATGAAATGGTGTCACAAAATGGTGTCACTTCCTTTCCCAAATTTCCAAACAATTTCATGAAACAGTGTCACAAAACAGTGTCACTTCATTTCCCAAATTTCAAAATTGTTTCATGAAATGGTGTCATGAAATGGTGTTACTTCCTTTTCCAAATTTCCAAATAGTTTCATGAAATGGTAACACGAAACATCATCACTTCTTTTTCCAAATTTCTAAACTATTTCATGAAACACTATCACAAAACGGTGTCACTTCCTCAAAATTGTTCCCCAAAACAGTGGCATAGAAATGGTGGAACAGAAACAGTGGAATAGAAATGGTGGCATAGAAATGGTGTCATAGAAACGGTGGCACAGAAATGGTGGCACAAAAATATTGGCACCAAAATGGTGTCATGAACAGTGTTTCTAGAACTGTGTCATTTCCTTTTTCAAATTTCCAGATTTTTCCAGATTTCCTAGTTTTTCCTTTTTTACATCTTCCTTTGACATAAAATGATTTAAATTCCATATTTAATTATGTTTTAAGATGTTTCAAGTTTGAAAAATTATATATTTTATTTTTATAAAAATCAAGAGGCTTTTAATTTTTCAAATCGTGTGGTTTAATAAAATATGTTTTTAATGGAAAATCTAGCGTATCTTAAACCGCTACTCTGTTAAATATCATAAAGGGATGAGATATCTTCCTCCCTTGTTATTACTTTCTATTCCCATGTGTGAGAAAATCTAAATTTTCCTTTCTTCCCATAGGATTCGTGTGATTAAACTTTCATTCTTGGATTGGTTCTCCATGAAGTTTCTTCCTAATGCAAGCAAACCCCCTGTTTTGGTGTAACCAAGTAGTATCAATTAGTCTTTGATATATGGTATATTCTACCATGGTTATTATGGGTTCCTATCCTTTTGTTTCTCCTTTCCCTATTATGGAATGTGATCTCCATGTTCCTAATGGAGTTTTCTTGGGTGTTGGCTGGTATGGTGGTGTCTCTGCATCCTCGGGTGGATGCAGTCCTCCAGGATTGGTGATCGTGATCCTTTTTACTGGACTATTCTTCTGAAAAGAACATATAAAACCTTTTGAGGTAGGGGATTCATGGATTCTCTATTATTTTACATGAAACAATAGAGTTATCATGTTTTAACCCACTAGATCACAATTTAATTGACATAATTAATATTTGAATTGGATAAATAAATTGGCATTGATCATATGTTATTGCCTCTTATTTTTCCTAGATAGTGTGATATCTATGATTGATTTATTTAACATGTCATTATTAATGGAAATTGGTAAAGAATTTAAAGTCAAGATTAATTTTAAATTAATTGGATAAAGATAAAGAGGCATGTTTTTGAATCCGGCTGTTGCTATGGTAAACTGCTGATAATCGAATGGATGCAGTTATGCATGTTTAAATGAACTGGAAAATTCAATTCGAATTAAATAACTAGTTTTTTGATTGAATATAACGTCTGGAAGGGTTCTTAGTTACCCTCTTTCTTTTAAAGGCCAAGATACTTGTGCTTGGAGTCATGACTGCTCGTTGTGTGTGAAGGTTTGATGCCTTGCTTGGGGTCAAGAGCCCAATTGCTTGTTGTTTGTTTTCCTGCTACTTGTGTTGTGGTGTGAGCTCAGAATGGATGGGCCTGGGAGGTTGTTTTCGTATGTGGGGTAGGGAGGCCTAGGGTTTGGGCGGTAGTTAACGCCTAGAGTGGTGAGATGTATTGGTTTATTAATGTGGGCGTCTGGGAGGACACCGAAGATGATGAAACGGGTCAGTTATGAATGTTGGATGCTTATTGAATCTTTTTGGTTGTTTATCTTCTTTACATTCCCCAATTATTAAGGTAAGTGGTCTTTCTTACCCTCCTTTAAAGGGAGGTGAAGATGTGCGGGGTATGCCATGTGATTTAAATGTTTACATTCTTTAGGATGGATGGATCTATGCTCCTTATATAGGTGGAAAAGGCTCGACGAGTAGTCCATCTACTCACCGTGTTGAGCCCCTTGTATTTGGTAGCTTAGTTCTGATTTTCTAGAATGCCTAAAATTATGGGAAAGTAATAATGTTGTTAAAAAATTATTGAATAAATTATGTTCACCCATGGAATTTGAGCTTTCTAGGATGCAATGCTAAGGTAATATTTCTGAGAAGCTGTGGACTTGGTTTGGTTATTCCTGGAGGGCATGGAACTTGGTGTGATGATAATGAAATGTAATGTGTAATTAATAACACTTAATTAATGGTTATATAATTAATGTAAATTGAAACTAACAAAAATGAATAAAGTAATATAATGTATCTCTTTAAATGGTTGTGTACTTATAGGATACCTAGTCTTAGCAATGACAGTCGGGAGTCCAAGAGATGTTAGCTATAGTTGATTCTAAGACTAGGTTATACCCATAGTGTGGTTGTGAGCTATAGTATATTATATACTTTTTTTGTTTCTATATTATACTAAAACTTATTGGTTAGGGACACTAAAACTCTAAGGATTCTAATCCCGAGGGTGTTTTTTCCAATATCCTAGTGGAAGGATGGATGGTTGACTTCCCCCATTGGACCCACTCTCTTCTCTTGGTAATTACCTGTGCTGGTATGCACGATGGTTAGTTTTCCCCATATATGTGTTTAGAGGTCTGTAATGGCCTGTGTTTATCTCTAGATATAGTTTCATATAGACTACTATAGGTATAACGTGTATAGGCTGTGATGGCTCAAGGATCCTTACTCGGTGTATGGGCTATAGTGGCTTGAGGTGTAATACCCGATGTATGATTCACGTTATGCGGGTTGTGATGTCTCTCGGGAACTACCTGGTTACTTTTGATTGTATGGATGGTGTGTTGTTTTTCCCAGGTTTCTACGATCAAGCCTTGTGTTGCATGATTTGTAGGTTGCGGTGCTTGCCCAAGTGTCTTCGGGCCAGCCTTTTTGGAGAGAGATGATTAGGATGTGCGATGTTGAAGAAAATTGGCAAACCAATTGTAAGGACCTGACCCCAGTTTCCCAAAGCTGGTGCCTTATTTGATTACGTTGGCATACATACAAGGAATATGAATCCTGAAAGACCGAGTAGTTTAGTATTATTGGAAACAATTTGCATACATAAGTTTATCATTACAACATGAAGGGAATCAAAATACTATTTTATTCCACTAGAAACATCACGTCTCCTAGATTATGTTTGCAAGTCATTCATAAATTACTTATTCATGTCCTGTGAAAATGAAACATAATAAAGGGTTGAGATCAAATGCTCAGTAAGAGTAAGCAATACAGCGGAAGATAATATAAACATTAGATATGGTGAATAATTGAAAACACATGCCTTTAATAATAAACATGAAACACATTACGGTAGGAATATGACCTGAGTAAATAATGACATAATAAAACATAATCATGGGTATTATAATAGTAAAATAACCACATGAACTTTCAATTACTTACTTCATAATGAGGTAAGTGCATATGCCGGACATTCTAGAACATTTTTTCAAGGCCTCGGCCAAGACATCTAATGATTAAGGTCTTGGAAAAAATCAATATATCGCATTGGGAAAGACCTCGGCCAATTCCACGTCTATTTGTCTCATGAAACCTACCGATGCATCGAGGGGCTATATAGGGCCCCACCCATAACATAATAAGTCCAATTAATTCCTCATATGAGCGATGATCAACATAAACAACATATACATTTATATTGAAACTATCATATGAAATGTAACTATCTTTCCCCAATCATTAAACATAAAACACTAACCATTCCGAGTAATATGGTGAATGGTTTTAGGATAGATATTGCACAATAAAGTTAGTCATAAACCATTAAATAAAATATGGTAGATTAATTCATAAATTATTAAACCAAATTATACCATGGAATCAACAAGAGTGTTGAATTAGATGAAAACACTCTTATAAAATCTGTAAGCAATTCTGGAGATAAATACTCTTTTATTTTGAAAAGAAGAGTTCTTTTGGAAAAATCTTTGTATAAAACCAGAAGTGAAGTAAGATAGTATTTTTATAATAAAATAAGTGATTTTATAAATATAATGGTTTCCAAAAACATATTATAGTGTTCCCTTGAAAATAGGTAAGAATTTTAGAAATTCTCTTGAACCGGGCTTGTATTTTGAAACAATTTTGAATGTTTCTTTTAAAACGTATAACTATCCATAAAATAAGGAAGGATTATAGTTTGTAAACATATATATGATACTCAAATAGAATATATTATGAGTACATAACAATATATAAGAATTTCATTGAGGTATTTAGACAATGAAAGTATCCTGAATGAAAAATGGAAGTTCGGGTGAAAAACCCTTACACTTTGTAATCAAATGATTCATATGCCCCAAAAATTAATAATATAAAAATTATAGATTTAATAACATGAATATAAATATATTCATGATATTTGAAATCAATGGTCAGTATAAATACACCATACAAAAGTATTAGTAGTGAATGTGGAAAATCTCACGAAAATGGAAGTGAGATGAAGAAACCCTTACCTTAACTCCAAACGTGTTCCGCTCTTGAATTTAAGATCCTGGAATATGAAATTATACTTATTAATAAATTATTTATGAACCTATTATACATTTATTTAGTTTATCATAATTCTGTTTAGTTCATTTATACCCTTATTTATAAGTTATTATATTGAATTTCATTGTCCAGGGGTGTTCGTTTTCATTATTTTTATAATCGGTTCACTTGTTTTTAAGTAATGGAGTTCATGTGGAAAGGTTATAAATCTCCAGGATTGGAATTATATATTATTTATGAAGATAAATAATTGTTAAGGGTAATTTCTATCATTTGGTTACATGGAATGAGGAAGAATCATTAGATGACAACCACTTCGATTATTCGGCGGTATTTGGATTATTATGAACTAGTTTTGTCATATAACTTAATTATATGTACATATTCGGGTTCCTGAATATTAATTATGTTATAATACATATTTTATAGTCTGGTTAAACCATAAATATGGTTTCATGACAAGTAATGAAGAAGAAATTGAAGAACGAAACTTCATCGTCCACAAAGGCTATAAATTGGAACCTCATGGACGTTGATTGTGTTTATAAAAAAAATAAAAGGGAGGGAGTAAGAATATTTATGATGGTTCTTCCATTCACATGATATAATTCCAGTATATATATGATACTATATTTATCATGATCATTTGGATAGATGAGGTAAGGAGAGAAAAATAAAAGAGATGAACTTGAAAATAAAAGAAAAGTTAAGAGATCCCTTATGAAAATTCGGCAGCCTAACGGCATCACTTAAAATTTCATAAAATCAAATGATGAGAACAAAAGGGTATCTCATCATATTTAAATAAAAAATACATTAAGAATAATAAATAAAATCAAACCCCAACATATGATAAAGTAATTTCAAATAGCTAACATAAAAGAAGTGTTGACTTAAAGAAGAGAATGAAGGATTCCCTTACCTTGTGGAATAGCTCCTAGATCTTGAAGTATGGGACCTTGGGGGCTTAGGGACACCTTATGAGGACTTCTAGATAAGTAAAACCACCATATATTCTAGGATGAAGGATTTTTAATGAAATAAAACGAATGTATGAGTGGGTATTTATAGAAAAAGAGAGGTAATTTTTTAATAATTTCAAAGTGACATCTCATTAGTGGTTTTGGCCAAACCATGGGATTCCCCATGGTATTTGCCCATGGTTTTAGCCACTTGGGACACCTCATGTCATAAGTTACTATACACAAGTCGACCATACATTTATATTTAATTATTACATCATTATGATGTCATTAAACTATTGAAAACTCAAAACTGTATTTTTACTATTCATGAAAAAATCATGTATTTTAGAAAAATCCAAAAAATTCACCCCTCCCATTTTTCGACGTGTAGAATTAAAAAGTGAAATCCATTTATCAAAAATAATTTTCTAAATATTATTAATTTAATTTTTAAATAAGGCCATAGTTAATTCGAAAAATAACAATCTTAAAGTGCAATTAGTATTATTTCTCATTAAAAAACTAATTAAGATCTCATTATCTTATTATCTTAAGAAAATACAATAATATTATTATTTAATATTCATAAGGGTCATATTAATATTCATATTACTATTTATAAGTGTATGTTACTATTTACCAAAAATCAAGTTTGTTCTATCAGACTCCAAATGACTTACTGAACACAACTCTAGATTACCATTTTTCAAAATTTAAAACATAGAAGAGGCAAAGTTGTGTTTAATGGATAGATTATAAAATTTCATTCTATATTTATTTTCAAAACCTTGGGGTGTTAAATTCTCCCCTCCTTACAAAAATTTCATCCTCGAAATTCATAGAATATTACCTAAAAAGATTCGGGTATGTCCTTAACATAAGCTCCTTAGGCTCCCATGTTGCTTCCTCCATCTTATGGTTCCTCCATAGAACCTTTACCAGTTGAGTAGTCTGATTTCTCAATACTTGTTCTCTAGTATCAAGAATCATGATAGGATCTTCACAATAAGATAGATCAGGCTCAAGTTCTACTTCTTCATAAGTGAGTACATGTGTTGGGTCTGGCATGTACTTTCTTAACATTGACACGTGGAACATATTGTGAACCTTGGAGAGACTTGGCGGTATTGCCAATCAGTAAGCTACGGCTCCAATTCGGTCTAGAATTTCAAAAGGTCCGATGTACCTGGAACTTAATTTTTCCTTTTTACCGAATCTTATAATACCCTTCCATGGAGATACCTTTATGAAAACGTGATCACCTTCTTGAAACTCCAAATTCTTTCTTCGGTTATCTGCATAGATCTTTTGCCTACTTTGAGATATTTTGATATGGTTATGGATAATATTTACCTTCTCCATTGTTTCTTCAACAAGTTTTGTGCCCACGATCTTTCTTTCACCAACATCATCCCAGCAAGTTGGTGTACGATATCTCCTCCCGTATAATGCTTCATAGGGTGTCATCTGAATACTTGAATGGAAGCTATTGTTGTAGGAAAATTCTATGAGAGGTAAATACTGATCCCAAATGCCTTGAAAATAAAGTGAACAAGACCTCAACATGTATTCCAGTGTTTGAATAGTTCATTCTGATTGTCCATCAGTTTTTGGGTGGTAGCCAATGCTCAAATGAAGATCAGTATCTAGGGCCTTCTGAAGACTTTTCCATAATCTTGATGTAAAACGTGGATCATGATCAGAAACAATCGATAGGGGTACTCCATGAAGTCTCACAACTTCATTAATATATATTCTTTCTAGACTTTCAAGTGGTAGATCTTCTCTTATAGCAATAAAATGTGTTGACTTGGTAAGATGATCAACAATGACCCATATTGCATCGTTCCTTCAAGGAGTATTTGGTAGTCCCATGACAAAGTCCATCGTGATATTATCTCATTTCCACTCAGGTATGGGAAGAGGTTGCAATACTCCTCCAGGTTGTTTCCTTCTAGCTTTCACTTGTTGACAAACCATACATCTTGACACAAAATTAGCAATCTCCCTCTTCATGTTGTCCCACCAAAAATGTTCCTTCAAATCTCTATACATCTTAGTGCTACCAAGGTGTATAGAGAAATTGGAACTATGAGAATCATCCAATAATTACCTTTTTAGATCAGGTATATCGGGAACACAAAGTCTCTTCCCAAATTTCAAATTTTCATCTTTATATACGAATTCACTTAATCTCCCATCATTCACAGCTTTAATCTTCTTTTGAAACTCCCCATCATCAGCCTGAGAACTTTGTATCCTTTCTAGTAAAGATGGTTTGGAAACCATTTGAAAAGCATTGATGTTTCACCTTTCATGGTTATTCCAATATCTATCTTTACTATATCCATGAAAATAGGATCCCTTTCAACTCTCATCTTGTTCAAAACTCCATGATCTTTTCTGCTCAAAGCATCTTCCACCTTATTTTCTTTCCCCAGGCAGTAGTGTATCATGAAATCATAATCCTTGAGTAGTTCAAGCCATATCCTTTGCCTCATGTTGAGTTCTTTCTGTGAGAAAATATACTTCAAAATCTTGTGATCAATATAAATCTCACATTTTTCACCATAGAGATAATGTCTCCATATCTTCAAAGAAAAGATTACAGAAGCTAACTCAAGATCATGAGTATGATATTTTTTCTCATGAATTTTTAGCTATCATGGTGCATAAGAAATAACCCTATCATTTTGCATAAGGACACAACCAATTCCTTTCTTTGAAGCATCACTATAAATAAAAAACTCGTCATTCCCTAATAGTAAAGTCAATATAGGATCATTGAATAATATTCTCTTTAGTTCTTCGAAACATTCTTCACAATATTTTGTCCAAACAAATTTAACCCCTTTACGTGTGAGCTTTGTTAGTGGGTTATCCAGTTGGGAAAAAATCTGCACGAAACACCAATAATAACCTTCTAAGACAATAAAACTGCATACCTCAGTTATGTTTGTTGGCTTGGGTCAATCTTGTATTGCCTTTATCTTCACAAGATCAACTAGTACTCCGTCATTAGAGACAATATAGACAAGAAAAGAAATCTCTTGAAGCCATAATTCACACTTGCTAAACTTCCCATATAACTCATGTCTTCTAAGAGTATTCAGGATAATGCGCAAGTGATTTCCATGATCTTAGTAGATTTTGAAGTATACCAAGATATCATCAATAAATACCACAACAAAATCATCGAGATATTCCTTGAAAACTCTGTTCATTAGATCCATTAAGACAGAGGGTGCATTATTCAATCCAAAAGGCATTACTGTAAACTCGTAATACTCGTACCTGGTTCGAAACGCTGTTTTCAGAATGTATTCCTTCTTCACACTCAACTGATGATATCCAGATCGAAGTTCAATCTTTGAAAAGTATTGATATCCATGCAGTTGGTCAAATAAATCAAAAATGCGAGGTAGGGGATACTTGTTCTTTATTGTTATAGCATTGATCTCCCTATAGTCGATACATAACCTCATAGATCCATATTTCTTCTTAACAAAAAGGACAGGGGATCCCCATGGAGAAACACTAGGGTGAATAAATCCATTATTAATAAATTCCTCTAGTTGTTTCTTTAGTTCCACTAATTTGACAATGTCCATTCTATAAGGGGTCTTCGATATGTGCCTTGAACCAGGAATTAAATCAATGGAAAACTCAATTTCTCATTCTGGAGGATGTACAGGTAAATCTTCTGGAAAAACATCAACATATTCTTTCACAATAGGTACATATTCTATTTGAACATTCCTTTCCTCACCCACATTTATTTCATTCTATTCCTCCCCAATAATTGAATTTAGTTGAGCTAGTGGGGGTGGATCTAGATAAGAATCAGGTGGTGACGATTCTGCTCTAAATATAAGGTGTTCTTTATCATCTTCATCAAAAATTGTAACATCCTTCTTCTTACAATATTTTTTTGCATCATGGTCTAAAATCCAATCCATATAGAGGATTATATCAAATTCAATCATGGGTATGATGATGAGATTAGCAGATAAAGAACATTTATATGCCCTAGTGGGAACTGATTCATAGACCTTTGTAGCAATGATACTTCCCTTGGGAGTTTTTACTGACAACTCCCTTGTTAAATCAAATTGGAAATATCTAATTTTCTTAGAAAACTGGGAAGATATGAAACAATGAGATGATCCAGAATCAAATAAATCATTATCTAAACTTGAGGAAACAATTAAAGTACCTACCACCACGTCATTAGAAACTTCAGACTCTGCAATTGTGATTGCATAAGCTTGTCATTGATCCCATGGCCTTTTCTTTTGCATATTTCCTTGACATTTTGGAAAATCATTAGAATAGTGTCCCATATCCTGACAACTATAGCACTGAAAATCATTGGCTTCCTTTTTCCCTTTGCAATCACCAGCAAGATGGAATTTCTGACCACATTTTTAGCATACTCCTTTTCCTTTTAAGCATGAACCAGGGTGTTTCCTTCAACAATTGTCACATGGTGAAGATTCAACTCTTCCCTTCTTCCCCATTTCCTTATTTCCTTTCCCAGGGTTTTCAGCAGCCCTCTTATTTTATTTCTTTCCCTTAAAGTCATAAGACTTAGAGAATTATCTTTTTGTCTTGATGGCACATGAAACTATATCCTCATATGATGAAAAACTTTGGGAGACCAGTGCCCGCTGGAGGAATGGCTTTAGGCCATCAAAGAATCGATCAATTTTTCTCCTTGGATTTCGTATATAGTCCACAGCATGTCTTGCTAACCTTGTGAAGTTGGCTTCATACTTGGAAACATTTTCATCCTCCTTCTGCCTCAGATTCAAGAATTGTCTCTCTATATCTTCTCGCTGCTCATGAGGGAAATATTTTTCTAAGAATATTTCCTTAAAATCCCTCCATTCCATATCTTCTATATCTTCCTCCTCCTTTTTGTTTTGGATTAATGACCACCACTGATCCGCATCTCCCGACAGACGATATACTACCATGAAAACCTTCTCTCTTTCATTACATCCCAAACTGAGAAATATCTTCTCAAGGGAACATATCCATTGCTCTGCTACAAACGAGTTTGTATTCCCGTTGAATGATGGAGGTTGTTGTTGCATAAAGCGATCTAGCATGGCTTCTCCACGTGGTGGATCTGGATGCTCCATATGGGTAAGGTTATTATTAATAACCTGAGTAAGTTGTCCCAGTATAGTTCTGAGTTGCTCAGCACTAGTCACAGCACCAGAGACAACATCATTATCTTGTGTCGGAGGAAAATCCCTACAGGGGACACATGAATTCGTGCGATTTACATTCCGTCCACTAGGCACCATCTCTAAATAATGGCATACGCTATATTAGGTTATGAATCATAATGTATAATCTTAACTTAAAAATACTCAAAAAAATTGAGATCATACGCATGGCTAATCCCATATTCACAAAAACAGTTTCTTTGAGAAATATTTACATTAAACTCCTTCATAATGGCTTGTAAAGAAAATGTGAATTATCCTAAGCATATCCAATGAGAGTGTCGTAACCAAGAGTGCAGCAAGGCCCGTTGTCGTGCACCAGTTCTCATTTGAGCCTATCTCAAAGTAGTGTTTTCAAGTTTTACACCTAGATACATATGTGCCAGAGCTGCCTCTACCTGCTCATATCCAGACAGAGATGTATTGATTGAAATATCCATATAATCTATAGCTTACCAAAATACCAGGATTTTATTGTATGTTTATCCTCAAAGACTATCTTAGGGACTCTTCCCTCATTCTACTTTTTCTAAATCTAGTTTCCAAGTATTCTACTAAACTTCCTCAGGTACCAACTGTAAGGACCCGACCCCAATTGCCCAGATCCAGTGCCTTATTTGATTACGTTGGCATACATACAAGGAATACGAATCTCGAAAGACCGAGTAGTTTAGTATTATTGGAAACAATTTACATACATAAGTTTTTCAGTACAAAATTAAGGGAATCAAAACACTATTTTATTCCACTAGAAACATCACATCTCCTAGATTATGCTTGCAAGTTATTCATAAATTACTTCTTCAAGTCCTGAGAAAATGAAACATAAGAAAGGGGTGATCTCAAATGCTCAGTAAGAGTAAGAAATACAGCGGAAGAAAATATAAACATTAGACATGGTGAATAATTGAAAACACATTCCTTTAATAATAAACTTGAAACACATTATGGCAGGAATATAAGCTGAGTAAATAATGCCATAATAAAACATAATCATGGGTATTCTAATAGTCAAATAACCACATGAAATTTCAATTAATTACTTCATAATGAGGGAAGTTCATATTCCAAGCATTATAGAACATTTTGTCAAGGCCTCAGCCAAGACATCTAAGGATTAAGGCCTCAGCTAAAATCCATATATCACATTGGGAAAGGCCTCGGCCAATTCCACGTCTATTTGTCTCATGAGACCTACCGATGCATTGAGGGGCTATAGCAGGCCCCACCCATCACATAATAAGTCCAATGCATTCCTAATATGAGAAAGGATCAACATAAACAACATATACATTCATATTGAAACTATCATATGAAATGTAACTATCTTTCCCCAATCATTAAACATAAAACACTAACCATTCCGAGTAATATGGTGAATGGTTTTAGGATAGATCTTCCACAATAGAGTTAGTCATAAACCATTAAATAAAATATGTTAGATTACTTCATAAATTATTAAACCCAATAATACCATGGAATAAACAAGAGTGTTGAATTAGATTAAAACACTCTTATAAAATCATTAAGCAATTCTGTAGATAATTACTATTTTATTTTAAAAAGAAGAGTTCTTTTGGAAAAATATTTGTATAAAACCAGAAGTGAAGTAAGATATTATTTTTATAATAAAATGAGTGATTTTATAAAGATAATTTTTTTCAAAAACATATTATATTATTCCCTTGAAAATAGGTAAGAATTTTAGAAATTCACTTGAACAGGGCTCGTATTTTGAAACAATTTTGAATGTTTTTTTTAAAACGTGTAACTATCCATAAAATAAGGAAGGATTATGGTTTGTAAACATATATATGATACTCACATAGAATATATGAGGAGTAAATAATAATACATAAGAATTTCTTTGAGGTATTTATACAATGAAAGTATCCTGAATGAAAATGGACGTTCGGGTGGAAAACCCTTACACTTTGTAATCAAATGATTCATATGACCCAAAAATTAATAATATAAAAATTATAGATTTAATACCATGAAGATAAAGATATTCATGATATGTGAAATCAATGGTCAGTATACATACACCATACAAAAGTATTAGTAGTAAATATGTAAAATCTTAGGAAAATGGAAGTGAGATGAAGAAACCCTTACTTTAACTCCAAACGTGTTCCGCTCTTGAATTTAAGCTCATGGAATATGAAATTATACTTATTAATAAATTAATTAAGAACCTATTATACATTTATTTAGTTTATCATAATTATGTTTAGTTCATTTGTACCCTTATTTCTAGTAATTATATTGAATTTCATTGTTCCGGGGTGTTTGTTTTCATTATTTTTATAATCGGTTCACTTGTTTTTAAGTAATGGAGTTCATGTGGAAAGGTTATAAATCTCAAATATTGGAATTATTTATTATTTATGAACATAAATAATTGGTAATGGTCATTTCTATCATTTGGTTACATGGAATGAGGAATAATCATTAGATGACAACCACTTCGATTATTCGGCGGTATTTGGATTATTATGAACTAGTTTTGTCATATAACTTAATTATATTTACATATTATGGTTTCTGAATATTAATTATGTTATAATACATGTGTTATAGTCTGTTTCAACCATAAATATGGTTTTATGACCAGTAATGAAGAAGAAATTGAAGAGCGAAACTTCGTCGTCCACGAAGGCTATAAATTTGAACCTTAGGAACGTTGATTTTGTTTATAAAAAAATAATAGGGAGGGAGTAAGAATATTTATGATGGTTATTCCATTCACATGATATAATTACATTATATAGATGATACTAGAGTTATCATGATTATTTTGACATAGGAGGTGAGGAGAGAAAAATAAAAGAGATGAACTTGAAAATAAAAGAAAAGTTAAGAGATCACTTATGAAGATTCGGCAGCCTAACAGCGTCACTTAAAATTTCATAAAATAAAATGATGAGAATAAAAGTGTATCTCATCATATTGAAATAAAAAGGACAGTAATAAGAATAAATAAAATCAAACCCCAACATATGATAAAGGAATTTAAAATAGCTAACATAAAAGAAGTTTCGACTTAAAGAAGAGAATGAAGGATTCCCTTACCTTGTAGAATAACTCATAGATCTTGAAGGATGGGACTTTGGGGGATTATGGACACCTTGGGAGGACTCCGAGAGAGGTAAAACCACCAGATCTTCGAGGATGAGGGATTTGGAATGAAAGAAAATGAATGGATGAGTGGGTATTTATAGAAAAAGAGTGGTATTTTTTTAATAATTTCAAAGGGACACCTCATTAGTGGTTTTTGCCAAACCATGGGCTTGACCATGTTATTTACCCATGGTTTTAGCCACTTGGGACACCTCATGCCATAAGTTACTATACGCAAGTCAACCATACTTTTATATTTAATTATTACATCGTTATGATGTCATTAAACTACTGAAAACTCTAAACTGTATTTTTACTATTCATGAAAAATTCATGTATTTTAGAAAAATCCAAAAAATTCACCCCTGCAATTTTTCAACGTGTAGAATTCAAAAGTGAAATCCATTTCTCACAAATAATTTTCTAAATATTATTAATTTAATTTTTAAATAAGGACATAGTTAATTCGAAAAATAACAATCTTAAAGTGCAATTAGTTTTATTTCTCATTGAAAAACTAATTAAGATCTCATTATCTTATTGTCTTAAGAAAATAAAATAATATTATTATTTACTATTCATATTACTATTCATAAGGGTATGTTACTATTCACAAAAAAATCAAGTTTGTTCTACCAGACTCCAAATGACTTACTGAACACAACTCTAGATGAACATTTTTTCGAAATTCAAAACATAGAAGAGGTAAAGTTGTGTTTAATGGATAGATTATAAAATTGCATTCTATATTTATTTTCAAAACCTTAGGGTGTTACACCAGTGGGGAAGTGGTAGCGGGGTACCCTTTATATTATTTATTATATTATATACTCTTTTATGTGATACTCAATAAGAGTATCCATAGTGAGGCTGGAAGCATATTATACTTGTTTAGGCTGTGAGTTTGTTTCACTTGTTGTTCACTATGCTTTAGCATGATTTCTTTAATTTTTCATGAGAGGCTCTGGGGAGGATATTACTAAGTATACTATTATAGTCACCCAACGTATATATAAACTTTTTTTAGGTCACTTTAATAAGTTTGGAGACCAATCTGGTTACTACTAGCTTGGAGTTGGAGGAGTTGTTCGGGCTTCGTGACTGATGTCGTTTTACTTCCTTTTGGTACTTAAAATTTTCCCCTTTCAGTTATAGTAGTATTTGCATGAACATATGGGTACTTTGGTTTATTTTTATATCGCATTATGATTTGGAGTTTGTTGGTGTGTGTCTTATCTCTCTCTTTAGTATGTGTTCTTTTAGAGGGTAATGTCTCCCATATGTGTGATTATTATACCCTCGGTTCTAGTCGCCAACCCGAGGCCTACTGGAGGTGGGACTCGGGTGTCACTATCTCCCTTCTCACATTGTTGGCCTAGAAGGGGTGTACTTTTTGGAAAGGGGGTCAATAAAATTACAACATATTTCCAATGAATTATAAGATAAAATAAGGGTTGTTTTCGTCTATGAATAGAAATACCATAAAAATTCCATTGAAACATTCTTGAGAAAAATATATTTTTCACATTGAAAATCATTTTTAAAAACTAAAAAATTTCAGAATAAATAGATTATTTTTTGAAAAGAGTCATGAAAACTTGTAAAGGAAGTTTCAAATTAATGAGTGGTCATGATGGTGGATAATTCCGTACATGTTGAGTATGTTAAAAAAATATTTCTTTCACATTTTTTGTGAAAAGTTAAAAAGTAAATTGTTCAGAAAAAAATGATAAGGTTCCTTTTAAAACATTTTATAAAATCCAATTATGGGTAAAAAAATAATAAATCATTTTTATAATTTTAAAAATATTTTTTAAAACCTTTTTAGAAAACATGGACATGGAAGAGAAAACATTTTCCAGCAAAAAGAGATATAAAGTTAGCTTTTCTAAAAATCATTTTCTCAATCATTTGAAGTACCTAAGAGAGAAAAATGGTAATATTATTTGAAAATTTCATTAATAAATATATTATAATAAAATTTATGACTTTATTTTTTGATATATCATAAGATTTCATCATAAAAAAATTTAATCATAAATAATCTCGATAAACGATGATATTGTAAAATAAAACCTTACCCCTTGGGTAACTTTTGGATCATAGCCCACATAACATCAAATCAAACATTAAATAATATGAATGAAATGAGATTCGTGATATAAAATATAAAATGGATAGTATATACACCACACAAAAGAACAAAGTTGTGAATTTGGCATACGTCTCACAGAAATAAAAGTGAGATGAGAAACACTTAAAATGATCATAATGTTGATGTGAGAATTAATCAATGAATAAATTAAGTGTTTCAAATGTAAATACAAATAGATCAATTGTAAACACAACATAATATAATAAAAATTTATTAAAACATAATATAATAATATCAAGGATAACAAAGAAGTAATATAACCCAATGAAAATAAATTGAGTTATGAAATTCTTTACCACTTTTTAATTTTGAAGTAAAATCCACTTAGATTAAATAATTCAAATTGAAACATAAAATAAGATAAATTATTAAGGATACATGATATTAAAATTAAAATTAGAATTATATACACCATATAAAATAAATTATGTGTATAACATTAAAATATACCTCAATGAAAGGAAATTGGGATAAAATCCCTTACATCAGGCCGATTTTCTTTGTATGTGTCCATACATACTTTATAATAAATATAAATTTATTATAAATATATTTCAAAAACATAATAATATATTTAACACCATGTTTTATTTACTTATAGTCCTTTATGACCCGTTTATTAATTTTTTTTGTTAAAATCACTGTTTTGGGTGATAATTGCTTCATATTTCATGTATGTTTTGATTTGGAATTTTCATTCCTTTTACTTTTAACAAGGTTACATAATCTATAGATATTAAAAAATGATATAAATATCTTATTTATTCATTATATATTCATTTATAGTAATCCATAAAATTTAAAGATAGAAAATGCATTACACCGTTCATAAAGATGGCATGTCGTACGTACCCATGAACATGGTTTCTATTTTCTCAATGGATGGAATGAAAGGAAAATAAATATTTAATAGACTTTAAAGAATAATTATTATGTTATATATAACATTTATATTAATCACATCCTTACTTATTACTATCCATATAAAAATAAAATGAAAAACATTTCACATTGTTATGTGGAGGCAGTAGTCCACACATATGCTCGAGCAACATTATTGTTTTCCAAAGGATAAAAAGGTAAAAAGATATAGGTTATAATATATTTCAAAAATTGTTTTTATTTAATAAATATCACATATATTCATTAACTTTTTTCTTACTGCCTTCCATATAAAGCGTAAGGGAAAAATGAATTGCATCACTTCGTGAGTCAGTAGTCTGTCGTACATACGAGCGACATTATTGTATCCCCCCACAGAATGGAAAGTAAGAAGTTATATGTGATATAATAATTATATAAGTATAATAATATTATAAATACTATATATATATATATTATAAATTCATCATTATATCCATCCTTGAAAGGTGGTTATGGAAAACGAATTACATCAGTTTGTGAGGTGGTAATCCGCCATACACACGATAAACGATTTCATTTTCCATTTGAAAGAAGTGGAGATGGATATAGGTTATTAAATTAACATAATAACATATCAATATATATTATATAATTTTTTTATTATATTATCATATTTTAATAATATTTTAAGGAGTTGGAAGAAGAAATAAAACAAATATGTACGTTTAAGAATTTTGCCTCTTCTCTAGAGAGAATCTTTAGGTTTGTACCTAAAGACTTATTAAGAGGTTTTTCTAATTAAAACAAGGAATCTAGTATGTGAGTATGGATTTAAGGGGGATATTTTGGTAGGTATTTTCTGACCCAAAGGGCTTTGGAAGTGTGAAGAAGGGTGGAGAGGGGTGGCATTTTATAAGTGGGGAGAGGACACACTTGGAATTTTTGAAAAGAAAAAGTGACACCCATATTTTTCACATGAAAAATGGATATAAAATGGATAATTATATAACCAAATTTTGAACCTGTTTTTCAAATTCAATTCAAAAAATAGGCATAATTCAATTTAAAATTAAAGTTATAGACGCGTTGAAAAAAAAATCCAAAGAAAAACTTTCAAAAGCTTCAAAAAAATTATATAAAAATTCAATATGAAATTGACTAAAATAATATAAATTTGATAAATTGTAATATAATTAAACTTATTTTAATTTAAAATAAATTTAAAATATAATTTAACCTTTTAAATAATTTAAACTAAAAGACTGTTTTCGATAAAAATCAGTATTTTTCACTATTCATCAAAAAAATTAATCTTTTTAGAAAATTATCAAAAATATACCCAAAGATAATTTTGACATGTAGATTTCAAAAATTAGGTTTATTTTTTAAAATAATTTTTCTAAAATTTTTAAAATTAATTTTAAAGTACACGCACAAAGCACGATGAGATCGCCATTTAGAAAAATACAAATTTTCATAAAATATTTCCTTTTCTTTTAAATGATTCTTATTTTGTTTATAATAAATAGATAGCCATTAAATTTATTTTATACATATATAACCCATATAATTTTTATAATTTAGTAATTTCTATTCATACCGGCTAATTTAACGATATGTTATAATGATCACATTAAATAATAATATTTTAATAGTATATTTCAGTTTGTTTAAACACAGTGTTGCATGTAACGCAAGAAACCGAATATATTAAATTTAAAGAAATATATTTCTTGAGTTGTTTAAGCTCTGTGTTATATGTCACATACACTATCGAACAAAATGTTATTATTTTGAAATCTCAGGGTGTTACATTCTTCCCCCTTTAAATAAATTGTGTCCCTATAATTTAATATTGATCTAAGTAATTAAGGGTTTGACATTTTAAAACACCTTTGTTGGGAACCCACATCATAACAAGATTTGATAAAACTTCCTATTGATAAGAGATAAAGGGAAGTATTAAGGTCATCTATAATAACACATTATTGTGATTCTAATCAGGAAAACATTGGTTAGAAGTGAATATATGAATATGGAAGAAAATCGTAAATAATTATGGAGTGATAGATATCATTGATCACATGAAAGTGAATGATCTAAAAAATTTAATGACCAAAAATACATAAATCTATAATGAGTTAAAATACCATTTGATTCATCGAAAATGAAGGGAAACACATACCCACAAAGGGACTTCTCCTGATTGGTTCCCATACACCACCAGTTTCCTCAAACTCCATTATAAGGGTAACTCTACCTTTAATGTCCAGCTCATCCTGGTATAAATTTTGGAATGAGTTGTGGACATATAGCCACATCCATGACATTTGGAATACATCGAGAATCCATTCTAACTGTGATTGAAGGTTCCAGTGGTGTGCCACCTCACTAACCCAACATAGTACTAGAACAAGGGCCTATAAACCTCAGAGATAGCCACCCTTCCTGACCAAATCCCCCAATCCTCGACAAAGGGAGATCTCCTCATTGAAATCCAAATACTATTTTCAATGGTCCAAAAAGAACTCTTGACATTATTGGTAATTTCTCATCTACCTCTGGATTAAGTGCACCCTCTATAACCATCACTAGCACCAACTCTAGGCCCACAAACTCTATCTCTCACTGGATTTGACTAGTACATCGGTGACCTATAGGGTCTCCCATACATGGCCTCAAAAGGTGCTACACCAATGGTGGATTGATAGCTATTGTGATATGAAAACTCCACTGATGTTAGATGATCCTCCTAATTATGACTCATAACTAACATGAAAACCCCAAGAATGTTTTTCAGAACCCATGTAGTTCGCTTTACAAGACCATCTGTTTGGGGTAAAAACACTATGCTCAACCTTAACCGAGTCTCAAAGGCCTCATGCATCCCCTGTATAATCACTACATGAAGTGATTATCCCAGTATGAACTAATCATCGAGGTAATTCTATGAATTCAGACTACCTCCTACATGCACAGGCATCCCAAACTCTCTACTAAGCACTACTCTTTAATGGTTAGGAAGTGGGACAACTTCGCATGCTAGTATATGATCACTCAAATAGAATTGTGACCTCTCACTGGTCATGGAATCCCCCTTCATGAAAACCATAATGATATCATCCCATTTCCACTTCTATTTGTCACCTTGGCCTCCACCCATAGGCAGGGAAGGAATCAAGAGATAAACTCAACAATAAGCTACAACATCCTTGGCCAAAAACCTGATTATAAAGGATCCTTGATACATCCTCACCTACAAATGGATGCACTATTAAGGGACAAAAAATTCCTCAATACCTCCTCTCACAATGTGACTCCTACCGTCGTCCATCCTTGAAAGGATTATGTACAACCCCCCTTCAGAATATCCATCTAGAACATGTCCAGTAGATATCTAGTCACACAAGATCTTTCAAACCATATCCCCAAGGTGTGCCTCCCTGGATCGCAAAAGAAACAGAGGGGTAATAAGCATCGACTGGAGATACACTACACCATCCTCACCCACAAGGGCCACTGGAAAGATGTCAACTACTCTATCCACTCTCTCAACAACAACAGACAAAAAACCTCACTATGAGTACCTACTTCCATGAATATGCTCTTAGGTGGCTCTCAAGATAGAACTAACTTAACCTTTATTAGGTCCACTGTCACTACCATGACTAAGAAGAGATGTAACAAATAGGTGGACCTCCTAAATCTATAATTGACTCAATAGGTTCTTCCCATAAGTTTGGTACTCTCAGAGTATGTACTAAACCATCCTCAAGTGACTTTCATGTTCCAAATATGACGCCAAGTACACAAGGGTGACATCAGATAAAACTACCATGAACTGATCCAAGAAGGATTTAAAGGACCCAATTCATAAGTCTCTTAAACACCTTTGGGGAATCCAACATGCCAAAGGGTATAACCATAAACTCAAATAAACCATAGTGGATTTAGAAATCCACCTTCATTAAATCCTCTACTCGAACCTAGAGCAGGTGAAAACCTATCCTAATTTCAAACTCTAAGAACCACTTCACACCTAACCACTGGTCGAAGAAGTCATCAGTTCTTGGGGGTGGATACTCCTCCCAGATAGTCATCTGGTTCAGGTAATGTATTCCACACCTAAACACAAGATCTCATCCACCTCCTATGAAAATAATACAGGGCTAACCAATTGAACACATTAGGCCTAACAATCCCCTACTCTGTAGATTCCTTGAATCAAACCTCCATCTCTTACAGCTATACGGGTTATCCGATATACTAGTGTAGATATTGGGTCATCCCTCGTGCAAGTCCATGTAAAAAAACACTTGATGGGGATTTAAAACTGTCACATCCTTAGGGAAGACATCCTTTTACCTAACCCAAATCATAGAAACTAAAATCTCATAACATCCATTGCTACAAGGGTCATACTAGCCAACTCATAAGGAATCGGTTGTTTCCACTTGCACGCAAACTCATCCTACTCTACCTAGGATTCCTTCTCACCAAAGAAGGGTAAACTATATCCAACTAACTTGGTTACATTTTAACCCCCATTGGTAACAGTTAACTAAGAATATATAGAGGAAAACTAATCCATATTGAGGAAAACATCATAGTGTGTCACCACATACTATAAAAAGATTCCACGTAAGGATCTATCACCTCCCAGAGTTAGGTCACACTGTCGGTAGAAGTGTTTGATCACTGATCCTCCTATGTAGAATCCTCTAAGTTTATGGTTTGTGCAAAAAATATCCAATGGCATCACTAGGCCTCAAACAAGGGCTATGTCTATGTAAATTTGGCTCATGGAACTATGCTGAAACTATTGTTAGAGCAGCAAAGAAATATGTCACACCTCAAACCACACTCAAAGCCATTGGGTCAAAAGCTCCTACCACCTAAATTTATCCTTCCCCCTGACCACCCATTCACTATAACCATGTACTAATCTAATAACTTTTCAAATAAAAATACCTCAAATATACAAATCAAAGGAACTCATCCACCACACCTTGACACTATTCACTTTTGGTGGCACCGACTTGACTACATGATTTTAGATCATGTCATAAGAATGTGTATTAGAGGGGGAAGTAGTCCCTCTTCCTTGCATATATGAATCCACATAAAACATCACCAAAATAGATTTATACCAACATACCACACCATCCTAGAGGAGTCTTTCCTCCTTGACCACCATCAGGAGGGGTCATATCAAAGAATAACTTTCACAACACATGCTCATTCCAGTCCTATACTACCTAGAAAGGGGGTATGGCTCACTACTAAACTTGGGTGGTACCTATCTTCATAACCTTCACTACACAGTCAATATTGGTGCATCATTTAATGGTACCACCAGATCCAACTACTTCTCCATGAAGGACACAGGTCATGAGTGCAACCATTCATCCTCCGCTACTTTAGATCTAAAATCCATGAATCAAACACCAAAATCATGCATCCAACATTGATCCATACCTAAATCACCAATTAGTACATTTTTAATACAATATCAATGAATATGGGGTTCTATCATGTTCGAACCATCCCTGATAATGTCGAACTGCGACCCTATAGACCAATAAAAAAGAATGTGAAGAACGATGCAGGAAAATCATAAGAACGAGGTGAATCCATCCTTGGACAATGAGGCTGTAAAAAACGATCACATAAATGATAACAAGGATGAAATCATAGGCATAATGACAAAAATTGGGTTCTATAACACAATTTATGATAGGGATCATGTGAAGAACAACAATCATCGAAAAAAAAGTAGATAATAAACCCATGATTCATCTTTAATCAAAGGTTGAAAACCACAAATAATGATCCCTACCTCGATTATGGATCGATCATTAGGGAATAACGCATCTACTAGCGATGAAGAATAAGATCTATTGTGTTCATCATCCGTATCACAGTCCATCTTGATCTGTTCATCGATCTGAATCTTCAGGTTTTCCATTTCCAATGAAGAGTGATCCTCCTCCACTCAAATCCTTAAAGGATTACACGACTAACCCTAGAAATTTTCCATAATAGGGTATTTATAAGGGAGGATTGGGTTTTGGTTTATTTATAAATTAATATATTATTTATTTTATTAAACACACCCACCAATGGTCACTTCCCATGGAATATCTGGCGTCGACCAACTTTATATCATGCCTAGGGAAAATCACATATTTTGGAATCAACCATGGTCTCAAATTTACCATTCAAGACACCATTTTAGATTTATTCCATTATTTATGGAAAAATTCACTCACGTGCGGTATAATATATTTAATATTTTTATTATATCAATATCAAGATTCCCCAAGCCCCAAAATCTCCTATTGAATCAGTTCCTAGATTTGAAAACAATCCTTAAAATATTTTTAAGTCTTACAGGGAAAAACAAATTTATTACATGTGTGGGGTTGTGAGGCATTTTTAAGGCCATTTCTGGCAACAAATTGGAACCCCATGGCACAAAATGTATCTTTATTGGATATCCCAAGGAAATAAGGAGATATTAGCTATAAAATCCATTAGATGTAAAGGTAATAGTGGAAATATATGTCATATTCCTTAAGAGGGATCACATCCCCAAAAAATATAGAGTATAAAATTATCATATAAATAAATATATGTGATCATCAATTGAATACCCTCAAAAACTTGATTTAATTTGAATTTAAAATTGTGAATGGCCACAGCCTGGCCATTCGGGGTTGGATTGAAAATCTGACTGTAGTGTTGGGACTGTAACGACACCCTCTTCACAGTTTAATATAAATTTAATTTTTCTATTCACTTAAACTTTTCATGCATCACTCTGATACCAATTGAAAGTACCGAGCACACAGCAGAAGCCTTGTATCTTAGGAATTTAAAAATTTTCCACCGATGATCAACATGACTACATCATCAACAGTGAATCACTTCCTGATATTATCTCGTGGATCATCCTGTGAATAATTAAAGAACCAAAAAATATATAGAAGTACCTTGTTCAATCTAAAGAAATTCTCAATGCCTTCACATCTCCATTGATTGTTGCTTGAAGTATTTGAAGTTGAATAATTCTAGATCATCCAAAATCACTTAGAAAGATTGTAGGAACATAAATCGTCTAAATCAGGGTGCTTGCATGGACTTCCGATGATGCGTTCGATGTCCCGAATATCACCACTACTTTTTTTCATCGATCCATGAAGAAGAACTGCGATCAAGAACCTGGAACCAAAGTTTCTATCTCTAGAAATCAATAGAGAGAGAGAAGATAGAGTATGTCTCACCATTAGAGCAATTAATAGTATATGGAAAGAGGTTACATTCTCCTATTTATAGTGAATCGATAAATATCTGATATGAACACCTCATACCCGAATATTTATTTCTCACTACATAAATGATATATTATGAATACTGATCTGAATCATAAATATCATTTATATTTTTATCACTTTCTTTTAATATAGTAAATATGTTTCGTGATAAAACCCAAGCCATTAACTCAACTCAACTCATCATTCATGTAGATATTAAATGAACCTTGAATATTTTAAACTAATATTCATTAAAATAACATATTACATAATAAATAAATTCAAATCCAATTATTCTTTACCTGAATAATAGGAATTTATTTATTATTTTGGTGATTTTATATCCTTATCAAACCCCAATGGTGGGCTCACCATGTCCAAAATTTATATTCACGAGAATAGGGCAGACATTCAAATACACTATTATGTATGACCCTCTAGACCCTTATCTTAATAGAAAAAAAATACTTCCACAAATAAGAAGTGGGATCTAGAAACCCATCAAGGCCCCTAAAGAGATAAGGATAGTCATAGGAACGACAACCATCCTACGAATATGTATAGTGTAATATAATATTTTTGTCCTTAATATCTCATAAAGTAGGATACACACTTGTATCATCGTCCTTTTCTTACTTTATTGTTTGTTGATCTAACTAGATGGATTTACCTTGGACTACCATGACCATTGATTTATCAAAGTACTATCATCCTGATCAACTATGTCTAAGATACATTTCCTCCTTGACTTGGAAGAAATAAATCTTTTCTTTACCATTCAACCAATGTCATACCACCAATGATGCACCCAACACAAGTTACCTTGCCACGATTTCATTATCATAGTTTTTTCTCTGTATCAAATATGTGATCAAATGGCACACATTGGAAATGATCTCAAGTCAGGAGACCATTACACATGTATATAGATAAGAACAACCAATGGAACCCATAACATGTTTGTCCTAATTATCTCACTACTAGTGATCACCAAGTGCAAACTTTATGAGAAAAAGTCTCAATGCTTATGAGCCCCAAACACCTGATATTCAAACATCTACTATGTTCAATCAATAAAATGTATCTAGACCATAGAACCTTTGTTTAAGATTAATGTCATAATATCTCAAGGTTATCATTATAGATTTGTATTTTCTATGACCTTTTTATATGATAATTAATATATGGAAAATACCATTAAATAGTGGATATAAAAATATATACATTATAATGGTAAGAATTCATCATGTATATCCACTACTACACATATAGTCTTTCACATAACACAAAATGGCCTTTAATTGCACTAAAAACGCTGTTAATCGTAGTGATGATAAATGGGGGTCCACTTTATCAATGCTAAAAAAGAACTGATAAAGGCCTAGCCACCTACAATGTGTTGTTTATATAACAACACACCCAGGAAAACCTGTAATTTAAACATAGCAGAAGAAATGCAATTTAAACAGCACACCCTGAAGCAAACCTGGTATATATATTTAATTAACATCATGAATATAAAATTTTCCACCCATGGTATATACAAAAATAAACACTACTATTTACATTTCAAACAAAAAAATTTATATAGTTACATTTATAATTGTCCAAAAAAAATTCTAAAACATTAATATGTCATCTTTTGAGGCTCATGATCCCATCTCAAAAATCTCTACCCATGGTGTCAGTTGTTGAACAAATCATCTTAACCCGAGAAAAAGATATCACCTATATAAGAAATAAAATATTATGTTAGTAATACTATAAAGAAATAAATTATTCATTAATATGAAAAAACACATTAATAAAATGTCAATATATAATAGAAATGAAACATTTGGAACTGGTCACGCCGTGTATCCTATTTTGCTGGGGTTGATTCCTAATTGTTACAAATGAGTTATGGACCATTGTCCTAAAATATCAAAACAATCTGAATAAATTTTCTCAGTTTTGAGTATGTCACTTCTTCTTTTACTAAAATTAATGTCAATTTTAAATAATGACACATTTGAACTTATACCAGTCACACCCTGCTTCATATTGAGGTGTGGTTGATTTTTACCTATCAAAATTACTGATGGATCATTGTCCTAAAGTATCAAAACAATCTGAATGAATTTTCTCGATTTTCAGTATGTCAGTTGTTTTTTTTTACTAAATTTTCATTTCAAACTAGAAACACATATTTTGAGTAATACAGGTCACATCCTGCATCATTTTGATATGAGTCTACTTTATACTCGTCACAAATGACTTATGAATCATAGTCCAAAATTATCAATACAATCAGAGCGTGTTTGTTTGGTTTTCATTGAGTGATACATTTTGAACTAAAATGTCAATTTTAAATTGATAACATACACTTTTAGTCGTACCGATCACACTGTGCATCATATTGAGGTGTGATTGACTCCTACACATCAAAAATTACTAATAGAAATTTTTCTTAAAATATCAAAACAATCTGAATGTGTTTTCTTGGATTTCAGTATGTCACATGTTGGTTTTACTTAAATTCTTGTAAATTTTAAATAAAAAGAGACACTTTGAGTTATAATTTCCACACCTTGTGTTTTATTGAGGTGAAGTTGATTCCTACACATCACAAATTTCTAATAGATCATTGTCCTAAAATATCAAAACAATCTGAATGCATTTGCTTGGTTTTTAGTATGTCACTTATTGTTTTTACTTAAATTCATATCAATTATAAATAAAAAGAGACACTTTGAGTTATACCAGTCACACCATGAATCATATTGAGGTGAAGATGATTCCTACACATCAAAAATGACTAATAGATATTTCTCCTAAAATATCAAAACAATCTGAATACATTTTCTTGGTTTTTAGTATGATGATTGTTTTTACTTAAATTCTTATTAATTTTAAATAAAAAGAGACACTTTGATTTATACTAGCCACACTGTGCATCGTATTTAGATTCAACATATTTATACACGTCAAAAATGACTAATAAATCATTTTCCTAAAATATCAAAATAATATGAATGCGTTTTCAAGGTTTTCAGTACGTCATTTGTTGTGTTTACTTAAATTCATGTCGGTTTTAATTAAAAAAGAAGCACTTTGAGTTATACTAGTCACACTGTGTGTCTTATTGAGGTGAGGCTGATTCATACCTATCATAAATTATTGATGAATCATTTTCCTAAAGTATCAATAGAATATGAATTTTCTTATCAGTTTTCAGTATGTGTCTTGTGTTTACTTAAATTCATGTCAATTTTAAATAAATAAGACACTTTGAGTGATACCAGTCAGACTATGCATCTTATTGAGGTGTGGATGATTCCTACATGTCACAAATGACTAATAGATAATTTTTTTAGAAATATAAAAACAATATAAAAGTGTTTTCTTGGTTTTCAATATGTAACTTTTTTTACTTAAATTCTTGTCAATTATAAATAAAGAGACAATTTGAGTTATACCAGCCACACCATATGTTGTATTGAGGTTAAGATGATTCTTACACATCAAAAATGACTAATAGATCATTGTCCTAAAATATCAAAACAATCCAAATATGTTTGATCGGTTTTTAGTATGCCACCTGTTGTTTTTGCGTAAAATTATAGTGCTTTTAGAAACATGAAAACATAAAGAACTGGTTCATAAGAGTCTCTCATTAAGTTATTATTTACTAGAAACCTTCTTAGACATATCATTTTGAAAACCATTCTTAATAATCTAAGGATATGAAACATAAGAAAGGATGATCATATATGCTCAGTAAGTGTAAACAAGAGAGATATCAATGATCATATAAGTATAACATGAGCATAAAGATGTTAGAAGGTGATATTAACATTATAAATTCATACCCAACATATCATAGATCATAATCATGAGTCAAATCTTCATTGTATTTATGTACATTCTTTCATCAGGTATGTTTCTCATTCATTTTTTAGCACATCTATATTGTCTTGTATATGAGTCTTTTTTACGGTCATGATAGTAATAGAAAAATATAAATACATAAAGTATTAATAAATATTTTAAATTAAATAGTATTTATCTTCAAAAATACCTCTTTAGGGGTGCTGGTTTGTTCATGGAATAAGATCTCTTTCGTAAATTTAAAAACATAATAATCATAATCTTTTCTATTGGTTTGTTTCGAACACTGTAGAAACATTGAAGAGAATAAGTAATTTGTTTTGATATGTGTTTGGATAGATAAATATTATTATATATTCCATGATACTTATCCAGTTGTAGAACTTGTGTTCTTTCTTGTCCTTAGCCTCCGGCCTCATTCCTTGTTTTTGAAGATATAGATACACCACCCTCTCATAACAAAATCCTCGTTAAAAGATAATATACATTATATAACTTGATATTTAGTTCTAAAACGTTGGATGTAGTGTATTAAAAATTGACAAACACCATCATGTGTGGATAGTTTTTTGGATATCCATGCATCGAATCCAAGAAATAAATATTTAGAGTATCCAAATTTACCGCAATGAGCATCCAATGTTGCCTAAAAACACAAAAAGGAATAAGTAATAAAAGAAATAAAAATATATTTGATATGATTAAATTATAGAGTTTTACTCCTTCATCATTGGTATTAAATAGAGTTTGTCATCTGACATTTTTCTTTCAAACTATTTGATCATACCCTTCATTATTTCATCCTTCTTTTGGGAGTAATTTTCGTTTGTTATGTAGAGGATATGTGAGGACTAATGAGTGTGAAATTTCTTTGATGGGAAAATCCCTTCATTTGTTTTTCCTATATACTCATACCAAAAATATGAAATGTATGTAGTCATAATTCACATAGTATCTCAGCTTTTGGAAAATGAAATCATGAAAACATACCTCATGTATACATTTACAACTGAGGCGTCTAGCCAATCATAATTGAGGATTTCAATTGCACTCTCAAAACCAATGAAGTCTTGATATTTATCTTCGTATATATTTTATTCAAATTCAACTATGTGGTTTCCAACATCTTTTAACTTTGTATCCACATGAGCCTTGAATGATAGTAAATATTGATATAGAATGGGTGGGGTAATGGTGCTTTCCGTAGATCTTTTTGATCAGTTGGTCAATCCTTTAGATGGGTTTGATATAGTCTTTTGTTGCATCTCCTTCTCTTTCTATGTATGTAATAACATTCATCAATTTAGACATTTTTCATTAATTGTTAAAGTTTTATCTTGAAAAGTAAATTGTAAATGAATACCTCTTTATCGATATGTTTTTTACAAGATTTGATGGCCAGGAAATGAATGTTCCAACAGATTTTTCAACTATATTAATATAATCCTCATGAATTGGAATAGGTAGATCTGTGCTCAGCTCATGGGCTACACTGATCAACACTCTCACATGACCAGTTGTAATTGGTCTATAGTGTAGTGTTTACTTTTGAATATTGAACATCGTATCCCTCACCACAAGGTGATGGGTGGGTGTTGCTAAATATAAATCACATTCATTATCACCCTATAGAATATCAATATAGGAAAGGTATCAATGTATGTATGACTCACATTTCATTGAAACATTTAATATAACATTGATTACCTCTACTAAGATATCTCTTAGAGGGGAATGGCTAACCCCATATCTGGTGGGGGTTGGGGTGGGATCTCTAGTGATAGTTGTTCTTGAGTTGCTTCTTATATTTTCCTCTCCCCCATTAAAATTTTTCATCATATCTCTTTACCATTGTAATTTTCCTCCAAGGGTAGATATTCTTTCTCTCATTTTTTTATTAATTCACTTTTATCGTTCTCTTGTTTTTTTTTCTGAAAATATGCTCAAGGTGTCACCCCAAAACCCGCACCTCTGACATGGTCATACTATTCTGTCCACTTCAAGGCCGCTAATAGTATGTGTTCATCCGAAATAGATTTTTTTGATTCCTTAGATTATTTCAGATAGAAAATATAGAAAAATAAGTGATCATTTTTATGTAATAGTGATTTAAATCAAAACAAATTTTAATTATGTAATAATTACACATGTTTCCCACACTTTTTGTGTGTTTTCATCTATTAGTATCTCATCTTTATTTACATGTGCCTCTTTCCGTATCACATGGTGTGGGATGTAAGTGGATTCGGAGTTTGATTCATTAATCTACATATAAATAGAGGGACATAATTATGGTGTTGTTTCATGGCACATAAAAGTATTACAGTCGATTTAAAATACATACCAATTTTTTTTCAAGTGAAGCGTACCCCATCCTTGCTCTATGGTAAGGGTACGATAGTTTTGCTGCTCGTTCCTTATTTCAAGCACTCAGTTGTTGTTTCATAAATAAAAAATTTTCAATAAAAGTGATTAATATATGTTTCATCAAACAACATATCATTGTGCACAATGTACCTAAAAATATGCATTCCCACAACGTCTGGTAAATGCATCTCACACTTCTTAGGTTATAAGGTGTACATACATAGTCGGTGGGTGCGTGTTTATTTTCCCTTCAGCACCTTTAAGATGATTTCTTGTTAGGATTGTGCGAAATCCTCTGTGAATCATTCCAGAAAGCATTAATACAAACTTATTGTGGGATACATCTACTATAAATGTACTCTGCAATGGATAATGAAGAGTAAGTCAATGTTTCATTATTTATTTTTTTAGTAAAACAAAGTAATGATATTGTAATATTAATGTAATCTCTTACCACGTCAGTGCCTTCAGTCCAGGAACAACATGGTTCCACGAATCTATGTCAATCTGAACATATTGTCGAGTGATGATTCCAATAAAACTGTTGAACATGGCCTTTTTGGTGTTAAAATGATGACCCCGCGCATTCCATCTATTGAAAGTGTGTGCCCTAGACCTAACTTGTATTATACTCTGATTAACACTACATGTATACAGTTTTTTATACATACATGCGTTTATCTTTCCATAATAGTGTAGATAATTATGCATCCACTTTATTTATGGCAATTTACTTAGATTACATGTCGTATCAAAGGGTTATAGCAAAATCCATACTATAATGAGAACCTCGAGATGCCATGACGGTAATCTTAAACTAATGTCCAATGGTACAGTTACATCATTCTGAAAGGACACAAATGATGTGTGACCATCGGGTGTTGGGGGCTCATAAGTATTGAGACTTCTTCTCATAAAGTTCTACTTGATGATCTCTAGTTATTGAGATCATGAGGACAAACCCACATAATAGGAACACCACATGTTTTAGGTGTCATTGGTCATTCCGATCTGTAGACATGTGTAATGGTCTCCAGACTTGAGATCATTATCAATGTATGTCATTTAATTGTGTACTTTGATGCAAGGAAAAAACTATGGCAAGTAATTCATAGCGAGGTAGTCTGTGTTGGGTACGTCATTAGTGACATGGAATTGATTGAATGGTCCAGATAGGATTTGTTGCTTCCAAGTTGAGGAAGAGATATATTGGGATTGGTTGATTAGGATGGTTTCACCTTCATTAAATCCATGTCCATGGTAGTGGAAGTTAAGACCGTCCAGACATATCAACAAATAAGATAAAGTGAGATAAAGGATGATGACACTAGTGTGCATTCTGCATTATTGAGATATCGATAATGAAGAGATTATATTACATAGACCATGTTCATAGGAATGTATTCATTGATTTAACTTTATCTTATCTCTATAGGGGCCTTGATGGGTTGCTAGACCCTGCTCTTGGTCGGTGAATATTATTTACTACTATTGAGATAAGGGTCTAGAGGGTCACACACTATAGTGCTTTGGGAATCTTCCCTATTTTGTGGAATAGAAATATAGAACTTGGTGGTCCCCACCAAGGGGTCTGAGTATTATCTAAGTTCTATGGATCACCAAGTAATAAATAAATTCATTAATTATTAAAGTTTGGAATAATTTGTTGAATTTATTCATAACATGTATTTACAAGTGATTAAGTAAATACAAAGATAAAATATTATTTGAACGGATTTAAATATCCAAGGTTCATTTAATATTTTTAGGAGAAGTGAGTAAAGTTATAGACTCGAGTTTATCATGAAATATATATTTAATATATATTGCAGTTAGTGATAAAATTATAAATATTATTTGTGGAATAATTTAGTTTGACATAAATAGATATTTATAAAACTTATACTGCGAGTATCTGTTACACGGGGGTCAGAAACTCATACCGGGTATTCTATACATTCTCTATATAAGTAAGAGAGAGGATCTCCCCATAGACTATTCATGTGTTAGAATTGATAGCCTCTCTCCCCTTCAGGATTCTAGAGAGATATTCTCTCAGGCAAGTAAGAACTTCAAGCTCATCCTTCTTGGATCAAAGTCTCTTGGATTTCAGTGATCACCGTTGTGTCGAAGATCTAGTTGGTGTACCGTGCTAGCACCCGGATTCTAATGAATGAAATGAGAGCAATTTCAAGAGGCGTGTGTGGATGATCTAGAGGGATTTGATGTTGGAGTGTTTGAGCAATGGTCGTCGGCATCCTGTGATGGAATTGCACACGTCGGATTCAAACAAGGTACATGTTCTATTTATTTTTGTGCTCAGACCATACCGGGATAAGATCACCGGATTCAACATTATTATGTTGCTCTAGTGATGAGAAAAATTTTAAATTCCCATTCCATTGGCTTCTGCTACCTATCCCGGTACCTAACAGTGGTGTCATAGGGACACGTGATTTCTCATAGTCAAAGAAAAAATTAAATTCCATTAAAATTAAGTACGGGGCATAAAATTGGTTCCAATAGATTGGATTTTACGTCGATTCATTTCTGAATGTCCAAGTTACGGCCATTTTAAAATTTTAATGCAATCGACGTCGTTGTTTTTAAGTCATTCGGATTTTTCTTTTGAAGAACGTGTTTTAATTTTTTTCATATGTTCTTCAAAGTACCGGAATCCGGCCATGTTTCAGCCGGAATCCAGTCACCGGAATAGTTCCAGAGAAGATCAATTATTTGAGAATTAATAAAATATATTATAATATATTTTTATTTTTATTTTTATTTTTCTCAAATAATACAAAGTTTGGGGTTAAACTTTTAAAATTTTCTATAAGATTTTTAAAAAAAAACAAAGGGTCTTTTAAACTATGTTTAAAAAAAAGGGAGTGTTGTGTGTTTTTTCAAAAGACAAAACACAAATAAAATAATAACAAAAGAAAGAAAGAAATAAGACCCAAGGTCTTCTTCCACGTGGAGCCGCCACCCCCACCTAAACCCTAGCCGACATGGGAGCCGCCCCTGCCACCCTTCTCCCTGTGTGGGCTGACCTCCAGTCACTGCCCTCTTCAGGCCGCAGCACCGCTCCACCTCAGGCCGCGCTGTCCCAAGTCGTAGTGCCTTCTCCCTCCAAGTTTGCACACCACCCCGTGTCAGGCTTCCCTTCCCCCTTGCGGCATCGTTCTATCCTCCCCTTGCTGCACCGCTGATCCGTCGTGCCTCACCGGAGGACTCCACCGCCCACGTTATCTCGGAGCTCGCCTGCCTCGGCCCCACACGCCGTTGCCCCGGGTCACCTCCCCTTCTCTACCAGAGGCCTCGCGCGGCGCCCCTGTCCAGCACCACCGGACCGACGCGCCTCGCCACTTCCCTCACGGCTGGCCAGAGCAGTGCGCCGCTGCCCACATGGCTGGCTAGAGCTGCAACCCGCCACCCTCGCACCTTGCCAGAGGAGCCCGCCATCGTCCTTTCCAGAAGACACTACCATCGCGGGGAGTTGATGTACCATGCGGTCACGATGTTGTCACATCGCGGTCATGCTGCGGTCAGTCCACGGTCACATCGCGGTCATGCTGCAGTCACATCGTGGTAACATCGCGATCACACGGCGATCACACCGCGGTCCCGCCACGGTCTTGTCGCGATCGCGCCGCGGCCACACTTTGATTTGGTTCTGCTCCAGGATGACACCCCACAGTGGTTCACAGTCCTGTCGGACTACTTCCCGGCTAGAAGTAACCTCACTAATTAGTTTTAATTAATTTAGTTTTTAAAATTAAATTAATTAGAATTGTATTGGGGTTTAAGTTTAATTTAATTTGAAACATTAATTTAATTATAATTAAAATTAAATTAATAGTTTAATTTAATTTTAGAATTAAAATTAAATTAATGGTTTAATTTATTTTTTGGAGTTAAATTTAAATTAAACATTTAGAACTGATAAAAATAAATTAATTGAATTTATTTAAATTCATTTAATTTATTAGAGTGCCCTCGTACTATTTAAATTTTATTTTAGTTTAATTTTTAATTGCACTTCATTTAAACTAATTGGTCTTGATAAAGAGACTGAACTGTTCATGTATAGCTTATTTATTTAATTATTTATTCAATGTGTGCGATGAATGTAATAATTAATTTGATAAATGATAGTCTGTGAATCATCTTTTAATTCAAATATGTATAAGGGCCTACGTGACCAATGAAAAAGTTTTATTTTGTACCCCTAGACCCCCTCGCCTGTGTGAGAGTATATTTGTAACTAAATGGTGATGATCCTAAATACAGACCATGCCAAGTCGAGGCGGTAATCCAGACGGGAGCTGAGCGCATTACACTGGGGCTAGCTACGATGTGAGTCAAGTGTCGACTTAGGTATGGATGCCCCTAGGTCAAAATTGATCCATTTATGGATCGATCATAAAATAATGCTCAAGACTAGTCAGATTGCATGATTTACCTTTATGTATTGTTTATTGTTTTATTCGAATGCATGATTATTACTTGATCACATAGAATAGTAAACAAGATAAAAAATCCATAAAGAAGTGATGAATATATTTCTATTTGCATGTTCAGTTGTGAGCATGACAATATAGTTTGAACATATAAATAGAAAAGTATTATATTCTTCAATAAATATAAAAAATCTCTCAAATATATATTAAGTCTAAAATCCTTCCATTTCTCACATTTAAACAAAACCGGGTGTTTGGGGTTCTCGTCAGCCATAGTTGAGAGTGTTTCTTACTACTGAGGAATTTTCATGATAGAACTGGGTAAACTTAACTAAAGTGAGTAGTAAAATATTATCCATAACTAACATGCTATCACTTTAGAGGAAAGATGTTGAGGGAATCATGTTCTAATTCCAAAATCTAGGACTTTACTCAACAAAAACAAGGAACCACGAGTCAAGTGATTGACCAGCCTAGTGCCTACCTTGAAACCTTGTGAGTAGTGACGTAGCCATAGCTTGTAGACTATGATCAAGGTTTCGAGGATCCTTTCCACTAGAGTACTCAAGAAATAGATTATTCTAGATCTAATAGTGAGGGCTATTAAGGTTCGCTAAAATAGTGGGAGACATTAAAATGATATAATAATTTATTAATCATAAATGTAAAAAGGTAATCAAGACAAAGTATTAACTACTAAATGTTTATCTAATGTATATTTAAAATGGAAATCACCAACACCACAAGTATTTTATCACTATGATCAATTATAGATAAAGAAAATATCATGACCAGCAATAACTTCCAAGAGTGGTACAGGAGCTTGCACATAGTACTACACCAAGAAAGGAAGTTATATGTGCTGGAATCCCCAGTTCATGTTGAGCCTCCTCAGGGATCAAGTAAGGCGGAAAAATATAAATAGAGGAAGCATGTAGATGATTCACTTGATGTTCAATGCATCATGTTGTCATCCATGTCCATCCAATTGAAAAAAATGCATGAGGATGAGGACGCCTACAAGATGCTTTCACATATCTAAGAATTATATCAAGAGAGGGCCAAGTAGGAAAGGTATGAGATCTCAAGTGACCTTTATAGGTGCAGTCTAGTAGAAGGTCACCAATCCGATCCTCGTGTACTTAAGATGATTGGTTATATTGAGAGTCTTGAAGCCCTTGGGTTCAAATTGAACCAAGAACTAGCAGTGGATCTCATTCTTGCCTCTTTACCGCCAAGCTTCTCAACTTTCATTGTCAATTATAACATGAATGATATGAAAAAATCTCTCCCGGACCTTTTGGATTTAGTTCACCAAGATGACAAGGATATGAAAAATACCAATTCATCTATCCTTATGGTGAATAAGAAAAAAAGGGCAAGGAAAAGGGGTCCAAGGCCAAGTCAAGGCCAAAGGCACTAATGCATCATCCTGCAAAGAATCCAAAGATTCATAGGCATAGTAATGAGGAGTAAGTTGTATTCTTTAGATGTGGCAAGAAAGGCCACTGGAATAAGAATTGCAGAGCTGGGAAGAAGAAGAAAACGGATGCTTCAACATCAGGTATTTTTGTCATTGAATGCAATCTATCTTTATCTATAAGTTGGTTATTGGATACGGCATGTGACTCACACACTTGTATTCATATACAGGAACCAAGTAGGATCAAGAAGATTGTAAAAGGTGAAGTGGATCTCCAAGCTACAAATGGTGCAAGTCTAACAGCCTTAGAAGTGGGATACTATCACTTAACCTTGCCAAGTGGTTTGGTTCTAGTTTTAAAAAATTGCTATTATGTACCTTCAGTAATTAGGAACATTATCTCTATGTCGAGTTTAGACACTATGGGATTTTATTTCAAGTTTGGAAATAAATGTTGTCTCTTTTATAGGGATAACATATGTTATGGTATGGCACATATTAATAATGGTTTATAAATGCTGGAACTTGAAAATGCTGGAACTTGAAAATCCCGTAATGGAAATAAATGACAAAAACAGCCAACATGACTCAAATATCACCCGCCTATGGCACTTCAGGATTGGTAATGTAAATGAGAAGTGATCACTTAGATTAAATCAAGAAGGGTATTTAGACTTGATACATTTAGAACCCTTGGATGTATGTCAAGATTTTTTACAAGGCAAAATGACCAAAGAACCTTTCTCGTGAAAGAGAGAAAGAGACAATGCAGTATTGGAATTAATACATACTAATGTATGTGGTCCATTTCTAGTAGAGGCAAGGGGTGGTTTTTCATACTTAATTACTTTTATAAATGAATATAGTAGGTATGGATATATCTACTTAATGAGGTATAATTCTTATTCCTTTTGTATTTTTAAGGAATACCAAAATGAAGTAGAACACCAACTTGGTAAGAAGATAAAAGCACTCTGCTCAAACTGAGGCGGAGAATATATTAACCAAGAATTCATTAATCACTTGAAGGAGTGTGGGATAGTATTCCAAACTCACTCATACTTATACATCACAATAGAATGGTGTTATTGAAAGGAGGAATAGGACCTTGCTTGACATGGTCAGATCAATAATGAGTCATGCAACTCTTCTATTATCTTTTTGGGGATACTCTTTGCAGACAGCTGTATATACCCTTAATCGAGTACCAACTAAATCTAAAGATGGTATTCCATATGAGTTATGGTATGGAAAGAAACCCAGTCTGACACACATACATGTATGGGGGTGCGAGGAATTTTTTCCGACTTTACCAAGTGACAAATTAGCATTAGAAGCACGAAGTGCATCTTTATAGGTTATCCTAAAGAATCCAAATGATATTACCTATATAACCCTTTAGATATAAAAGTTTTTGTGGAAAGATACTCCATATTTCTAGAAAGGGAACAAATTTCTATTGGAAATAGTGGAAGAAATATTGACTTTGATGAAGTTAATGCTCCAGATGCACAAGAGTTGGTAGAGGAACAATATCCACAAGAGAAAGTGGAATGTGAAGTTATTCCTGAGACACAAATACTACGTAGGTCGACACGAGAGGTTAGATAACTAGATCATTATGGTTTTCTTGTCACTGAGTCAAGTGAAACATTATTACTTGAGGATAATGAACCTCTAACCTACAAGGAAGTAGTAGAAGTAAAATAAGCTAATAAATATAAAGAAGACATGAATTATGAGATAGATTCCATGTACCAAAATCAAGTTTAGATTTTGGTAGACCCTCCAGCTGATGTAAATCTCATTGGATGAAAATGGGTATTCAAAAAGAAGCTGAACATGGATGGTGAGGTTAATAACTTTAAATAAAGATTGGTTGCAAAGGGTTTCAGGAAACATCAAGGCATCGACTATGATGAAACCTCCTCACCAGTATCAATGATTAAATCCATCAGGATATTTATTGAAATAGAATCCTTTCATGATTATGATATTTGGAAAATGGATGTCAAAACTGCTTTTGTAAATAGGAAGTTGGTTGAAGAATTCTATATGACTCAACCCAAATGGTTTGTCCAGTCAAAGAATGCCAATAAATTATGAAAGCTACAGAGATCCATTTATGGATTGAAGCAGACATCACAGTCATGGAATGTTAATTTTGATTAGGCCATAAGAGAATTTGGTTTTGTCAAAAATGAACGTGATCCCTGCGTCTATAAAAATGTTGAAGGGAATGCCATTGTTTTCCTAGTGTTATATGTTGATGACATGTTAATTATGGGAAACGAGGTGCAAGTCTTACAGTCAGTTAAGACTTGGTTAAATGAATTCTTCTCCATGAAATACTTGGGTGAATTAGCCTACATTTTAGGGATCATGATCTATCGGGATATATCTCAAAGGTTTCTTGGGATAAGTCAAAGTACATATATTGACAAGGTACTCAAAAGGTACAATATGGAACAATCAAAGAGAGGATTATTGCCTATGTCACAAGGTATAAATCTCTCCAAGAAAATGTGTCCACAAACACAGGAGGAGATTGAAAGAATGAATTGAATCCCATATACATTGGTAGTGGGTTATATCATGTATGTCATGCTATGTACTAGGTTTGATGTTGCCTTTGCTTTAAGCATGGTGGGTAGATATCAAGCCAATCTAGGAGAGCTGCATTGGGCAGCTGTTAAAACTATCATAAAGTACTTGAGGCATACAAAGGATATGTTCCTGGTGTATGGAGGATATGAGGAACTAGTAATGAGGAGATACACTGATGCTAGTTTCCAGATAGATCATGATAATAGGAAATCGCAGTCATGCTACATTTTTTGTCTGAATAGTGGGGCAGTGAGCTGGAGAAGCTTGACGAAATTTGTGGTTGCCAATTCTACTGCAGAGTCTGAATATATTGCAGCTTCTGATGTAGCAAAGGAAGCAGTTTGGATATGCAGATTTATCTCATACATTGGTGGTGTGCCTAGCAGTGTAGACCATATTCCAATATATTGCGATAATACAGCTGCAGCGGTGCTTTCCAAGGGGACCAGGTATCACTAGAGGACAAAGTATATTATTTAGAAGTTTCATCTCTTGGGGGATTTTACTCAAAGATTTGAAGTCGTAGTTAGCAGAGTAGCCACAAAGGAAAATGTGGCAGACCCCCTGACTAAAGTCATTTCTCAGTAGAAGCATGATTCTCATGTGAGAGCTAGCAGGTTGAAACATGTTAGTAGTCATCTCTAGAGAAAGTGGGAGTGTTGAAAGTGGGTGACCTAGACCCAACTTGTATTGTACTTTGATTACAACTACATCTATGCAGTTTTTTATACATACATGTGTTTATCTTTCCATAATAGTGTAGATACTTCTGCATCCACTTTTTTATGGTGATGTCCTTCGATTACATGTTGTATCAAAGGGTTATAGTAGATCTAGGGCTATAATGATAAACCTGATATTCAATGACAGTAATCTTAAACTAATTTCTTATGGTACAGTTACATCATTCTGAAAGGACACAGATGATGTGAGACCATCAGGTGATGGGGGCTCTTAATCATTAATACTTTTTCTCATGAAGTTCTCACTTAATGATCTCTAGTTATTGAGATCATGAGGACATATCCGCATAATGGGAACATCACATGTTTTAGGTGTCATTGGTCATTCCTATCTATGGACATGTGTAATGGTCTCCAGACTTGAGATTGCTATCAATGTATGTCATTTAATTGTGTGCTTTGATGTAAGGAAAAAACCATGGAAATTAAGCCATGGTGAGGTAGTTTGTGTTGGGTATGTCATTAGTGACATTGAATTGATTGAATGATCAAGATATGATTTGTCGCTTCTGAGTTGAGAAAGATATATCTTGGGCCTGGTTGATTAGGATGGTTGCACATTCATTTAATCCATGTCCATGGTAGTGGAAGGTAAGACCGTTCGGACATATCAACAAATAAGATAAAGTGAGATAAAGGATGATAACACTAGTGTGCATTCTGCTTTATTGAGATATCGATGATGAAGAGATTATAATACACAGACCATGTTTGTAGGAAGGTAGTCGTTGCTTTGACTTTACCTTATCTCTATAGGAGCCTCGATGGGTTTCTAGACATCTTTCTTGGTTGGGGAATATTATTCACTACTATTGAGATAAGGGCCTAGAGGGTCACACACTATAGTGCTTCGAGAATCTACCCCATTCTGTGGAATAGGAATATAGAACTTGGTGGGCCCTACCAAGGGGTCTGAGTATTATCCAAGTTCTATGGATCACCAAGTAAAAAATAAATTCATTAATTATTCAAGTTTGGAATAATTTGTTGAATTTATTCATAACATGTATTTAGAAGTGATTAAGTAGATAAAAAGATAAAATACTATTCAAATAGATTTAAATATCCAGGGTTCGTTTAATATTTTCAGGAGAAGTGAGTCGAGTTAGAGACTTAAGTTTATCACACAATATATATTTAATATATATTTCAGTTAGTGATAAAATTATAAATATTATTTATGGAATAATTTAATTTGACATAAATAAATATTTATAAAACTTATACTACGAATATCTATTACACGGGGGTCGGGAACACATACCGGGTATTCTAGATATTCTCTATATAAGTAAGAGAGTGGATCTCCCCATGGAACTATTCATGTGTTAGAATTGAGAGCCTTTACCCCCTCCTAGATTCTAGAGAGAGATTCTCTTTGGAAAGGAAGAACTTCAAGCTCATCCTTCTTGGATCGAAGTCTCTTGCCTTGCGGTGATCACTATTGTATCAAAGAGCTTGTTGGTGTACCACGCTAGCACCTAGATTCCAACGAATGATGCACGAGCAGTTTAAAGAGGCATGTGTGGATGATCTAGAGGGTTTCAACGTCGGAGTCTTCGAGTAATGGTTGTCGGCATCCTGCAATAGACTTGCACACATCAAATCTAAACAAGGTACATATTTGATTTATTTTTATGCTTTGTCAAATCCATGCATGATCCTCAGACCGTACCGGGATAAGATCATTGGAGTTAACGTTGTTACATTGCCCCGATGATGAGAAAAAATTTAAATTCTTGGCCCATTGGATTTTGTTGCCTGTCTTAGTACCTAACACTATCTCACCTCAAATTTGATGCCTTTGACTTTATCCTTAATGATTTTTGTTAACACTGTCAAACTACAGTGCTCCTATTTTTCCTAAGACGTCGGTCCTTCGTCACCTACCATTTATTTGAAATCAACATCATCAATATGTTCCTCTGGTGCAATTGAATCATCATGTGCAGATGGTCATTGTACCTCTGCACTGGGAATAGAAATAGGTTAAGAAACTTGTTGTTCTGCAAAAAAGGAAGCACCAACAAGTGAAAAAGGTCATTTATCTGCACTACCAGTAGTAGTAGGTTGAGAGACCAACTTTTCCATGGAATTTGGAGCACCAATACATGCAAAAGGTCGCTCTTCTGCACTACGAGCAGTAGCAGGTTGAGAGACCTATTGTTTCTTAAAATTGGGAGAAACAACACGTGCGGAAGGTCGCTCATCTTCACTGCGATCAATAGTAGGTTGAGAGACCTATTGTTCCTTGGAATTGGGAGCACCAACACATGCAAAAGTTCTCTCCTCTGCACTACGAGCAGCAGCAAGTTGAGAGACCTATTGTTCCTCGGGATTGGTAGCACCAGCACGTGTAGAAGTCATTATCTAAAGAAATGGTTTAACATTTAATTTAATGTACATAAATACAGAAAAAAATAGATAATATAATTAGGTAATAGGATGTATATGAAAAAAAATTAACCTGATTACTGAACACTCTTTTTATTTTTTAAAGGCTGAAGGGATTTTACCTCTCTATCGATGATCCAAATCTCTTCATTGTTGTCTCCTCTGACATACAAAACACCGTCCACATTGGGATTGCTACGAAATGATTGTGACGTCCCAATTAAAAGGTCATACTCAGTTGAATTTTCATCTGAAACTTTAGTGGTTTTGGTTGATAACATAACAATCAACCACTTTAGGTTTATGGGATCTAGAACATAAAATACATGTACTGCCTGTGATGCCATTATGAAAGGTTCATCTTTGTACCCTTACATAATGAAATCAACTTTCACGAATCACAATATTTCAAAAACACTTCTATTATCAACACACTTGCATTGAAAAATAGGCACTTGAAATGTTGTATAATCCAACTCCCATATTTGTTTGATGATGCCAAAGTATGACATATTCACATAAATTGGATTTCCTTCCTTAGTACCAGAAACATGCATCGCTTCATCCATGAGTGTAACTCCACTATTTTTCATGGTACTTTATTCATCGTGCTCATTTTTATAGAAATTATAACCATTAATTACATAACTATTGTAAGATAATACATACACACTGGGTCCTCTAGCTATCCATTGAATTCGTTCTGAAATTGAATCTAGATTTTCATTTGATTCCTTTAAAATATGGTTCTGAAACCATCCTAAAAACTTTTGGTTATGTGTATTTGATATCTATATTTCATCCCTTCATGGATTCAAATTCCTAATAATTTATTTGTGCATTTCAACATATGGAAAAACCTCCAAACTGTTATGAAAAACATAAAGGTGGTTCTTCTCATGATCTGTAATATTGATTGTGACAACGTCTCTTCCATAAATCCATTCACCTGTAAGTTGTCCAGTGTGATGATATTTTTTTAGACGAATGATTTCCACACTGGATAGGTATTCAGTACATAATTCAACAGCTTCCTCAACAATATATCACTTCTCAATACAACCCTCTGGCCGACTTTGATTTTTTACATACCCTTTCAAAATCTTTACATATCATTCAATGGGGAACATCCATCTATAGTGTACAAGACTAAATAGTCAAATCTCTCTCACCAAGTGAACCATCAAATGAACCATCATATCAAATAATGTTGATGGGAAGAACATTTCCAATTCACATAATATGATGACAATTTCTATTTCAATACTTGGCAATTTCTTCAGGTCTATAACTTTGTTTCATATAGCTTTGAAGAAGAAACTAAACTTGGTTAATGTATGACATACATTCTTGGGAAAAATGAAACATAAATCTATAGTAATTAGATATTTCATCAAAACATGGCAGTCATGTAATTTTAGACCCTTTATCTTTAAATCAGTCATTGACGTGATATTATTGATATTCGATGAATACCCCTATGGAATATTTACGTCATTCAAAATTTTGAAAAACTGATATCTCTCCTGACTGGAAAAAGTGTAAGCAGCTGGGGGAAGAAAAGTTTGTTTTCACCCTTTATTGGCGCCAGCTCTTCTCATATTCTCATGTCAACCATGTACAACCTAGCCATGATTTTATCCTTTGTTTTATTGGGTGTATTTAGAAACATGTTGATGAAACTATCACATACAATATTTTCAACATGAAAAAGATCAAGAAAATGTCTGATGTACAGAAAATTCCATTACTTTAATTTAAAAAAACTAATCTCTTTTTTTCCAACTAGTTTTCATAAGGTTTTTCAAAAACGGTTTACCAAAATCAGCGTCCACATCTTTTAATTTCTCAAATAGTTGATTATCTGTATGTGGAGATGGTGTTGTACATTCTTCTAAACATCCATCGAATGATGTCTTCCAATATCGGTACTTATGTTATCGGGGTAGAAATCTACGATGTCCTAGAAACACAGTTTTCGATGAATGTTTCAACTTAATTGACTGTGTACCTTGTTCGAAAATGGGACACCCTTGAATTCCTTTAATTCTATATCCTGAAAATTTTATATAAGTAAGAAAGACATTTATTATCCTGTATAACATGAATCTCAATTTAAATCTTCATTTCTGTAAGTACCGTACAACGTAACACTGAAATCCCACAATAATTTCAAATTCTTGATCAATGGAGCCAAATAAACATCAATATCATTACCTGGTTGTTTTGGTCCTAATATAAGCATAGATAACATGATGTATTTTCATTTTATGCATAACCACTATGTCAAGTTATAATTTACCAAGATAACTGGCCATAAACTGTGAGTGTTATTTTAAAAACCAAAAGAATTCACTCAATCTGTAAATAACACGAGACAAAGGTTTCTCGGATCATTTCCAAATTGAGGATACTCATGATCAATTCTCTTCTACTGAGCAAAGTATGATGGTTGATGTAGTTTTTCATCTTTATTTCTTGTGTTTGTGTGTCACATAAATTTCCAGGAAATCTCTTCACTTCGATATAGGCGCCTAATCCTTCGAATGATTGAAAATTACCACACAACTTTCGTAAGACCGAATTCATCTTTCTTGTATCGAGAGGAAACACACTTTGGGAATTCTCTATGTTATTTGTTGTCCTTCTGAAACAATATAAAATCATTTGGGCAGGCATGTATTTGTTTAGAGGTCACACCCTTCGAGTGTAGCATTCGTTTGGCATCGTATGTTCGGCTCGGTATCCCATTATCTGCTGGGAGCATTTCATTAAAGAAAGCAAGTAATTTCCTAAAACTAGCATCACTCCATCTATTTCTTGCATTCAAATTATACAGATTCATTATGACTGACAATTTTGTATATTTAGTGTAACCACCAAACAATGAAGTCTTTGTACAACTCTTTAACTACTCAAATAATTTTGGGCAATCACGGAGTTCATCTTCAACTATCCTGATCATTTCCTCAATACAATCTTCATTATCATTCACATCTGTAATCATGTCCTTGATACAATCTTCTTCATTGTCCACACTTTTAATCATATCATGTGATCCATAAAACATAGTGTTATCCCATCCACTAGATACAATCCATTTTTCCCTTTGTTTATTCCAACATTTATAACTTTGATCTATTCTATGGAAGATCAAGTGTTCTTCCAACTCCTATGGACTAACTTTTCTTGAATAAAAATAGTGTAAACATGGAAAAATGATATGATAAGGATCATATGCATGATCATTTATAAACTTGATGAACTATTTCACTCCATCTTTATACTCTTTTGTCAAACAACTAAAATCCATTAATTCTTTACTCATATCCATGTATCCTATTTGATTCAATGATATTAATATTTAACAAAATAAATACACAAAATGTTGATATAAAAATTAAACAAGGAAAAAAATTATAGACATTAAGTCTCCTTTTAAAACTATTTATAAAATCACAGTTGAAATTCCATTAAAAACAAACTATTTACATAAATTTCTCTTTAAAATAACATTCCCTTTTAAAAATAAATCAATCAGTTTCAAACACTCTTTCTCAAAACCTCAATTCCTTTTTTAAATCATTCAAGGAAACTTCATGACCCAAAAATCTTAATCATTTAAAATTAACAACAACCCTATATATTTTTCAAATTTTTATTTAAAACATCACAAACCCCTTGTTAAAATGAAACTAGTATTATATACGCTTTAATAAAATTCATATCCCTTTCTGAAAGTCAATCAGGTGAGTTAACAAACACTTGACATGCAACCTAAGTCCTTACTGCAATACCTTAATCTTATCATGGTGTTGAGACCTCATCCACATTAGGTTTCCTTCCTTCTCAATCTAGGATACCACTTATTTGGAAATTACCTATACACAATCCAGATCTATTCAGAAAATTAAATTTTCCAATCCCTATATAGAAATTAGGTTTGTATAGATATCATAAAATAGAATTATGTGTGGATTGATTCTCACTTTGACACCCATAATTGATGTACATTTGATTTAAAGACATAGATCTTCATTCTTGTTTCATGGCATTAAACTGCATGATATGATACCTTCACATTAGATATATCATCCCTTCTAATGGTTTTGTACTCAATAATTTCATGTTTTAGCCCTTTACCTTGAAAATTCATTCAATACACATGGGAGTAACCTTTAGGGTACTTAATCCCTTCTTGGATATCTTTTTATTTATAAACCAACTTCTTACCTATGATATCTATATTATAATCCCTTCTTGGATATCTTGTTCTTTATAAACCAAATTTTTCTAATCCCTATATAGAAATTAGGTCTGTATAGATTTCATGAAATAGATTTATGTGTGGATTGATTCTCACTTTGACACCCATAATTGAGTCACATTTGATTCAAAGACTGAGATCTTCATTATTATTTCATGGCATTAAATTGCATGACATCATACATTCACATTGGATAGATAATCCCTTTTAATGGTTGTGTACTCAATAATTTCATGTTTTAGACCTTCACCTTGAAAATTCATTCAATATACATGGGATTAACCTTTAGGGTACTTAAACCCTTCTTGGGTATCTTGTTTATAATTCCATGAACCTTGAGTGAAAATTCTATTGGTTCTATATCCTATAGAATATTGGTAATAGGGACTTACTAATCCAAAAATTCCCCACCAGTATTCACTAACGAATAACACAATTACTTAGAGATTTTGACCTAGGAGATTATTTGTTCCTAGAGGAAAGGTCCCCCTCAAACCCATGAGATATGTTCCCTAACCATGTGGGATACCAGTTACTATCATTACTAATGGTTGACCTAGGCTCACTAGTCTCCCCTTTTCAATGACATATATATTATTGGATTATTATTTACATATCAAATAACTCAATTGTTAAAATGGATTCAAATTAACTTGTTGTTACACATTTTTGCACCATACCCATTATCAAAGAAAGGTTATAATATCATATTCTTATACATTTTCATTTTGGGGTTAGTATCTCTTGTGAAGTCCTCAATGAATTAAGTTATTCATTCCTCCTAGAAATACCACTTGGCCAAGTTGTACAACTCTGAATTCCCACAAACCTTTGATTAATGTTTCAAAACTATAAAACTTTAAGGTATTTTCATGGACTACTCTGAATCCTTTTATGCACCCCCTTTTTCCTAGGCAGCCTAATTTATAGAATCACATTTCAGAATCTCCTAATTCCTTGAGTGAAAATTCTCATGGAATTTAATGAACCTTCAGTAATTTATATTGGTTCTCCCATCTAGTAATATTGGAAATAGGGACTTGTTGGTCTGAAGAGACTCATTAGTGAATAACACAATTGTCTTAAAGCTTGTGACCTAGGTGATGTTTTGTTCCTTGAGGAAAGGTCCCCTTTAATACCATGATCTATTTCCTTAATAATGAGACACTAGTTTCTTCTATCACTAATGGTTATCCCACACCTAGAAATTATTATACAATCATCCATGATTCATGATTTCAAATAAATTATTTACTTCATGAATTTTCCCATGTCTAAGAGGGATCAAGAATGTATTAGTTCTTTATTACCTCATACCCTATAACTACTTCTAAGGAGCCTCCATGTCATATGATCATAAACTACATAATATTCGATACAGAGCCCCCAACCAATGAAATATTTCTCAAAAAATACTTTTCATGATTCCCACTTGAGCACCCAAATTCTGGAGGCAAGACATGAAACTGCATAACACCCATGTCATAGTCACATAATGTTAAAATTCAATATGGTAACCTTATTGTATAATGTTAAAATACATTATATGTGGTCCATCCTACAAGACTCTAAACTGCTTAGAGTGGGACATTCTATGGGGGCATAATACCAACATGATTTAGATCCAAGTGAGGATATATAGTATATTCCCTAATCCGTAAATCCAATATAGGGTAGACTGCTCCATCACTACATCATGATGGAATGTGAAAATCCCCCCTCCTTGCATAAGATTAAGTTCTTGATATGTAATTTCTACATGATAACTATGTGTAACATTATTGTAATTTATATTGGATACTTAATGAAAAGCCATGTTCCAAACATAACCTATAATCCACTATCTACTAGATCTAATTCCAATTGGGGAACCAACCTAATCCAACAACAAGCATGAAAAAACAAGTCATGTTCAATCAGCACAACTAGCTTTCCCATACTTGCTTCAAATGCAACAATTGAAACTACACAGCCATCATAGTTTTCATGTAGGGTGTCAGCATTAATACACAATGGTAGATGAGTATACTTATCCTTATGAGGAACATATGATACTGAAAATGCATTATAAATAAGTAAAAAATCATGAACATTGTCCCTAAAAATTATGTGGAGCATGAAACCTATGTTTGAGAACCGAGGATTAGGAGTCGGCAGCGGATGAGGAGGAGGAGTCAGCAACGACGAAGGAGGAGTCGACAGCGGAGGAGGATGAGGAGGAGTCGGCGACAGCGGGAACAGTGGAGGAGGAGTCAGAAGTGGAGGAGGAGGAGTTAGCAGTGATGGTGGCAGAGGAGTCGGCAACAGAGGAGGAGTCAGCAGTGACGGAAGCGGCGGCGGAGGAGGAGGAGGAGGATTCTGTAGTAGAGGAGGGGAGGAGGGGGAGGAGTGGTAGGGTTTGGCTTATGCGAGAGCTTGAGGCATGCGAAATAGGAGACTATTAGGGTTTATTTATAAAACTGGGGGAACCTTTTATCAGCGCTAGCTAAAAAACGCTGATAAATATACATTTTATCAATGCAAAAATAGAAATCGTTGATAAAACAAACTTTTATTAGCACTGATAAATCTATAATGATAATAAATTATTTATATTTATATATATATTTATTAAAAAAATTATAATAAATATATTTATTTATTTATAATAATAACTATAAATAAATATATATTTCTTTATATTTATATATATAATAAATATATATTTCTTTATAATTGTATATTTATTTATTTATTTATTCTAATAATTATAAAATTGTAACAAATATATTTATTACATTTATAATTTTATAAATATATATAATTAATATATTTATTAAAATTTAATAATTATTTAAATATATTTGTATTATTTAAAATTCTAATTATAAATATTTGTATTTATTTATAAATATTTGCATATATTTATTTAATTATATATATACATATATATTTAATAAATATATTCATTATAATTTTATAATTATTTAAATATAAATTGACCAAAACCTACCCATTTCTCTTCTTTACACCACTTTTAGCCATATAGATTGACCAAAACCTACCCATTTATCTTATAAAATTATTTATACATTAATTAGGGGTGATGGTATTCTTAAAATACCATTCAAAGAGTCCTTAAGAAAAGATCTAAAAGAGGCATATCGAAGAAGAGGTAATCATCTTACCCAACCTATTTCAATTTATTTATTTTTATAACACCACTAAATCCATGGTATTCATAATAAAATATTAAATTAAATACCCTAAATATAATAAAATTTTATTATGATTATGTAAACATCAATATATACACTCTATTTCATTAAATGAGAAGTGAAAATATCGCTTGTGTGTACGTGTGGATTACTGCCTCCACATAGCGATACAATTCATCTTCCATCACCAACTTTTATAGATGGTTATTATGATTATTTTAAATTTTATATATTATATTAATGAAATAATTATGATTCTATAATTATAATATAAAATCAACCTACTTACCTTCCAATCCATTGGAAAATAATAACGTCATTCGTGAGTATGTGTGCACTACCACCTCCACAAAGTGCTTTGATTCATTTTTCATTTGCACTTTACATGGATGGTAATAAGGATAGATTTAATGAATATATATGATATAATTATAATTTTTAATGGTGAATTATTATTTACATTTCTTTCTTTCCATCCTTCGAAAAGTGAAAACAACATTCATGCGTATATACGACCTACCATATCCATGAACAGTGTAATTAATTTTTCTATATATATCCATTATAGATGACTATATATATACATATAATGAATGTATATTATATTTATTTCATGAAAAAAATTCTATAGATGATGGAACCATGATTAAATTACAAGGACCGGAACCGGTAAACTAAAATTCTCATGAAAAACGAAACAACCAACATCCAAAAACGATGATTTTACTAAAAAATTATTAATAAATGAGTGTTAAAATGTTATAAGTGGATTATATATGATATTAAAAGTATGTAAATTAATATGGTATAGAATTACAGTAAATTTAAATTTATTTTACAGGGGGTTAAATTCCTTTCCAAGCAAGTCGAATTTGAGGTAATGAATTTTTGTCTGACTTATATTTATGTGAGACATGTCATATTCACCACTTATTTCTTTTATATGGTGTATATACTACCCATGAATGTATTTTATGATTATTTCAAGAAAAGTATATAGATTTACAAATCCATCTAATGTTATCTCTTTCATGAGGTTTTGATATGGAGATTACCAAATCAATAAGAGAATTATGTTACTATCACATTGTTTATCGGGATTGTTTATGATCAAGTTTTTTATGGTGAGATTTTATAAAATATCTCTCAATAATCGCATTAATTTTATTATTCTTGGGTTATTTCTTAATAATACACATTTTTCTTTCATTTTCCTCTCTTTAAGAACTCAGGAGACTAAAATAATGTTTTTAAGGGAAATCGACATTATTTTTATCTTCGGTCAAAAATCCTTTTTCTTCCATGTCTTTGTTTTCTAAAAATATTTTCAATAATAATTTGAATATTATCCTATACTTGTTTATATTCATTTTTACCCATAATTAAATTTTAAAAAAATGGTTTAAAATTAATCTTCTTTTCATTTTCTGAATGAGGTAGTTTTAACTTTTTACCAAAAATGTGAAAGGAATATTTGTTTAACGTATAGGGTATGAACATAATTTCTCATCATCATAACTGCTCAATGATTTAAAGCATCCTTTACAAGTATCAATTTTTATTTTCAAATAAAATGTTTTTCTCAATATTTGGGAAAAAATTATTTTAAAAAAGTGATTTCAAAGTGAAAAGGTTATTTTCCTCAAAAAAATGTTTCAATGATCTTTTAAAGGAATTTTTCATCTATGATAACATCATTTGATGTTACTTTCTCTTTACTAGGGATATGGTCCAATGATTCCATCCACTTTAATTCTTTGGATTTCCTATGATGATGATGATTTATGGATGATTCTATGAAATCTATTTCTTTTCCACAAGTTAATTAAATTATGATGAATCCTTTATGAAACTCATTTCTTTTCCATGAGTTATAATATAATGAAATGATAAAATGTTTATGAAACTCATTTCCTTTCCATGAGTTATACTATTATGAATGTCTTATGGTCTTATGGAACAAATATTTATTATTTTCATTATGTTATGGGTGGGATCAGAATTATATAGATCTATAATGCATTGGGTAAAGATATATATCTCATGAGATAATAAGGATTGGAATTGAGATTGAACCCAGTTCAGTAAGAGACTTTATCCATTATAATAGATTTGTGAGTAAACCTTGGCTAAGGATACACTACTAGAAAAGAAGGTTATACCAACGGTTCTAAACCGTTGGTATAGGCTGGAAAACCATTGGGTAGTAAGCCGTGAGGAAAGCCTTATACCAATGGTTTGATCTAAACTGTTGGTATATTGTTTTTTTTTTTAATTTCTCCCAATGTATACCAATGGTTTAGAACCGTTGGTATGGTATTTTTTGAGAATTATTATACCAACAGTTTTCAACCGTTTGTAATGTGATTTTCCAGAACACCTATACCAACAGTTTAGAACCATTGGTATTGTGTTTTTCCAGAATTCCAGAACACCTATACCAACGGTTCTAAACCGTTGGTATAGTGTTTTTCTAGAATTCCGACACTCTTATATCAACGGTTTAAAACTGTTGGTATTGAGTTTTTCTAGAACTGCTGCATAGCAGCCCCCCTCCAGTAGCCCCTCCACTATACACCTGCATAAAAAATATCACAAAAACCACATACAGACTTAAAACAATATAAAAAACACCTAAAATAGCACAAAAAACACATAAAACCATCAAACTCTTCCAACCATGTCATGTACTACAATTCCCAATTTCAATCTTCATATGACAACAATCATCCGGTAGTAATTCACCTCACCCCTGCACAACCCCCCAACCAGCACAGCCCCCCCACCTCCCCATCAAATTCTAATAGGCAGAATAGTATGAGAAATACCTATTAGAGTTGAATAAGAGTTTGAAATTGGCTCATATCCCATTTTTTTCTGTTCCTAGATTTGGGTATGTAATGATTTGTGATGAATTTTGCATTGAACTTGTATTGTTTATAATATATGGTGAAAATGTATTTTCTTAGGAGTCTCGTCACTTATGACCCCATGAGTGAAACTACCCAACTCATGAAAAAGAGTTTGCGACTATCGTTGATGAGTGTAAATTTCAGTTGTATTCACTTAAAATGATGTCATTTTGAAACAAAAGAGAGACTTTGAGTGGTGTCGTCCACACCGCGCCTCGGATTGAGGCGGGGTTGACTCGTACACGTCACATATGACTCATGGATCGTTTTCCTAAAATTTCAACAAAATCCGAATGCGTTTGGTCGGTTTTCCGTATGCCAGTAGTTTTTTCACTTAAAATCATGTCCATTTCAAATAAAAGTGAGACAGTTTTGAGTGGTACCACCCACACCGTGCCTCAGATTGAGGCGGGGTTGACTCATACACGTCACAAATGACCTATAGATACTTGTCCTAAAGTATCAACAAAATCCGAATGTGTTTGGTCCATTTTTCGTATGTCAGTTGTTGTTTTTACTTAAACAGTTGTCCATTTCAAAGAAAAGTGAGACACTTTGAGTGGTGTCGGCCACACCGCGGCTCGGATTGAGGCGGGGTTGACTCGTACACATCACAAATGACCCATGGATCGTTTTCCTAAAGTATCAACACAATCCGAATGTGTTTGGTCGGTTTTCCGTATGTCATTTATTTTACTTAAAAGTGCATCCATTTTAAACAAAAGAAAGACACTTTGAGTGGTACCAGCCACACCGGCCCTCGGATTGAGGCGGGGTTGACTCGTACACATCACAAATGACCCATGGAAACTTTTCCTAAAGTATCAACAAAATCCGAATGCGTTTGGTCGGTTTTCTGTATGCCGGTTATTGTTTTCACTTAAAATCATGTCCATTTCAAATAAAAGTGAGACGCTTCGAGTGATACCGGCCACACCGTGTCTCAGATTGAGGCGGGGTTGACTCGTACACGTCATATATGACCCATGTATATTTTTCATAAAGTTTCAACAGAATTCGAATGCCTTTGGTCGGTTTTCCGTATTTTCAGTTGTTGTATTCACTTAAAATGATGTCTTTTTGAAAAAAATTACAAAAATATAATGGAGGAATAAAAGTTAATGATATTGAGGAAAAAAAGTTACATAATGAGTAATAGCCTATAAGGAATAAAAGTTATAGAAAGACTGACTGTGTGGGAACTAATGTTAGGAATTTGAGGAATGATAGTTACATAATGTGCAATATCAATTGTAATAAGATGTTATAGAACCAAAAACCAGATTTGTTTATCTAGTTTACAAAATCCAAACAACCTAAGAACTTTTGAATCCCTCTCTTGCTGCACCAGAACCATCAATTTAGCATAACATCTAAGCCTGAATGCATCGAAATTAATTTACATTGTTCAGGATCAATTTCAGAGTACAACCTATCTCTGTCATCAATGACATAGGGATCATGCAAAAAACATCAAATGAAATATCCAAGCAGGTACCATTTAGGGAGGGACATGATTTCCTTCATTCTTGGTAGCACTTCATAAGCACTGACTTTGAGAACTTTGACTGCATGGTATGCATCAAAATATTATAAACCATTGTTTTTTTTATCTTCTTATAGTAAGCGTTGAGTTTTATAAGACATTTGTAATAAGTGAGCCTAATTCCATTAGAAGGCTAGAAAATATGTATAGAAATGGAAATATATCTAATAATACGTTGGAGTTATTCATAAATGGAAAGGACCATTATTCATGATAAATGATACAATTATTGGCGATAGTACCTTGAGAACCAAATGCATCTGCAACGAAGACACCCTCCCTAAAGGTCTGTTTGAAGAGGACATCATGAATGATCAATATTATGCACCTTATAACAATATTAGTTTCCAACCAAGGAGAATTTTTTATACCGTGTTTAAAACTCACAAGTTGTCCCAAATGAGATTCCACTTCAGCAATAACCATTTTGTGCTGACTTCATATCATAAATCCTAGCAGAAGAGACATGTCCTTTTCTTTAAGAGAAGACCCATCACAAAAGACACATTGAACTTCATAATAACCAAACTGTTGATTTCCCTGAATAATTTTCCACCACGCATCTGCACAGCTAAGCAACAGTTGTCCATGTTTAACTTCTACATTGTAATGGGTGCATTCCATCTATGAAATATCCCCAATTTGACATATCTATCCTACCTCCCAATGAATGAAATTTGCAGCAACAATTTTATGACCACCACCAATTCTCCCCCTACCACAAGAAACCCATTAAGATATTGTTCTCAGACTTAACACAAAAGTAGAAAGCATAAATTATATTGGAACAGGATTGAAAATTTATTCTCAACAAATTGAAATAGTAATCCTGAAGTAACATACATTTAAAATAATAAAAGGAAACAAAATCAATGAAACATGCAGCACCTCCCCCTCCCACCTCAGCCCCCCCCCCTGCGCATCCCCTTCCCCCAGCACTCCCCCCTGGCCAACCTCTTCTCCCGCCCTGCCCAACCCCTTCCCACAGCAGCCCCCTTCCCCCTGCCCAGATCTCCCCCTCTCGTCCCGCCCTGCCCAACTCTTCTATCAAGTATAACATATCTTCTCCAAAAATTTGTCATGTTTCGTTCAACACAACCTGTGCAATGAATGATGGAAACATATGAGAAATCAACATGTAACTAATTTTTCGACTGGATATGATCAACATGTGAAAATATAGGTAATACACTACCTATGATGGATGGTAAGATTGAAGGCTAGTTGATTTTACATAGCCCATTTATTCCACCAATAGGATCAACAACATTTGTCAATGAAAAAAACAGTACTGCATCATGAGAAGTAATCGACCTGGAGAACATAAAAAAAACAGTAGTACATCATGTGAATTAAATGATAGGGAGAGCATCTGGCCATAAAAAAGGTGGAAAACATAAAAAACATTGACAACAACAATGGAAAATGTTATTAAAACATGATGTAATACATTTGAAAACATACCAACATGCCCATCCCCTGCCCCTCTCCTCCCCCCTGCCCAACCTTTTCCTCCAGCAGCCCCCTCCCTCCTTCTATCACTCAGCCCCTCCCCTACCCTCCCCTCCCCTCCCCTTCCCTGCCCTCCCCTCCAACCTGCCCAGCCCCTCCCCTCCCCCCCTGCCCACCCTTTTCCTCCAGCAGCCCCCTACCCCTCCCCTCCCCTCCCCCCCCTGCCCACCCTTTTCCCCCAGCAGCCCCCTCCCCTCCCCTCCCCTCCCCCCTGCCCAACCTCTTCCCCCAGCACCCCCCCTCCCTCCTGCCATCATCCTCCTCTCCCCGACCCTCCCCTCCTCTTCCCTGTCCTCCCCTTCAACTGCCCAGCCCCAGCCCCTCCCCTCCCCTCCCTGCCCACCCTTTTCCCCCAGCAGCCCCCTCCTCCCTACCCAACCTTTTCCCCCAGCAGCCCCCTCCCCTCCCCTCCCCTCCCCTCCCCTCCCCTCCCCCCTGCCCAACCTCTTCCCCCAGCACCCCCCTCCCTCCTGCCATCATCCTCCTCTCCCCGACCCTCCCCTCCTCTTCCCTGTCCTCCCCTTCAAACTGCCCAGCCCTTGCCCCTCCCCTCCCCCCCTGCCCACCCTTTTCCCCCAACAGCCCCCTCCCCTCCCCTCCCCTCCCCTCCCCTCCCCTCCCCCCCCGCCCAACCTCTTCCCCCAACACCCCCCTCCCTCCTGCCATCATCCTCCTCTCCCCGACCCTCCCCTCCTCTTCCCTGTCCTCCCCTTCAAACTGCCCAGCCCCTGCCCCTCCCCTCCCCCCCCCTGCCCACCCTTTTCCCCCAGCAGCCCCCTCCTCCCTACCCAACCTTTTCCCCCAGCAGCCCCCTCCCCTACCCTCCCCTTCCCTGCCCTCCCCTCCAACCTGCCCAGCCCCTGCCCCTCCCCTCCCTCCCCCCTTCCCACCCTTTTCCTCCAGCAGCCCTCTGCCCCTCCCCCCTGCCCACCCTTTTCCCCCAGCAGCCCCCTCCCCTCCCCTCCCCCCTGCCCAACCTCTTCCCCCAGCACCCCCCTCCCTCCTGTCATCATCCTCCTCTCCCCGACCCTCTCATACCATCCCCTCCCCTACCCTACCCTCCCCTCCAACCTGCCCAGCCATTGCCCCTCCCCCCCCCTTGCCCACCCTTTTCCCCCAGCAGCCCCCTCCTCCCTGCCCAACCTTTTCCCCCAGCAGCCCCCTCCCTCCTGCAATCACTCAGCCCCTCCCCTACCCTCTCCTCCCCTCTAACCTGCCCAGCCCCTGCCCCTCCCCTCCCCTCCTACCCACCCTTTTCCTCCAGCATCTCCCTGCCCCTCCCCTCCTGCCCACCCTTCTCACCCAGCAGCCCCCTCCCCCCCCCCCCCTCTGCCCAACCTCTTCCCCCAACACCTGCCCATTCATGAAATAAGTTTACATGCAGATATAGTAATATTTAAAAATAACAATACATACTGTGTATGACTAATAGGGAAACACTTTAATAAGAAATTCATAAATATGTATAAAAAATCTGTTAAAACAGTAAGTATGATAAATTTGGAAACACTTCAATAAGCATTCCAGAATTTAGTTGGCATCCCCAAAATTCCCAGAAGATCCACCATTACTAAAAACAGAAATCATCCCCTAAACAGAATGGAAATTCAAAAACAGCACAATTCACTTCAAAAACACAAAAATAAGAACATAATCAATAATATTTCAAGTGATTGTTTTTTAACATTAAGATGACCATATTAACTTACCAAACCAGATATCATACAGGGAATCATTTAGTTCATTCTAAGTCCAGATATAAATCTATTCATATTAACCTACAATGGTGACCATAAGGAATATGGAAACTGTTTTTCATAATCATTAGGGAAACAGTTATTCATAAGAAGTCATTAAAAACACTATGTATGAGAAATTGGGAAAATGACATAAACATGAAATAAATGGCTAACTAAGAAAGCTAAGTAATACAAAATAGAAAAATGGGTATCACAGTACCAAGGAATACTAAAGGTCTAGGTAGTAGACTAATCATACAATAAGAATCAAGTGCAAAAAAGAGATCTGATAACAACGTTCCTATAAAGCAGAGGAAAACCCCAGAGTGGAAAACCCAGGTTCAAAAATAAAGAGTTATACAGAATTCAAAAATGTAATGGATCAATCTGCCCCTGATCACCATCACCATCACCACTGTCATCATCGGCCTCATCCTCGTCGTCATCTCTATCCTCGTCGTCGTCCTCATCATCGTCCACATGCTCATCGTCGGCCTCATCCTCTCCCTCGGCCTCATCCTCGCCCTCGACCCCATCCTCGCTCTCGTCCTCATCCTCATCCTCGCCCTCGTCCTCTTCAGCATCCTCGTCATCACCAGGAACGTCATCATCTCGACCGCCACTAGAGCTATCGCTTGGTGCATTGGATAATGCACCCATCGACGACATAAATGTCTGACAAGCCGCGCTGGCCTCTGGTGGAAGTGATGAAGATAAAGCTTTTATCAGTTTCATAAATTCTGTGTCCCTCGTTTGAACTTGTACTTCCAACTCTGTGACCCTTTTATCAGACTGTCTTGCATGCTACTTGACCTGTTCCAACTCGGTGGTACTAGAATGGATACCTGGAGAGGATCAATACCTCGTCGAGATTATATTCTTACCAGGTCGGCAGCGTACTCGACCAGAGTGCTCCTCTCCCAAAACCTGATATAAATGATCGTGTGGCCCAAAATTGTCAGGCTCTTGGGTATCAAGAGCCTCTAAAGCAGCCTGTTAAAATATTAATAGATTATTAAATTTCAAAATAGATATTAAACTTTGAAATAAACAAATTAAAACTTACAATCTTTTCTTAGGTTGGTTCATTTACCGCAGTTCCATCTTTTTTTCTTCTACTCGAGCAAAACAATTTTGTTCGAGAGATACATCCTTCAATATTCAATTTGTGCTTATGTAATGACATTGAAACAATATAAAGTGCAAGTATAATCATATATTCAATATTCAATAAATCGCACAATTTAAGTAGGAAACAATAAAAAGGCAAAGTCCTAAAGAAAAATTATAAACAACTATATCGTACCAGCTGCCTCTCATGATCTGACATAGTTGTGTGCCCCAAAGTGTGGAGGTATTGCTTTGAATCAATGTTTTTTCTTGTTTTTTTTAGAAGATTCCTAAATAATGTTTAATGATAAATAAGATTATATTAATGCAAAATATGAAAACTCTCATTTAAATACCTCAAATGATATTAATGCCTTAAATTTGACAGTCGCTCAATGGGTAATCATTTGGCGATATTGCTCTATCGGGCAGTCATACACGATAGGTAATGTCTCTAACTCCGTGTCCACTCTATCACACCAGCCAACATACAGCTCATGCTTATAATCTCTCCAAAGCTCTCCTAACTCTTTTAAACGCGCTGGTCGTGCACCTTCGCTATTAGGGAAGTTAAACCGAAGCTGAAACCCAATAGATTAGTTCATATAAATACAAAAAAAAATACTACATTAAATCCAATATATTTTTTACCCATATTTGTACCCACGCATTATCTTTGACTTCGTGCGGCAGATGTCTCCAAAAGAGAGGGCTGACCGGAATGATATTGGAGTATTTGGCTAACGTCGCCAAAAAACCCCGACATTCCTGCCCAGATTTCTCAGTCATTTGTCCATCAACATTATATTCAACCATTAACTGTGTCTGGCGGTTCCATACCGCACGCAAGCGAGTACACCCCCTCCCTCGCCTTCTATCTGTAGATGAATCTGTTATTAAAGAAAAATAATATTAGTACAAGTTATAATAAAAATAAATTTTGGTATAAAAATTTGATAGAGTTATATAAATATACATGTGATAGTCGGATCAATGGGAGTCACTGGATGTGCAGAAGCTAAAGGAATATCCTGTACAGGTGGAGTGTCCCTCAGTGTACGCTCCCCAACCACATACTGTGTCGCAGCAGGAGTCGAAGAAGGTGGAATATAATAGCTCGGAGATAATGAACCAGAAGCAAAAGATGATGACATAGACGTCTGGCCAACTGGTAGTGTAAAAATCGGAGGTCTAAATATCTCATGTGTCCCTGAAGACACGCCAGGATCAAAATGGGGCGAAGAAGATACATATGTGGCAGTGGATCATCTAACTCTCGCCCCACGAGCCCTCGTACCACCGGCCTCAGTACCGGGACCACTAGATGATCGTTCATCTCTGACACCACCCCACCTCCTACCAACAGCCTCTCTACTGGGAGCAATATCAGGCTCCTCGTCAGATATCTCTCGTCTAGGGGGTCGATCCTGAAAAAAAGTTTAACACAAAAGTAAACACATGATATTATAAGTTATTGAAATATTTATATTTGAAATAAAATACTTACAACAGGGATGAGTGGAAGAACACCCATCTGTATCATGCGACGATTATTATCTGTCATCTTTTTCCATCGCCTCTCTTCAATGGGTGTCATTTCCTGCAATGAAAACAAATATGGAAGTAATTAGAAACAGATAACTAATGTGTAACCCAAAAAAACAAAATACAGAAAAACCATTCTGATAAAAAAAACATAAAGTAAAAGAAGATTTATGGTGGTTTGAAGGTAAGTACTAGGATACACACTCTGAATGATGTAGGTGAAACATGTAGGTGAGAACACGACTGTATGATTCTATATATTTCTCATCACAACTTCGGGTTCACAATCAACTCTGACAATTGAGCTATTGGCGTCATCATAAGTAATAAACTGATTGCTTCCAATTGCAGTAGGGATAGTGTCAACTTCATCATCACCATCATCAAAAACATGTCTGGGATTTACTTCAATAATTACACTGAATTTAGGATGACGATGATCTTTGACATAAAAAACTTGTTTCACCATTGATGTCAATACATATGGTTCATTGGTGGAAAGAGTGTGAGTCATGTCAATAACTCGAAATCCACAATCATTAATAAAGGTGTCTTGCCTCGTCATTGAATCAAACCATTGACATTTCATCATCGTGACTCGACAATGCGAGTAATAATCCAAAATTATTATTTTCTCCATGACTCCATAATAAGCAACATTTTCAGAATGAGGTCTAGTATTCGATGAACTGGCATAACAGTTTATTGTGGCAGTTAGCATAACACCATTATGTTGTGTTCTCATGTTTCTTGCTCGTTCAGCGATAATAAATTTGTATCCATTGATCACAATTGATTTACAAGCACGAACCATGGTATTATGACCAAAAGTCAAAGCTCTTATTTCTTCAGAAACAGAGTCTGCAGGCAAACTCGATACCTGAAATATAAACAAATAGTAAACTTAATTAAATATTATTTTTATTTAGTTATTACAGAAATATTTTTACCTTCAATTTCAACCAAGCAGAAAACCATTTTCTATGCAAAGTCTCTTTCCTTCTCAAAGATAAAGAACGATACTTTCTATATATCAATTCTTTATATTCCCTGTAGATAAAAATAATAATAGTTTAACAAATATTTAAAATTACAAGAGATAAGATAAGAGATACATGTACAATTTACTTACTTGATATACTCATCGAACAAATCACAATTGAACAACACTGTGCGATGTGTCATCTCTCGCTCTTCAAGGCTTAATGTCGTCAATGTATATGATCCTGGAATTCCTCCTGTCTGAGGAAGTGATGGAAAACTGGGTTCAATTTGCTCATACTGTTCTTCTTCATTTCTCATTGATCTGTTTATTCTCATAGTAAGATCAGACAAATACATTGAGTAGAAATCCATACATTCTTGAGCCAAGTAACCGTTCACAATAGAACCTTCAGGATAATTCATGTTCTGAACATATGATTTCAATGTGCACATGTTTCTTTCAGTTGGATACATCCAACAAAAAGCAACGGGTCTTCCAAGAAGTATTTCGGTCGGAATATGGACAATCAGATGCAACATGCATGTAAAAAAATGATGAAGGGAATATTTTCTCTAACTCACACAAAATTAATGGTGTCTCTGCCAACAGTTTTTGCAAGAATGATTTGGACAACCACTTAGCACAAAGATCTCTAAACAAATAGTACAACCGAATAACTGAGACTCTAACATTATTGGACAAGAGATGGCGGATTGTTATTGGAATCAACTCATGCAAAAGAACGTGATAATCATGAGTCCTCAAAGATTTCAACTTCAACTATTTTCTATTGACCCGTTTTGATATATTGCATAAATAGCCATCAGGAACTTTAATAGTCTCTAGCACTTCCAGAAATTGATTTTTTTCAACAGGTGTCATCACATAAGAAGCACATGGAACTTGCCATTTATTTTCACTGATACAGACAGGATGCAATTCGGGTCTGATCCCCCAATCTACAAAGTCATGTCGAGATCGTAAATCATCTTTTGTCTTCCCCTTGACATTTAGAAGAATCGAAAGCAACATTTCATATATATTCTTTTCAATGTGCATTACGTCTAAGCAATGACGTAACAAGTTGGTTGACCAATACGACAACTCAAAGAATATACTCTTCTTCTTCCAATTGTAACAGGTATCATTGGAAACATTTTTCCTCTTTTTAGATTTCATTACACCCTTCCCAAATGAATAACTGAAATCTTTCAATTCATTAATCACATCAATCCCAGACATACGTTGAGGTGGATCGTCATTCTCCATGGTATTTTCAAATCTTCGACGATTATTTCTATATGGATGGTTCATTGGCAAGAATCGTCAATGTCCCATAAAACTAAAACTACAATGATATTTCAGTCTTCTCGGTCGAGTATTCTTCATAAAAACAGGACATGACAATTTTCCTTTTGTGCTCCATCCAGACATCATTGCATAAGCAGGAAAATCATTGATCGTCCACATAAGCACAGCACGCATCTGAAATATGTCTTTCGAACATGCATCGTATGTGGGCACACCCACATCCCAAAAACTCTTATTAAAGGTTGCATGTATACATCTATATCATTGTCAGGATCAGAAGGCCCAGATATCAGTATACTCAAGAAAGTGTAAGGCTTTTTCATACACAACCAAGAGGGAAGGTTATAAATGTGTATGAAAACCGGCCATGTGTTGTGCGAAATAAGCATCTACCCAAATGGATTAAAACTGTCACATGAAAGACTCAGTCTCGCATTACGCACGTCGGCTGCAAATTCAGGATATCGAGCATCAAATCTCTGCCATGCAAATCCATCTGCAGGGTGAACCAACTCTCCATTATTCTTTTTTCTCTCGGTGTCATGTCATCGCATTTTTACGGATATTTCATCAGACATGAAAAGTTTCTGTAATCTGGGGATCAATGGAAAGTGTCACATTACTTTTTGTGACACACGAGATGGTGTTCCATCATCTTTTGGCTTCCATCGGGAGGTTACACATTTGATACAATCATTTCTTTCAGCAGTTTCCTCCCAAAATAAGCTGCAATCATTCGGGCAAGCATGAATTTTTTTTTTTTGAGAATCCAAGCTCATCAACTTCCATGCCATATAGTGGTTTGAGGGAATATCTGCATCATCTGGAAGTAAGTCCTTCAAGAAGGTAAGAATGTAATCAATTGCAGTATTTGAAATCTCATACATAGTTTTCCCATGAAACAATCAGATTAAAAATTCCAACTTTTCATTTTACCACATTGCCGGTATACTGGAGTCGTCGCAGCATCATTCAATTTTTTCACTCTATCAACATCATCATTTTCATTGGACGCATCATGTATGCTTATATCAAAATCTTGTTGGCTAGACATCCTTTCCTTCTCATGATGCTGAATAAATGGAAACCGATCATATATCAAACTCTCCAATTCAGTCCTAACATTTGGATCATCAACATTTTGAGATTCCATTTTCTCTCCATTGTGATACCACACATAATAGTTTGTTTGGAAACCATATTTGGTTATATGATAGCTAACTGCTTCACGACTCAACCAAAGTCTTCCAACACAATTAAAACATGGGCAGTGTATGCGACCACTATCTAAAACCTTGTCAAATGCAAAATCTAGAAAGCTGTTCAAATTATTTTGAAAATCAGTTGAAATCCGATCAGTTTCGTACATCCAACTTCTGTCCATTCTGTAAAAAAATTGAAATAAGTCATTTCAAAGCAATTCAATAATATTGAAGTTTAATCAAAAAAATATTTAGGTAAATGACAATTGTTTACTTTATATAAAAGCATAACTAACACATTACTCTATATGAGAATCATATTAAGAAATACAACAAAATACAGTGTATATAAGAAAATAAGATGCAGAATTTCTAATGCCTATATTCAAGAATTGCCCAGTAAGATATTGGAAGTGGATCAAGGAATACATAATCCTTAAGGATCTTGTTGGGAGTACATGAGTTTTATACTTTAACTTCTTCAGGGAGATCAGGATGAAAAGTAGGATGAGGATCAGGGGAGTGGCGGGACTGTCCAAGGGGGGTACGGGGTGTCTAGGGGGGTGGTGGGGCCGTCCGGGGGGTGGGGGCTGTCTGGGGGGATCGGGGGGTCCAGGTGGGCGGGCTGTCCGCGGGGGTGGTCAGGCTGTCCAATGGGGTAGGGGGAGTCCAGGGGGGTGGGCGGGCTGTCCAAAGAGGTGAGCAGGGTGTTCAGGGGGTGGGTGGGGTTGTCCGGGGGGTACGGGGTGTCTAGGGGGTGGGTAGGCTGCCCATGGGGGTGGCGGGGCTGTCCTGGGGGTCTAGAGTGTCCAGGGGGTGGGCGGGCTGTCCACGGGGGGTGGTCGGGCTGTCCACGGGGGTGGCGGCACTGTCCAATGGGGTCGAGGGTGTCAAGGGGGTGTGGGAGGGGCTTTCTGGGGGTGGGGGGCTTTCCAAGGAGTGGGGGCGTCTGGGGGGTGGGGGTGGTGGGCGGGTGTCCGAGGGTGGGGTGGGCGGGCTGTCAACAAGGGTAGTGATAGGTGTGGAAATTGTACACGTAGAGTTTGATGAGGAAATACTTATGAAGATGGATTGGAATCTTGGTAGGTTCTTAGAGTGGGATGGTCCCTCTGAGTATATAAAATGTATTATGAAATTTTTTAGGGAAATATAATTATCATACAGGGCACATGTCTATAAGATGATAAAATTATATTTTCATAGATGTAAGATAGTATTTTATGGATTTTTTGGACTAAATGAATCTTAATTAGTTAATAGAGAAGAAGTTCTCTATAACAAATATTAGAAAAAATTGATATGTTACAGGACATTTTGTTGCTTTCTATGGATTAATATCCTTAAAAATACCATTAGTAGTGGGTCATATAAAGAATCATTCTCAAGATTGAGTTTAGGAGTATATATGGTTTTTATTATTTTTTCCCATGACTTTTGGGCTGATAAACACTATAATTTTCTTCATAGATCTCATGAATATGATTTTCCATCCATATAATGTCTCTTTAATCATTATATTTATAGATGAAATGACAATATAGTTTATGAAATTATTTTTTAATGATTTACGATGTGACATATTAATGATTACAATTCAATAAAATTTGATTTATAAAAATAATTTTGTGTGTCAATATTGGATACAACAGACTAAGAGCTATTGAAATTAGAGAAGCACCAGGATTTTGGTCTATCTCAATCTCAACATCATGTCAAGGGGGTATCATCACAACCACCTCATAAAAAACAAAAACAAAAACTCTAACAACCTTGGTATCCTCCAACATAATAGCTTTAATCTATTCTATAAAAGTATGAACAATCACATAAACTAGGTGGTCCACATATCAACTTCCCACCTAAAATTCTCACTCTAACAAAAACTACATTTTTTCTATCCCCATATGATTACACAACCCTCCTTCAGAATCATTTGATAAAAATCTGTAAGGAATATAACTAGTTGGTTCATTTGATGACATAGTATAGGTATATTTATATGAAAAGAATACCCCCACAATAATCATGCAGTCCTATCATCAGTTTAAAACCCTAGAACACATAAAAGAAGCTAGTATGGACATTTACTAAAATATTTAACACAATAAGAATAAAAATACACTCTAAATATAGTTTGATAGGATATAATGGTGTGTGTGAAAAAAATGATATTAAATCAATTTAAATGAATATGGAACAAATGAGGGTTTACAATACACTAAGAGTACCTCAAACAATCCAAAACCACTATAGCGCCACATATTCAACTTCATGAAACAGGACCTGGAAATCTTACTCACGTCTTTACTGATGACCACCTAATTGGAACACTCTATTTATGGTTCTTGAACACAAGGAACAAACTATGTTTGGTCTCTACCAACTCAATCACCCCCTTGTAGATCATAATCTTGTTTCCCCTTATACTAAAATGGTCTCACTGGAAGCTACTTCTAATGCTGGTCCTAAACCATTAATTCTCCACAAAACAATGATCAAAGAAACATTGGACACATCTTAATGACAATACAAGCTCATCACATATAGGTTAAATCAAAATAGAAACAAAAACATATACACGTCAAAATCAAAACTAAAAACTGAAATATTAGATAAATTTCAATAAAAATAAGGTACCAATTAAGAAAATACCTAATTTAGGATGGGTCTGATAAGATTTGGAAGGAAATTCAACACCTTGGATGGGATGGAGGAAGAGGAAGCTGAAGGAGCTCCAAGATCGCCAAACTGCTCCCACCGAAGGAGCTCCAAGATCGTCTGCTCCCGTTTAGGGTTCTGTATCGCGAATGGGGGAGAGGACGGGCCGCTGTTAATTTGGGGGAAAGTTTTACCAACGATTTTTAAAAACCGTTGGTATATATCTTCAGGCCAAACCTATACCAACGGTTCCTTAGAACTGTTGGTAAAATCTTCCCCGAACCACACCTATACCAATGGTTCAATGAGAACCGTTGGTAAAACTCCCCTAAACTACATATATACCAACGGTTCTAAGGAACCGTTGGTAAAAGCTTCCATAAACCATCCTTTATCAACGGTTTCATGAAACCGTTGGTATGGAAGTGTGGGGAAAACCCCACATTTCAGTAGTGATATGATGGAATGGGGAGTGAAACCAATCCACTATTATAGTCTTGGTAGTGAGACTTGATTAAGGAAATGATTTTCCATGCTTATGAATATGCCAAAAACTTATTTCATATGCCAATTTTATGCTCTCATGGATCATGTTCTTTGATTCCTTTATGATTCATGTCTTATGAACTACAAAGATTTATGTCATGATTCAAGATTATAATCTATGATATGCAGGGTATGGTTTTCAAATGTTATGATCATGTTCTAATACCCTTATGGTCATTTTATGTTTAAATGATCATTGATATCTCCCTTATTTACCCTTACTAAACATAAAAACTCACCCTTTATTATGCTTCCTTAGGTTATGAAGAAAATTTTTAGGTTTGATATGTCTAAGAAGGGTGATAGTTATAAATAAATTAGTGGGATATGATATGGATCTCTTATGAATAAGTTGTTTATGTATCCAAGTTTCCAAATACACTAGACTTATATGATTCTGGTGTGGATCATAATGTTATGTATTGAATATTCATCTAATAAGATGTGATACTTATGTATGAAAAGTATGAGTCACTAAAGTTGGTATTAGAGTTGGGTTTAGTTACTTTTGAAAACTAATATGAGAAAACTTTAGTGAGAACCCTTACGATAATCCTATGTATAGAAGAACTTCCTAAGTTATGGAAAATAAAGGAGTGTGGTTTTCCTATAAAAACATCCCTCTCTAGATACTATAAGTGGATACAGTTTTTCCACAGATGCATCTAGGGGTAACAACACTGAAAAGAGTTGGTTGAGTATATATTATCCATCATTTTGGTACATAGTGAGTGAGCCCTTACTGCGCACCTGGTGTAACACTCTTGGGGTATATTCTTGGATAACTCAAATTTTCTTTATGAACCATTATGAAGTATTTTAATAGATGATGACCATGAATAACCTATTTTATACTTAAGGTTTTATAGATTGAAAAGAACGTGTCGTGGTTTAGACATTCTATGAATGATTTTTCACTTTAATTAATGACGCTTAATGGTTATGTGTAACCTGAACAACCACCCGAACAGTGCTATCGGGTAGGGTGCTACTGGTCTTAGGCACACCTACCCAAATGGCCAAAGGTTTCCGACTAGCAGTGAGGGTGTAATCAGTTATAGTAGGGAGGCTATACCCTCTGGGAAATAGATAAGGCATTGGTCTGAGTATAATAATATAACATGTAGTAGAAATAAATGACTCAGCATACTCGAACCAGACCCGAAAAGAAGAAGTATAGCAATATCAAATAAAATAGTGGAAGTGATATAGAAACAACTACAGTTGAAAGTAAATAGAACATCATGCTAAACACCACTTGTAACCACTACTAAAACAAACAAGGCATGCATACATAGCAAGTAATACACATCAATATACTAAGGGTGCCCATGGATAATCATATTAGTAACATACAAAATAAGCATATTGAAACTAAAAAGAAAACTAAACAAAATTAAAGCTCCAGCTAGGCATAACCTCAAGGTCCATACCAATCTCCATGCCAAATAGTATTATGATCTAGCTCTTGAGGTTGATCCTTTACATGTACATAAATCCATAAAGTCTACACACATCCCAAAGGGTCTGGGTAGGGTGTGAGATGAATCATAATAGGATACCACCCAATGGTGTGTACCTAGTATATATGCTTAAGAAGACATGCATCTCTAAGTAAAGTAAGAAGTGTGATGCAATAACTAAACACAACCTCTACTGGTGCTGAGCAGCCACCAGGGAGTGTCACCTACTTCATCCAATGCCGGAATCATATAAAAAAACAAGATTCCTTGGCCCATGGTCCAAGGTATCCCTGTAGTCACAAGTCCATGTGAACCCTTATGTTCCACTTCAATCCCATAGCCCGGTACCACATGCCTCCTGACACCATGTGTCTCAAAGTACTGAAGTCTCAAAGGCACACCCAAACAATAGTATCCTGGTCCCAAGGACCCCTGCTCGTAAGCTCACGTCGGCCCATGGCATAATGACTAGAGGAACAACGATGTCTGTCCTCAAATAAATATCCAGTCCTACGGCCTCAATCATGGAAATCCTCATCCCCCAACCCGATAGCCTCATCAATATCCTCTGAAGGATCCTCACCTTCCATGTGGATTTCTACATCAAGCACCCCCAAATCAAAAATAACTAAACAACAACTATCGGGGACCTCTACCCACATGAGTGGTCAAACCATGTCATCACAAAGTCAACATGTGTGCACACGACTCAATCGGCATTCTGTCCATCACGGGTGAGAGGAAATCACCAAAATAAGAACTCAAGCCACACCATGTCTAACACCTCATGCCCCTGTGACCATGTCGCTCCAATCCGATGGTCATTTCATCCAATTATCTCAGACCATGCCCAAATTGACAATTAAACTGCCTTAAATCGATATCCACGACACCCAATCCCATAGTCAAAACCACCCAAGAAAATTTGGGCTATACCCAACCAGTGATCAACAGCACTCAAACCCCAATGGTCATGCCATCCCAACCTCGGGTAAAGCCTGTCACAACCCCAAGGGGTCTCGGCACATGCAATTCATCAATTACATATTTATATCACATTAAAAGACTTGTAAACAAGAAATTCAATTTAAAGAGTTTGAATTGCACTAGCTATCAACTATAACTTAGCAGCACTGAGGTATTGAATGCCTCTAATTAGCATAATCAAGTGTAAACAACTTCAATATTCCATTTTAAAACTAAAAAAACAATTCTAACCATTTTGGAAACCCGGCCAAAATATCCCATGTAGTGACGGCCTCTAAACCAACCTCGCTCACATAATGAAGGTAAGGGAATGTCCAATGGAATCCCACAAGGCACATGGTCAATTAAATATGAAATAACAGGGGTCTCACTCAATACCTGTTGTCGTGATAAAAAGTCGTAACCCATAAATGTCCGCGAAAACTCAAAACAAGGTATGAACCACCTACCTCATACTCGTACGAATCTTCTAATCCAGTGTTTGCCTCTAATTCGTCCTAGAATATGGTAGATCTACATAACAAGCATAAATTCTCAAGGTTTGATAACTAGGTCTAGATAATAAATCATGAATAATGGATCAATAGGAATTGAGAGCTTACTAATTAGGTTCCAACGTATCCAACAGTGTTTGATAACTAGGTCTAGGGTTAAATTCACTTCATCTTTATGTTAAAGTTAATTCTCGTAGGGTTTGGGATTTAACAAATTAATGGATCATAATTAAGTGAATGTTAATTTAAATGATAATTATTAATAATTGAGAGAAGAGGTAAGGTTAGATCGATTACACCTTTTAAATATTTTCTCAAAAAAAACATCTTCTCGTTGTGCTTTGTTAATCAACTTTCATTTCAAAATTAAAAACCAAAAAAATGAAATCTTCTTCCAGAAAACTTCTTCTAGTTTTAAACGATAAAAAACCTACATCCTTTAAAGTAGTGTTTTTATTCTGTTTTATTTTATTTTTAGAATACCTTTAAGAAGTTGTTTTAATTCACTTCCTCCTTCGAGAGACGACATTGGTCAGTCACTCTGCTGCACCTAAGTAACCTGAAACCGAACATCATTTGAGAGCGCCCACGACAGCGTCTTTCACCCCCCAACCCAATAGCCTCATCTCTATCCTCTGAAGGCTCCTCACCTCTCACATGGCTTTCTATGACAAGAACCCCCAAATTACAAATACCTAAACTGCAACTATCGGGTGCATCTACCCACACAAGTGGTCAAACCACCTCATCACAGAGTCAACTGGTGTGCACACGACTCAATCGGTGCTTTGGCCATCACGGGTGAGCGATAATCACCAAAATAAGAACCCAAACCACACCATCTCTCATACCTCATTCCCCTAGGACCATGTCGCTCCAATTCGATGGCCATACCATCCAATTATCCTAGGTCATGCCCAATCTGACAATCACACTGCCTCAAAATATTGCCCACGACGCTCAATCACATATAGTCAAAACCACCCAAGAAAATCTGGGTTACGCCCAACCAGTGATCAGCATCACTCAAACCCCAATGTCCATGTCATCCTAACCTTGGGTCAAGCCGGTCACAACCCCAATGGGTATCATCACATGAAATTCAGCAATCAAATATTAATATCACATTAAAACATTTGTAAACAAGCAATTCAATTTAAATAGTTTGAATTTCACTAGATAACAACTATAACTTAGTAACACTGAGGTCTTGAATGCCTCTAATTAGCTTAATCAAGTTTAAAAAAATTCAATATACTAGTTTAAAACTAAACAAAAATATTATTACCATTTTGGCAACACGGACAAAATATCCCAGGGAGAAACAACCTCTCACCCAACCTCGCTCACATAATGAAGGTAATGGAATGCCCAATGACATCCCACAAGGAACACAGTCAATTCAATATAAAATAACAGGGGTCTCGCTCAATACCCATTATGGTGCTAAAAAGTTGTAACCCCCAAATGTCTGCGAAAACACAAAACAAGGTATGCACCACCTACCTCATACCCGTATGACTCTCCTCATCCAGTGTCAGCCTCTAATTTGTCCTAGAATAGGTAGATCTACATAACGAGCATAAACACTCAAGGTTTGATAACTAGTTCTAGAGAATAAATCATTAAGAACAGCTCAAGGGGAATCGAGAGGTTACCGATTAGGTTTCAACACATCTAATGGTGTTCAAATTGGGGTTCGGAAGAAAAAATGGGAGGTAAAACTCTGTATGGCGCTGCTATTCGTGAACCGGGGGAGAAGGGTTCTGTCTGGGAGAAGAAGACGAGGTTGCTGCTCGTTTTACCAAAAAAAGAAAATTACATAGCGTGTACATAAATATACGCGTCGTGTATATAGTTGATTTTACCATTTTCACCGACTTCCTTTCCACGTCAATAAAAGATCCCACCGACATCAGTACACAACATGTACGGGTAAAATACACTGCATGTACTTGGCTAATCCTTTCTTCCTTGCCGACATCCCTGCATGCCATGTATGGCCATTACACGCACACATTACATGGCGTGTATATAGAATTACACGGCGTGTAACCCTAATCTATGTCGCGTGATAGGTTTCAACCACTACTTGGCCTGCTTTCCCCCTTTTTCTAAAAAACAACCCAAAAAAAAGACTCGTACCTTAAAGGAAGAACCGGGTTCTTACATAATGAAAACCATTTTGCTTTTAGTTGGGTATTTAAGATTGAATGTAAATTCCTCAAACCTAGTATACCAGAGTCAATGATTACTTTATTATATTAGTTTTAGATACAAGAAATCACATCCTAATGGACTGAATAGTTCAGTAGTCTTGAAAAGCTAGATACATATTTGAAATTCACATTACATTTGAAAACATGGAATATAATATAGATTTTTCATTTATAACACAATTATTACCTTTAGAATATCCCTAAATATCAATTATAATACACTTTATGGCATCCTAGGGAAATGAAACATAATAAAGGTGTGAGCACTAATGCTTAGTAAGGGTAATTTTATAGTGGAAGTTATCATGAATAAATAGGTCATAATCAATATGGAAAAGTAAATAACTGAAACACATTCCATTTAATCAATAACTTGAACATGAAGAATAATATTTCATGAATAAATTATGATCAAATCGTGATATATAAATAATCACATGAGCTTGAAACTTAACCATGAATATTCTAACTAATCAAATAATCACATGGACATCAATAACTAATTTCATAATAATGTAATCCATAATGTCGGACATTTAAAACTTTCTGTAAAGTCCTTGTGCCAATATATCTCTACTATCAAGGCATTTTTTCAAGACATCTTACATAAATGGGTAAGGCCTCAGCTAAAAACTCAAACTAGTTTGTCTCATTAGACCTACTGATGCATCAAGAGGCTATAGCAGTCATCACTCATCCACTTACTAAGTCCAATGCATTCCTCATATGAAAGGGGTGAAACACGATCAACATTAACATTCGTATTGAAAAACCTGTCATATGAAATGTTAATAATTTCCCCAATCAATCAACATAATCATAAACCATTCAGAATAATATGAAGAATGTTATCATAATAGTACATATCAGTCAACTAATCATAAACCATCTAGAGAAATAATGAGGATGTTATCATTATTGTAATAGCTCGGATCTCTCTGGTCCATTACTTTTCTGAAATTTGGTGTTTTAGGTGTTCTCGGAGGTCACGGTGACTTATCCCCAACACTTTGTCAAATTTCATGAAACGGTGTCATGAAACGGTGTCACTTCCTTTTCTAAATTTCCAAACTGCTTCATGAAACGGTGTCACAAAACTGTGTCACGAAACAGTGTCACTTCCTTTGCCAAATTTCAAAGTTGTTTCATGAAATGGTGTCACTTCTTTTTCCATATTTCCAAACTGTTTCATGAAACGGTGTCACGAAATGGTGTCACTTTGCCAAATTTTTAAACAATTTCATGAAATGATGTTACAAAACAGTGTCACTTCCTTTTCCAAATTTCCAAAACTATTCCACGAAACAATGGAACAGAAACGGTGGCACCGAAATGGTGTCATGAACAGTGTTTCCAGAACTCTGTCATTTCCTTTATCAAATTTCTAGATTTTTCCAGATTTCTCAGTGTTTCCCTTTTGTCGTCTTTCTTTGACGTAAAATGATTTAAATTCCATATCTTTGAAGCTGTTTCATGATCAGTAAATCATATCTTTGATTTTTTTTAAATATGGAGGCTTTTAATAGGTCAAACCGTGTGGTTTAATGTGATCTGCTTTTATTAGAAAATCCATCGTATCTTAAACAGCTACTTCGTTAAATCCTATAAAGGGATTAGATATCGTCCTCCCTTATTCTTCCTTCTAGTTCCATGGTGTGAGACGCTCGAACCTTTCCTTTCTTCCCATAGGATTTGTGCAATCAAACTTTCATCCTTGGATTGGTTCCCCTTGAAGTTTCTTCCTGCTACAAGCGCACCCCATGTTTTGGTGCAACCAAGCAGTATCAACCAGTCTTCGATATAAGGTATGTTCTACCATCGTTCTTCTGGGTTCCTCTCCTTCTATTTCTCCTTTTCCTGTTATTTCATGTGATCTCCATGTTCCTAATGGAGTTTTCTTGGGTGTTGGCCGGTGTGGTGGTGTCTCTGCGTCCTCAGGTGCATGCAGTCCTATAGGAGAGGTGATCGTGATCTATTTTGTTGGATTGTTCTCATGCAAATATCATCTAAAACCTTTTGAGGTATGGAATTCATGGATTCTATATTCTTTTACATGCAACTGTAGAGTTATCATATTTTATCCCACCGGATAAAAATGGAATTGACATAAGAAATATATGAACTTGATAAATAAATTAGTATCGATTGTATGTTGTTGCCTCTTGTTTTTTCTAGAAAGTGTAATATCTATACTTTCTTTGTTTAGCATGTCGTTCATGATAGAAATTGGTAAATAACGTAAATCTGGAATTAATTCTAAATTAATTAGATAAATATAAAGAGGCATATTTTTTAATCTGGTTGTTGTTATGGTAAACTATTTATAATCAAATGGATGTAGTTATGAATGTTTAAATGAACCAGCTAATTCAATATGGAATAGATAACCAGTTGTTTGATAAAAGATAATATCTGGCAGGGTTTTAAGTTAACCATTTTCTTGTAAAGGCCAAAATCCTTATGCTTGGATCCATGAGTGATCGTTGTGTGTGAAGGCTAGATGTCTTACTTAGGGTCGAGAGCCTAGTTGCTTGTTTTTTGTTTTCATGTCGCTTGTGTTGTGGTGTGAGCCCTGGATGGCTGAGTCTGAGAGGCTGTTGTGGTATGTGGGGAAAGTAGGCCCAGGGGTTGGGGTAGAAGTTGACTCCTAGAGTGGAGAGATGCATTGGTTTATGCATGTGGGTATCGAGAAGGACACTGGAGATGATGCAACAGGTTGGTTATGAATGTTGGATGCTTGTTGAATCTTGTTGGTTGTTTATCTTATTTATTTTCCCCACTACTTAAGACAGCTAGTCTTGCTTACCCTCCTTCCAAAGGAGGTGAAGATGTGCAGGTTATGCAACATGCTTTCTATGTTTAGCTTCTCGAGGATGGATGGGTCTATGATCCTGCTATAGGTAGAAAAAGCTCGATGTGTAGTTCATCTACTCACCGTGTTGAGGCTCTTGTGTTTGGTAGCCTAGTTCTGTTTTTCTAGAATGCTTGGAATTATGGGAAAGTAGTAATTTTGTTAACAAATTATTGAATAAATGATGTTAACCCATGGGGTTGGAGCTTTTTGGGATGCAATGTTGAGGTAATATTTCTGAAAAGCTGTGGACTTGGTTTGGTTATGCCTGGAGGGTATGGAACTTGGTGTGATGCTAATGAAATATAATGTGGAATTAATAACAGTTAATTAATGGTTAAATAATTAACATAAAGTGAAAATAATAAAAATGGATAAAGTAATATAATATAGCTCTTTAAATGGTTGTGTGCTTATAGGATACCTAGTCTTAGCAGTGACATTCGGGAGTCCAAGAGATGTTAGTTGCAGTTGATTCTAAGACTAGGTTATGCCCAAAGTGTGGTTGTGAGCAATAGTTTATTCTGTACATTTTGTGTTTCTATACGCAACTCCACCATGTCGGTTATAGAAACTGACACCTCAGAGATTCTGAGCTCTATGGTGTGTTTTCCCCAACATCCTGGTGAGAGGATGGATGGATGACTTCTCCCTTTGGTTCTACTCTCTTCTCTTGATAGTTACATATGCTGGTATGCATGACGGTTCGTTTTCCCCATATATGTGTGTAGAGGGTTGTAATGGATTGTGGTTATTTCACATACATATACTCTGGATATATTTTCCTACGAACTATAATAAATATAACGTGTATAGGTTGTGACGGCTCAAGGATCCTTACTCGTTGTATGGGTTGTAGTGGCTTAAGGTGTAATACCTGATGTATGATACGCATTATACGGCCTGTGGTGGATCTCAGGAACTACCTGGTTACTTCTTGTTGTGTGGATGGTGTGGTGAATAGCTCAGATGTCTGTGGGAAAGCCTTGTATTTCATGAGGTGCAGTTTGTGGTGCTCACCCAGGTGTCTTCGGACTATCCTTTTAGGAGAGAGATGCTTAGGACGTGTGACGTTGGGGAAAAGAAGAAAACCAGTGGGGAAGTAGTAGCGGGGTACCCTTGATATTCTTTATTATATTATATACTCTTTTATTCGATACTTGGTGAGAGTATTCATGGTGCGGCTAAGAACATAGTATACATGTTTAGGTGGTGAGTTAGTTTCACTTGTCACTAATAGAAAAATTGTATATACCAATAGTTTGGAACTGTTGGTATAAGTCCTCAAACCATTGGTATAGCCTATACCAATGGTTTGGGAAGCCGTTGGGTGATTTGGCGTGTGGAGAGACCTATCCCAATGGTTTTCAAAACTGTTGGGATAGGTATATATAAAAAAATTCTAATGAAGGTTTGAACCCACAACCTCCACGTTATATATCAATGACTTTATCACTAACCTATAGTTTCCTTTGTGAATATATTTGGATATATATATATATATATATATATATATTTATTTATTTATTTATATGTAATTTATATATTGATTTATTTGACGATATTCGATAAATTTACTCATAAAAAAGAAGGGTACATATCCCAACGGTTCTCAAAACCATTGGGAAAGGGTCCACTTTTCCCAACGATTTGCCCAAACTGTTGGGAAAAGTGTTCTCAAAGTACCCTTTCCCAATGGTTTTCCAAACCCGTTGGGAAAAGTGGACCATTTCCCAATGGTTTAGGAAACTCATTGGGAAAAATGGCCTCAAAGTACCCTTTCCCAACGGTTTTGGAAAAACCATTGGGAAAAGTGGACCCTTTCCCAACGGTTTGGGAAAACTGTTGGGAAAAGTGGTCTCAATGTACCCTTTCCCAATGGTTTTCCCAAACCATTGAGAAAAGTGGACCTTTTCCCAATAGTTTTGGAAAACAGTTGGGAAAAGTGGCCTCAAAGTACCATTTCTCAACGATTTTGGAAAAAACTGTTGGAAAAAGTGGACCATTTCCCAATGGTTTGGGCAAACCGTTGGGAAAAGTGGCCTCAAAATACTCTTTCCCAACGGTTTTGAGTGGACCCTTTCCCAATGTTTTCCAAAACCATTGGGAAAAGTGGTGTCAAAGTACCCTTTCCTAACTGTTTTGGAAAAATTGTTGGGAAAGAGGACATATACCAACGGTTTCTATAAACCGTTGGTATAGATGTGTTAGTATAGATAGGATTTCGAGTGGTGTGTTGTTCACTATGATTTAGCATGCTTTATTTCCTTTTGAATAAGAGGATCCTACTGAGTATACTGTTATACTCACCCTACATATATATAAACCATTTTTTAGGTCACTTTGAGCTGGTTGGAGACTAGAGTAGTTACTACTAGCTTGGAGTTGGAGGAGTTATTCGAGCTTCGTGGTCGTTGTCGTTTTACTTTCTTTTGGTACTTGTAGTTTTTCCCTTTTAATTGTAGTAATATTTGCATGAAATTACATATGTGTACTTGGGTTTCATTTTATATTTCAGTATGAGTTGGAGTTGGTTGGTGTTTGTCTTATCTCTCTCTTTCACATGTGTTCTCTTAAAGGGTAATGCCTCTCATCTGTGTGATTATTATACCCTTGGTTCTAGTCACCAACTCGGGTCCTACGGGAGGTGGGACTCGGGTGTTTCTATCTCTCTTCTCACATTGTCATCCCAGGAGGGGTACACTTTGTGGAAAGGGGTCATGATAGAGTGGTATCATAGGTCTGGTTGAGGGATAGGATAGAGTTTGGAGTTAGGCATAGGTGGGGTTGCATGGTTTGGTAGGGAAACAACATCAGTCATGTTTAGAAAGTGTTGTAAATACTAATGGTCTCAGTACTCAGGATGTTCGTACGAGGGGGGGTGGTACGAGAGCTAGACGATGTGGTCGGTGTACTCGATTATACCTTGCCCCTCCCACTAACATATCATCCATCCCACATTATGATCCCAACGTGTCATTAGGGACACACAGGATATTTAGACCTCCTATATTTTCACCACCCTTTACATCTGAGCCTCCTCACTCGTCTGTACCATATCTGATGATGATTACTACTCCTCATCCAGCATTCAGCCAGTCATCCATGTCATCTTCTTTTACTTCTGCTTCCTTCTCACCAGGATTTTATATTTCATCTTCTTCGACTTGTGCTCCGCCGGAGTCTGTCCCTACGGAGCATACATTGGGGCCCACTCCACCTGTACAGGGTGTTCCTTCAGTTTCTGTGGGTCCAGCGGTGCCCATTGATCAGACTACCACATGTATACTTATACAACCCTAAAAAAATTTACACCATTATTTATTTTAATTATAACATGTATTGATAAAATATTTATTTTTCTTTCATAACAGATGCGTCTACTGATAGGAGGCGGGGGCGGGGGCGTACACGCATACGTGCGGTGTGGAACCGTCGCACGCAGTTGATGGTGGACTACAATGAAGATAATCAAATGATTGAAAAATAAGGGGCAACAATGTCGTAGTTTTTTGGCGATGCTCGCCAAATACACTACTAGAATTAGAGGTATTTGTGATGGGCTATTTGCGGCGGAATCCCGTCGCAAATAGGCTTTAACGACGGGGCAACGTCGCAAAAAGCCCATTGCAGAAAACGAAGTCACAAATAAGTCTTCGATTATATACATTATATATCAATAAAGTTGTTGCGACGGGCCGTCGCAAATAGTATTTACGACGAGTAAGTTCTCTGTCACAAATAAGCGTCCGATTATATATATATAAACATTTTGCGACGGGTCCGACGCAATTAGTATTTGCAACGGGCCCGTCATCCCGTCACAAATACTAATAATAAAAAATTATATTTTAATTATTTGCGACGGGAACCCGTCGCAAAATGTCCCGTAGCACATATTAAAAATAATAAAAAATATTTAATAAAATTATTATTAATGAAAAAATTATATTATTATTATTAAAATAAAAAATATATATTATTATTAGTAAAATAAACAAACATTAAAAAATATAATACTAAAAAAATATATTTAACAAAATTGTGATTAATAAAAAATTAATATTAATATTATTAAAATAAAAAAAATTAAAAAAATTAAAATTCTCAATACTTACAAAAAATATAAAAAATCAAAAAATATTATTATTAGTAGTAAAATAAACAAATATTAAAAAATATAATACTAATAATAAATATTAAAATATTAAAAATAAAAAAATTAAATTATGCAATATTTGCACCAATATAAAAGAAAGAAATTGTAAATAGTTCATATTACTACAAATCTTGAATTCAAATGTTTTTAACATAAAAAACAAATCATTGTGAGGTCGTATTCTGGAGGAGGTGGAGGAGATGTAGTAGTGGGTGGAGGAAACTTCATTCCTAAACTACGAGTCACACGACGCATGTACACCATCTGCTCCTGATGCTGCTGTTGTTGTTGTCATCGACGCATCTCCTCCTCGTGCTGCTACTGTTGTTGCTGATGCTGCTGACACATCTCTTCATGCTGCTTCTGCAAACTCTCTATAAGCTCAGCCTGAGTTCACAGCTACTTCTGATACTGTGAGGCAGAAGATGATGTCTCTCCACGAGCTCCTCTTGAACTAGACGCCGACATCGCAGCAGTACCATAATAATTATCATGAGTCAAATGAAAACTGATACCAACTACTCGGCCCTTCTCAAAGCCATACTGAGTCGCCTGCAACCATGATGTCTCATCGAAATAGTGGGCACTGGTCTACTCAGTCGTCTCATCCTGACTCTCAGCCTGTGTCTGAGAGATCGCAACCTCATATGACTCCTTCAATTCCAATTTGAAATTAAAATTGTGAAAATATTATATGTTGTTAATTTTCAAACTGAAAAAATAATACTAACCACAATATGACGATGGTGATCACCTCTAATCTCTCCAGTAGTTGGATCATTGTACATCCTCCGATAAACGTCGAATTTCGTAATATCGGGATGCTCGATTGCCTACAAAAATATAAAATAAACTGTTTATATTTAAAGTTATATAAAATATTTAAAAAATATACTTATCAGATGCTCTCTATGCGTACTGAATGTACGGCTACTAGCTCGATGTGTCACCTCTTGGCTCCCCCGGTTCTGCCGTCTCACTGAAGATCTCCTCAGAAATTCACCACCCAACTAGTGTAAACATAATTCATCCCAAATGTGAGATGAAATACTCTGATCGGTGCGCTCTACACGACTCATCAAATTTTGTCACTTCTGTTTTCTTAATGGTTGTTCTTCTCAAATTGTGCAAAAAATGATGGAAACGGTCACGCATAGACACTTGTCATGCCGCGTGGATAGCGTCACGCATGCTATCATCGACGGGATACAATAAACCCTACAAATAATTTATAATATCAAGTTATTAATAAAATAAATTTCAAAATAAATATTATTTATTTACGTACCAGCCAATGATTGAACATGTCACGCCGCACATCAACGAGAATCTATTCTCATGTGATCCATGATTGAGAAAAATAATTGCACAAGATAGCGCTCCTATATCCAATAGCTAAATGCGCAAAATTGTGAAAAAAAGAATAAATAATCAAACAATTAGTATATATATAAATAAATTAATGAAAGCTAACTAAAATATACAAGTTATCATACCTCTGTGTGCGTGGATCGAAGCCAAGACGTGGACGTCGCTCGGGGATAGGTTCAGGAATCATCAATCGCGCAAGACCATGCCCCATCTGCATACCCCCTGAACCGCTAGTAGGTTGGGGGTCAGATGATCCAAAATCCCTCTCATCCAACAGTAGCTCAGCCTCCTACAACTCACGATATAGATCAGGATCCATCTGAAACACAAAATGATTGTTGTTAACAGATAATTGAAAATAACTATTATATATATATAATGTCTGCATCTTCATCCTCAGCATCATCAATATCCATACGAGTTTTAGTTTTATCATCTCTTGTCATTTGAGATTCATTTGTAACATCATTAACGTCTTCGTCATCATCGATCCTTAATTGTGGAGTGTCATCATCGATATTCACGTCTCTGTGAAAAGGATGGATTTTGAGCAGTCTCTTAAAAAATTTCAATTCATTCCACTTCAACGAAACCACATTCAGTTTGAATAAAGTGATTTTTCCAAAATTTCATTTTTATTAATACTTCACCAATCACTCAAGTCTCTTGAAGTAGCACAGTACTTTGTGTAATAAATTTGATATGTCTGTTTATTCAGTAAAAATGGTTCATTAACTACAAGAAAATTTTTATTTTTAATATCGACGATCTCATTAGTCAAATGAACACGCAAGCCTCTCTCAGTATCCAACCACTGATATTTAAACATCATTATGTAATTCTGTCATAGATAACACAACTCAATAATTTAATCCAGAATGTCATTAAAAGTCAACTTCAATTTTTCTGTGATGCGATCATCTCAAGCAAACTCCACTATTCATTTTTTTTTGATTCCTCATATGCATGTGTATGAAATCGAAAATCATTCACCGCATATGCATTATAAGATTTAACCATTTTGGATGGTGGATTACTCAATATACACAGTCTCTTATCAATTTTATCAAACATATTGACACACCTGAAAATTTGTAAAACAATTATCAATATAATAAATAATAAACAGAATTGATATTAAACCATCAATCATTTATGTTACCAGTTGTTGAAACCATTGAGAATTTTTTTATGTCTGTATTCTTCAAGAGAAACTGATATAATTTGTAAAAGTTGTTTCTTGATATGATTATCATATAACCTGCAAATAAAATAAGTTTACATATTGTAACATAAATTATAGAATAAATGATAGAAGCACTCACAGTACAAATGATGTCATTTCTTCACAGTTGAGCAGAACATGTGTATGAGCTTTGTGATGTTCATCATCTGAAATCCATTGTTCATGAACTCCACCAAAACCAAGATTTGGCTGATTAAAAACTGATAATTGATTGTCCATTTCGTCATTAACATTCCCCCCATTTCATCTCATGTGATTGTGTTTCGAGAGATATTGAAATTCAAAATAATAAGAGCAGGAAAAAAAAAGCAATTTCCTCTTGAAACTAAGCTTCAGCAATTGAGCATTCAACTGATGCTTTGTTACGTACTTTTTTCTTCAATATCTGCATGAATCTCTCAAATGGGTACATCCATCAAAATTGTACTGGACCTCCACATTTAGCTTCATGTGACAAATGTAATATCAGATGTTCTATTGAGTCGAAGAAAGCCGATAGAAATATTTATTTCTAGTTTACATATAATTACAGCAATATCTTCTTTCAGTTTGTTTAGTACATCGTAGTCTGTTGTCGTTGCACAAATGTCTCGAAAAAAATATGATAAGTCTATTATCGAATCCCAAATCATAGAATTCAACAAACCTCTGAATCTAGTTGGCATAATTCTTTCCATTATAACATGACAATCATGACTTTAATCCGGTAATATAATCATCCTCAACACATCTGCCCAAATTGGAAACATAGTCATCTAGAAGTCTCATATCTGCAATCCACTGAAACAATAATAAGGGACTCTTTGAACAGTGTATAAGCTGCTTTTGACTTCATTAACCACTCTGATCTGTCATTTTCAAATAGTTAAAGTTCTGGTCGCCTGTAAATTTGGGCAAGATCTAATAACGTCATTACAGTATCTTTAGTCTTACCTGTTGTATCCAAAATTTTATGAAATAAATTATCAAAACAGTTCTTCTCAATATACATGACATCCAACATGTGGCGAACCAACAAATCAACCTAATATGTAAGATCCAAAAAAATACTTCATTTTATCCAATTATGTTCTTTCTCAAAGCCATAAATTTTCTGTTGGTTTACTATTGGCCCAAATGTGATGGGAGACAATAAAAATACAACTGACTTTAACTCTGTATCTGAGATCATTTTTTGTGGTCCATCCCTTTCAACTGTACCTTTTCTGAAATGAGATTTGTTCCTCTGAAAAGGATGATCGGTTGAAAAAAATCTACGATTACAGTCAAAATAACAAGGTTTTTTTTCATTGACAATCATAAAGGCTTTGTTGTCTTTTATGCAGTAAGGACGTGATTTTAGACCATGTGTACTTCAGCCAGATAACATGTCATATGCCAGAAAGTCACTAATCGTCCACATCAATACAGCTTTTAATATGAAATTTGGTTTCGCAGCAACATCATATGTACTAACACCATCACATCAAGTCATTTATCTACACTGAGTAGAAAGAGGTTGAGAGACCTACTGTTCCTCGAAATTGGGAACACCGACACATGCAGAAGGTTACTCATCTGTACTACGAGCAGTAACAGGTTGAGAGACTAGTTGTTCCTTAGAATTAGGAGCACCAACACGTGCGAAAGGTCACTCCTCTACACTGCAAGTAGCGGCAGGTTAAGAGATCAGTTGTTCCTCGAAATTAGAAGCACCATCACGTTCAAAAGGTCGCTCCTCTGCACTGCGAGAAGCAACAGGTTGAGGGACCTTTAGTTCCTTGGGATTGAGAGCACCAACACGTGCAGAAGTCATTATCTGAAGAAATTATTTAACATTTAATTTGGAGTACATAAATGCAACAACAAATGAACAATATAATGTATATGACAACAAAATGTAACCTGATAATTAAACTCTCTTTTTCGTTTTTAAAGGCTAAAGGGATTTGACCCATCTATCGATGATCCAAATCCCTTCATTATGGTCTCTTCTAGCATACAAAACATCCTCTAAAACATGTGTATCTCTTTCTGAAAGTCAATCAGATGAGTTTACAAACACTTGACATGCAACCTAAGTCCTTACTACAAGATCTTAATCTTATCATGGTATTGAGACCTCATCCACATCAGGTTTCCTTCTTAATCCAGGATACCTCTTTGACAATTCCCTATACACAATCCAGATCTATTTAGAAAATTAAATTTTCCAATCCCTGTATAGAAATTAGGAATGTAAGGATATCATTAAGTAGAATTATGTGTGGATTGATTCTCACTTTAACACCCACAATTGAGACTCATTTGATTCAGAAAAAGATCTTTCTTGTTTCGTGACATTAAACTGCATGACATGATACATTCACATTGGATAGATCATCCCTTCTAATGGTTGTGTACTTAATAATTTCATGTTTTAGCCCTTCGCCTTGAAAATTCATTCAATACACATGGGAGTTACCTTTAGGGTACTTAAGACCTTCTTGGATATCTTGTTCTATATAAACCAATTTCTTACCTATGATATATATATTATAATCCCATCTTGGATTCTTTATAAACCAACTTTTTCTAATCCCTGTATAGAAATTAGGTCTGTAGAGATTTTATGAAATAGAATTATGTATGGATTCATTCTCACTTTCACACCCATAATTGAGGCACATTTGATTCAAAGACGGAGATATTTATTCTTATTTAATGGCATTAAATTACATGACATGATCCCTCCACATTGGATAAATGATCCCTTCTAATGATTTTTTACTCAATAATTTCATGTTTTAGCCCTTCACCTTGAAAATCAATTCAATACACATTAGAGTAACCTTTAGGATACTTAATCCCTTCTTGGATATCCTGTTTATAATTCAATGAAGTATGAGTTGGTCATTCCTCCCGAAAATCCCACTTGGCCGAGTTGCGATCAAATCTGAATTCCCACAAACCTTTGGTCAATGTTTCACCACTATAAAATTTGAAGGTATCGTCATGGACTACTCCAATCATTTATATTGGTTCTCACATCTAGTAATATTGGAATGAGGGACTTGCGAGTCTAAAGAGACTTATTGGTGAATGACACAATTGCCTTAAAGCTTATGACCTAAGGGATGTTTTGGTCCTTAAGGAAAGGTCTCATGATCTATTTCTCTAACAATGAGACACCGGTTTCTTCTATCACTAATGGCCAACGCACTCCCAACAATGCTTATACAATCATCCATGATTCATCAATTAGAATAAATTATTTAATTCATGAATTTTCCCATGTGGAAGAGGGATCAAGAATTTATTAGTGTTTTATCCCCCTCATACTTCGAGTGGGCCATTCTTTGGGGGCACGATACCAAAATGAGTTAGATCCAAGTGAGGATATATAGTATATTCCCTAATCCATAAATCTAATATAGGGTAAACTGCTCCATCCCTACATCATGTAATATGAAAACCCTCCCTCCTTGTATAAGATTTAGTTCTGAATGTGTACTTTCTACAAGATAACTATGTGTGGCTTGTTTATAATTACTATGGGATACTTAATGACAAGTCATGTGGCAAACATAATTTATTATCCACTATCACCTTGCACTAATGCCAATGGGGGAACCAACCTAATCCAACAACACAATCTAAAATTTGAATTTCATGAGAATGTGTTTCTATGAATTTCTTCATTGAAGAAGAGAAAACTAAGTCCTAGATTTATCAATCCCTTTGAAATTATTGATCGTATCAAGGCTATAGTTATTGCTTGATGCTTCCACCAAACCTCTCCTAGGTTAACATTAGTATAGAGGCATGATATCTAAACTTTCTAAACTTTTTTCTTCAAAGAACCACCTTTTCATAACCAATGCATGATTAATTTTAAATTAAATATTATTACTTGTACAAATGTAATTTGGAAAATAGATTCCACATTTGAAATCAAAATAATTTATATTATTTAGTATGGCCAAATTAATTTTTTTATCATAAGAAAATCTAGAAACAGTAACAATTAATTACTACAATTAGGTTAAGATTTATCGAGGGTTAAACTAAAAAGATAAAACATTAGATAACCTAAAAACTTTTAAAACACTCATTCAATGAACATATTTCTACCTTATCACCTCTAAAATTCTATAATGTCTCATTTTGTTGGTTTGAACAAGACAAAAAAATCACATCCTTCGCTTCTATCATCTTATAATCAAAATTTTAATTTTAAAAACTTTCTAATAAACAAAACTTTTTCCAAATTGATAACATCCCTAACAGTGTTTCAAATTATTTTTTCCTCCTTACATTATGTTGATATAATAACACTAGTATCTATCATATACTAAGAGGTTATTATGTTAATTTCATAACTTATATGCATTTTCTTTTTCCATCAAATGAGATGAAATCATCTTTGGTGTGTGCGATGAACTATCCTCTCACGAACAAATAATATTTTTTTCAACACCACTGTAAGAACTGAATATAATGATGGTGTTTATATATAATATATTTGATATCATATATATATATAATTATAATATCACGTATATCTTCTTACCTCTCAACTTATTGAAAAACAATAATGTCACTCATATGTTTGATATACTATCTATTCACAAACCTCTGTGATGTGTTTTTTCATTCTTATTTTACTTGAATAGTAATAAAATATTAAATAAATACATATAGCTTCTTACTTTAATTATAATATTATATATATCTTCTTGCTTTCTATTCCATGAGGTATAGAATAACGACATTCACAAAAATGACATTATATTATTCCTCATGGAATTGAAAGTATGAAGATATATATAATATCATAATTACAAAAAATATAATTATGTTAAATATATCATACATACTCATTTAATATATCATTATTACTATCCAAATAAAACAAAAAATGAAACACATCACATTGATTTGTAAAGCGGTAATTCATCAAACACACTAGCAAAATTATTATTATCAATATGTTAGATTAGAAGATAAATGTGGTATTATAATTACAGAGATACAATAAGATCAAATATATTACATATAAACATTAAATACATCATTATATTCAACCGTTATATGTGGTGAGTTAAAAAAATGATTTGACGATAGTCAATACACACAAAAGATAATTTCATATCCTTTATAAAAAAGATGAGGAACACACTTGTAAGTTTTGACAAAAAAAACAATATATCCACATCTTCCGTATAAAAAACTTCAAAATGGGACATCATAAAAACTTAGAATTGATAGTCGAAATACCTTTATTAAATAGGTGTGTTACAAGCTCTTGGATAATATAAATGGTACCATTTTTGTACAAAGATTAGAGTCCTTTCAAGGACAATAATGGTTTTAAGTCGCGTGATGGGCACTCTAGTGTATATCGTCAGCCAAAGGATGGAAATTGTTTTGATGTCGAGATCAAACTCATAAGATAATATTCCTATGTATGCTTGTTGAGCATTGAGGACAACTTAAATCATGATAGGTCTTCTAAAAGTGGTGCTTTTAGCAAATGGGCATTGATGGTCATATCAAACCTGTGTGATATATTATGAACTATCCTCTCACGAACAAATATTATTTTTTTCATCACCACTAAGAACTAAATATAATGATGGAGTTGATGTTTACATATAATATATTTGATATCATATCTCTATAATTATAATACCACGTATATCTTCTTACCTCGACTTATTGAAAGACTAATGTCGCTCATATGTTTGATAGACTACCTCCTCACAAACCTATGTGATGTGTTTTTTCATTTTTATTTTACTTGAATAGTAATAACATGTTAAATAAATACATATAGCTTCTTTAATTATAATATTATATATAGCTTCTTACTTTCTATTCCACAAGGTATAGAATAACATCATTCACACAAATGACATTATATTATTCCCCGTGGAATTAAAAGTATGAAGGTATATATGATATCATAATTACAAAAAATAAAACACATCACGTTGATTTGTAAAGCGGTAATTCATCACACTAGCAAAATTATTATTATCAATATGTTAGGTTGGAAGATAAATGTGGTATTATAATTACAGAGATACAATAAGATCAAATATATTATATATAAACATTAAATACATCATTATATTCAACCGTTATATGTGGTGAGTTAAAAAAAATGATTTGACGATAGTCCATAAACACAAAAGATAATTTCATATCCCGTTTGATTAAAAAAAATAGAGATATATCGTATGAAATTAACATAATAACATCCAAGTATATGAGTGATACTAGGGTTATTATATCATCATAATGTAAAAAGGTGAAAAAAGAAATAATATAAAAATTTGGTTATAAACAATAATGCTTCTTGGGAAAAATCTTTTAGTTGGCACCAAAAGGATTGTTAAGATGTTTTTACGACCAAAATAGAGATTATAAAATGATGGGAAAAAGATGTGATTTTTGTAGATCTTGTTAGAACTAATGTGTTTTGAAAATGTGAATAAGATAGAAGGGTAAAAAATTTATAAAAAAGATGAGGAACACACTTGTAAGTTTTGACAAAAAACAATATATCCACATTTTCCGTATAAAAAACTTCAAAATGGGACATCATAATAACTTAGAATTGATAGTAAAAATATCATCATTAAATAGGTGTTTCACAAGTTCTTGGATAATATTAATGGTACCATTTTTGTACAAAGATTAGAGATTCTTTCATCCTTTCAAGGACAATACTAGTTTTAAGTCGCGCGATGGGCGCTCTAGAGTATATCGTCAGCCAAAGGATGGAAATTGTTTTGATGTCAAGATCAAACTCATAAGATAATATTCCTATGTAAATTGTTTTGATGTCGAGATCAAACTCATAAGATAAGCATTGAGGACAATTTAAATCATGATAAGTCTTCTAAAAGTGGTGCTTTTAGCAAATGGGCATTAATGGTACCATTTTTGTACAAAGATTAGAGATTCTTTCATCCTTTCAAGGACAATACTAGTTTTAAGTCGCGCGATGGGCTCTCTAGAGTATATCGTCAGCCAAAGGATGGAAATTGTTTTGATGTCAAGATCAAACTCATAAGATAATATTCCTATGTAAATTGTTTTGATGTCGAGATCAAACTCATAAGATAAGCGTTGAGGACAATTTAAATCATGATAAGTCTTCTAAAAGTGGTGCTTTTAGCAAATGGGCATTGATGGTCATATCAACCTTGAAAAGTAAAGTGATACATGACATCAAGGGTCAAGGGGGGCGCCCTTGTTGATGGCTAGGTTTGACAAGTACAGTGAGACGAACGATGGTATGGGATGGGACATCATGCATGGGGAGCCTAGTGCTTATTTTGGGGGTTCCATCAAACCAACACCAAGGGTGATATCTCGTTAAATATGGTTTCATAATTTAATGTGTGGAATGTGTATAAATCATTCAACCGTGATAAACCATGAAAAATTTGAAATCTACCCTTAAATAGAATATAAACCTAAAATAGAGTATAAACCTAAAATAGAGTATAAAGTGAAACCACCGCCATATTATGCTCTAAACATCCAAAAAAGAGGATATGGATGCAAAAATAGTGCACGAGATATGAAGATTCAATGTACAGAAACACTATTTACTTCATTATAGAGTGGTCTTAATAAATTTATTTACAGACATAATTTACAACTAAATTTAAAAAAACGGAGGGCCTGTGTTAAATTCCATCTCTTCATTTTTGGCACTCAGAAGGGAAAATCTCTACTCTTCCCATCCCCAAACCAATTGGAATCGTGCAATTTCATGACTAGTTATTATCAAGGGACACCGAATGTGATGAAAAATAATTAAACAACACAAACAAGATAAAAATCATGTTCCATAGATCGTCTACGAACTAACAAGAACCAGACAGTAATGGTAATTAGTGATTCATTAAATCAAATGCTGAAATGAAGTTAACATCAAACCACTAATCATTAGTCATACCTCGTCTAGGAAGGGGAACACTTCTGAAAATTCGAAACAGGTACTGCATACAACGAAGATGCGAAATAAACAAAAATACTCTGCTAGCAAAAACCTGTCAAGGAAATAGAAAGGGTGAGAACACAACAAATCATTAAGAGATCTAATCAAGCCTCTTGGATTTAGGAATGGGTGATAATCTTCATAAATAATGAAAATCGCAGTAATGAAAAGAGAAAAAGTGATTGTTGCGTGACCGTGGATGGGAAATATGTAAAAGACATACAAGAGGGAACGCTCGGGTCTCTTCAGTTCAGGTCTCCATAAGGATTCTGAATTGTTCTCTGAAGAACGAAAGTTGCATCCACAATCGATCGTCGTCAGAGACTCGAGCATTAGACAGGAAAACGAAAACAGAAATACCAAAATGAACACGAAATGAACATCAAAAGCCAGTGCATAGAAATCGCGCGACGGACGACCCCCAAGGGATCTCGAGTTCCAGTGCAAAACCCTAGTTAACCATCGAATCTAGGATTTAAATAGGGCTAGCGGTGAGATAAAATCATCTCCGGTTCACCCCAAACCGGAGACTCCGTTGATAACCAGGGATGGATACGTGTTTACCAAACGCTGGGAGTTATGATAAAAATTATGTCTTTATTTATGTTTATTTTATTTCTCTTATACTTATATTCTGGCAAATTTAGCCGAGGGGTTAAATGTTTTTTTTTTAATGGGATAGGGTATAAATTATTTAGGTAAATGGGTGCGTTTAACACCATACTGTTTTATTTATTTATTTATTTATTATGTTACATTTAATATAATTAGATAATTTTTATATTTATTATAATTATTATATTTATAATTATTATATATTCAATATAATATTAATTAGAGAATTATAATAAATTTATAATTATAAATATAATAATTATGATAAATATATAAAAATAATAAATATATAAATATAGTAAAAACAAAAATATAATAATTATATAATTATAAATATAGTAAATACAAAAATATAATAACTATATAAATATAATAAAAGTTATAAATGTAATAAATATAATAAATGTAGTAAATGTAATTATATATTTATGTATACATTACATATATATTTTTGCATTGTAAATATGCAATTTTAATTATATATAATGTATATATAAATATATAATTACATAATGTAAATATATAATTCTATATATATACATTATATATAATTTTTACATTATAAATATGTAATTATAAAAAATATGTAATTATAATTAATATATGCTTATAATAATTATTTATTTTAATTATATATTTATTATATTTAGAGTTATAAGTATATATTTATAATATTTATAATTATAATTATATATTTATTATAATTATATAAATATAAATAAAATAAATATATAATGTATGTATAAAGATAGAATAATTTGTAATAATCAAATATTAATAATAAATAATTTGTAATTTAATTAATGACAATTAATTATTTATAACTAATTTACAATTATAATAACTTATAATTATATTAATTTGTAATAGTTACAAATATAATTACTTGTAATAATTTGTAATAATTGTATTTTAAACATATAACAAATAGTTAAAAACAAAATGAATTTCATAAAAAAACGTCGATGAGAAATATTTTTTAAGAAATCAGAAACACTTATTTGAAACTTAAAAATGTTTCAAATACTTGTCTTTGAAAGACTATAATAGATAAACTATAACACCGATATAAATTATACTTTAATCATTGATTAAACATATAATAAATATTTGAAAACAGAATGAATTTAATGAAAAATGTTGATAAAAATAATTTATAAGCTTTCAATTTGAAAGACTATAAAACATAAACTATTACACGGATATAACTGAAAGTTTAAACATTGATGAAACATCTAATAAATAGTTGAAAACAAAAGGAATTTCCAAAAAAAAATGTTAGTGAAAGATATCATTAATTATTAAATTTAAAATAGAGAACTTTAAAAGCGTATAAAATCTACAGTATAAAATTAGATATCCAATTCACGGTAAGAAAGACCACAATGTCCAAAAATGGTATGTTTATTTGGAGGTTCTTGTATTTGTTGCAGTGAACTGGATATCAAAATCTATACTGGATATCAAGAAAGGTTGAAGCCGCCTTTCGTTTTGGGGGGAACACCACCACAGTGTCTTACATGTAGCTTATCCGTTCAATTCAGTTTCATTAAATCTGGACAGCCCCTCATTTTTACCAAAATATCAGTCACATATCCAAATTAACCCCCCAATTCTGACGCTTCTGGGTTCATACCGTTCAACGAAGGAGAGACGTCCATGATAAATCTCCGAGTGAGAGTGAAAGAAGACACACTTACTGTTTTATCTAAAACAGTAGAAGAGTTTTAATATAACTACTTCGCTAATTACTGTAACTACTTCGCTAATTACTTAACTACTTCGCTAATTACTTAACTACTTCGCTAATTACTTAACTACTTCACTAATTACAATTGATTAATTAGGTTTAATTAGAAATCATTAATTAGCTACTTAGAAATCATTAATTAGCTAATTAGAATTAATTATTTCACTAATTATAATTAATTAATTCACTAATTATAAATAATTAATTCAATAATTATAATTAATTAATTAACTAATTAGAAATCATTAATTAGCTAATTAGAAATCATTAATTAGCTAATTAGAAATCATTAAGTAGCTAATTATAATTAATTAATTAACCAATTCTAATTAATTAACTAAATAGAATTACTTAATTAACTAATTATAATTAATTAATTACCTAATTACAAATCATTAATTAACTAATTACAAATCATTAATTAACTAATTATAATTAATTATTTAACTAATTATAATTAATTAATTCACTAATTAGAAATCATTAATTAACTAATTAGAAATCATTAATTAACTAATTAGAAATCATTAATTAACTAATTAGAAATCATTAATTAACTAATTAGAAATCATTAATTAACTAATTAGAATTCATTAATTAACTAATTAGAATTCAGTAATTAACTAATTAGAATTCATTAATTAACTAATTACAATTAACTAATTAACTAATTACATTTAACTAACTACAATTAACTAATTACTAATTACAATTAACTAATTACAATTAACTAATTACTGATTACAATTAACTAATTACTAATTACAATTAACTAGTTACTAATTACATTTAACTAATTACTAATTACAATTAACTAATTAAAATTAACTACTTACTAATTACAATTACTTAACTACTTACTATTAATTAACTAATTAAAACTGATTAATTAACTAATTACAGTTAATTATTTAATTACTTACAAATATTTAACTACTATTAACTAATTAGAATGTATTAAATAACAAATTGCAATTAAATAATTTGCTACTTAAAAATAATTAATTCACTATTATAATTAATTATTAACTACTAATACATAATTAGGTTTTAAACTAATTCTATAAAGTAAACAAATAAATTAATAAACAAATTCCATAATCTAATTACATTAACTAAACAATTAAATAAATAATTTAAAATATTAAAGAAATGTAAATAAAAACTTACCTCGAATTTGCAGAACTTCGATTTTGCAAAAAGGTCCTCGGTTGGATGAGGATGAGGGAGAATGAAGAGAGGGAAGAGGGAGAATGAGGATAGGAGTGGAGCGAAGGGAATGAGGAGAGGAGGGGGAGGGGGGTTTTATAGTTGTGGGTGGAGATCAGCGCCACTTCAAGTGGCGCTGAGCAATAATTACCGGTTTCCCGGTTAGCGCCACTTGAAATGGCGCTATGGCGTTTTTTGCCATTAGCGCCAATTCAAGTGGCGCTAGACTGACCCATTTTCATAAAAAAACGCCCCCTACCCCAAATTTTCCCTTATATTCTCTATATTTCAATTTTGTGTTCACAAACATGTTTTAATTTTAAGTACGACTTTCACCATCTAGTAGGATTATTATAATTATTTATACAATATTGTGTATTCACCGTCAAATTGGATTGTTTTATTTATTTAATCACTTTCATAAAGGTCGTCTTATCGTATGTCGGGATAGTTTTAACTTATTTATTTTACATCGTCTGATCGGATGGTTTAATTAATAAATCGGTATGTGCTATAAAGTTTTGAAATGGTTAATGCAGTGTATTCACTTATTTTAAACCTCCGCGTGAAATATTTATTAACCAATCGAGGTGGTGTATAAAAAACTATATTAAGCAATAATATTAACTTTATAAGCCTCATCTTAATGTTTGCACTACTTTTGCAATATGGTTATACTTCCATTATAAATATAGAAATATATTCTGGTATAAATACTTTTCTACAAATAATTATATATATTTACCGCTTTTATTTATTGTATTTATTTTAATTAAAATGTGAACTCTTGTTGTATTCTTATTACAAATAATAATAAAGTGTGTTTACTTTTAGTTATCATCATGTCATATCTTACAAAACTTGAATCCATCATTCTCGATGTTACCGAATGTAATCACATGTTTGGGGAAATATATATTGAAATGTATCTCGAATCAATGGATCATACATAAATAATTAAAAATAATAATTCACAAATCCTTCAAAATAAAACAACATCACTGATCTTCCTCAAAGTGCATCTTGATGAGGAGCTGAAATGTGAATATCTCGCAAAAAGAGATCTACGCAAGCTCTAAAAGAGTTTGAAAGAGAGATGTGATCATCAAAAGGAGATTATTATTCTTGTCATCCGACATTGATGGAATACTTTACACTTTCAGGACTGTAAATGGATCAATGATTGCAATTTTGATATATATAAAATTGTATCACAATTAGAATACCGCGATATTGAGGTTACAAATAGTGATATGTTTGAAAAGACATATACAACTTTTCATGCATCTCACATAACCTTATGACATCTATATTGATGGAGTTGATGACCTGTAACCAACTAATTTGTATTTTCGATTGTATGTATATTCACAGTCATGACATTAATAAATTTTTTATCACATGATGAGTATGCGTTTACATAACATTAATGTGATAATGCACTTAGAGTATCTGCTGCATTGAAAGGTCGTGACAATCCCTTGCTATGATGAAAACCTTAAAGTGCAATGATAATATTCTTAAATATATGTTATATGACTAGATGATATCATATCCTCCAATGGCCCGAAGGCCTTCATTTTTTATTGATTTTGATAATCCACCTTTCAAGGGGTGAGGTGGAACCCTTACAAGGCCCGTAGGCGTAGGTATTACATAGCCCGTAGGCCTTAGAGGAATTCATTGCCCGTAGGCTTCAAACATTACATACAACTCAGACTAACTACTTGGAACTGCTCCTCCCCAGCATCTTCATCGTGAAATCAGCTCTTCACCTTCGCATGGTTGTTCGGCTAGGCATTCCCGTGCATGCATAGGCTTGTCTCGATGGCAGGTGTCATACCATCTCATTCTTGCAATTTGTTTAGCTTCTGCTGTGGTGAAAGCTTTTTGCTCATCCTCCTTGTAAAGCTTGTTTCTTGTAGGTTGTCTGGTTTGCATCTGCACTAAGGTGCCCCGAAGGCCTTGAGGTGGCCCAAAGGCCTTACTGACCCGAAAGCCTGGGTGGCCCGAATGCCTTACAGGACTCAGGGACCAAATCGGTGGCCCGAAGGCCCAAACGGGGGCATATTCCCGGTTGCTACAATGTCAAACAGTGCCTGTTACAGTCCCGCTACAGTACCTGTTACAGTACTGCACAGTTCTCGCTACAGTACCTGCTACAGTACTGCTACAGATGATGCGTGCCATTAGGGGTAGAGGGATTATAATATATTTAGACTTATTATCATGGAGTTCTCACTTGGTGGTCTTCAAGATAGGGGGTTATGAGAACTAACCCGCTTGTAAGAATTTCACATGTTCTATGTGTGTACTACTTCTTAGACTTGAGATTATTATTAATGCGCATCATGAGTCGTGAACTTTGATGTATTGATGAAAATTATGATGACATATGCTCAAAGTGAAGTATGATGCATTGGATGTGTCACGAGTGATATGACATTAAGGAATAAGCCAAGGGAGGATCCCCCCGGACCGAGTCAATGGAAGTTAATATCTCTGGTCCTTTGTCTTGAATTTGCACTAAAATAAATAAATGAAATATTTAATTTAGGTGCATTTACTTTCTACGCGATTTCATTAAATGATAATCTGTTATGAATGGGTTAAATGACTAGACTATTCATTGAATAAGATTCAATAAATTAATTGCAATGAGAATAAATGCATATGGAT